>JAQMCX010000032.1:14720243-14791711 GCA_029814765.1 Acanthurus leucopareius
TTTATTTAAGGAGCTTATTTTTTCAGATGGAAAATAATAATAATCCTAACTGAACAGCCAACTTGCAGGGTGCTTCCCTGAAATAATACTAACAAAGTGCTTGAACAAAAAACAAGAAGTGCAAAAATTTAGACTAGCTAGCTCAGACCTAAAATGCCAGTCCATTTCAGTATAGGGAATGAGGATAAAGAACAAAACCATTTCAATTAGAGTTGACCGACATGTTGACATGTTGCGCTCTTGGCGCACTATGGATGTCACCGCGCGCGCCCAATTACTACGTCACCTTATCGGCTGTGCCTATCGGCAGAAATTTTCATATCTGCAGATACCGATAAACGTGTTTTTAAGCTTTTATCAGCCGATACCGATATTGTGCCGATAATATCGTGCATCCCTAATTGAAACATTTAATAAATTTTCTTAATAAAAATGGAAATAATTAATTTTGTACATTGTCCAAGGTTTCTAATATTATTACAGAAACTTATGTTGTAAGACAAAACAACATGAATTAAAACTTCCATTTTAAGGTAGAAGAGTCAGATATGAAAACCCAAGGATCTATTCAAGATTTATTGTTGGCCATGATGGGAGCAATGCATGGCACTGTGCATGTAGCAGGTGCAAGCTATCGCTTTCTCACGTGTTCAAATTTATATCGTCTTTATTATCATAAGCACCTAAGTGGCAAACTTTTATTGCCAAATGAAACAGTCACTTACTGGCGGGCTTAAACCCACAGTCTATATCCAAGAGTCTGATTGCATACTGCCAGACCCCACAATACAGCCCATCTTTTTTATTCAAAAACTAATCTGGATGACAAAAAAACAAAAAAAGTGACTAATATAACCTTTAAGCTATTGACAAGTAACCTTTGCTTGCCTCTATCAGCGTTGGGAAAAAAAATCCACTTTTTATTCAACTAATAGTAAAAACATCATAAACAGAGTTGCTACTGTGGGCATTTTTATCAGCAGAAGGTGGTACACTTGCACCTATTTCCTCCAAGAGGAGAGCCTGCTGTTCCACAAGAGGAGACAATGTAACCAAGCTCTTCCAAGATAGTGTATAAAATGTAAGTAAAGCTGTAGTATTGCCAATTAATGACACCCACTCCTGTTTCTCTTCAAGTTTTTCTACCAAATAAATAAAATGTAAATTAAAAGCATTTGTCCACTGAGACATCAGCTTCCTTATTCTTTGAGCTTGTGGTAAAATAAAAGAAGACGATCACTTATATCCTGACTATGAATGAGGGCCAGAGCAGGCACATTCTAATATGCTGTGGGACGGTTCATCATCAGCTCATTCCTTGTTTTCTCCTTTTCTGAATCCCTACCAAAAATATCACTGGATTCATCATAAATGCAGGTCTATTAAAGTCTCTAACACTAAATGCCAATTCTTGCTGATCATGACATCTGCCTGGCTGGTCCTGTCCTTATAGTGCAAACAGTAAATGAGGTGCAGTGCATGCAGATGCTCTGTTCTCCCATGAATTCATAAGAGAGGCCTCTTGGCATTAACTCACCTGAAGGCCCGTCCTCTGCCTCTGGGTGGTGTGTAGCCGCTGTAGTAGCGCGCACGTGATTGGAAGCCTCCTCCTCCTCCCCGTGACCGGAACCGAGCCCGAGGAAAGCCGCGGTCTGTGGTGCTGATTCCTGGTCTGTTTGTTCTTTTAGCCCCAACCTGAGGAGCAAAATAAGAAAAGGTACAGTCAGTCTAACAGCAAGTCCGTTTTGTTGTTTTTTGATTTAGAGAAAATGGTTTTAAGTCCTAATAACATTAAGTGAGAGATCTCATCTGAAAAAAAATTCTCACAGTTTGGCAGTAAGAGATTTTTTAGGATTCTATGAATGATTTTAGAGTAGTGGTTTTCATTAGCACAAAAATGACAAATCATATAAAAACATTTCAATCAAAATCCAACTGTATATCAGACAGTGTGAACATTAGGAAAAACTTTAACCAGAAAGAGACAAATATTTATATATTGAGCTAACATAAGATCATTTAACCATATTTCTTTAAACACATAGGACCCTGCATCATCTAAATCAATCAGTACAAACCCTGTATTAAGCCACAAGTACCTTTTCTCTAAGTGCGTCGTTGTGGAAGTCATCGTAATTATTCTGTTTAATCATTCAGTTCATTTACAATTGCTCTAATTATTCTGACAATTCACAATGATGAAGCCAGTTTCTGAAGGTATCATTTTTTTTAAATTCTGATGAACGACCTCTGAAATAGCAATGAGAAAACATACCAGTGTGGAGATGAAAAAAATAAAAAGCTGCAGTTTAACAATTTCTTACTTTTATCTGCCTTCCTCTGAAAAGGGACTCGTCCAAGGCCATGGCTGTCCTCACAGACTCTTTGTCTGCAAACTCAATATAAGCAAACCTGAAAACGGAAAGAAAAAAAAGAAAAACAAAAAAAAAAAATCACTCAGCTGCAAATGTAGTGCAATGCAAACAAAAGCAGCAGCATGCAAAGCCTGAACGCCTCAGAATCTTGTTTTATTAAACGCATACTACTGATATATTTTAAGAAGATCCCAAAAAAAAACAAAAACAAATGAAAAAGGCATGTATTTGCCTAAAAGGTAAAAATAGTGGGAATTAATATGGTTTATTTACCTATATGGTAAAGTGTGTGCTGGCAGCTACTAAAACCATTTTTTTCTTATTTGTTTTATTAAAATAAAAAAGTGCAACCAGCGGTCAAATCTGGTTCAAGGCAACCATTACTGTTAAGCCCTACAGTGAATGCATTAATATTGACTTCAGAATATGCCAGAGGCCACCAAATCAAAGCTTTACGGCCCAAATTATTCTAGATAACCCTGTACCCCTTTAGCTAACTCCTTCTTCTCCCATTTGCTAACTACTTTAAATAGTATCAAAAAGCCCTGTGAACTTTATTTGTTCTGATGTTTCATACAAATCAATTCACCCACAATATGATTGTCTTCTTTATCAGCAAATAGTGGGACAAATAGTGGGACAAATAGTGGGACAAATAGTGGGTATATTTCCCACCATTCGGTGATAACCAATCAACTGATTTAATCTCTTCGTAAACAAACTACACAGTGTAGTGATGCTTTATTACCCCTTGGGATGCCCTGTGTATTTGTCACATAGGATGGTGACTCTGTTTACTGAACCGCAGCCATGAAAATGAGCCTCAAGCTCTTCTGCTGTGGCACCATAGTCCACCTGAAAAAGGAAAGGGTTAGAAATAAGAAAGTTTTTATTAACTCAAGCTTTCACATTTATATTTAGATGTAAGTTTATAATAAGCCTGTATCACACAGACATCAAATTCTGTTCCATTGCTTGCTAGCTCACAGTTGGTCAATTTACTTAAAAAATATCATCATTCAATAATTAATAAAGAACATGGTAGAGATATAAATGTGAGAAAAACTGTTTATCCTTATAGATAAGTTCAGTTAATACTAAAAATTCTAGGAAGACTTCATTTAAATCTGTCTTTTAGCAGACCTAAAGAGCACAGAGTTTGTGTGAAGGACACCAGCTAGGGAGAATAACAAAAGGCAACTTTGAAGAAGCAACAGTGAAATTGGAGACATTCTGTTTAAAACATCTGTTTCCCAGGTGCTATAGAAGTAGAAGCTTTATGGCAGAATAGCATGAAGAAACTTCTTTTTTGCTACTAGAGACACAGCAGACTGGTGGTCACACTACAACCCCAACATTACTACATGGGCTTGGCAACACTCAGTAAAACATTAACAAACAGTTTGTTGCTATTGATTAAATTCTGTTAATATTTCTAATAACAAAGCTATTAAATCATGAAAGTCTAGAGCACCTTTAGAGTGTCTTAAAGGTATTCTAAATACTGGTGGTCGTACTACAAGTATACTAAAAGGTATTCTGAATACTCCATCTACATCATTATAAAGCCCTGGACTGACCTGACCTAAATTTACTGAAGAAGCTGATGCAGGCTTTAAAATTTGATTTTAAGGAGCTTCATAGTCAAAATATATTTCTTTTTACACAGACCATTCTTTGTTTTGTTTTTATGTTGTTGTTTTTTTTACACTGAACCAAACAATATTAGATACTGTGCTGGCATTGGGGGGCAATGTGCAACACATCAGCAGCTATATCCACTTAAATGTTTTACATACACATTGGACAAGTGCTAGCTGCTTTTTAAATCTCCTACTGGCAGGACACACAATATGATACATTGTCAAAATGTCACACCCCTGTTCTGGCATGCTGTCTGGGTTTTTTATACCAATGTCAATTTGGCCCTCTTACTATCGCCGCTGCCAACTCAGAGGCAGAACAATAAAGACCCCCGATTCTGCCTTTGTACCTTCTATACACACTGGCAAAGCAGAATAACAGCTCTATATTCCAGCCTTGTGCAGGCTAGGAAAGGGGGCTTATGCTTGTTCAGGGCTTGAGTTAATTGGTAAAGAACATTTAAAACTTTAGTGTCAAGCTGCACAAAGCTGATATGAATATACAGACCCAATCAAACAAACTGTTCAAGCTGTGAAACAAATAAACCTGTCCAAAATCCAGAGTTTTTACAGGTTAGAATTTCCGTATTTTCCCACAGCATCATCTCATAAGTTATCACATGAAACAAAACAATGTGGAAAAAAATTGTGTCTTTGTATAAGACACAAGACAGTTACTCACATTTCCGACATAAATCGATCTGCCATCTGCTTCCATCTTTTCTTCGATGGACATAATTACGGGGCCAACTATACAAGGGAGAGAGGGGAAAAAAAGAAATGTACATGAGCAACAAAATATTTTAATTAAATTCAAAATTATAATTAATCCTGAACTACTATAAAAATAAATTTCTTTTACAATCAACCTGTGTCTTGTGTTTATATGACAAGCCAATTCTTTAAATTTGGCTGAATATTCAAGTCTGAATTTGATGTAAAATTATATGTAATAAATACATCTTGAGCATCAACATTAAGCATTCAGTGATACACTGTGTATTAATGAACCAGTCTAAGAAAAGCCTTCTAGATTGCATACTAAGCTCTCTTGCAGCTATGCTATTACATTATTTCTGTATTGATAAATTAAGTGTGCAGTCATAACACAAATATGTTCCTCAAAGACCCCCTGCAATTAAATGTAGTGCTCAAACATTTCCACATGGAACTGCAGTTTACCAGTTGAGACAACCAGCACAAACTATGACTTTTTCTACCTTTGACCTCTAACCTTAAAAGCAAATCTTTATTCTTTGCACACAAACACAAGGTCATGTTGATGATTTTCTGATGAGTTAATAATTACATGCACTACACTTCTACCATTTACAACCTGGAACTCATTTGATGTACATTTTCAGTTTTAAGCTTTTGATTTAAAAGCTAAGGCCAGTGATTAAAAGTGGTTGTATACATTTTTTTTATTTGTACGATTTTGTTTTAAGGAGACACAAAAGCCAAGGATCCTGTTCCTTTAAGATAACAACGGTTTCCTTTCTTCACTGGATAAAATGACAGCAGAGAAATGTGGAAAGATGGCAAGTTAGAAGATTTCTTTGCCTCACCAGGTGGGGGGCTGAGATTCATCTGTTTCTCCACCTCGTTCTGAAGCTCCTTCAATTTTTCTGCCTCTTCCTCCATCTCTCTCACCCGGGCTTTGATTGCCTCCAGCTCCTGCAACAAAGACAAATTTCTTCATCAGCCCATCATACACACAATACAACTCACTAAAACATTAATTACACTGTGAAGATGACTACTTTGCTCTAGGAATAAATGCTGACCAACTACAAAATCTAGCTGCAAAAATATAATCCTATGAACTGTTGCCATAACAAACCTTTGAAATGTTCCCTGACAACTGTATACTAGGGAAAATGGTACAGTCTCAAAGACAAGCTTAGCCTTTGTAAACAATGATACCAACAAAACTGGACCTTCATCGGAAAAGTTACAAATTAATTACATCTATAACTAGCTACTACTATGCACAATTAGGACCCATAGAAACAAAATCAGGCATCGTGCATGTTAGTGTGTGCAGTCTGATTAGGCTGCTGGGGGTTCCGAAAAAACGCAGAGGCGGAAAATTGAGTCAGATTCAACTTTTGGAGAAACATAGCATGGAGTTACACTGCAGTGGCCTATCAGCTGGTAGGCCAATCAGACCAAGCAGCAGAACAACCCTGCCATAAGAAAGTACAAAGATGTTAAATTGCAATTGCAAACGAGCTTACAGTCCCACACTGCTGCACAAAACCTGGCAGGTTGTTTACTTTTCAGAAGGCAGTAGTTTGATCCTCGCTGCTTTTGTTGGGGTGTCCTTGAGCAAGATACTGAACCTCAACTTGTTTATTGTGAGTATAAATAATAAACAAACACACACACTTATACACTTATTAATTTATTTGTGGGTAAATACTGATATGCAGAGTGAAGGTAAAAAAATTGCTATTTAAACGCACTCCACATATCATTTACTTTCCTATCCCCTATGATCAGATATTCAAAAAAATAATGACTGGACTATGAGGCTGTTATACAGTTTAACCAGTGTCCCCAGTGCGACAAAAATAATTCTAGTTCATGGTTAATATATGCTGTTCAAGTTGAGACTACCTTCATTTAAAAATGTATTGTCAGGCTGGTCCTTTACCTTTAATACAGCATCTATGTCTCTCATCCCAAAATTTTACCATGCTTTACATCATCTGTCCTGAAATTGTCAGTAGTTGCCTCTTACAACTTGAAAGTTAACCTTTAAGGTGAAATAAGTGGCTCATAAGGCCATGTTAAGCTTGAGTAGCATTCAAAACATCATGGACCCAAATAATGCTGATGAATTGAAGATGGCATAGTAAGTTGTCACATTACCAATCACTTCTCACTGTGTATAAAGTCATTGATCAGAGACAAAATTTTGAAGATACAACATAGAATCCAAATAATCAAAATGATTAGGTAAAAAAACTTGGAAATCACCACAAATCAGCACGACATTCATTGCTCTTGTTCATTAACCATGCAGAAATGAACACACCTATAATGAAAATACACACTACTACACTACACTGCTGGCTCACACCACATAAGTCCTGTACCTAATGGTGGACATTGTTAAATTATTTATTTAAGCACTATGCATGTTAGTAACCCATGTGCACATACATCAAAAAGGAAACTGTTTTGTTACAGACAAAATATAGTCAAAATTCAATTACTATTCTTGTAAAACATTGAGAAATAAATTTGGGGGAGTGATTGCAATCAGGTCTGAGATAAGAAGAAAAACTTTAACCCACAAAACAATTATTCCAAAAAATTTCAGTGTTCATATGGTGAACACATAAGGCTGTGTCCTCACGTGGGAGCGGACCCTCCTGTCTGACAGTGGTGCACTGCAGCACAGTGGGAGTCATTCCAGCTCAACCAAGGCTGTTGCTTGTGCTAAAAAATTTTTTTAAAGGAAAGGCTCTTTGTAAGACTAGGTGCACTGATACAGACAACCATATTAAATTCAGATCTTCAAAACAGGAGAGTAAAACTGCACCGCGGGTCCATGACGGCACGTGATGATAATGGCACCATCATTTCTCTCCGCCCTATGGTATACATGCACCTCACAATCTGGCACACTGAATGGGAACTACATTCAGTTACATGCATCGTATCGCAGGTTGAGGTCAGAGAAAGTATAGCAGGATAGTTGAAATAAGCAATTTGACACGGTGTCAGTTCTAATTTTGTCGCATATTCAGCGCGAGCTCTTATATTCCCCTCCCTTCTCTCATTCTTCTTGCCCTAGCCAAACATTGAAGGATGCAAACCCAGCCCTCAAATACCGCAGCCCCATGCTACTGCGCTGCATACCGCGCTCTCACTGCCCAGCAGACAATACTAGAGTCTAAAAACCCACCTGAGTATGCAGCATAGACGATACGGGAGAAAATGAACTTAAGTGCATGTGATGTTCGATAATTCAAGTAAGGCCGACAAACGCTGACTGTCCATCCTGAACTATAATTCGTGGCACAGCAAATAGTACAATCCACTGATGCGCATTTTCAACGTTAGTCCGAAATAAATGCCAGCGATGGTCAGGTGCATGTCTGCCATCTCCACCCCAGCCATTTCAAATTAGCTAGCTTGTTAGCTTGTTGGAATCCGGTTTTCTGTATGTACTGTAGCGAATCCAGCTAGCAGCAATTGGTCCCGGTAGCTTCAGGTGCAAAGTCCACATTTTATCTCGTCACTAGTCATTACTTGACAGGTCATCTGGACATCTCTGTCAAAGCACTTGATGCTGTTGCTTGCGATAAGCTAACGTTAGCATGCTGACGTTCTGTCATTTGCATGTGCACATACAGGTGACGCTTGAAATGCAGCAGCGGCCAGCATGATGGGAATGGTAAATTGAATAAAAAGTCATTACCGTAAGCAGGGCGCCTTCTAAAGCGGGGGGACTCGCACAGTGGCGGCTAATGGCGGCGGCCTGTCCTACCCTCGCCCCTAACTGTCTCCTGCATCTCCGTCTGGCATTTTTTTGCGACGAGGATTCACCCCCTCAATGGCTCGAGCTGCTCCCTGGCGCAGAGAAACTGGCGCCGCTGTTGCGCCAAGATGGCTGCCGACACCACGCATGTCACCACCCATTTCTACTGCACTGCGTGAACCACAATGGCGGTTAATATCGACCTGGCAATACCAGTAACGCAGACGGCATGTGACCCAATATTTGTGGAGAAAATGAAAATCAAATCGGTCACTTTCTTTGACCTACTACTCCGCTTTGGTCCTAGCATGTCCTGGTATTCATATGGGCTCTAACATGTGAAACAATGCCCTTCACTTACCGGGTCTTCAATTGCGGCCTCTCCCTCTTCTAACCCCGGTTCTTCGTCACCCACACCAGGGTCTTCCAGCTCGGGATGTCCAGGGTCTGAATCTAGTAGAGATTCATCCGCCAGTCCGTTACCAAACTCCGCCATCGCCCTGTACCAGCTGTAACGTACCAACGCGCCTCGTGGCCAAACCAACGTTGCAGGCCCCTACTCACACACAAGGGGGTAGAGTGAGCGGGGCGGCGAAAAAAAAACGGCGGAAAACGCCGCTTAAAGTTAAAATGGGAATAAAATGCGAGTTACAGTCCTAGCCACCACTCATACAGCATACTACGATTAACAAGGACTGCTGTTTCGCTCACAAGCTTTAAACAATAGTCCTAAATTACGACAAATAATCTAGTTTATTTACTTAATGTGTACATAAAAAAGGCGAGGACCCTACGCGAAAGCGGCGGCGTCCCTTCAGTTCAGAAATGGAAGCCGGGGGCGGAGTCATGTATCACTGCAGGCGTTAAACTCTCAATCCTATTCGACAACGGCTGATTCTGGCCAAACCTCTTTGGTGTCTGCCACGTTTCTATTGGCTTATCACGCTGGACTTTCCGGTTCCCAAATTGTGTGCTTGCCTCCTATTGGATTGCTTTAATGTCGGTCACATCTCCGTCAATCCTAAAAAGACGGGGAAAGCCAATTGTTCAGCAAATTAATTCTAGGCACATTTAAATGTGCCTTAAGAACAATCTCCCCGTGTGATCTTAATATTTAAATATGCCACTTAATTAAAACTTAGTATTTGACAAAGTTTATAGTAATTTTAATACTTGTCCAATAGATAAAGAACAAATAAGTGTCCAATAGCACTTCAATAAGACAGATATTCTTTTTTGTTCAACTGATTTTATTTCTTTTTCTGTATATCAAAGAAAGCATAATGGAGACCAAACACAAAAAAGGCAGGTACAAGTGAGGAGGAAAAAATAAGCTTAATCAAAATCTAACAATTAATAACAACACTGCCACTATTATGGTTCAATATTCATAGGAATACCATACTGTTTTTGAGCAGAGGTGGCATTTAAAACCATTATGGATCAATAATAATCAAAAACAGTGATGAGTAGTAATGATAAGTCATATAAGTAGTAGTACAGTTATAACAATAGTGATAATCAAAGTGACAATGAAACATAGGGGAATAAAAAGCAGATCTCCATAAAAACCTATCTAGTTTGGACAGTGCAACACCGTGTTTGTGTGTGCGTGTGTGTAATCCCAGTCTTGAAGTTAAAGCACTCCAGTCCTTGTTTTACACACAAGATACAGTTTCCAAAAGGAGTACAAATTATTACTCATGAAAAGGACATTTTAACCCTCCTTGTTTTGAAAACCACACCAAGTGACTCTTAATGTTGTGTTGATGGCTGTGTTCATTTGAAATGTCTGTAGCTTGTGCAAAAATTGTGGACTAGTGCAAGTGTCAAGCCGTGGGATGTCCTTTAAAGTTTGCATTTACGAACACCTCTCCTGCTCTCTGTCGACCTCAAGATTGCTTTTTGGTTTTTGAATGACAGAAAGCAAAGGGAGGATAACTTTGGAATATCAGTTATTTTTAATATATATCTTTACAAAAAGTCATGTTTTAGTTTTGCATTTTGTTAAAACTATCAATAGTAACATTATTATACAACTTAAATTGAAGGATAACATCTTTAGTATGTGTCCTTCAACACAGCACCATCTTATTAGCTCTCAATCAACACATTTAATGTTTCCCAATTTGCTTCCAAGAGTTGAGTATCCATTAGTCCCTTAAGGATACAAGTAACACTCAACTTTCTCCCTTGTCATGTTTCCAGATATAAGATCTCATTTCACAGCACATACATTACCAGAATTAGTAACTCTGTATCAAAACTGAACAAAATGACGGGGAAAAAGTACGGCAAGCAGCCCATTTCAAGCCCCATTTTCTTAACATTTCTGGAGGCTTGGCTTTTGACCTAAATAAAATCTGTTACACCAGTTTTTAATTGCTTCTATTGTCATTTGTATAAATATTGAAGTAAATAAAATGAGTAATTAACTTTCCTGTTTTATGCACAGTATTTATGGAAAACAAAAATGTAAATTTACAAAATCGGTCTAACCCTCTGTGACACAAAGATCTCCTGGGCTTTAATTTATATACCTGGTGGTGTTTTTGTTAAGGCTGTCATATTTCTAACAAACCTACAGTAGATGGAAAAAAAATCCCCCCTCCCAAAATATTTGAAGAGCTCCATTCCAAAATGGGATATACAATTTGGAGGGAAAATGAAATCCACAGGATCAAAGAAAACACAAGATAGTTTGTAATTATAGTCCGTGGCCAAGAGAATGCTGACAACTTTATAAACAGGATTAGATATTGTCTAAATACCATATATGACATTCAGGTATTTCCCCCAAAAATGGATACAAAAGCATTTTGGAACAGAGCTCTTCATCATTTATATAACCAGGTCTTTGTCTTGCACAGATTATATGCTCAAAAGTAAAGCGTGTTTCAATAGACTAGCAAAAAATCAATTTATTCATGTAATTTATATTAAGGCATCCAACATGCGTGAACGTGTCTTTTCATAAAAGACACTTGCATTAGAATGCGTAAAAACATTTCAAACAATGTAAAATGTGTCAAAGTGCGGTATGCCAAGATTCTACTTTACTCAGCCTCTTTTTGCCCTGTCTATTTGGATTGTCATGAAAACTATGAACATGTAAATGGGGACATTTCAACAGCCCTATTCTCTCTAAAGTACCTCTTTTTATATCCCAAATGAGTGGACACAACACTCTTCAGATCACACTTCTGTAGCAAATAAAAAGGTGACAGTCAATACCAATTTTTCCTCTCCCAATGGTTTAGTCCAGTCATAATATATCCAAGCAATCTTTGCCCTATAAGTGAAAATAAGCATGAGAAAAACAATTCCACAGGAGCAAACTGGGAGTTATTAATCTGAGTGTTTCATGTTATTACCCCAAAAAGTGTTCCCAGGCCTACTGCCAAACAGACACTTCCAAAGAGGAAACACTTTTGCATCAGTCATTAGGGTAGGATAGTTCAAGCATGGCAAGTGCCTTTACAAATTATAGGAAGGTCATTGAAGTAAGGTAATATATAACCACAGGTTTAGGACCAAAACTGTTTGGATAAAGTGGGTGAGGATTGACCAAGACTTGAGATGTGTTCATCTCTTGTCCATCAGCAAACGATTAAGTGTGAAGCAGCATGAAAATAGTTTGCTGTTGCATTGGAATCCAAGTGAACTCTGTAGATTAACGGATTTTAAGTCTGAAGGTTGAGCAAGGGATAGCAGGTGCATGAGGAGCCAGCTTCAAAAACTAAAGAATGTTAGCTTTTGAGGATTAGTGCTCAAATTTGTTTATTAAAATCTATGGAGCCCAAAAGGGTCCAAGAATAGTCAGTGTGCAGACCAATCCTGATCCGAGTCTTTAACTGTTGCTGGTGGCCGTCGCTGGACGTGACTCAATAACCATTTCTCCTCCAGAACCAGAGCTGGTTGCCAGAGTGGAATGAGGGACATGTGAGCCTGGCACAACATTGCCAGGTCCACCACTGCCGGTTCCATTCTTGTTGACAAGCGTTGTTGGTTGGCCAAAGTTAGTGGTTCTCAGAGTTGCCAGATGACGTGGAGAGAAGACATGGGCCCTGGCTGCAGCTCGTGATTCAAAAGAGGCATTACAGACATCACAATGGCCTGTCAGGGTCTCCTTTGGCACAGGCTGGCCGGCTACTGGAGGAGTTGAAGGTTCAGTAACTGTCAGCTGAACAGGTTTGGGAAGGATGGGACGATTGGCTTTAAGCGCATTGTACTGCAGGTAGCTTCCTGAGCTCATGTCCACCTTCCCACCTGATAGAGGAGACTGGGAATGAAAAGAGAGGCAGATACAAAGGGTCAGGAGAGAGAGAGACAGAGAGAGATAGACTTTGTCCTTGTATCATTTAAAATATAAAACTGATCAAGTTTGAGTGAACCCTGAAACCCTCTAAACAATTGTTATAAGCAATTCATATGAGCAATTCTGTACATTTTACAATAATAATAATTATTTGTGATTTTATATATATATAACGTTATAACAAATATATAAAAAATCACATCCATAAACAAAACAAACTGTCCTCTTCTGCAATGCATTACAACAGAAGAACTAAAATTTGTAAAATTACATAACTTCAACAAATTTGCTAAAGTTAATTTATTTATCCTAATCAAATCTTTTTCCACTGTCACTTGACCTTGTATAGAGACATATGTTCAACATTACATTGTAAAAGTAATAAAATTCTTACAAAACCTGAAAATCTGGAATGTGATGCTAATAATAAAATATATTTCTCCTTAAAAGTGACCGATCTTGCTATGAATTACATCTCTTTCTGTATATTTTATCATGTGGTTTTGTACCAAAAAATTTAAGATAATAATGCAGCTCATTTCTACTTGCCACCTTACCATTTTCTCTTGCTGCAGTCTCCAGCGTTTCTCCTTGGCTCTGGTGTTTTGGAACCAGATCTGCACCACCTTGAGGGGTAGGTTGAGCTCAGTGCCAATTGCCTCACACTCAATGGCGTTAGGGTGGGCACAGGTTTCGTAACAGGACTGCAGAATGGACAGCTGTAGGCAGGACAAGTGTGTCCGTGGCCTACGGCTGGGTGAGTGGGGCAGGAAGCTGCTTTCCGTTGGGCTTGATTTAGCAACGATCGGGGTTGAGGGGCTGGTTACTTTGGCAGAGTTTGGGGTATTCGGGCTGACTGGTGCAATGCTGGGGGTGGGAGGAGGGGGGATGGTACGAGGAGGGGTGTGTGTAGGAAGAGCCAGTTGTTCCCTTGATAGAGTGTTGATCTTAATGGGGACTTTGGGGGTCCAGTAGTTGAGCCCATTTTGCTTTTGTTGCACCGCTGCTGTGACTGGAGGCCTGTTGTTGATGGGAGTTGTGGGCAGCTTGGGCACCATGCGGTTAGTAGTTCCCGGCCCAGGACCCATCTCATTGTCATTGTCTTTCTCCTCATCAGTTTTTTCGTCCTCACTCTCCTCGGCTAGCTTTCTCTTCTGGGCCGGTCGTGGGGCAATAGGGATTGGATCCTTGGGTGATGCTAAAAGAACAGGGGTATTGACTTTGGGTGCAACTTTGACCATAGTGGTGTTGCTGGTAGTTTCGAGCTTGGTCTTTGGCACTGTAGAAGCACTGCTGCTCACAGTGGAGAGTGTGGTAGAGGAAATAACCTCCTTGGGCTTGATAGGAACTGGGGTTATTTTTTTAACCACAGCAGGTTTTCCTAGCTCCTTCACAGGCTCTCTCTCTGTCTTTATGAGGGTGCGTACAATTGGAGTAGTTGTGATGCATCCAGTATTATTTGGAGGAGGCTTGTTTGAGAATATTGGTTTGGAAAGAGGCCAGGTGAATTTTATGAGAGGTTTGCCAACTGCTGCCAGGGTCCCGTCACTGATGAATCTGACCTCACCCTTCCTTTCCCTTGCCCTCATGTTTTGGAACCATATCTGTACAACCTTCTTTGGAAGGTGAACCCACTCTGAAATCTGTTCGAACTCATGTTTCCCAGGATTTGGGTCTTTGAAATAGCAGCCATATAGAATGTCAAGTTGTTCAGCTTGAATGATGGTCCTTGAGCGCCGCATATCCCGATATCTTTTTCCCTTGGACTTCCTCTGCTGCTGCTCCTGCTCCTTTTCCTTCTCTCTCTCCTTCTCTCGCTCTCTTTCCAGTAGTGTAGCATTCATTTTCTCTGCTGCTCTCATATAAATACTCGACTTTGTCATGTTATTGCAGTTGACCAGACTCATGCTGCTGTTGGAAGAGGGTATAGCAGTAACAGATTCAGGCTTCACCTGGACAACTACCAGGCCTTTGGATGTGGGCCTCAGGCCAAGCCCATCCAGCAGCTGTCCTTTCTGTGCTGCAATCTTATCAGACAGAGATGATGAGGAAGAAGCAGATTTTGTGGTTTTTTTGCCCATGCTGAGATCCAGAGCAGACTCACAGTCATCACCATTTGACAGATAGTGAGAAGTTTGGTTGTGGGAGGACAGAGACTGTGAGAGAAGAGGGCTGGAGAAGCGTGTGATAGTTGGTGGGTTAGGAAACACAGGTACCTTACTCCCATCTCCAACCATTGAAGGAGTAAGAGACAGGACATAAGGGCTAAGGAACTGAGTAGAAAAGGGAGCAAGGGACAGGGGTAGTGAGTGGAGGGCACCTGTTGGAATCTCAGGGTGGTCCATAGTATGGGACAATGAACTTGGAGGATCCCCTTGGGCCTCCAACTCTAGATCCACATCTGGGTCCTGTCTCTCCTTCTTCACCTCCACCTCATCGCGCTCTAACTCCCTCTTTCGTTTTTTCTTCCTGGCTCTCTGACCTCCTCCACCCTCCTCATCTTCATACTCATCTTCTGCATCAGAGAGAAAAACAGTTGTGGAGCGCAAGACCTTTCCTCCAACTGACCCTTTTTCACCATGGACCTCCCACTGTGCTTCATCTTTAGCAGGGCTCTCACAACCTTCCCTCAAAGACCCATTCTGACTTTCCTCATCAGACACAATGACAGAGGTGTAAACCTCATTTTCAGAGTCAGAAGTAAGACAAGAATCTCCCTGACCCTCCCTTACCACAGGTTTCTGTCTGTGTTTTCCTCTTGTACTAGACAAATCTATTGCTTGACTACTTGATGCTTCAGCATCATCCTCACCTTCTGCTATAATAAGTGAGCTTTCCTCATCATCAAAGTCATTGTCAGAACTTTGGGCATGCCTTGTAAATCCTACCAAGCCTTGCAGGTGTTCTAACCCTGTTGGCCTCTGCCTGTGTTTTGCGTGTCGGGCTTGGCTCAACCACCTACGTACTTCGTCCTCAGAAAGCCCAACTTCTCTGCCTAGTGCTTCACAGTCCTCATGAGGAGGACTTGCAGCATCAGCCTCACTACGTGACTCAAAGAATGCCCAGAGAACCTCCGTCTGGAACTCTGACAGTACTGGAAGGTCTGTGTAAATGGATCCTATTGTGGTACAATTGGGTCGAGTTTGGTTGTTGGTTAAGGCATTCGTATTTGGGCTGGATTTTGGGGTGCCAAGTGAGCCGCAAGGGCTAGTGCCAGATTGTGACTTTTGAGGAGTGGAGTCAGGGCTGAGTGTGAGATTTAAATTTACAGGGCTGAGGCTTGAGTTGCTGGGGACAGACGCAGAAGGCGAGAGGTTCTTATTGCGGAGGCTCTTCTCTGTGCCCACTGGAGAGAGACTGAGGCTAGCTGCTTTATCACCTTCCAGGTCCAACTGATTAGTTGAGCTGTCTCCATCTGTTGTGCTATCTTTATGTGCCTTCTCATTGTCTTCATTATTCTCAGACTTCACTTTACTTTCTATATTAGGATACTGAGCAAAATCTTTACTGTCCTCTTCCTGAAGTTTCTCAGTTTTAATGTTCTCTGTAGTCCAGTTATTCCTGTCCTTACTCTGATCTGTTACCTTCTCTTTAGCTTTTTCTTCACTCTCCTGCCTATCTTGTTCTCTCTCACACTTTATAGTCTGTTTTTGCTCATCCAGGCAGGGCTGCACGCTTGTCGGGACTCCTGCAGAGGGCCACTGGTTCTCTAAGCTGTTCAGTCTTTGGGTTAGGAGGGCTTGCTGGGCTGTGCTGAGACCTACGAATGGCACACACTGAGTGAGAAGCTGGCCTTGCTGGTTCTCTTGGTGCTGCTGGGTTTGGGTTTGGAGCCCATTCAAGATCAAGGGCATGACCATTTGAGGCTGAGGCACAAGCTGAGGCACAGCGGCACCAGGAGCAGCACCAGCTGCAATTAGGGAGGGGAGGAGGGAGTGTGAGAGGTGGCTGGGACTAGATGTAAGAAGGGTGAGAAAGGCTGAGACTGCCTGAGCTGAGGCCACAGGGGAGGTGAGAAGGGAGGGAGCCACTTGTGAAGTTTGAATCTGCTCTCCATCTTTTGTAGTAGTCACCATCAACGTCCCAGGGGCAGCACAGTTGGTGGTGGTAACTAACTGACTAGTCCCACTCCCAGATGTTGTCACTGCAGTGTTTAAAGAAGAGGTGGAGCTATTTCCCAAACTAGCAGCGGCCATGGTGCTGTTTGCAGCATGTGCAACAATTCCAGCATTTCTGCTGCGGGATTGGTGCAAGACAGATTTCATATGGCTCTCAAGGGTGATGGCATGATTGTAAGATACTCGACATATAGCACACTGGTAAGGTTTGTTTGATATATATGGCCGAGACAGGACAGGAACTGTGAGAGTTTGGGGATCATTCTCCCCTCTTTGTTTTCCAGAGCCTGTTGTCATCCTCTGAATGTGGGATGCAGAGTTGTAATGAACACTCAAAGCAGTTCTGCTGGGAAAAGTTTCCAGGCAGGCATTGCATTTAAACAGCCGGGTGTTATTTTCAGCTGGCACACCATTTTTACCAACTGATTTTTCACTGGTGTCTGGTACTTCTGTGTTTTCAGTTGCATTTTGCTGTTGATTTCCCTCCTCTTCAGTATCTGGCTCCGGCTCAACTTCACCTCCCTCCTGTATTATTAGTCTCTCTTCCTCCATCTCTTTGTTTGAAAGCGTCTGGGTAGCGTCTGAACTCTCACTAGATTGGCAGAGGTCTGAACTGATGTCTTCAGTGTGCTTCTGATGTGAAGACTCAGCATCTAATAAAATGAATACACATGTTAAACTTTTATGTTCTAATAAATGAAACCATAACTAATAACAGAGGAACATATTTGCAAATAGAATTTTATACTTTATTGGCTCATATTAATAAGCTTAACCGCCTGCAACCACCAAACCCAAAAGGAACAATGTTCCACCTTTGATGCAATTCCTTGATTCCCCTTCTTAACCATTTTTTTTAATAAAAAATGTACAATGCCACATTTGTGTATAAAATATCCTCAATAAAAGAATACATTTATGGAGGTAATCAGGTTTGGTTAGCTAAAAACAGTCGGTAATTATATACCTAATCATTTTTATTTTAGGAACGAAGAAAAGCATGCATGTGTTTTTGCAGTGTTCAATCTTTAGTTCAATATTCAAATAATTTTGTAGTAAGTATTTTTTTTACACCCACCTGCAGACTTTTGAGCACCTTTGTCCTCTTCTCCTCCACTAGCCGCCTGTTTTAGAACTGCCTGTTAAAAGAAAATGAAAGGAGAGAGTCAGCAAATTCCCATTGCAAACTTATCTCTGCAACAGCTCATTCAAGATGAGCTGAATGCTATGTTGCTTTTGAGCAGCACAACATTTGGGTGTGACACATAGGCAGATGTGTGGTTATCTTATCTACAGCAACCCTGACAAGCCTTTAATTTTCAAATAACCCTGAAAGGCATAAATTAAGCTGTCTTTGATATGTTCATCCACGAACAAAATTCCCTCTTTCTTAAGGCTTTATATACTTGTCAATGATTTATTTCAAATATAATTTTCATTAAGTACTTACTTTTTCAAATTTGATTTCTACCTTAAAAATACTTCCATACTCAATCTGATACCTTCTCCTTGACTGTCCCTTCAATCTTCTCCCTATCTTGTTCTTTATCTATCTATTTTTGTCTCTCTCTCTGTTTTTGCTCATCCAGGCAGGACTACACATTTGTCTGGACTCCTGCAGAGGGCCACTGGTTCTCTAAGCTGTTCAGTCTTTGGGTTAGGAGGGCTTGCTGGGATGTGCTGAGACCTACAAATTGCATATACTGAGTGAGGAGCTGGCCTTGCTGGTTCTCTTGGTGCTGTTGGGCTTTTGCTTGGACCCTACTCATGATCAAGGGCATGACCATTTGAGGCTGGAACATGGCAGCATCAAGAGTAACCATGAAATTTGTGGAGAGGAAAGAGTGTGAGAGGTGGCTGGGACTAGATGTAAGAAGGGTGAGAAAGGCTGAGACTGCCTGAGCTGAGGCCACAGGGGAGGTGAGAAGGGAGGGAGCCACTTGTGAAGTTCGAATCTGCTCTTCATCTTTTGTAGTAGTCACCATCAATGTCCCAGAACAGTTTGTGGTGGTAACTAACTGACTAGTCCCACTTCCAGATGTGGTCACTGCACTGTCTGGAGCAGAGGTGGAGCTCCTTACCACACTAACAGTGGCTGTGATGTTTGCAGCACGTGCAACAATCTGGCATTTCTGCTGTAGGACTGGTTCAAGACATTCTTCATATGTATGCTAACTCTGTGTTAACAACTGTATCCAACAAGTATGACATTATTATTATTATCATAATTATCTAACTTAATTTTTAAAATAAATATTTAATGAAATATTCGATTAATGGGCACATTTCCATGTTGTTAGCTAGTACCAAAACTTTCATATTGTATGACCTCATAATAACATATTTCAGTCCCATACAATTGACATTTTTGCTACAATAAATATTCCAATGCATTTGTTTAGTTTTGTGCAATTGTGACTATACCAGCAGATTAATAAAGTTATCCATCTAAAGAATCCTTTTTCACATACCATAATGAACATGACAGAGGGTAGCGACAAAATAAAAGTCGAACAATACTGATTTGGTGGTTCATATTTGTTTCAGAGAGTCATTTTCAATCTCACTGAAAGTCGACTTATGATGACCGTTTTCTCTTTGCTCATGCACTTGTCAACTTGGTATCCGTCACCTTGACTGAATAACAGTCAAGTTGAATAAACATCTCAGAGAGTCACAAGAGCAATGAAGTTCATTAAATTTGCATTTACTATAGCATTGCAAGGCATTTGATATGTTGTCAAATTTCTATATGCCAATTAGCAACAAGTGGGCTAAGTGAATATTAGTGAAGCCACTTAGTAATCCTGACCCTAATTACCACATATTAAGTTCTACCTCTCAGTGAGTATATCCTGTGTGGGCTGAAACCCATGTGAGCCACTTTGACCACAATGTGTTGCCATACTTACAATGTCAAGCAGTTTGTCGACGCAAGATGGAAGAACGCTGTGTTGCTCTGTGAGATGTACAGATAGAGAGGACCTGTCAGTTTGTCCTTTTTGGCACAGGGGACACAGCCACTCTGCCACCCCATTGCTTTCACTGTTCACTGTCTCTTCAGACTCCTCCTGACAAAATTTAAAAAAAAAAAAAAAAAAGATGTTAAAAAATCCTTCTCTGTAGCTGTTGCTTATCACAAATTCTATTTAAATAGAAATGAAAATATGGTGTTGGGAAGTACATTCATGTGACCAACTGCACCCAACAGAATAAGGCACATTGCTATTTATTGGTTACAAGCCTTGGCTAGATGACCAGCACCTATCAGGCACCACTGCATTTAAAAAATTAGTCCATTACCTTTAAAGGGGAGATTCTGTCATTTTCAACATTAAAACTGTCTACAAAGTTAATTTCTGACTTCACTTCAAGATTAACCATGTTTTGTGGGGATGCTCCCACTTTGGTCTTCAGTAACAATATCAATTTACACAAATAGAGGGTCTTTCTAAGAGCTAGTCTCATAGGATATGAAAACATGCAAACACACTATATGTCTGGATATACTGAAACCCTAATAGAATATTGTCAAAACAAAGTTGTGTCTAGCTGAGGATTTATTACCTCAGCGCTAGTTTGAACATTTTTCCTTAATCTCTTAATGGATTTGGAGTCATTGTATTTCTAAATTTGGCTGTGTTCTTACATCTTTACTACTATCTACTGGTTTTTACTCTGTGAAGAAATGGTGCAAAATGCAGAATCTCACAACATTAACTGAAGTTAAAATAATTAGTGCCCAACCTTTGATTCGGATCTGCACCAAGATTTAAAGGGTACTTCCTTGGCTTAAACTAAACTCTTCCTCAATGTCTCATGATAATAAAGGACATCATTACTTTTCAGTAATCTTGCTGATGAACAAAGAAATCAATTCCAAACAAAACCTCCTTGGTGGAGCTGATAATGCCGCTGTTTAAGTTACAACCTATAACGGAAAGAATTTTCCATTTAATGCTTTCATTGGATCTAACATTGCATGCCATATTTGGGTTCAAAATAGAAGATCCATTGTTGCATACTGCTTTGAATTCATCCAAACTTTTAACAAACTGATTTGAAATCACAACAACATATGATTTGTTTGAAATGCAGAAAACGCAGGAGTAGCACTTCACTAATTATAACATGCACCTCTGGACAGTGTCCACTAGTTATAGTGTCTCTCGAACCACTTATTTGTCCCAAGCCTTGATTAATTTTAAGAAACATATGGCAAACATATTAAACATGAACTCAGATCATGGATTACAGATCAAAAATATTACAAGACAATCAAAACAGAGCAGTAGTCTATATTTTATTTAACACGCAGCAGCAAGCAATCCAATCCAAGACGCAATCAAGACAGCAATTCATGCCCTAAAGAAATACCAACACAGCTACAATCCTCACTTCCTCGCCACGCCAATTAGCAAGCTAGCAGGGTTATATGACCAGATAATATTTCGACAAGTCTATATCTGCAGTGTATATCATGTGTAAAAGCTCCTCATCACGACTTTTATAATTAAAAGTCAAGATTTCACTAGATTGACGTCTCTTTCCCCATAGCTGGCTAATTAACGAGCAGTCTAATTAGCTATGCCGACCAAAGATGAATCAATTAGCTAGCAAGCTAGGTTGAGAAGCCCCCCTGTAACGTCGCATTACAGTCGTGTTTCTGGAAATGCTGGTTAGCTGATAGTTTACTGAAAATAATCCTGCAGTGATATCTACTCACTTCTCTCAAACTGCAAAAAGACGGGACAGGCGTCAGCATTATCTGGCTGCTGGCTCTCGGTTACGGCTGTACAGTCATTAAATTAATAAACAAACAGGGGTTGAGCTAATAACAGTCGTGTCACTTTGCTAGCTAGCCTGTTAGCAGGCAGAGATAATTAACCGCTCCTCAAACTGTCTCCAACTGGCTAGTCCCCCTCTCCCAAAAAACTCTGTCTGGTCCAGGTGAAAACTGCAGCTTCAGTACACCGACTGAGTTCACCCAGGATAGAAAACACACTCAATAGGTTTCAGATCAAAAACCTCGGCCTCGAGTTATTTCCTTACCCCTCTGATTGTGGGCTGCCAATCGGGCATCTAGTGTTGCACCGCCCGCCGCCTGCTGCTCAACAGCGCAAATTGAGGCCTAGCCGGACTAAAGCCATTTAATTAATGAACGTGGGCTCCGTTTACAGATGTGTTAGAAAACACTCGCACCCCCTCCTCCCTCACCGCCCAGCAGACCCCCTTTTGACGCGTCCTAGCGCTCAAATCCATACCTTAAATACTTAAGATGCAACACATGGCCATTTAAACTATCATTTTAATAGCTTCAAGCCGCAATTGGCGAAAGAATTAAACGCTAAAAAGCTACTTGAAGCGGAGTACGTGCGCCGCGGTCGCCTCGACGATGGGGGTGGTGTGGCGAGAGCAGGCGAAAGAGACGAGAGGCAGAAAAAGTTTGGGATTTAATGTTGGATTTCTATATGGGATCGGATTTGTATGTGGCACAATCCGTCGTTTGCTCGATCCACTATCAGTAACAGGCCACTCTCGTCGCTCAAATCAGCACAATTAACCGATCGCGAATGACGTTTAATTAAGTTCAGAGCAATTAGCTAATGCGTTTTTACCTGCATGGTCGCCGCTCCAGCACGCACACACACACACGCTTCCTCCGTGGCTCCTCAGAAGTGAAAAGTTTTCTTGCCTGCCCTCCCTCTCTCTCTCTCTCCCCTCTCTCTCCTGTTCTCCCCCTCCCTTCTTCATTCGCCCTATCCCTCTCTCCTTCCCCTCTTCCCTCTAGTAAACAGACCACAGCTCCCCCCAAGGCTGATTGCTGACATTCAGAAGGGACAGACACGGCCACCAAATCCCTTATGTAACCCCTATGTAGATATATTAATATACGTTGAAATACAAATTTTTCATACATACATACAGACATAAATACATACATACCTATATACATACATACATACATACATACATACAATACAAATAAACAAACAAACAAACCAATAAATAAATAAATAAATAAATATACACACGCACACATACACACAGACACAAACTCCTAGATTACACGGAATCCACTTTACTATGAAGTTTTTCATATGAAAGGTTAATGAAAAATGAGTCCTCATTCTGCCAACTTGAATTGCCACAAAGAGTGTGACGAGTTAATTAACGCTGAATAATAGAGATATGACTGCAAAGGCTCTGCTCAGCACCATGCACAAGATTTATGACGTATTCTCAATCAAATGATAGGTGTGGTGCATATCAACAGTCGAGCAGGGAAAATAAATATTTATGAAGCAAGAGAAGATTAAAACTGCACCATTTGTACGCCCCTGCGTTATTGGGACAGGAAGTGATGTTCCTGAATACACTAATAGGTGTCGTAAACTGCGCCTGTGCAAAATTACCTACGTTAACGTGTAGAGGCTGGTCGGACTGATATGACGCTCAATTTTTGATGCCGATTTGTTTGGATTTAGGGATTCGACGTGTGAAGGTGTGTGAGAGTGCAGTTCATTTCGTAGTTGGGGAGTGTTTGAGCTCTGTGGTTAAGCTATGTGATTTTTCTTAAAGTTATAGTTCATGTAGGGTATCGCTATGCAGCAGCAGCTTGAGCTGAATGACACGAGCCTAATCACAGAGACTTAGGTGCAGCTGTTGGAGGTACTGCTCTATTACTTTATAGTAGCCTAATATAATTGTAACTAATTAAAAGTTCTGTGTTTTGCATTTATGAACAGCATACAAAATATCTATATCGAACAGAATAACTATGAAATTCACAACCAAGCTAAAAAATATCGAGAACCCAGGTACAGATTTACTGTGGTGGGAGAAGTTAGCAGATCAATTAAGGAATACTACAACAAGAAGAAGAGTTTTTTTAAAATTTTACTACAGTAAAATTTTAAAAGGTATTTCATTATGAAAATATTAATATACTATAAAAAATTAATATGATTATTGTAAAATGTCATTTTGCTATTATTGCATTACTGTGTAAAGTGAATTTAATTAGTGTGGACTTAAGTAAATGTAATTCAAAATAATGTAAATGCTTTTTTTTCTATTTTCTAAAACCATTACGAAACCATTTAATAAATCAAGGGGAGTAAAAAGTGTTTCCCATTGAAATGCAGTCGTTTTATTAAAAAAAAAAAAAATACAGTATAATTAATTTACTCAAGCAAAGTACAGGTACTTAAATACTGTATGTACAACACAGTACTTAAATAAATGTATTCAGTAATTTTAATGGTTTAAAAGGTCTAAAAAAAAAGCCTTAAACTTTTGACTTGATATTGACATCTTTTTAGATGTTAGAATAAATAATAATGC
Source organism: Acanthurus leucopareius (assembly GCA_029814765.1). Classification (NCBI taxonomy): domain Eukaryota; kingdom Metazoa; phylum Chordata; class Actinopteri; order Acanthuriformes; family Acanthuridae; genus Acanthurus; species Acanthurus leucopareius. The sequence continues at coordinate 14,744,540 of JAQMCX010000032.1, forward strand.
ATCCCTAATCACCGTAAGAGATATGGTTAACTTTGGAAGTTTTATCCAAAAAATGGTCCCTTTGTCTTTTACTCCAATAAAAAATATCTTTATAAAACTAAGACCTGCCTATTTAGTTACTTGTTACAAAAATATATATGTCTTAATGTATAAATGCAGGTTCAACAGGATAAGCTAGGATTTGTAATGACACACTAGATGGATATTGCTGATATTATTTTGTCATTTCAGATGAGTGTTGAAGTGGAAAGAAAGTTCTTTTGCACTGCTGAAACTCTGAAAATACTGGATGAGAACGGTGGTATGTGTGTAATTTGTTTACTACACATTCATGCTTGGGTAAATTTAGATTTGAGATATTTAACTGATGCTGTGATCCTTGTCCACCTAGAAATGGTCTCTGAAGCACTTTTCCAACATTTTATGACACTAATTGCTGTGGTCTGTACTGTAACTCTATTGGCACTGGCCATCTGTCTAATGTTAATAATGAAGTTTTATTATCTATATCAGCCTTGTGAGTGCTTTTAGAATTATTTACTCATTTGGTAAATCATCTGTCTCTCTTCCTCCTATTTCTTTTACTCAGCAATGTGTGTTGGTCAGTGCCAGTTCCATGACCAGTACTTTGATACCCCCAAGTTTGACCTGACTTTGAGAGACATATGGCTGCGTAAGCGTGAAGGATGCTGGGAGCTCAAGTGCCCGGTCAATAGGACACAAGAGACAAGTGGAGAACAATCACTTTGTACTCGCTACAAGGAGATAACCAATCTACCTGAAATTCTACTTAGACTGAAAGAGGTCATACAAGTCATTTGTGAGGACGGAGAGGAAAGCTCCCCACAGGAGGACAAGGAGTCTTGGCTGAGCAAAATGAATCTGGTATGCTTTGCAAAGTTTACAACAGTGCGGCAGTCATTTTCTTTGGAGGAGGATGGGGTTCAGATAGACCTCGACCAAGCTGACTTTGGCTACCATGTGGGAGAAATAGAGGTCCTCATTCCAGAGGGAGGGGATGTACAGTCTGCTTTGAAGAAGATTGAAAGAACGGCTCCAAAACTAGGTGAGATCAAGGCTGTTAAGCTGTCAAGCTCTATACATACAAAACAACACATTTGCTATTGTGAGTTTTATTCATTGAGGAGTATGTCAGTTGGCCATTTTGTGACCTTATTTCATTAACAGTCATAAGTGTTTGTTCCTCTTTTTTATAGGTCTGACTGGAGATCAGCGAGTTGAAGGAAAAATGGATGTTTACCTTAAAATACATCACCCAGAGCACTATGCAAAACTAAAGAGTGAACATAATATCTAAGATCCATTATGTATGGTCTGTTGGTTCAAGCTAAATATTTTTTTTCAGGTAAACATTTTATCACTGTAAAACCAATGCATAATTTATTAGAAATCTAAAAATTCAAAACATTTAAGTTTAAAACTGCATAATTGTTTTCAGTAATTGTAAGAACATTAATCCCTCAAAGTCTCTTGAATCTGAATCTTTAAAAAAAAAACAACAGGCCTTTGAAATTTACACTTGCAGAGTTCTCGATTGCTGCCATCATCAACAATTTAACTTTTTATGTTCTCTGCATCACATGTGACCATTTTGGTTTTGTCTGGTCTGTCTGTAATATAAAGACTCTGTGAGGAACTGTAAAGCTGTAAACAGGAAGTAAATGAGGAGGTTGATTCACTATGAATGATGGTTGTGTGTTTTATGTTTTCTATTAAAAAGAGAAAATCAGACATATGAGACACCTGTATGAAGAACTGTCAACTCTGTTTTAACCCTTAGCAAAGTGTGAAGGCCTTAGAATTTCTTTGTAACTGCTCATTCACTGGGGTCACCAGCTGGATTTTAATACAGGTGTGTAAATATGGGTGTCCACAGTCTAACATCATCAAGCCAGTTTTTTGCTGCTTGGTGCTTCAAGTAATTTCCAAATTCAAAAATCTTGTAGTGATATTTGTTTGAGTGTCAGTAATCTCTACTGGGTTTATGTCTGCTAGTTTGTCATTTTTACTTTATACTGTTAAAAACATGATAGACTTATTGATTAATAAATTTAGGATTATTATTTTTCATAGTAGTAGTAGTTGTAGTATATCCTGTGTTAGGTTTGAAATCTACTCAAAATAAGCAAGGGGTTTAATGAACAAATGTATGAAGTTGTAAAAGTTGTAAATAAAGCATGTTTAACTTGAATAATGTTTTTTTAAAATAATTAATGACTCATTTTGCATGTCATGTGCACAGTATTATCCAAATAACCTGTTAATTTTTCATGCATGTGTTTGTTTTTGCTGTTCACCTACTGTTACCCACTTATTTGTAGATGCAAGTCAGATTTTGAAGGTATAGTATTGGCTTGTGACTAAGCTGTCTAAAGCAATGGAACTTGAATTTCTTAAATATTCAGGGGTGATTTGTTTGCCATTTTTTTATGAAAAATACGCCCCATCTGAGGTTTGTAAAACAGTGTTTGTAGGACAGAGTGAGCACATCATCCCTCCACAGTAGAAAAAGAGCACTTCAGATGGAGTTATCCTATCAGACTTAGCACAAGGTCATGCACTACCAAGTTAACCAGAGTGGCTCATTCTCTAATGGAGCTGCTACGTTGCTACGTTCGTATCTGCAGTACCAGTGTAGCTATGACAGTCTTATGTGTACTATTCAACAGAAGCAAATATTAACTTGTCATTAAAAAAGTGTGTTTGTGTTATCATGGCAATGTATCTAGATAAAATAGGAAAACAGATGCATTAACAGATGCACTCTCATTATAATGAGACACATTTAAAGCAGTGTTGCCATTGGTATACTGAAGAGATAGTTGAGCAAAGCCCTAGATGAACTGTTCAGGTCCTCTGTTTTGCTGCATCCTTTGTTAAGCAAGATATATTAAATTGTAATTAGTATGCAGACTTAGTCTTGTCTGCAAGTGCAACACTGTCCAACATTCCTGCAGTACTGTAGTTACAACAATGCTTGATTCCTCCATTAGAAGAGAGACTTGTAACAAAAGAGGAATTACCACAGTCACGCATCGGTCATCATCTTCAATTTCAGACTGTGACCAATCAATTGCAGGTGATGGAGGAGGTTTCTGAGAGGTTGAATTTAGCCCTTCTTTGGATTGTTCTGCTGGTGTCATCTCTACAGTATCAACATCAGCACCTGTTTTGCGAAGCTTTGTCTGGATACCTGTAGTTCACAAACACACAATAAAAGTATGTATACAATAAAGAAGAATGTAAAACATGGGTAAGCATTTTCAGAGAGACCAATAATTAGTCATGTGAGAGACACACACCCACACTTCTCCTGTATATCAGTCTTCGTTCGGACAGCTGGGTCCCCACAGTCCTGGTCTTGATTGCAGAGAGATTACACTGAACAGACACATCTATCCTTTTTAAACATAGTGCAGTTTCCCCCTTTATAAAGACAAAACCAAAACAATATTGAAGTCACGTTATATTTTTCCAATATTGCATGACCTTTGCAGAAAAAATGTAGTAAGTTCACATAATTGTCAAAAAGTATTATTAAATATAGATGTAAACATATTAAGGATATTTCCAGTTTTACCGTTCTGTGACCACCTCAACCCAATTTCGAACCAATCCTGTTTTTACATATTTAATCCGCCTTTATTCCACCTCTTCACCTTCGTTTAAAATATAACAGAAGCAACATATCTGTTTTTGACAGAAACACAGTGCAGTCTTTACAAACAATAATTTAGAAATTTAATGACATTCAAAAAATTTTAAGTAGAGTTCACTTTAACTGTGCATATAAGGTGGATAATTTACGGCCAGGTATAAACAACAAGACAAATACGAAACACCGCATTGATGTTATACAAGTCTGTTAATAAAGTAAAGTAAATGAAAGTAAAAAAGAAGAGAAATTTAACGTTAAGAGAAACTGCAAGATGGTCATTTGCACATGTCGCTTGTTGCAGGAGCGTTTTCATCAATACGTATCACGTCACAACCAACGAGCTTGCGTAACAGTTAAGTTACGTCGTACGCGCCAGCTGCATGGTTACAATTCCATACCAAAGCATGCATGTCTTGTCCCGCATATACACACCCCACTTCGAAACAGTAACTTGACAAAAGAAGCTAATTGCAGCAAATGTTAGATGATTTAAAATCACAAAAGACGAACATCCAGTTGCCCTTAAGTCCGAGCTGTGTGTGTGAATATTAGATACACAAAAGTTTACTTCACCGGCTAGTTAACAGCTAACTTGGCTGTTGTTAGCTAACACTCTCAAACTGACCCCGCCAATGAAGTTGCAGGAAGAAAAGTGCTTCCATGCAAACGTCAGACAGTAAAAAAACAATACTTACATTTACACCTGTAAGGTTCCCTGGATAAATGCTTGGCAATGCATTAGTCTTCAGAATCAACTTTTTAGCAAAACCCATTGACCTTTGAAAGAAATTAACGAAACAGTCGTTACTAAAATGTGCACCGCAAATACGAATTCCCACTGGATTTGAAGGTCTGGATAAGCGATTTCTATAAATGAAGTCCATCCATTTTTGCTTCAGCTCAGGATCCTTTGGCAAATTGTGGGTAGAAGCTCCAGGCTCTGGTTTGCATCCTAGCATAGCACAGTCTGACATATTTAGGTTATAGCGATTGAGCCCACCAAGCAGCACTGTGATGCTTTTACTCAAAGCACCTTTTCTATGTGCTGCAAGTTTCAAATATCCACATTGTGCAATATGCATGTCCAGTGTTTGAATATTGAGTCATGATTGGCTTTACGTTTTGTGATGTCACAAAATCTGCATGCAGACATCCCAACTTATATCTATGAACAGACAAGCTCCTCCTTCTTTGAGTATAAGGTAGCTTTTGCTTATCAATTGTAATACATACATGTTATCAATGTGAAATTTCAAAGGCAGACAAAGATGAGGTAAGGATTTATTTTAGTTGAGACGATCTTAAAATATTTGGTGAGCTAATCTTGTTGTTCCATCTATGCATATCTATGCAAATATTAATGCACTATACAGAAATTAACATAAAGCAGCCTATTGCAGGATTTAGAGTGTGACGTGTACATGGCTCCCTACAATTAACGTCTCGCGTTTCAGTGTGCCCAGCAGGAACTGTGTCAACTGTCAAAAAGACATAACAACAGAGCGAGATTGAAGGGCATGACATTTAAGCTTTTTGCATGTTAGCTAGAATTGGGACACTGGGCTTGCTCTTTTTAGACTCATTTTGCAAAAACAATGATGTTCTAGCATTGCCAATTAAAGCAATGAACAGGGTAAAGATTGATTGTTTAAAAAAGGCATTCCAAAATGCTCTTGTTTGTCGGAATCAGGCATCTTAATATGTCATAGCTGTAGGTCTATTTAATCCTATAAATCACTCTAAAACATTTCTTTTAGTTTATTTTTTGTCAGAGACCTCAAAAGTTGCACAGCAAGGCTGTGATGAACCTTGCAGGAGCGACAGCGGTGCTGATCACGTGACGGCGAAAGCACAGGGGCACGCGCAGGGTTTTTTCACACTTTTGTAAACAACATGGCGTTTCACGGACTGGCTCCGCTAACCGACTGAACAAACACTGCTGTCAAACCTTTAGCCCGTCTGTGTTGTAAGCGTTACACCTTTGCCCGCGTGAAAGTCGGGCAAATTGTCAAGTTCTCACCGAAACGACAAAGAGCTGGACCGAGGAGCTGTCAAGAAGACCGTTTGACAGTCAAACGGTAACTCGTTAGCAATTTCGGCTAGTTAGCTCAACAAAATCAGCCTTTGCATCTAAAGCATATGAGCTAACGCACAAGACAAGAAGTCATTTGCAGAGCATGTAGTTTTTTAATATAAAGAAGTTGAAGTGCAGTGGCTTGAGAAACGAACTTAAATTGAGGTCAATTTAGAAATTGTCTTTATTTTGTAGTCATCATTACCTAACTATTGTTGACCTATTTCCTCTCTGGTTATCAATTAAGACACACCCTCGAACATTGTATTTATGTTCACCTGACTTCTCTCAGGTAAATCTTAAACTTCAGTTTTAAATGTTTTTAATGATGTACTCTGCTAGGCCCTTCTCAGTCTATGGGCTCTCAGTCCAGTTCTGGGATGTCTGGTGGAAGGGGCTCTTCCAGTGGCAACCCAGCAGACCAGTCTGAAACATCAGAACCGAACCAGAGCAGCGGCCGAAGCCGCAGGACGGCTGACAGGCAGCAAGGAGACAGACAGCCAGGATCAGAGGAGGACGTCGATCTAGCAGAAGTGCTGGCTTACCTACTGAGGAGGTGAATTTGGTGTTAAAAATGCTGATGACACTGATGTTAACACAACGAAAATTTGTCAAGTGTCACAATGAGAGTCACAACAAAGCTGCAACTTATACGAGAAAAATATAACTGTCTCACACATTGGATATACACTTTTTTGTGTCAGTGCTGTTGCCTTAAGGGACAGTCGCTGTTCTTCCATTTAAATCCTTTCAATTTTTAGCCATTTTGGGGAAAACAGGGTGTCAGTAACAGATGTTTAGGTGGACTGCGAGATCAGTAAAATAAAAACCTGTATAATGCACAGGAGTACAGTACAATAGTTAAGCAATATGCTTTTTATCACCATATATATATAATTTTAATGGAATTTCAATGTTTCTGGTCACCTAGCATATATGTAAGGGGGTAAAATGGAGTGATGGTTCGTACAAAGCGTGTATATAACAGTAGTTTAACACTTTTTTACTGACCATCATTACTGACTGTTTTGTAAGATGCGTGCACTATCATAAATGGATATATGTAAATGAGAATTTTTTGTATATCTTTCAAGTATGAGACAAATACAAAAAACACAACATAGCTTGTCACTTCCAAATTAGCTCCCTATGATAGTAACAGTTTTTTAGACACTCTTTAAATGGTGGAGAGCAAAGAGAACGCTTGGAGTTTTTATCTGTCTACCAAAAGAGGAAATAATTGAAACATCAAATTACTTTCCAGTGCTTTATAAGTGGACATATAGATATAGATATCTGCATTCTTATTCCAGCTTTACTTTAATGCAGTCAAAGTGACTTTGAAAATTTTTCAAGTACAAACCGAAAGGGTTGATTTCACCACTGATCCCCTGCCTCTCATGATATAACAGCAGAGAAATTACAGCTAGAAAGTACCATGATTTAGATGGGATGAAATAAGTAATACTGTTATTTTATAGTAATAATATTATTTCTTGATTCAGTCATCATTTACCTCCAGAGGAGCAAGCCACTGATTCCCAATCTATTACAGTGGAGCTGCTCAGTGAGAAAACATCACAAGACTGTAGCATTACCCAGTGCGCAGTAGTTCTTGTGCAGGCAGGTGTCTCACCAATAGGCTTTAGGGCTGTAGCTTCACTAATTAATGACTGTCTTAATTCTGAAGGATTACATTCATGATATGTATCATTTGAACCATTTGGATTGATTGGTTGTCAAACTGATGTGGTGTGTGCGTGCAGGGGCCAGGTCAGACTGGTCCATGGCAGTGGAGCCACAGGGCTGCAGCTGGTCCAGTCATACTCTGACTCGGATGAGGACAGCGACGGAGCCTGGGAAGGTCGGCTGGGTGACCGCTACAATCCACCAGGTACTGACACTGTTAAGTGTCAAGGCATGACTGTATTAGATTGAATAATATCCATTCCATTCAATTCTATTCCAGCATTTTGTGTAGCATTTGATGCTGATATCACAACAAACCTTTTTTTAATCTATTAATTAAGGATGTACAAGAAATTAAAGCATCTTCAAAGCTATTAAAACTCATTTAATATCTCATAGTTTTGTTTAGGTTCGTGATTGAGTCCTTTGTTTCCTTTCCTCCTGTTTTTAATTGTAAGTCAGTGTCAGTGTAAAGTTTGTCAGTGTTTGTGGCAAACTTTACACCTGCACTGCTCTTGAATCAGATTTACTGTATGAAACATGTTTTGAAGGTTTGAAGTCAGATAACTTTTTCTTGTATTGTCTTTTCAGTGGACACACAACCTGACACACATGAGGTCGACCAGAGTGAGATCCGAACTCAGATCCTGCTGGCCACCGCCTCCTCTGCCCTGAAAGGCCGACATAGTTTCACCCACATGCTAACAGAGGTTAGATGGCAGTTTTCACCTCAGTTTAAAAAGAAATTATTGTTAAATTATTATTAAATAATCAATAGTAATTATTGAATAATGAAGTGCTCTACATTAACTTAGATTATTTTCTACCTAGCTTGTTGTAGTCACTTCTTTGTGTTAACAAGCTTAATTCCTGATTATTGTTGACCAGTTTGATGTTTTCTATTTAATTAACTCATTCCTTTAGAGGGAACAAGGCAGATGTAGAGGCTCAAGTTTTTCCCATGGAGAGTGTAGTCGTATCCGCACACAGTAAGTGATGTATAAATTCTTCCTATTTCCTTTATTTCTCAACAAATTCCCAGAAAATTAAACCAAAAAAGAAAATAAGAATGAGTTTAGAAAAGTGGCACAATTTCCTGTATTTCATGAGGCTGATTGCTGTATTTTGAGGGAATATCTATTATATGACATGATGTTTACAAGATGACTCATGCTGTTTTCTGTCAAATGAAACTGACCCATGTTGCTTTGCAGTTTTCTGCCAAACTATGTATCCCACAAGGATACGTACCAGCAGAAAGCCTTCTGTGGAGTGTACAGCGAGGCTGGCAACATGTTCCTCTCTGCCTGCCAAGGTAAATAACCAGGGATCCAACATAAGAACCCAGATGTACTCAATCAGATCTGGTAACCATTCTTAGTGTTTGTTTAAAACTGCTTAGACCAAATCATCAGGGCCATTCATATAGTATCATATGCAGAATTGGTCAGTCACATTTAGGTTTCTCTTTTCTAAGCACCCAAACAAGTCTAATCCGATTACCTCCCCAGTCTTTCAGTTTTTATTTGATTAATATCTTTTTTTTCTTCTGCTTGCTGTAGACCAGAACATCCGCTTGTACGACACCACTAGGGGGCGCTTTAACTTACGGCGTACAGTAAAGGCTCGAGATGTGGGCTGGAGTGTGCTGGACGTCTGCTTCACCCCTGACGCACATCATGTTCTCTACTCCAGCTGGTCTGATTACAGTAAGAATAGGGGAACTGTAATATACACTATAATGCAATCATTTAATGATGCTAATCAGTTAAGTGTTTTATTCATGGGAGTCTTGGCTCGGACATCCAGTTATCTGCACAAGAACAATCCATGCGCTGTACATGTGAATTTTATTGATCCTACGGTTGTAGATAACTGACTCTTGTCCCTGTAACTTAACTATAGCATATTGCCCCTTGTCAGTCAACTTTGCCAAGAATAAGAGAGTGACCCCCTAAGAGTTTACCTGGTTTTCTGCTTAATTTGTCATAAAATGTTATCTGGTCCTGATTAAATTAATTTGTGTAGACCAGACCACCACAGTAGGCTTAAAATTATAAATCAGGAACAATTTTAATTTTAATTTTAAAAATCAAAGTGCTGGTAGAAAAAAAGAAAGTCAATCACTGGAATTATCTTCTGCTTGAAACACAAGCAGTGACCTCAGTCAAACTTTTCTGGTAAATGCAGATCAGACCTGCATACTGGTCAGAGAGAATTTTGTCCAAGTCCTCCTTGCAAAAGAAGTTTTCATTCCTTCAGGTGCCTTTGTTGTTTAATACAGAGTATCTATATTGGGTTAAAGGCTGGGCTTTGACTGGGCCTCTCCAGTACATGCATTTTTGTTTGTGAAGCCATTCTGAGGTAGATTTACTCCAGTGTTTCGGGTCATTGTCATTTTAAATAATCCAGCTTGTAATAAGCTTCAGGTGACAGTTAGTACCCCTGACATTTTCTTGTAAGATGTATTTCAGGCAGTAAAGTAGCCCAAAATCATGATGATTTCTCTGCTGCATGATACTTTTCAGATGTTGTGATCATGAGAATATGCTGTGCCTTCAGTGTACTAGATGTAGTGTTGCGTTTTCTTCATTTTAGTCTCATCCGTCCACAAAACCTTCTCTCAGTAGTGCGGTGGAGTATTTTAACAGATGTCTTTGACAAACTTCTGGCACGCAGACATGTCTTTTTGGCGCGGCTTTCTCCATAGTGTCCTGACATGGACACCAGGTCTGTTCAGAGTTTTTGTGCATGGTCAACAGAGATGTTAACCTGATTCACTGACTCATTTTAGGCCATTGGCTGTGATTCAAGGGTTCTTTTTACCTCATATAGCACTCTTTGTTTGACGATCCCAGCCTTTTTGGCTGGTTAGCCACTTCTAGGATGATTATGCCAGGTCTCACTTCCATTTGTAGGCATTAGTATCTTTGGATAAGGAAATTAACCTGGAACCCTTTGTACTTTTATGCAAATACATTTTTATTTAAATTTCTAAATGTCATGTTAGCGCCTGCATCCTACTGTTCCTTTTATCAAGTGCTCTGTCTCATTGTATGTTTACAGGCCTCTAAAAAAGTTGCATAGTGCTTTTTAAGTAAATGAAACCATTAGCCCAGTGTTCTGTATTTGTAGTTATTCATATTGGTCTAACCTTGAAGTTTGACTGTGTTATGTTGTTCTAGCCTCAAGTTATTGACCAAGGCTTCAGAAGAAATCTCAAATCTTTTTTTTTTTGCACTTTTTTTGCAGCATATTTTTTAAAAGATGGTTGTGTTCTGTCACCAGTTTACGACAGGTCGTCCTGCAATGTAGTGTTGTATTCATACATTCTCTCTCTCTGTGTTTTTCCCCACAGTTCATTTGTGCAGTATAGATGGAGACAGTGAAAACCACACCGCTCTGGACCTCAAGTTAGTGTTTCCCTCATAGTAACTTATAGCATTAAGGAGCAGGTAATCTATCATTCCCTACCAGCCGGCCCCTTTATTACCATCTGGATGAATGATGCTGTCAGAACTTGTCACCTCAACATCCATCCTTTGGCTGTGTGTGTGTGTGTGTTACTCTGTTAAATGGAGAGCTCATTATTTCAACAAAGTGCTACCATTAAACTCACAGCACTCCTAAAAGTGGCATTGTTTAAGAGGTGATGCGTGCCTTCATCAAGTTAGTGTGGAATGACACACAGTAGACAGTGTAGTTGTGATTCAGTATTGGTGCCACTGCGGTTTTGTTAACCTGCTTGTGTGCCTTTGTGCCTCTGTGTGTGTGTGTGTGTGTGTGCGTGTGTGTGTGTACTTTGTAGTCCAGATGAGAGGCGGTTCTGTGTGTTCTCACTGGCTGCGTCCACAGATGGCAATGAGATCCTAGGAGGGTGAGTCCAACTTGCACTAATGTTTCAAAGCAGTCACTATCAGAAATGAAACCAGGACTCAAGACTCAATAGGAAACATATTCAAGCAGCTCTCTTTTTCTGACAGCCGTTTGTTCAAGTTTGAATTGATTTTTTACCCATTAAAGACAAAACATTCATATGTAATATATAGCACAGTCAATTTAGTTAAATTTAAGCCATAAATGAGATAAATGTGTTTAGTCTGTCTCTTTTCTCTTTGCAGAGCAAATGATGGCTGCCTTTACGTTTTTGATCTTGAGCAGAATAGACGAACGTTGAAGGTTAGTGTGTCTGAGTGCATTTGCTGGTTGTGTTATGCTTGTGGGTCTACTTGTGCCTGTCTCTGAGTCATGTCCACTTCTTGTGCCTCATCCTGCGATCAAGGTGAGCCAGACGTTAACAGATCTGAAAGTGTGACAGCTCATACAAAGTTTTACGCCACCCCGCTGTCTGTAATGTAGTAGCAGTGAGTCCAGCTCCACCTTGCAGCGGGCAGGGGGGGTTAAACCCTTCTTCCTCCCACAACCCCCCTCTGCGTAGAAGTCAGTAGCTGGCCTCTACCATCTGCTTCATCACTGTCTTGCGCTCTTTTTCATTCTGTCTGACCCGTTACTTCTGCGTCAGTGTGCGTCAGTATGTTTTGTGCTGTATCTCTGACCTTGTTCCTTTTGCCCATTTTTTTGTTCATGATAATTGTGGTAGTGGTATGTATTATTCTTGCTGTTAACAAATTAAATTTAAAACATTAAAGAAAATAAAACCAACAATAATCTCATCTTGTTGATATATATTGCCTGCAGCCAAAGCTTTATATATCTCATTCTTCTGTGCCATAAAGCCCCAATGTTAATATAAATGCTAAATGCTAATATGCATGCAAAAATGTTCACAATGCCATCATGCTAATTTCACTTTTTTAACCTGAAATGTTTTAACATTAGCAAATAAAGTGCAGCTGAGGCTGACGGGAATGTAATTTTTCCAGAAATTCAGTTGAAATTCTAATGATTGGAGAAATTAAAAAGTTTGACCTGATGATGGCATTAGTTTAAAAGTGCAGGGAACATGGTGATTACAATTATTTCTCAGACACAAATGTCAGCACTAAATTTCATGGCGAGTCATCAAATAGTTGTTTCAGTCCGGACCAAAGATGTGGATCAATTGATGCTGCTATTTCTGGAGACCCCATCTTTATTCTCGGTTAATATTAAATAAGTGACTAAATTCTTTGAAACTGCAGTAAAGTTATGATTAAATATTAAAGAGTATCTAAAACTTTAATTTAATTTTTACATTCTATACAGTAATGACAAAGGTCAATTTCTACCTGCTGATAGATACAGATTTTATCCTTTAATTAGACTCTAATATCTCTGTCTTTTTTGTCTTACCTAATGACTTTGCATTTTTAGGTGCTATGTTTGTGGCTGCAATGGCAGGATATGTGTCATTATGTAGCTGGACTGCCATTCATGTCACAATAGTCTGATAGAGATACAGAAGCTCATACATATGCATCCTGTGTAACCGCACTTGCAGAGCTTGTTTGTAGCGCTGTACTGCTCATCTGCTGCAGAGAACCAAAGCGATCATGTAAATGTAAAACGATGTACTTGCTGATAATGTTTCTGCGTTCAAACAAAACAGAAATTATACCGAAACAGTGCCAGAAACATTTGGCCAGCTCACCTATCCAATTTTTTTTCTGTCACAATGTAAAGATACACGCAGACATGCACACCCACACAGAAAGACACACAATCATGTACACTACACACACAAGAATGCAAAGAAAATCACATACTATTACACACAAGCTCACTGGCTTGCACACCCTTCACACAAACACTGACTGCCTTCCTTTTGTGTCTGCACTCGTCAGATTGATGCCCATGAGGACGACGTGAATGCGGTGGCGTTTGCAGACAGCTCGTCCCAGCTGCTCTTCTCTGGCAGCGACGATGCACTGTGCAAGGTGTGGGACAGACGGACGCTGCGGGAAGACAGACCGCAGCCTGTCGGACAGCTGGCCGGCCACCGAGACGGCATCACCTTCATCCACAGCAAGGTGGGGGGGCTAAAAGAGGAATGCTGCTGCTATTTAATCCATCTGTCAATAAAAAGTTCCCCAAATCCTCATGGGTAGTTAGAACTGACTGATGATTGGTTGAAAGTTGAATAATTAAATGGCATTATTTGCCTGGTATTACGCAACTTTAGTCTAGTGTATGAATCTAACTCTGAGGTTTGTTGTGTTTTGCTTGTAAAACTTGTTTTTCTGTCTTGACTCTGCCAGGGCGATGCACGCTACCTGATCAGCAACTCTAAGGACCAGTCCATCAAGCTCTGGGATGTCAGGAAGTTCTCTCCTAAAGAGGGGCTGGCAGCTTCTCGCCTGGCTGTTACCCAGCAAAACTGGGATTACCGCTGGCAACAGGTTCCCCAGAGAGGTGAGGAGGAGGGGAGGAAACTGGGAGGCTGCAAGCTGGAGCTACTGGTAGAGAATGAGTTTGGAGGGAGGAGAGAGTAAGAGGACAATAGAGGGAGAGGCCACATGGAGGAAGAAAAGAGGAGGGCATGAAGATGATATAATATTATGTAGAGGTAAGAGAATGACAGAAAGGTCAACCGTGGGTGTGTCTAAGTGGTAAAAGGAATGTGATACTGCTGTATTTAAACCACACAGAGAGAAATGAGTGATTACCCATAAAAGTCAATAAGAAGTCAAGGAGAAGACAAGAGATGAAGAAAAGAAGCTCAGATAATGAGATAGTGCAGTGGCAGAGAGTGGTCTGATTACTGATGTGGGGTACAAGAGAACTTTCTCACAGATCTTCTATTTACCTCTTTTTTTTCTCTCTTTTAGCTCTGAAGAGACACAAGCTGACGGGTGACACCTCAGTGATGACCTACCGTGGTCACGGCGTTCTCCACACCCTCATCCGCTGTCGTTTCTCTCCAGAGTTCAGCACTGGTCAGCGGTTCATCTACTCTGGCTGCTCCACTGGCAGAATCATCAGTAGGTGTCACCATGAGCTTATGTGCACATGCAATGTATAGTCATGTTTTCGTGGTCAATAACCATTTCTTACTCTTTATGTTTTTATTTTACCCTGAAAAATCAGTGTAATTCTGCTGTGTATGGGAACCATTAAAGGGACATGAGATATAGCACGTGCATACAAGTAGCTACATTGACTCAACTGTTGAAATCTTTTTCTGCGTCTGCCCAGTTTATGACGTGCTGACAGGCGCTGTGATCTCCAGACTGGCCGGCCATGATGCGTGTGTGAGGGATGTCAGTTGGCACCCGTATGAAGACAACATTGTCAGCAGCTCTGTGAGTGCCGATAATCCTAACTGTTCATTTAGAGTCAATGTGTGAAAGCTTGAGATCAGAAGTATAATATGAATCATAAAGGAAGCCCCTTTCAGAAGTTGTGAAAGGTTTTGTGTTGAAGAGAGTCAAACCAGACACTGTGTCCCCCAGTTGTGGAAACAATGGAATTAAAAGTCAGAGAATTAGGGGGCTCTGCTGATAGCAGGGAACGAAATGGACCAAAATCTGCAGGTGATAATGATTAAAAATGGCAAGACATTTTATCTTTGATGCCTCTCCTCATCCTTCTTTGTTTCTCCACAGTGGGATGGAGCAGTGCGAATGTGGGAGCACAGACAGACCCATCCTCTAGAGGAGGAGAGAGAGAGGGAGAGAGACTGACGACGAGCCAAACACCTTAGAAACAGCGAGAGAAAAAGAGAAACAGGAAAAAGATGTCAAAGGAATTGACATCACCACAAAAGGGTCGAGGCTGGCCCAAACAGAGGAGGAGAAGCTCAGAAGGATGGGCAGAAGCTTAATAATCTTTTACATTCAGTGCTGGATATTAATGATGACAATTATAGCGTGGTTGTGAAGTGATCATTTGGAAGGCGTCATAGCCTTTCGTTGTCAAGAGCAGATTAGGGAACAGTGAGACAGCTTACTTCTGTTTTTTGTTTTTGCCTCACTGTTTTTGCGCAAATCATCAGGCCGAACCTTTTGAATTTGGCCTGAAACACTTCAGCTTACTTAATGGATTTAATGATAAGTTAGTTACTTAAAAATGTTGGATATTGCAGGGAGAAATGTGGGAATGATAATTCTGTATAAATGTATAGTATTTTAATTAGGGAGTGTTTTTGGATAGTTGTCAGTTTGACTTGGACTCAGTTTTGACTTTGCTGTTATAACATCCATAACAGCTGTGTCCTGTTTGAGGGTCTGTCACGTTCAAAGTTCATGTTTACACCCAATATATTATGAAAATCCAGTTCACAAATTGCCAGTTACCCAAAGTCACAACTCCTTAACCTGGCTATAATGTGACTTTCCTGAGCTTGCCGTTGGTCCACTCCGTCAGCTGATACAGGGCGACTTCCTGTTGGTCAGCTTCCTTAATCTAATATTTCCAGGACTACCACATGCTGTTAAATCCTCTTTAGATCACCTCAAGACTGAGGGCAGCCCTTATATTTATACATGAACCAAGTCAGCACTCAACTATGTAAACACAAGCCCTGAGTTGATGAAAAAAAAAAGAACAATTTGTCAGACAATATAACCCTGTGATCTGTTTAAAAGATTTGGATGTGATTGATAACATGTGAAGGTTGAGACTAGGTAAAATCACAAGAGATGTATGCGTGGATCAAAACTTACACACTGATCTGTATATGCAAATTTTCAGGTGTTTATATCAAAGCCCATATTTCACTCTCAGACTGTTGTTTTACAGGAACAATAAAACCTCTCTTTAAATGTATCGCCATGAGCTGAAGCTTTTTTTATACATTTTTTTGCCGTTGATGTCAGGTCCTGTTTTTAAGAGAAAATTGCAGTAATTTCTAAATTTGTTTACATGACTGTAACAATGCAAAAGAGGTGCATGAAGACAATGCAACACTTTCATTTCCTGATTGCATGATAACAGTGAGCTACATGGAGCTAGGTGCTCATTTGCACTCATCACTTGACAAGCATCACAAGATACATGAGGGAATAAGTTTTTGATTTTCAATTTTCTCATTTAATTCTTTGTCCTGAAAATGTCATCAGGCTACACCCAACTGCTTCATGTGCATTTAACCAAGCACATAACAGACAATTGACAATAAGCTGCTCCAGGAAACATCACTTGAAGGTCATTAAATGACAGGAATGCAGTTTGTGGTCTATAATTAGACAGAGCTTCTTTTGCATGTCTGATTTCATTTACACTTACTGTTCCTACTTAATACAAATTAGATTTTTATAAAAAGCCACCAACACAGTGGTGATAAGAATTTTCCGTCTTATCAGCTACAGTTTCAATGAAAGGAATCAAGGTCACTATTTAGGAAAAACTTAACTGAATCCAGAAAGTAATGAAAAGTAGTATTTTTTGATTAAAAAGAACTTTGGATTTTGCATCTGAATAACTGAGAAGGCAAATTGAAGAAAGAAGCAGCAGATAATGTTTAGACTACTCTCCTCACAGGCTCTTATGTAACACTTAAACATATGTACTCCAGCAGCTCTGTTAGTGTGGTTTTGGAGCCTATAATAACAGTGGAACTGGATGTCCTAGCTTGTGAAAACACTTCTGGTGTGTTTTATTGAGCATAAATCCCATGAAAGACTAAATTTACTCAATTAGAATCTGGGAGTTGAAGAGATTTAAGAGGCTCTGGCCTTAGTAGTGGGCCTGGAACTAAAAAAGACTGAAAGTGCTGTGAGAAATGCAGCTGTTCAGGGCGCCAAATGCAGGCTGCAGTTTATAACTTAAATTAGTTTTGGCTTCAACAGCTGATTCTAAGAATGGAGAGACTAAAGGAGAGCCAAAGAAGGAGCCAAGTGATTTGTCACAAGTCTGAATGATTCATTTTGAACAAATAGACACAACTCCTCAGAAGCTAAATGCAAATGGCATGGCATAATTTGCATCACACCAGTTAAGTCTGATTGCAAAGTAATTGTTCTGAGCAATCATACACAATTCAGGGTTTATTTTTGATGATCAGCTGCTATCTGATGGGATCAAATTCACAATATGATGGATCATCTTCTTGAGAATAATGGGGTCAGCAGCAGCTATTCCCATGTCCACACTGTTTTGGAGGGGGAGGGCCTTTGAGGGGAAAGGGGACAGAGGGCTTTTATTTTTATAAACCATGTGCCCTCCTGCACGGCTGACAGTGATAAAGTAGAAAGCTTCCAGAGTGGAACTAGTTTGCCTTTCAAAGACAAAAGAGAGGGAGTCAGACTCCAACACAGGACACTAATTGGATACAAGGAGAAAAGAAGAGGAAAAAACTGACAAATGTAAAGCTAAAACTACAAAAGGTATCTTTAAAAAGACAAACAGAACAGTTAACATGGATCTTAAGACTGAAAACTCCTCAAATGGCTTCACATCAGAGATCAACTTGGTGAAGTTACATAAGATGGCTGCAGAGCTGATACTGCCAGCCAAATTCATCCTTAGACTCTTGAATGCTACTCTGGTGTTTGTAACAAGCTTGCTGGCCAGGGTTTTGGGAAGCAGCCTGGTCAAAAGACATTTCCATCTAATGCTGTCTGGTTTGGTTCTGTTCGGTCCTGTGTTAAGTTTATGGGCGTCAAAGTACAGCATCTTTGCCAACAGCAACAACTTCCTCTACAGGTAAGAGCATTTTGTTCTGTGTTAACATTTGGACACACTCACATAATAGACAGTGCTGGGTCTAAGGATCTGGGAATATTTTAAACATGAGGTACTTCCTTGTCATTTGAAATAGATTTTTTACACACCAGTTTGTGCTTTTTCTGTATCAGTTAATTATGAAAATGTGAAAAAAGTCAGGTGCAAGTTTACAATTCAAAATACAATCAAAAATAGTGCAATAAGGCTCCCAGGTATTGTCTATCTATTCAACTGTCTGACATTGTCATATGTTATGTGAATCCCATACGATGAAATTCAAATTGTAATGGCCCACAATGTCCATACATGACATGAAGCTGTAAGCAGCGTTTGACATTGCATTACATTAAGCACCATATGCATGCCTGCTGCTAGATAAGCAGGCCAGCAGACTTTAATTATAGACAGGGAGGAAGTGAGCAAACTGGGAAACAACACCTCTCAAAATAAAAAATATTGCCTTTAGCTCATCTAGCCTTAGCTGTTGCCATTACATCATGACAGGATGTCAGAGCTCAAAGGTAATTACACTCACTTTTAAGAGCAGGTCTGTTTAAAGTTTTCAGTAAAACTGCAATTTCACACCGAAGCAGGTGTATCATCACTTTTTAAAATGTAAACAGTGAATAGAAACAATTTGCTCATGCTTGAGGATCAGATGCAAGTAATGTTAAATTATTTTAATGCACAGACTCATGCTGTGCCAACCTTTGTCATTACGATGGCAAGCAATTCTACAATTGTTTATATAGAATTTAATAAATAGTCTTTTTGACAAATGGATAGGGCAATAAAATGCATCCCTTCTTAGTTCAGTGAACCTCTGCTCAGGTTTTGCTACTGCAGCCCTTCTTAGTCTGTATGGGTATATAGAGGCTAATGCTAACTGCTGGTGTTAGTTTACTTTGACTGATTCCCATCTTCTTGTGCCACTGTATGATTTTTTTTAAGTTAATTTTAGCAAGATTTTAATAATCTATTAAGTTAGCAATTATAATGTTGATATACTGTAAGTTGGTTTCTTCGTCTTTGCTGGATGCTCTAATTCAGAGAGCCTCCCCAAATAGTTTTCTGGTGCTTATTAATGATAAGGCCTCACTGCCTTTTCAAAAATTTTTAAATCGTTAATATTATACTGTATGTTAATATTATACAGTTATTAACATAGTTAATATTATACTGTATGTTTTGTTGATCTTGAAACCTTTCCAGCACATTTTAAATGATGGGAGGAGCATTGAGGCTGTGCTCAGTGCACAATTTATTGAGATATTTCATGGTTTTGATCTTACAAAAGAGGAATATAAATAGATTCAAAAAACAAGTGAAGACTGGTGCTAGAAAGTATAAATCAGCCTCATACATAAATTAATAAGTTAGTTCTATGTCAGCAGTTATGCTCATGGTTACAACCTTTAGACTGAATTCTACTTTAACACTCTCTCACAGGAAATTCCTAAGGTCCACTTGGGGTTGGACCTGCACCTTCACAGGTTCCTTCATCCTTCTTCTCTCCATCTCAGCCCGTCACTCCCCCTCTCAGTCTCTCCGCCACCTCTCTAGGATAGGGGTTGTGGGGTTGCTCTGGTGGGGCTGTCAGCGTCTCCTGGCCATGCTGGAGAATGCAGCAGGAACTTGTTATGAACCTATGCCCCCTGCCCAGGGTGTCCAAGGCGCTGCTTCTTCAGCCCAGCCTCTGCTGCTCCTGCATGAAGACAAGAGCAAGGCCTCCTGCCTCAAAGCCAACATGGTGTGGAGAGGTTACGAAGTTTCCCAGGACGTTCTCATCCTCTGCTTGTGTTGCCTGCTGCTGGTTGAGGAAATGTCTGTGTTCGGCTCTCACCTGGCTCAAGAAAAGCCTCTACAGAAGTCTTCTGGTGGCCCTTTAAGGTTCCTCTTCCTCTTGTGTGTACTCCTACTCACCGTGTGGATGTTCTTGCTAATATGTTTGCTTGCGCATTTTCCCAAATTCCCCTCCCAGCAACTGGGAGGAGCTCTGGGCTACCTGGGATGGAGAGGACTCTATCAGGGATGGTACAGACTCAAACCAAGCTGGATCTGCCCGGGTTTGCCAGGAGAGGGACAGTTCACCATCACAGCCATGGATAAAAAACCTCAGTAGTATGACTATATGATGTTTTATGGACATGAATGTAACTTTAAGGTCCAGTGTGTTGGATTTCTATTTGAATTTGGATTTCAGAATTCCCAACTACTCAGTTGTAAATTTCAACTGGGCCAACCTCTGAAGTTGGATGTCCAACTTGAGAAATTTAGGAGAACCTCACAAACTCTGACTTCAAAATCCAACAGTAGTAAAAGCTGCAGTAATGTAGTATTTGAACTATTTTCTTATCTGTCTCATTTTTTTAGTGATTCAACTGACAACTTACAATGTTGCTTTAGTGTGATATTTATGCAAAGTACCCTGTTTTGCAATCAACTTATATTGTTGATAATGGCTACAACAAACCTCACTTTTTCTTAGGGAAATGAAATGCAGCATTCGTGACACAAAGCGATAAGGTTGCAGACTGCAAGTAACTATCTATCCTTTGCCTTATCCTCCCCTTTTATGCACAGAACCCTCCCATCATATGAATATGTAAGCTGCTGTCATTTATGGACAATGTTAGTCTCAAACCACATTTTAAATTCACATTCAGACAAAAATCCAGACAGCATGATCAGAATCATGTTACTTTATTTTGGCATCTGATTCGAAATGAATGCACAGTAGGAAAAAAGAGATATTTTTGTCAGAGCAGGTGTAAAGTTACTTGATGCGAGTGTCATCCTACACTAGTTTTATCTTGTTAAAAAGCCTGTGAATGTGTTGGAGTCAGTCTCAGTAGATGAGAGCTTTGCCATCCCCTCTGGGTTTCTTAATCTTGTCATAGTTCTTGGTAATGATGTCAAACAGCACAGCCTGCAAAGAGAGAATTACAGAGAGAGACATCAGTGGAAATGTGTCATGAGAAAGATATAAGAAAGATAGACAGTGTGTAAGGGAGACAAAGAGGTTAGAGGCGGCAATAAAAGAGTGAGATGCCCCCATCCAGAGCTGTAGTCGTGTCAAACAGCTCCTTTCATCATCACCTGTACCGCCTGGTTCATTTACAGCATCACAACATAGCAGGACAATAGCCAGAGGAAGGAGACAAACAGTAATTAATCAACGAGAGATGGAGCACCAATCAATTTAACACAAGCACAGCAATTAGTTTAATTACCCTCCTATTAAGAGAGAATGGATTCCATTTAGCCACTGTCCCTGCATCTAGGACACGACTGGAATATTTTATGAATGTGTAGATAATTTTATTCAAAATACAGTGCATGATTGCAACAGATGCTCTATAACAAATGTAGCTGTATTCAAACGAAATGTATGTAGTCTTGATGCAGTCAAATGGTCAGCGGTTTTGTAACGAGAATTTTTGTATAATTTGATTTTGATCCATTTTCAGATCTTTCCACTTGTGAAATTGACCCTCTAAGTAAACAACAGGGTACAGGTGTCTTACATATGTGTTACGGATGTCCAGGACCACGAGGCGGAGCTCACAGTATTGGTACTGGTCCAGCTCATGAACCAGCTGTCGATAGTCTCCCTGCAGCAGAAAGCACAGAGTTCATGTGTGAAGACATACAGTGGACGACACATCCAGTATGTACCTAACTTGTAATAGCCTCTATTTAGCACACAAACAGAGCTTACAATCTGCAGATGATATACAATTAACCTCCATATCTTTTCTTTGAATTTATTCTATTATTGAGAATGTAACTAATAAAATAAAGACATACAATGAACGAGATACTCACCACATGGGACTGTTTGGAGGCTTTAGCCACAGCGTCACCTCTCTCGCTGTAATATCTAACAAACCAAAGGAGATGAAGGTACACTTTTCACCAGGATATATCACAACCTGATCATTAAAATCATCCAAAATCTCACTACATGTCAAAATTTTAGTTATAAATGTGATATCTAATAAATCTAATTTTTCCTACTTTGGTTAAAGGGAGACTGACTATTTAACAGAGGTCACTGTGACTATAGATGGCAGTGATGGGATACCACTAATATGATTAAGTCAGTTAAATAACTTATACCTATTACACAGTATTAACCAAACATTAGTAAATAGTAGCCACCAGTAGTTACTAGTGTTACTGGAGCTACATGGGCTGTAACAGTGTTAGTACACCGGAGCATTTTTTTAACTTGTAGTTTTTCAGGGCAAGACCGTATTTTTTTGTAAAGGATTGTCTGTGCCTACAGTCCATAACTGGCTAACAGCCCTCTAACACCTGTGTTTGTTGCACCTGTTTGGACAAGACAACATATTTCTGATGCTTACAGTCAAACTAAGAGGAGGCTTGGACATAAACAACTTCATCAGCATTAATAAAAGAAATTATGTGTCCTTGTACTGTGACTGCATGTATTTTTATCATTTTAAATAAATAAATAAATAAATAAAAACTTCATTAATGCGGGCTCTTACTTTGAAATCTGGGTTTGGAAGGCCTCGATCTTGGTGCGTGTGTTGGTCAGCAGCTCAAACACTTTCTCCTGTTGCCAGAAAACAAAGATATTAAAGCAAAAACTGTCTGATGAAATACAAGCAATACATGACACAATCTTGCTGCTGCCTCACACAAACTATTAGCAGTTACTAACCTGTACAGCGACTCCAAAGTTGTTGCCATCTTCAATTCTAGGGATTTGGAGTTGCACCCACATTGACACCTGCCAGAGGAATGTAAAACAACTTAGAACTATTTAAAATAATTAAAATCCACTTAAAACAACCCTAAACAAGCTCAAAAAGAAGATAACTTGACATACTGAATTGTGTAACCCCTGCTGGAACATGGCATGCAAGAGCCTATTTTTGTTACTTGAAAGAACTCAAAGTGTTTTGCACTAGACAAGACAAGGTAATAACTACATATACTGACTTTCTTGATGAAAAAGAAGCTAAGAGACTAATTAGAAAAAGACTGACTGACTGACCGTGTTGAGCTTCTCCTTCAGTGTCTGGATCTGAGGCCTGACCTCCTGCAGGAGACTCTCCACCCGCTCGTTGCTGCAGATTGGACCACAGGGAGGCCCTGGAGGACAAAACATCCAAATAATTGCTTCACTTAGTTACCATACTAGAAAGCTCTGGTTCATCTTAGCTGTTTTATTAGAAGATTTCCTTTTTGACTTAGAACATGGACAACATGGACAAAAAATGGCTTTGTTTTCACATTAAAAATAGTTGGACTCCTTTATTTCAATATTTTTGGTTAGAGAATATGTGGGGAAGCATCAACGTCTGGCAGGGAGTCATTTGTTGCTACAGTGCTTTTGTTAAATATTCCATGTTTTTAAAATGACCATCACTACCGATTTTTTTGACAAAATATTAGCATATTTCACCTCTTTTAATTAGATTTATGAAATGACTCCCCATCCTGGCATAAGAACACTTTAACACACCAGCTTCCCTTCATGTTTCCTTTAAAACTTTACAAACACTTTCTTGTGCAGATTGCAGTCACACAGGACTTCAATAAAACAAGCACATCCTTTTTTAATAAAGTGACTTTGTGTAGTATTTTACAAGCACTGCATGGGATCATCATGTTTCTTCCGCATTCATACAGCTGATATTGCTTATCACCTGTCTCTTCATTTACCTGACTCTTCTTCTTCTTTGTCGCTGTCCTTGTCTTTTTTTCCCTCCTTTGCCTCCTTCTGCAGAATAGGAATGCAGCAAGTCAAAGACTTTTCAATGCATATTAATCTCTTAGACACGTTTTTTCTCCATCTAGCTAAATTAATGTGTTAAATGTTGTGTTTTCATATTTATTTACTGCCAATTTGTAAATAAATGTTTAGAATTTACACAGTTATTGGACAGCAATGGTAATAAAGAACTCTTGAGTATCCCTCCCTTCATGAGAGTTCAAATTTACACACCATAAAGCCTCAAACCTACATAGTACGAGACATACCTCCTCTTTCTTCTTGCGTTTGGCCTCCTCTTTTGCTGGGTCTGGTATCGGGATGTCCAGTGGAGCCTTCAGGGCTGCCAGGTCATCACAGCTGAAAGATGTCTGGCAGAAAATGAAAGTGAAAATGTTATTTCCCTCACCTTTTTGGGCACTGACACACACTTTTCCTTTAAGATGTATATATGTTTGGATGTAAATATTGTCCAAAAAAAATAAAAAAAATAAAGTAGAAGAGTTAAGTTGTCCAAAGTAACAGGACATCTAAAAGAAACCCTGGTTGACCCTGAAAGAGCCCTGCAGAACCGAAGTACTTTAAATACCTTCAAAAGCATCTGCAGCTCTTCAATCTTCTGAGGGAAAAATGTTGAAACAAGCTCTTCTGCCTGTTATAAGAGAAGTAAAAACAACAACATCAAAAATTAAAAGAAAAATAATAACAACTACAATTATAATAATGATAATGGCGTAACACTGTTCATATTAAAGTGGCAAACTTTCATTGGACGGTTGGGTAAGATTTGCAAATATTGTATAAATAAAAAATAAGATTAAAAAATAAGTTACCTCTCTATTGAGCCTTTGACAGAAGTCATCCACCTGTAAAAAAGGATTATATTATAAACATTTTCCTTCATGATCAGAAATTGCCGCTGCATTAGTGTCATTCAATATACAAACAGCTCCTATCCAGACAAGTTGACGGGCCGGTTGTAGGCTAACAGCCTGATTGATAACAACACTGTCCGCTCACTGTCTGACCCCTGCTTTGTGTCCGCTTATCGGAGCAAACAGTTGTATACGACCACCTGCTCACCTGTAAGTGTTACCGACTCACCAGCCGAGTGTGTGAATGGAGAGTGAATTTAAAATGTTCATATACAGCACAACACTTTTCAATCATGCTAGCTAGCGAACACTCGTGCTTACCTGTTTCTTCGATTCAACACGAATACCCAGAGAGGCCATATCGTCTGTGGGGCTGAAAAGATATTTAATAAAGTTTAGAAAAGACTTTAAAGTTTAGAAAAGCGAGGAGAAGGAAAGAAAAAGCTCTATATTTCTGTAATTCACTGCCGTGCACGGCACGGAGAAACTGTCGCAGTTACTCAGCATAAAAAGCGAAAACGAAAGTAAAGCGTACAATCAGATAGTTCCGTACTTTTCCAATTTATTTTCGAAAGGTTCTGTTGCATTGTGGGAACTGTAGTTTTTAACAGGTGTTAGCATGATTTAGCGAGTGGCTCAATATGCTGGATATCCTCAGTGGAAAAACCTGAGTAACACACTTTCATGTTGATTTGATCTGTTGTATGTAGAAAACTTGCGTTATACTTTAGTTAACTTTAGTTTGCTGTGGTCAACAGTTTTCAGACAGTCCATGGAAATTAAAAGTCTATATTATAGCTAGCGTGTAGTAACTCATTTGTCACATTGTATGAATGCTTGTTATTTTCAATCAGTAAACTATGTCATGTTAATTCTTAATTAATTCTTGTTTCTCACATCCCTTTATAATAATAAAAAGTAATCGTCCCTAAGTTATACCTTTATAAAATAAGGTTATTTCATATGGCTTCATGTTTGGACGAGAATCGGGGGCACTGTCTATAAAATAAATAAATGAATTTAAGAAACTTTAACAAAAAGAAAAATAGAGAGGAAAATAGCATTGTCTTACCCAAATATAACTTGTAGCATTAAAAACATCTGTTCTGATGCATTCTGACAGAGCACAAACACCTGTTTTCCATCTATAAATGATTAGCTGAGTACTATCACCTGTGCAGCACCAGATAATCTTAAAACCAGTACAGTTCAAACAGAGACCATCATGTTTAGTCCAATTTCTTCAATGAATTCTAATTGCGTCCACTAGGCGGCGCTGTTGTTCAATGTAGAGCATATCATACTTGATAAATTGAGCACTAGGGGAAACCTAGGAAAATTTTATTAGAAATGTCTGAATATTTGCTTTTATAAAAGGGTGTTTGAATCATTTAGCTTTATGAAACAACGATTCTTATAGAAAAAATATATCTAAACCTATTCAACAGTAAAAAAAAGGGAATGGAGCTTTTTCTCTGTTAAGGTACTTCAAGTACAATATATTTAATACAGAAAGACACAGACGAAGCCAAGTTCCCACTCATTTTTACAGTCAGCAGGAGAGCTCCTCTTTAGCTAAGTATTTATCACTTCTATATCTAAGGTCAAAGTGTGTCTGCTAGTGATATGGATCTGCTGTCGCACATCTGTCGTCACATTGGCTCTCTCTCATCAGTAGCTGTGTGGACAGAGCTGGGGTCGACCCAGCTAGGTTAAGACCTAAAACAAATACAGAGTCCTGAGTGGACAAAAAGGACGTCAGAGCCTCCCATTGTAAACACAGGCCTGGTCATCTGCAGGGTTACATGCTATCATTACACCAACATGTTCTGTGTTGTAATAAAACTGGTAAATTGTAGTTTACTATCAGCAGTGGCGTGTAATTTAAGCTGTTTCTTTTATTAGGTTTGCTTAATGAATTTGTTTAAATGTAGCTAAACATCTGTCAAGTGTAGTATCACACAGTAAAACACATTACCACATTACTCCTGAGGCATTGGGTCTGACTCAAAGTTAGATTCAAAGGTCAAAGGGTGCTCTTGTTTACAGTGCAAGCACTATTAGTTATTGATTCTTTGATTCGGTTGAGTGAGTGACTGTGGGATTTGCGTCAGGGAGGCTGTTGAGAAATATCTCTGGACAAAGGTCATGCACAGGATGAGATGTGCACTTTAGGAATTGAGGCCACAGCAGTATCAGATGTTTTTGTGCAGGGTTTTTCTTTTTTCACCCATGAACACTGTTACGCATCAACTAAATTAACTTAATGTATTGTAGCAGGCTAAACACGTCCTATGCAGTCTCAATAAAGATTTTATTACATATAATGTAAACTTCTTTCATCTTAAGATAAATTCCTTTGTACTGCTATTTCCCCTCCCAGAAAAAGCAACAAAATTTATTCAACATTCCTCACCATGACCTGAAATAGTAAGAAATCCTGTAACAGTTACTAAGAGCCAGAAGAAGCACATTTATTATACTGCTTGTTTGGTCTAATTGACAGTCCAAACTTATTAAAAATAAAAGAAGGATAGAGAGCAAAATCTTCACAATTGTCTGACTGAGCCAACCAGTTTTTGCAGGGAAGATGGCCATTGATTGCCAAAATAGTGGCAAATAAAATTTCTTAATTAATGAATGTCTTATTTCAGATCTTCTTTGTCCAGCACATCATTTTTTATAAATCATTGAACAGTTTTGTGTTCAAAAACCTTAATTTGTCTGGGGGTGTTCTGAGGTAGTACAAGGCACAAGATCCATGATAATATAATGTACAGTATATAATATTTATGATGGCAGTATTATACTATCACATATTATATTGCTGTTACATCATATCTTATCACCATTACATCAATAGCATGACTTTTACTTTCTTCTAACCAGACCTGCCACACACACACACACACAGACATACAGAAACACACACACACTCACACACGTGCACAGGCTGCCCACCCGAATCTAATCTTCACT
Organism: Acanthurus leucopareius; assembly: GCA_029814765.1. Taxonomy (NCBI): domain Eukaryota; kingdom Metazoa; phylum Chordata; class Actinopteri; order Acanthuriformes; family Acanthuridae; genus Acanthurus; species Acanthurus leucopareius. The sequence goes on from JAQMCX010000032.1 coordinate 14,772,190, forward strand.
CCTGGACTGTTATTGTATCACATAAATCATTGTAACTGCTTCTCAGTAATTGACTGCATGTATGCCTATTATATTCTCTCTTTATTAATCTTCTATGTCAGCATTTTTTATGACACGCTATCTCCCAAATTAAAAAACAAAGTCGTAAACTATCTACTGACTGAGGCTGTTAGATAATTGTAGTGGGGAAACAGTACAATATTTTCCTTTGAAATGTGGAGTACAAGTGGACAGTGGTATAAGATTAATATACTCAAGTTAAATACAATTATCTCAAATTGGTACATAGTAAGATATGCAAATAAATGATTTTTCAATAGATGGTCAAAAAATAGAAATGCATACATGAGTTACCACAGAAAACATTGCAAAACTGATTTTTTCCATGTCAGGTTAATTACTGTGATGATCTGACAACTATGTGAATCAAATGTGCCACAGAATTGAACTTACACTCAGCTCATCACTTCATTTTATTTACATGCATGCTGGGTGTGTAGTTTCCTGGAACTTTTACCACCTTTTATGACTACATCTATAAAATTGAAACCTTTTAAATAGATATCTGTTCTCTTCCAGATATCTGTTCTCTTCCAGATATCTGTTCTCTTCCAGAAAGACTGAGGCAGGGAAAAAGGGATTCATAATTCAGTCCACCATTTTTTTAGTAATGATGTGTGTTTTTTTTCCCCCCATGACACACTTAAGTTTATCACCAGATTTAAACTTTGAGATCTGTGATATATTAGGCCATACCTAAAACAGATGAACATATAATGAAAATATGACATTTTATTTGTATTTATTGCAACACATTGCATAAAGTGTTTTTATGTGTGTCATTTAGCTTGTTTTAAACTGTTATAAACTAAAGACATCTAAATCATGTGAAGCTTAACTTCAGTCATCCATAGATGTTTATTAAACACCTCAGTGGTCTCACACAGTTAAATGATAAAGATGTGAGAGCCTTTACTGGCTTCTTTTCGCTCTTGCCTGCATGTGAACATTTCTGAATGTTCCCTTTCATGGCCTTGTGCTGCACTCGTGGGATATAGCATGTATGCATTCATTCATAGTGAGAGACTTGTGTGCAGTCCATATGTTCAGGAGTCTCCTTGGTCAGCTGCTGACTCTGCAGACCCTATCTGAGAACTTGAGACAGAAGGGCTGAAGTTTAACCAGACATGTTGGACTGTTGTATCTTTCTTTATCTCCTGTATTCAGCATATTCTTAAGTCCAAGACCCCACCTCCTAGTTTCCCTTTTCTCTGTCATAGCATGTGTGTGTGTGCTTGTGTTCGTGAGAGATCCCCTCCCCCAGTTCCCAGAGAGAAACATTAACAGGAAACTCACTATTTAAAAAGCAGATGCAGACACACTTGATTGCCCTGCACTGTACTATCAGGATTGAATGGAAATGTCCTGCTACTTTTTCACATCACAAACAGTCAGTGTTGTAAGACTGATAATTACAACAACGCATCTCTAGATCAAAAGGATTAACCTACAGTTATCAGCTTCATAGCCTCTGGCTGCAGCAAGAGAGAAATATCAGAAGTTTGAGCTTCAGTGCTCAAAAGTTATGTAACATGATGTTAAAAATCACAAAGTCCTGGAGTTGCATTTCCCCTGGACAGAAGAAAGATTTTCAGTCCTTTGTATTTATAATATATAATAATATATAATGATAAGTTGATGAATCTACTGATGAAAACTTAATTAGAAACATTTTTGCATTCATTGCTTGCACTGGCTCAAATGAGGTTTTGTGGCTTTAAGCCATTTGTGGACAATCAAGCAAATAAGCAAAATGTCTTGAAAACTTGGGCATTTATAATCTTCAATCGGGCAATCTAGAAATAATCAGCAGAAAAATAGGAAGTGAAGTATTTGTTGCTGTGAACCATAAAATGGCTTGGAATGGCTGGAATAAACACTGAAAATACAGTCCAACCAGACTAACCTGGATTATTTTTACTTTTACTTGTTGTTTAATTCAAATATAAAATGAAGTTGGAACACTTGAAGTGCAGATATCAGACAGGTGTGGCTTTGGGCATGTGTTTGAACAACAAGGAGTGTAGGGCAGCCTGTGTGTTCAGTGTGTTTGCATGATAAATGCAGAATGAAGGAAAGACAATATGCAGTTTCCAAAACACTAGTGATGTAAAATGTTGATTACAAAGTGAAAATGCAAACAAGAGAAGCTGCCAACACTAACGTGACGGCCTGGTATGCTATCACTGGTGTAAACAGCATTAGAGAGTAAAGCAGTTGTTGAACACCTATAACTCCTAATAGCCTGCAAAGAGGAGCAAGGAGTCAGAAGTCAATGGCTACACAAACAGAGCAGTCAATAAAATATGTATTTTGAAAATTGTAAATCATGGCATCCACAGAAGGTCCTTGAGCATATAGTCACTATTGTGGTTGAACATCATTGGGCTGATGGGTTCAGTATGTACCACACCGCTTGCTCAATGTCAGCTGGGATCAGCTCCTGCCCCCCCACAACCATACAGAGGATAAGATAATGGATGGCTGGATGGATTGGTGGGTCCAGTGGTATGCGACACTAGCTGTAGATAGATACACATGCAAACACACACATAACTAAATCTATGGTCCCAAGTAATACAGAAAACACTGCATTTCAACAGAAATGTTTTATGGAAAATAGAAAATTCAAACAGTGGCAACAGCAGCGGGAGTAATTACAAATGAATAATGTGACATACAAAGTGCATAATCATCAAACCAATTTGGGTCATTTTAACTTAGGTCCCTTCGTTTCAAACAGATCTTATGGACTGTAATGAGACTTGGGATCGACTAATAAAAACAAGCAGTACTGTTCAGCTAATGGGGAAATTTTCATGTGAATAAAGAATCTGGCAAATATTTTTTTTTTTATCATTGTTGACATTTAAAGTAACCTACTTGTTAATAATTTTCATATGTTATCATTGTTTTGCACCAAAATAAAAGAAAACATTTTCCAAACCTACTAATAATTTGATACCCACTTGTTGCATTTTGAAGTAGAAGAACAATTTGCGAGCAAATGTAAAGAAAAACACTGCTCACTCTGTGTAATATGACCATCAACAATCTGTTCTTATGGAGGGGTTTTCATGTGAACGCCCATGCTGTTGTCCTGAGTGATGGGTGTCCTTGGTTTGGTGTGTTTCCGTTCCCTCGCTCGTATTTCCGGGTTGTGTTCCCTCTCTGCTGTGCTGCTGTCTGAGCTCGTGCGCCCGGCAAAGCAGGAACTGGGGAAACTTGCATCAGCCGGGAGGGACAAACCGAGCCGGTCTGTCCTATTGCGCATCGGAGGAGAGGAAACGTAGCATTATGGACACAACCGGCAACCTAGTTTTTGAATTTTTAAAGCTCCTCCTACTTTAAACTTCTTGGCCGAGCCGGTGACCAGACTTGAGTCCATACTTTGTAAACAGTGTGAGGAGTTCGTGGACGGAGGTTATCTGCGCGCCGTGGTCGACATCATCAGGTTCACTGGTGACATCAAGGTGTATTTGTGAGTGCACGCGCTGAACAAAGTGCAAGGTCCCCTCCGAGCACAGATATGAGCTGCGACCAGCTGTGAGTTAGCCACCTGCTCCCCACTTTACCTCCGCGGCCGACTTCAATGTGCCTTTTTACACTTTTATTCCTCTTCAGCTAGTTTTAGTTTGTTTGTTTTTTCCCGAAGATGTCGTGCCTGTTGCTGGGAGTGATACGAAGGTGAGTACCAAGAATTTTTTTTGTATTTTTTTTAGCTTTATGTATTATTTTTAGCTTGGAGAACGAGACATTTCATTGTCTTTCAAAATTGATGAACATATGTAAGTTTGTCAGGTTGAGCTAACGTTCTTAATGAATTATTATTAGTTTAACATGTTTTTATATACATACAAAAATATTTTGGACAACTCCCTGTCATGGCTATTGAATATGGACCTCTTTGAGACAACGTTCACACCTTTTTCCTAAGCATTAATGTTTTTCAGGCCATACAACACAAAATTACATTCATTTTGAACATTTCTTGAAAGAAAAAGTTTATGCAATTACTCTAGATACTTTTCCAATTAAATAAGACTTATAGCACATTTATAGAGTCTGTTTAACACTGATATGTTGACTATAAAATTTTAATCTTTCTCATTCCTTGTTGTCTGATGGCTGCTATGCTACCTGCTGCCAAAACTCGTCAGACTTGATAAAAGATTTCTTTGTGTCTTTATGAATTCAGACAGCGCCTTGCAACAGTGTGTGTAGTTTTTCTGCATTCCTTTTCTCCACCAATCTTTTCCCTGCAGGCCTTGTGATGAAACTGCATCACTCAGAGACTCGGGAGTCAATGTGAGCCTTCTATGGCTTTGTATGTTGGCTTTAGGTCTTTTTTTTGTCAGTAAGGATGCATGCGAGTGACACCTTGGTATGTGATAAAGCATGTGAGATAGTGACAGGATGGTCCCTGCTCCTGTGCATTTTGTTTGCTTTTCTGCATGAGAGATCGTCAGTGGCTGGAGTCATCACTCCTCTATTTGCCTGAATGTCCTGGAGCATGTTCCGTATGTTTTTTTCCCCTGTGTACTTGCTGTACCAAGTATAAGGATAATGTGTGCAGCACGTGTGCATGTTCTCCGACTTGTCTCTGCTCTAATGTGTAGACTCTGCCCCATGGAGGCTATTGACCAGGATACATGTGAGGGGGGAGTGTAGGCGTGTCTGGCTGTGGTGAGAAAAGATTGGCTTGCAGATTTGGAGGTGTGTTTATAGGGAAAGTTGTAGCCTGGGGAATGGATGCCAAATCATAGTTAATTGTTACTTGACATTCCTCGTTTCCACTTTGGATGATGAAATTAAAAAAAAAAAGATTTCAAAATCAATAACCTTAAAACTAGATAACAGTGGTTTTCCATTTCTGTGCTGCAGAATGATCACATTTAGGATAAATCTGTGCCAAGTCTGTCAAATGGAGGCATGCTTGTCTTCATCAAGAAATGGGGGATGGGGTGAGGAAAGGGGAGGCAGAGACAAAGCCACGATAGGATGAATGACTGCGAGGGGAACTGGAGCAAAGGTCACCAGAGTCTATTATGGACCTCTAAAATTGCAGCTTTTTTGGTGCCAGAAAGGAGGAAAAGTGCTGCAAATCCAATCCAACAAATGCTTTATCTTGAGTCTCACATGAGCCAGCAAACTTGCCTCAGCTCGTAAATGAATAATCAACATATGCTCTGCCTCTGTTCATTAATTTTTAATTCCAGGAATTTTCATTTCCTAATCCTAATCACGCTGGAGATAATGTTCAGCACCACTCAAATGGTTACAGTAATTAGTGGCATCATAGGATGGATAATTGGAAGCATAAGTAATTGATTTACTGCACGAGGACAAGAGACTGGAGTACTTCAGAGCTGATTCAGTGTGACTGGTTCATCTGATATCATAAAGGGGTGTGGCAAAGTGCTTTCATTGAATGCCTTTAAAATCCAGTGGCTGTGATACAGTAACACTGTTGTTCTTCTGGGTCTTTTTAATTCAGTCAAATTTTAGTTTGATGGATGCAATGCGTGCAGAATCATAAAGTCAGAATCCCCTGACTTCAACGCCACCATGAGGTTTACGTTCATGGTAATAGGTCAACAGCCTCTGGTTGGATTGCCTTTTGAAACTTAGAACAGACATTCATGTGCCCCTTTAGGATGAGTTGCATAAACTACCTGAAGTTTCAGGAGAAATCCTACTTAAGTAGCTTATAGAAAACGCCTGACATCAAAGAGTTTTCCCCTTAAAAACATCTTAAGGAAATCGTTATTGTGATTGTGTGCTACTTCCTATTTTGTAAGGCATACTTAGATAAAAATTTAAGGTCAATCTTGAATTTATGATGTGTAATTTCTGCTACTAGAGGTCTCTCTTTCAAACCAGTAAAAACAAAAGTTTTATGATTTTGTGCAGTACCGTGGGATCATTGGATTTTTTTATAGCTACCATTGCAGATGGAAATCTTTCGGACTCTCGAAGGCTTGAATGTTCACAGACAAGGTTATGTTTTAGTTTTTTTTCTTGTTACCTTTAGCCCCGTTTACTGGCCTCCTTCCTCACTCAGACAGTGTTACCATGATTTTCAGTCCTGAGTTGTGTATGCAGATTGTGTATGCAGATATTCCTTTCAGGCTGCAAACATCTAATCAAGGTTCCAAAAAGGGTTGGATTTCCTGAGAGACCAAACTCAGGGCCATAAAAGAAATACAATCACCTCAATCACTTTGGCTTTATCAGCTAATTTCTTTGATGTAACAAAGGAGTAATACATAAGGGTGACTCAGATAATCCTCTAAACAGTGACATTCATTCACATTAGAGATGTTGACAATAACTGATCCTCAGTATAATCTAATCTTATCTTATATTTAAAAAAGAAAAAAAATATATTGTGTTAGTAATACACACAATAATATTGTTTAATCATCAAAATGCCTCTTAAACCATTTTTCTGCTTTTATTCTGGCTTTTTCATAGAGGATGGCAGTAGTTTATCTTAACACTAATCGCCAAACAGCATAAAATGGAAAACTAAGTTGAGTGTATTTATTCTTTTTGTATGCTTTTTTACAGTAAGGTTACAGACTCTCTCTCCAGCCCATTTTATTTGTATTTTAGTTGTAATCCATTTACCAAAAATGACACAGAACACAGGATAAACTAAATTAAAGATACATTAGATAACTATTTTATCAAATTTTATATATCATGTTTATAACACTATCACAAATTCCACCAGGCACAATAATATTGTAGTGAAAATCTGTGATCTTGAGCACAAAGTCAGGTCTTCTCTCATATTGACTGTGGTGGCTAAACAGTAAGAGGATACAGCACAAACTGGAATCCGTTCATGATTAATTGCCCCCACATCAATGGTTAAACAATGAGCACCTGTTCAGAGGTAGTTTGGACCCTGAAGCTGGTATTAGACTGTTCTCCACTCTTTGCCCTCTCACTGTCAAGTTACGTGTTATCTTTGCTCCTCACTGTTAGCCTCACAGCATGTCTGCTGCTTGTGCCTTTTGTATGTGCTGTCTATATTTATGTATGTGTCTGTGCACACAAGTAGAAGTGTGTGTGCAGTGCATGTATGATGCATAGTCCAGCTAATTGGGAGCCTTGTTCCTGCACTTAACAGGACAATTCTGTCGCTGTCCTTGACACAACAAACTAGAGAAGTGTGATTTCCATTTTGAGTTAAATTAGCCTCATTTGAATTCCCATTTTTGACTGAAGGGAGAACTGAAGTCAGTTTATTGTTGAAACCACCTTTGAGCATTTAGGCCAAAATGTCTTTGTACAGTTTCTAATGTATTCTGTATCTTTGAGGTGACAGAATTCCTCACTTTACTGAAGGAGTCATCTTGGGTCATCCACACAGCCCGCAAACAGACAGACTACAAAGCAAATATACACATCATCTATTCAACTGTAGGACTGTTGCTGTTGACAGACAGGAGATGAGAACACATACAGGCTTGTGTTTTAACAGCTTGCATAGCTGCTATCCTCTCAGTGGCATGGGTTTGTGAATATGGTGCTGCTAACAAACAATAGCCTGACCCCCCACATAACTCCCTTTATGTGGTAGAGCCTGTTTGAGGATCTCAGGTTGCACTAATAACTGTTCTATGGCAACAAATGCATTATTGCTGTTGTCACATAAAAAGCACATGAGCAGTTTGTTTTTTTTCCTTTTGCTCCTTTTGCTCCTTTTTGCTTATCCATGACTCTCATCAGTAACTGTTGGTTCAAAAGACGTGACATCAGTGATACTCCCTGTAGCTTTTTGCTCATTCTCTCACACGTGTAATAGGATTTAATGTGTAATTTGTATAAAAGATTAATACACCAAATTAAACAGTAACGAATAAAGACAAAAAGACTTAATAATAATGTAGACAGAGAGTGTCAAAATTTGAAAGACTGAACTTGTCTCAACCCACTGAACCTACTGTCTCCTCTTGAGCAAAATAGGACACTTGCCGCACTAAATTCAGGTCAGAGCTGGGTCATCCAACTAATCTGCACTCATGCTGCTCCTAATTAATGTCAGCATCCCATAAATGATTGAATAAGATCAGACATATTAGATAATATATGTTGAGGGAAACTTAAAAACATTCTTGTAGCTACTGTAGCGTTATATAGATTATATAGATTATAGATTGCGGTTTTAGCCAGCTTTTTTTTGTGAGGAAGCTTGTGTGGCTGGTCTTACAGGAAAATACCTTGGAACAAGAGTGCATTTTACACAGTGGAAAGAGGACTGCATTAGTTGATTAGTGTTATTTGCATTATAGATGTCAGTCTGTTCTATTTGTGTAGAGTTTCACCCATCACAGCCACTCGACCTTTAAAATGTAAAGTGATTCTTGAACAAAATCCATGTCCAGTGATGACCACTTCAATATCAATGCACTGATTTTGAGTAAACCTTTGCGCACAAAAAGATGCTAGAGATTTAGGGGGAAAAAGTCGTTTAAAAAAACATAAGAGGTTTCTTTGTGTTTAGTCAGTGCAGTTAGGATTTCCTCCCTTTGTAAAAAAAGGTTAATAAAGTGAATAGTCTCATATATACTTGTTCTTCTTCAGACATGGTGGTGTTGGGGCAAGTGTTGGAGTTCGGTCCCTCGCCTCCATCCCCTCATTGCCCCCAGTGGTGGCAGATTTTGTAAAGGGAGCGGTGGATGAGTGTAAGCCCTCAAATGTGCATGTGGTGACGGGGACGCCGGAGGAAACGGCCAACATTCTGGCAGGTCTGGAGAAGGAAGGGATGGTTAAGAGACTTCCCAAATATGACAACTGGTAAGAGGTTAAACACATACATGCATTAAGGTTTATTAATTTTACACCCTAAAGTTATTTTTATTTGCATCTTTTCTAAGGTTTCTCAGTTGTTTGGCATCATGCTCTGGTCCCTGTTCTGTTTTTCAGTTGGCTTGCACGCACGGACCCAAAGGATGTGGCTCGGGTGGAAAGTAAGACTGTGATAGTGACCAAGAACCAGCGGGACACCATCCCCATCCCCGCTGATGGAGCAAAGAGCCAGCTGGGCAGCTGGATGAGCGAGTCTGATTGGCACAAAGCCAGAGAAGAACGTTTCCCCGGCTGCATGGCAGGTACCGTGTTGGGCAGAAATAAAACCTTTAGTCCTTTGTAGCCAGAAGTTTTGTGTTGACAACTTTCCTTTGAGACTTTAGAATGGTAACATTTATGAACCTCTCCAGTTGAAAGGTTTAAGCATGTTTGTGGTCAAAAGTGTGCTTTGTTGCATCTGTAACCCCCCCCCCTCAACAGTGACATCATTGAATCTGGAAATCCATCGCTGCAGTACAGTGAAAATGTAAAACCACTGGAGGTTAGCAAAGACAAGATCAGGGGGTGTGACATTACTCCTAAACAGATGCTTCACTAAATGGGTTCTGTCCAGAGTGTCACTGCATTTGCACCTAGCATTTGAAAATCAAATGGTTACAATATGTTGAGGGGGTAAAAAACTACTTGAATTGCACTAGAAATGTGGACAGCTTGATTCTCAGCTGTGACAAAACACACTAAAGGTGCTGTGATGTTTGTATTCATTCAAGTGCACTTTGTGAATCCGAGGTCTGAAAATATTGCATTGCTTACTTGAATGTTTCAGTGCTGACACACTTCTTCACTGCTGTTGTTGATATTTTGCTGCACTTGTTTGCATATTAGCTGTTGATCAGTAGAGCTGCATGAAATGCAACAAGAACATGTGTCCTGTTGCCCCTGTCATTATATGTTACCAACAAAATTAAGATTTGGTTTTTATTTTTGCTCCATCAAAAACTGTATAAAAAACCAAATCTTCAGTGTAACGTAACCTCATTTTCAATATTTGTCATATATTAGATTTAAATATAAACATTACTGATGTGTTGTTTTTGTTTTCATGTCCTCTCTGTAGGTCGGACCATGTATGTGATTCCCTTCAGTATGGGTCCTGTAGGCTCCAGTCTGTCCAAATACGGTGTCCAGGTACGTTAGTACTCCTGCTGAAACCTGATGCTCAGAAAAAACACGCAATAAAGCAATAAACCTGTTGTGCCAGACCATGTTTTATTGCTTGAAATGACTGTAATTTATTAAACTGAAGTAATAAATCATGCAGCATATACTAATAACCTGCTGTAGCACTTTTATGGTTGTTTCTCATTGAAATTCTAAGCCTGATTAACATTTTGTTGTCCTTTAAGGTGACGGACTCGCCTTACGTTGTGGCCAGTATGGGGATCATGACACGCATGGGCACTCCTGTCCTAAACAAACTGGCTGAAGGAGTGGACTTCGTTCGCTGTCAGCATTCTTTGGGACGACCTTTACCACTCAAAGGTACAAATTCCAAAAGCCTGAAACAAGGTGCCAAAATGCTTTATATTTCTTGAAACTTAAAGATCTCAGAAATCCCCCATCCCCTGGTCTCCACAAATCTCTCTCCTTCCCATCCTGCTCTCCATCCTCCTCCCTTCCTGTCATCTCTTGCTTTTTTCTAATCTTCACCATGATTTAAATCATCATCGGTATTCCATTTTACCAACCCTAAGAATTTCTCTTATCTCTGTCCCGTCTGGTATCTCTCCTTCTGCTCTCCAGCCCCTCTGGTCAGCTCATGGCCCTGTAACCCAGACAAGGTGCTCATATCTCACCTGCCAGACATCAGGCAGATCATGTCCTTTGGCAGTGGCTATGGTGGAAACTCTCTCCTGGGTAAGAAGTGCTTCGCCCTCCGCATTGCCTCCCGCATCGCCAAGGATGAAGGTTGGCTGGCTGAACACATGTTGGTGAGGGAAAAATTTGTGGCCCCAAAGCCTGCTTGACGTATAATTTGCCACTGAAGTGAATTTAGGATGATGTACTTTGGTGACTGTCAAAATGTAAAATTAATGATTTTGTATCCCTAAAATTTAATAGTAAACAATTTAGCAGGGATTCGCTGTCTGTTTTATAGATGAGAACATTAGTTATTCTTTTAAAAACTTCTTTAGTGTGATGACTGTCCATGAAAGACTGGGTAAGAATTATTGCATATATTCCTCTAGTATTTTTATTCACCACTCTTCCCTCCTCTCAGATCCTGGGTATTACCAACCCTCAGGGAGTGAAGCGTTACGTTGCCGCAGCCTTCCCCAGTGCCTGTGGTAAAACCAACTTGGCCATGATGAAACCAGCTTTACCAGGCTGGAAGGTTGAATGCGTCGGTGATGACATTGCATGGATGAAGTTCGACAGCCAAGGTGAGAGGGATGGCTCATTACTTGGCTACTCTATCAGTTGTGCAGTAACATCTCATGTAATCACTCACCCTGTCCGTCTCTGCAGGTAAACTTAGAGCCATCAACCCAGAGAATGGTTTCTTCGGTGTGGCTCCCGGCACATCAGACAAGACCAACCCTTACGCCATGGCCACCATTGCCAAAAATACCGTGTTCACCAATGTTGGCGAAACCAGCGATGGAGGAGTTTGGTGGGAGGGCCTCGACCCCCCTCCGGGCGGGGTCACACTCACAGACTGGCTTGGCAAAACCTGGAAGAAAGGTAACAAGTGGATTTATGAAGGCATCGGTCTGAAGTGTCCTGCTTCTTTAGCAGTTATAGAAAGGAGGATTTGCATTTACTGCATAGTTTTGTAACAAATATTCAGCATTATTGCTGATATAATTTTAGCCAACAAAAGATCACTTCAGATTCTCTTTTGATTATTAATGCAACAAAAAAACTCACTGCAGTTTCACACAAAACAGGCCTGGCTGATATAAAACTGTAGGAATTATTGAATGAAAAACAACAGTGTACATTGTTCTCCTCAAACAGCCATAGTGAACTATATACAGTGCCATCTAGTGGTATGCCAAAGCTATGGCATTCTTAGAAAGTGTGTCCTTGGACTTAGCATGAACTTTTGATATTCAGATGTATATGTTTGTAAAGCATTGAAAATACAATTGACTTTTGTTTCCTGTTTGTTAAAAGGGAGCTCGACTCCATGTGCCCACCCCAATTCCCGCTTCTGTGCGCCGGCCGCTCAGTGTCCTATCATTGACCCCCAGTGGGAGAGTGAGGAGGGCGTTCCCATTGACGCCATTATCTTCGGAGGCAGGAGGCCGGAAGGTTGGTGCTGCTTTCATTGAATGCAGATTTGGAATTTTTTCACTAATTAGTCAGAGATATTTCTGGATGGACAAAGCCTTTTTACACGTTTGATCATAAGTTGCTGTCCTCCATGGCGATTGATACAGAGTGAACTAAATTATCAGATGTTCATCTCATATTACATTTGAATAGGAGGCCTTGAAATATCATTTGCTCTTTTTCTGGGTGTAATGTGAGATGAACTTGTTTCCCCTCCACTGTGAAGTCTGCCAAAATGTAGAACATATTAATTACATAGTGCATGACTCACCTCACACTACACAGTACTTGTGTTGTCTTCTTGAACATATCACATGTTAGAGTGATAACAGCTAAAGCATGAAGCTGAGCAGGGACATGCACAGCTGTACATTAAATCTGATAAAATGTTGATGTTGTCAGGAGTCCCTCTGGTCTACGAGTCTTTCAGCTGGCAACATGGAGTCTTTGTTGGAGCGGCCATGAGGTCTGAGGCCACAGCAGCCGCTGAGCATAAAGGTACAAACTCACACAACTGGCTTTTCACTGATTTTGACTCCTGTTATTACAATTGTGCCGATTTGCGGACTTTACTGTTTTGAAGTCAACTGAATAATTTTTATTTAATTTTTTTTATTAAATTACAAACTTTAGAGAGTTTCGTATTGTGATGAGATTATATAGTTAAAATAATTTCATTTCATTTCGTTTCCCACAGGCAAGGTAATTATGCACGACCCTTTTGCCATGCGACCCTTCTTCGGTTACAACTTTGGCGACTACCTCGCTCACTGGCTGAGCATGGAGAACCGAAAAGCTAAAACTCATCTGCCTAAGATCTTTCACGTCAACTGGTTCAGAAAGGACCCAGCGACAGGCGCCTTCCTCTGGCCCGGCTTTGGTGAAAATGCCCGTGTCCTGGAGTGGATCTTTAAACGCTGCAGTCGGCAGAGGGAGGACGAGGTGGCCAAGAAGAGCATTATCGGCTGGCTGCCAGAAGATGGCGCCATCGACACTAAAGGTCTGAGTGCCAATGTGGATATGGGAGCCCTGTTTGATGTGCCCAAGTCTTTCTGGCAGAAGGAAACAAAGGAGTTGAGAGCCTACTTCAGTCAGCAAGTTGGAGCTGATCTGCCTGCTCAGGTGGAGGCTGAGCTGAAGGCGCTGGAGGACAGAGTGCACAGCTAAAACCCCACTGACAGAAGTTTCTCCAGAAACAGGGAGGTAGTCGCTTATGACACAGGAGTCAGATTTGGTCACTGGATGGGTTAACATACACAGATATTTTAAATTTGAGCCAGGTAAAAAAAAAAAACCACGGTTTTACTTTTATCATTTTAGACACTGATGTTTAGTGAGACTCTTGGCTGGCAGGTCACAGTGGCATAGAGACATCCCCCTCTTTGATTTCTCACAACATATTTATATTTACTGAAATGCCAAGCAAAGCAATAGCTGATCTGAACGATTTGCTGCCCAGTCAAGATGTGATAAAGAAGAATAACCAGACCAGAGAAGTTAACTTCATCTGTGCATGAAAACACAGCTAGTGACTTTTGTCTTTCTCTGTTATTAAGAGGGACCTGTAAGAAATTAAATGCCAGATAGGGAAGTGGAGGAGAGGCCAATAATCAACAATGCAATGCCTGTCTCTTTGTTGACCCTTCGTCACACTACTGCTGAAGCACTGAGTGACTGGTGCCGGGCTGGTGGTACAAAGAGTTTTGACTCTCAACATGAGGTTGTTAAACATGTCATGTAGAGAAGCTAATGTCACTACCTCCATCCACTCACAGAAACTGATGCGCTACTGAAGGTTAATTATCGTGGCCCAGTTGTTTCTGTGAGATGTTCAACAGTACAAAGTCTAGGCTGCTAATGTTTACAAGCTGAAGCCCAAAGAGTAGATAAAGTTTTAACATTTTTATTCAAGAAAAAGTTAAGTGGATTTTATTACCAACTCATTTCATACACTATTGAATGGGTCACATGAAATGCCCTTTATTTTACATCGAGCTTGATATTGGAAAACATCCACTAACTACTCAAGACAGTTGTAGTAGATTTCCAGGGAGCCCAAGGATTTCTATGCATAATTCATGTTGCCACTTTGTTGTAATGTTTGTAATTACATTGTATGATTTAAGGTGATGTTTTACACACGATATGCAAAATGTTGGACCAATAAATGCAACTGAGATTAGGAGGTATTTTTAAAAGTTGTTTGCTGAGGTTTTTATTACAGCGCTTGAATAAAAATCTGTATTGCAAAATATATGCATCCTCTTTTTTTAGAGCAATTCAAATACAACTGTAAGTGTTGGACACAAATGATAAGATGATGGTATATAAAAGTTAATGAAATCAAAAATACATCTATTAACAATTGTACAATATGACTAGAATAAATTACACAAACATTTTAAAATGAGATACTGACCTACATTGGTCATGTGTATCTGTTGCGTGTGGCATAACAAATTTATGCAGATTATCGTTCACACAGCAACAACCACATAAGGTCAGTTCACTGATATAAACTATGATAATGAGATAACTGATCAGAGCTGCCAGCTGTGGAGGGTTTGAGTTGCCTTTTGTTTAACTCTAAGCAGTAAAAATGACATATTCCTGTCAAAGCTCCAGTTCTTTTTGTACATTACCTGACATAAAATAAACTACATAAGTAAAAAGCAAAGGAATATTACAAATCCAACCCAACTATAATCACAAAACAGTGCTTATTTTTTTGTCACTTGAGCATAGAGGTCCACTGGGTTGTCAGCAGTCTGTGAGATGCCGTGTGCAGACTCAGATGCTTTGTCCTGTGCATACACCACATGCTGCTGCTCTCCACCCTCCTGCACTGAGTCAGAGGACTCTTCAGGTGTCATCTTGGAGAGGTCAGTCTTCACTTGAGCATAGAGATCCTCTGGGCTGCCAGCAGTCGGGTTTAGGTTGTTAGTCGGCTCGGACACTTTAACCTGCGCATACACCGTATCCTGCCCCTCCCCACTGTGCTGCGCTGAGTCGGCGGGTCTCAACTTGGAGAAATCGATCTCTCCATAATGGATGTCTTCTTCTGTTTTGCTGACTGGCATTTGAAGAACCTGCTCATCACCTCCTTCACTCTGAAAAGAAAAAGAAAACATGATGGATTCTTCTACATAAGAAATAATTAGAGATGCATCTCAAGTTCACTAAATGATCTTTTTTTTTACAAATTTAAAATCTAGTTTCTGACCACATCAAAGAATTAGTAAAGGTGTAGAAGACATTCATCTGAATACGGCTCCAGGTTTACATATTTGTTTTGACGCTGCTGGAATTAAGTGCAACCTTTTCAAGTTCCTTTACCGATATATTTTAACAATATAACCAATATATAAATATATAATATATATATAAAACACTGTGTCCCTGCACGATAGACTAAAAAAAAAAAGAAAGGTACTGGAGGCACATCTAGTCTTCCTACCTTATTTTAAAGTTCTGAATGTACTTTTCACAGGTCTGTCCACAGCGCTTTGTGCCAGGCTGACTGGTGTAAGAGCACTTCCCATTAAGATGACTAATATTATTTTAGAGGAAGTGTAGAGAGGAGAGTGGTGTGACTCAGCTGTGCATTTGCGCCTCAGAATCAAGCAGACTTATCAGAATCTTTTTTCGATTAGCATTCTTAATTTGTTAATGTTGTTTGTAAGTTTCTTTGCCACTGGAAACAGAGAGAGTTAAAAGAGATCTCTGAGTGTAATGTGTTTAGGACTCTTGGGAATAATTCTGACTACTCTGGTCATTTCTTGAGGACATGGCTTTGATGTTTCCTTTGTAATCATTAACCTTGGCGGAAGAATCCCCCCGGGTGTGATTTTTTGGTCTCTATTATTTAACCACAGCAAGAGGCACTTAGATTTAATTGACTGTGGTCCCAAACTCATCATTTTTACGTGTGGAGCAGCTAAATAAAGTGATGCAACTTATTTCCTTCAGTTAAACCAAGTCAAGACAGAAGTGGTTGAATATTGCAACAAGAGGAAATACTCAAGCCATGGCTCATGTTGAGTTACAGTAAAAAGACTGAAGGCGAATGTGACAAATTTGCAACAGCTATTTTTAAATCTACTGGCATTTTTAAAAAAAATGTATTTATTCGATTAGCATTTAAAATCCACCCACAACAAATACATAATAGATTTCAAAATCATATGATGGATAAAGCTAATCGAAAAGGTGTAGGCTGAAGCTCATCCTTATTTTGCCTACCCTTTTTACAAAACAACTTTAGCAAGGCAACTCTTTAACTACATGGTCTGAGTTACACCATAAGTCTTCTGAAAAAAAGGGGAAAAAAGATAAATTTTCAAAACAAGGACTAGGTGAATGCTGCCTTAGTCAGCCATGACAGGTTTACACCAACAGTTTAAATTAGATGAGTCATAGCAGGAAATTTGTGGCATTGCAACAAGGTGTAAACACAACATGACACATTATCACCTCATAAAGTTGTCTTGGAGTGTTAGCAAACATGCCCAGTTAAACATCCAGCAGACACAGACTTACTTTAGCATTTATTTGGAGTCATGTTACAGGTCATTTGATGATGAGGAAAACTTGTCTAGTTTATTTGAAACAATGGAAAATATATGTGTATATTTTGTATTTATATTTGTATATTTGAATATATATAAATATATTGATCGGCCTCAGTCTCCTTACTGGAATATACACAACTTCAACAACACAAATCTGATATCAGACAGGATTTTAGTACAGGGAGCACACGTGGGTTCACTGCTAACTAAAATCTTGAATTCTTTTTACACTTGGCCCAGCTATTTTTAGCCCTGAAGAAATCACAACCTAAGGGAGGGATAGACACAGTGTCTGTGACTAACAGCTCAGAACAGTTCTCTATGTTCTCATCCATGCTTATTATGAAGATGACGCACTGCTAAGGTCGTCAGCATCACTACCAGACAGCCTGAGTCTCCTTACACAAAATATATTAGTGTGAAAGTCCCTGAGGCCTCTCAGGTTTTCAGTTACACCTCATACATTTCATCATATCTAAAGAATTTTACTATCATTACTGATAAATGTTAGGCCAACAGTCTCTCTCTGTTTAGCTCTGTTTTAGGTTTCTCTGATTGATGACAAGTATGAGGCTCTTTAGTTGCTAAATTCATCACTATGTTTTGCTTGACAGGTGATATGGTGGGTTTATTGAGGTCTATTTCACTAAAAGGTTGATAAGAGCTAAGAGTGAAGCAAAGTCCAAGGTAAACCCAAAAACACGAGCCAAGAGAAAATGCTCTGTAAAAATGAAAAAATTGTTCTAAGTGGGATTTAATAAGTTCTCTGGGTTCATCACATCAAGCAGCACCTGTAGTTCTTCCCCCATGTTTTAAATTAAAATGTATTGATTACAGCAGCTTTATTATCTCTCAGTCTTGTTTTATTTGGTTTAGCTTTTTTCTTCTTTCTCACCATCATGTTTTCTTTTTTTTTTTCTTACTGCTTGTTTATCTTGTTTTAAGTGTTTAAGGTGTGTTTAAATCACCTTCGCTTGAACTGTAAATGATGCTGTTACATTCATAATATCTTTTGTTATGAAATAAAAAAGAAAGGCAATTCATACACACACTGTTATGTCTCCATGTCAAAGTGAAGAATTGTTTGCTTAGTGAAGATTTATAGTCTGCCAAGTGCCACCTAACTGTGCTAGTGGTTCAATTTTAAAAGAGCTGGATGCGTCAAATAATGCATGTGTATCCAATTTAATGCTTATATCTGGGCTTTTACACCCTTGTCATTTTAAAATTCACCATACATTTTGGAGACCTTTATTTGGTCATTGGATCAAAACAGCTTGGTAACAGTTTAAATAATAAATGTGTTTAGTGGCCATTTGACTTCACATGCACTTTTGCTGCCAGTTTTTTAACAACAGGTACCTGATTTAATTGATGAGGAGATTATCATGAAAATGAACAGACTTGTTCTTAAGTGCATACAATGTTACCCAACACTTAAGTCATGTTAATGGTCCAGACGGTTTTCTTTCTATGCAATCTGTTACATAGAGATTAGATAATATTTATGGACTCTTTTGATGTGTTCATGTCATTTCCACTTGAGCAGTGCCGCTGCATCAGAGCTCCATCTCAAGAAAGCCTGCAAAGATAAAAGATGCAGAGTGTGTGAAATTTCATATATCTTAACACAAACCCACCTATGCATCCACCCGCATTACCACTTCACAATGACCAATGGGAGCTAATTAAAAATATCTAATCATCAGTATTAACCGATTCTTAAAGCAAAGATATTTACTATTTAATTCTCCCAACACACATATGCACTCTAGGATTTAAAGGATCATGGGAAAGCTCTCCTGTGAAGCATCAAAGCACACTGGAGGATGCCAGGTATTGACAAAGAGATTTTTATGTCTTACATGCCTTTGCTTACAGGTTGCCACTGAACAAACATTGAAGGAGAGCCACGAAAATAAAGAAAATGTATAATAGGTATGTGGATGTTCATACAAAATCTGCACAGTCATAGTGAAGGTCAGTTTGTGTCCTCTGCTTTTTTAAGGTCATTACAGACTCAGATCAGCAATATATAACTTCAACCTGTCAGTGTCCATGCAGTCCAGTAGAAGTGAGACTGAGTCATCAGTAATGGTTACTGATGCATAACATATTAGGTGCTATATTTGGTTAATGTCAATGTCAGTTAATGTCTCCCAATTTTTCTTCTGTCCTCACATAAATCTTTCATCAGTCAGTGCTGATGAGCCATCATTTATTCCTTCTATTTTTACCTTCAGAGTGCATTACACTTTCTTATAAATATGAAGCTATAAGAGTAAAGTTTTGCATCACACGCCCTCGAAATATGACAGCACTAGCATCTACATATCACTGTGTTTTATCAGTGCTCTCTCAGTAAGGGAGGCTGACAGTTCATCATCTGAGCACGAGGAGGTGGAGGCAGGACGAGGCAGAGAGAAACAACGGGTGGGGTGGTGGTGATGGTGGGGGTGAGGGTGGGGGGGTTAGAGTGTTCAGTGTGTGGGTGTATAGCCCTACTTTGAAGTGCTTCCCCGCTGGGGACGGCAGTTTCACACAGGCTGCTGCCTTGGATCGTGTCACATGCGATGCACAAGCAGGGATAAACACAGAAACTTATATGCTAACATGGGAACGAAGACACAAACAGACTGATAAATGTGTATTCACACACACACACACACACACACACACACACACACACACACACACACACACACACACAAACACACACACACACACAC
>JAQMCX010000032.1:14812533-14852092 GCA_029814765.1 Acanthurus leucopareius
AAGAAAAACATGGAACAAACCATCAAAGACCTGCAGCACCGTCTGGACGAGGCTGAGCAAATAGCCATGAAAGGTGGAAAGAAGCAGATCCAGAAGCTGGAGTCTAGGGTGAGCATTTTTAACTTCCACTGTGCTGACGGAATTAGTGAACAGCTAAAAATTCTCTGGCTTTAACAAACTTATAAGAGCTGCATTGAACTGTTCTTTTTAAGGTAAGAGAGTTGGAAAATGAGGTGGACATGGAGCAAAAGAGAAGCAGTGACTCAGTAAAAGGTATACGCAAGTACGAGAGGCGTATTAAGGAGCTCACTTACCAGGTACATGTTGAAAACACACTGATTCTATAGTCACCATTTACCAAAAATATTTTAAAAAGTTTTGCTTAAACAAGCAATATGTGAACATTTAACAGACGGAGGAGGACAAAAAGAATTTGAGCCGTCTGCAAGACCTGGTGGATAAGCTGCAAATGAAGGTTAAATCTTACAAGCGAACAGCAGAGGAGGCTGTAAGTGAAGATGCTACATCTTAATTTTCAAAAAAATTGTTTTCGTTTTATGAGTGTGCCCTGTTTTACAACCAATACCCTGATGTTTATGTTTTAGGAGGAACAGTCCAATGCAAATCTGGGAAAGTTGCGCAAGTTACAGCATGAGCTTGAGGAAGCAGAGGAGAGGGCCGACATCGCAGAGTCTCAGGTCAACAAGCTGAGAGCAAGGAGCCGTGACACTGGTGCTAAGGTCAGGAATCAATCGCAGTTATGCATTTTTTGGAATCTTGCACTGAGTAAGTTTATCAACTTGTCAGGAATCACAAATCCTGATTACATTTTTCTTTCTACAGAAAGGACATGATGAAGAGTGAAGCCTCTAATGCAACTTTCAAGTACATAAATTAATTGTAGTATTTTAGTTTCTTTATTCTCCATGCAACATGAGTGGAATAAAGACTAAGTGTTTGCAGCACAACTATCTTCATGTTTCCTGTGTTTCAAAAGATTTTAAAAAAAGTGACTAAGAAGTGAATCACCACACCTGAAAACGAAACGTGAAATAGAAGCAGGCACTGTAAGGTAGTTATAAAAACACATGCAGCACCTCCCAACAACAGTCCAATCCAACCCACGAAATTAAAACTGAGTTGCTTTTCAAGTTTCGACATGAGAGGCAACTCAGGAGAGTTGAAATCTTACTCTTGAATGGGAACACTCTGCACTGCTTCACTGGTAGCTCGAGCAGCTGACTGCAAAGGTGAAAACTGGCACAAAAAGTGCAAGAATAAGCTCAAACCAGCTGAAAACAGTGAGATCACTGATAAGACTAATTATATATATATATAAAAAAGGTGACCAACAGGTAACTTGGACATCAAACATATCATTAAGCAATTCAGGTCAAATGAAATCAGCCACCACAAGATGGCAACAGAGCTCCACTCACTAAGGAGGAAAGAGCTGCAGTCAGGGAGCACAATCAATCTATTTTGTTTTCAAATCGAGTAGCTAAATATTTTGCATAGATTCCATGGTAACTGTAATAAAAACTTGCAGTAGTAGTAGCTAGTTTTTTTTTGCTTATTTTATCACATTGTAAGATTTTGTATAATGATATTATTATAACCATGTTTTAAATCAGTGTTAAACAGACTCTTTTGTTTGGTGACCTCTCTAGTTTACTTTTAACAACTGCCTCTGCTATATAGTCTGCACAGCCTGAGCATGCATGTGCCCACACACAGAAAACAATCAGAAAAAAGGCTGTTTATTGTTATGTGAAAGCTGATACTGCAGTCATGTGCACTTTGTAGCCTTTATACTGCAAAGCTTTCAACACAAAGGCTTTATATAAAGAGGTGCACAAAGTAAAAGACCCTCATATTTTACTTTTACTCATACAAAGAAAGCCTGTCTTGTATAATGTAAAAATAGTTTTAATCTTTTTAGCAAAACACTGATAATTATCAGTAAGTCTGTATCATTTATACTTGAGTTGAGGATTTGTTACATTTTCAATGAATAGATTTTACTTAAGAAAAACTGATATTTCTAGTAGGCTTTCCATTCCTTTTACAGATCAGGCACATTCCCAAAGACCAAGCAAAAAGCTTTATGTAGATCTTAAATATTGTTAGGTGTGGATCGATCACATTACAAAATAAGAAATATGCCCCGTTGGTCCCTCCCATATACCAAGCTTAATGACAAGTATTTAATCTGTGAGCTCAGGACTCTGGATGAGGCTACTGAATGAAGGGAGTGTTGCATCGTTGCAGTGAAACCAGTGCTGAACTTTTGTTATGATGACATAAGATGGAAAAACAGCTTCAAAAGCATTTCTCTAAAGGATTGTGACACATGATGTGAAGCAGCCATGCCTTTCCCAAATGATGTCATGTGGCTAATAATGCAAAGCAGATTGTATTGTCTCAGAGTGAATGTCTCCTTGGTAAAAATCATACAGAGAAAAGAATTTAATGGAAACAAAGTACACTGCCAGCAAACATACATGGTAAAAAAATACAGCCCAATCCACCCAGTCTAATGGACTGTTTATCAAACCATCACCATACCAGTTTATGTGTTTCCACAGCTGAGAACAAAAGGGAACACCTACTTGAATAATATGAAACTGTTGAGCAGTTCTAACTTTATCAGGTTGTGTTCAAAGTAGATAGCATAGAGCAAAGTATTGCATTTATTATGGTAATTAAAAAGTTCCATGTAGACTGGAATGTAGCCTTAGGCACTAAATCTTCAATTTGTCATGCCAGTACTTTGCATACCTTTTTACTTTTTATAGCATGTAAACACTGTGACGGGAAACATTGTAGTCTGGTCACACAGTGAGGAGTTGTATGGCTTATACTTTTGTTGAAGGTGTCTACAATAATTAGGTTTTCAAGTCTCAGTGGTCCAAAACACATATTTTTTTATCATACTGATGGAGAGCCAGAATTGATCCACCTCAAGCTATTAGCCGGTTTACAAAAAATGTTCAGTGTTGTAATAGTAAATGCAGTTTTTCAGTGGTTGTTGTTATGTTTCTGTTACATTTTTTATCTAATCCTCTGGGTCTTGAAATCTTATTCTGCAGCTAAGCTACAGCTCAGCTACAATCAACAATTTTAACACTTAGTGGTAGCTACCTTGTTTTAAATGTAACAATTCCAAAACTAAGCTTCCCTATGTCCTCTTACTAGCTTTCCTTGGGGGCATGCTAAACTAACAGCTAAGAGAGCATTATAAAAACGTGTGAATTGTTGAGATAAGTAATTTACTGTACATAATTTAAGGAAAAGTAGGCTTTACAACTGAAAAAGTACCTCAGGGACTTTAGGAAAAGTGTTTTCTGTTAAAGAGAGAAAATCTAATTAAAGGAAATATAAATCCAAATGTGTTCTTACTGGAAAATTAACATTTATTTATAAAACAGATAAATTAAGACTTTAGATTGTCACTGTGCAAATAAGACCAATCACTGTATAGAGCACTTTAAAAGTTTCATAACAAAGTCTAAAATACAATGATTACATTTCATGCCAGTATTCAAAAAACTTTTTCAACAAAACTTGAAATTTTTTAAAGAAACACTGGGCCCATTTAAAATATTGGTTTGTGCTTACATTTACTGCAATTCATCTCAATCTTCAAACACAGAAGAAACCAAATGAAACATCACAAGAAATTTATCAACAATACCTTAGAACTTAACTTAATAAGTAGCAGGCTGAAATGCAAACCAAAAGAAGAGCCAAAATCCTGACCTTAAACAACAGTTTGATCATTTTAACACTTACACAGATGTACATTCCCTAAACCTGCCTTGCCATGCTTACAACTGAATTACAAATGTTAAACTGTTAAATAAATTGGATGCCCCTAGATTGCTAATCCACATATAGTACACTGTACATACATTCATTTTTAAACCTAAGCTGACAGTATCATGCTTGCTCAATTTATGCCTTTTTGACATGACAACAATCACCACTTTTGGAAAGCAAATCATATATGCAGGCAACCAGCCTTCCCTATTAAGCTAAGGCTTCTGTGCAATCAGACATAAAACAAAACAAAAACAAAAGAAATAAAAAAGGAGATAGTCAGGTATCACATTACATAATAGATTTTGACAAATCTTTCTTCCAAGGAAAGAGGAAGAATGGAATGCCCCTCTCCAGTTACTAGATAGTAAAGTCACTGATTACAGAGTTCACAGCAGAGTGATTAAAATCAATTATTCTGTTTCTACAATTCTGTCTCTTTTTCTTCGTCTTCGCCTGTTTCTAAGTAATATTCATCATCTGTTGTTGTGTCTGAGTTGCTGTCTGAAGACTCCTCAAAGGTGCTAAGACTGGATACATAACCTCTGGAGGGCAAATGCCCTCTAGGGGACTGGCTCTCCACCTGCTGTGGTGCTCCTGATGAGCTGGGAATGGTAGGTGAGGAAAGGCTGCAAGGTTTAGACATGCGTCTAGACACAGGTGATAGGGGAGGCGTTGGGGGAGGGGTTGGAGGACCCTCTGTATCCCATGGGTAGTGACAAGTGTTCAGGCTAGGGCTCCAAAGGTGGGCTGGCTTTGAGGTTGTGGTATTTACAGGTGGACAAGCAGAGACGCCAGAGCTCCAATATGCCAAGCGCTTGGTGAGTGATCGAGGAAGGGATCTTGATCTCATTTTATCATTGTGGAAATGTGACAAGGGATATTCCTTATTGAGCTGGCAATCATATTCTGTGCTCCAATCAGGAGTAACAGACCAGTGATCCAAGTCCTTGATAGAACTACCACAAGTGAAGGCAGATTCAGAGAGGTTACCTACACTCATGAACCTGGATCCAGTGGAGATGCGACCTGGCCTTGAGGGTCGACTGGAAAGTACTGAACTCACAGAAAATGACCTCCCAGGTTCAATGCCATACTTCAAGTCTGCATAGGAAGATTCCAAGCATTTAGTATCCAGTCCTGGGCTTGGACTTGGAAGACCAGTGGATGCTCGGCTTCGTCTTGAACCTCCAAGACTGATTCCCTCTCCTTGCTCACATGGGGAGGAGGATTCTCTGCGACGCTGTAGCTTTGGACTATAGAAGACACTATCATCTGTCGCATCAGGTGAGGGATAGGAGGAGAGAGGGGAAAGAGAGGAGAAGGGGGAGAAGGGGCTCCTGGGACTTGGTGTGGACTTCCCAAAGGAAGTAGGATAAACAGCAGAGGTGTTAGGGTTCCTACCAGGACTGGTATCTCTACAAGGCAGGTACTGGTTTGTTGGTTTATAATCTGTCCCAATGTCTTTGTAAAAATCACACTGATGCATTGCTGGGCTGTGGATTGTCAAATGAGGTTGCTTTTTACTTTCAGATATGTGGTCTGTACAAGCAGATGGCTTGTCTCTGTTACTTTCTGGGGTTGATTTTTCTGGCCAGAGATAAAAGTTATCTCCTGTCATTGTGCTTTCAGAAACTGAGGGTTGTGTGAGAGTGCATTTGTTTTGTATCCAACTATTTGTAACCTCTGTTCCCTTTTCTTTGTCCTTCAGCACTAAACCTTTTTCCTGCTCTTGCTTATCAAGACTTTTGTTACTCTCACCACTGATATCACTGACATTGCTGATGTCACTTGATCCACTTATAGAAGGTGTCTGGGGGGCTCGCTTCCATTTCCACGAAAACAAATTATCATCTTCAGATCGTCTATTACTAAATGTCTGTCTCAATCTGTTAAGGACCTGGTCCATTTTGTTATTAGTCTTGTTTGATCGGTCTGATTCTGATCTTGATAAACTGGAGTTTGGTGTGCTGACACTTTTCTTTAGTGCAAACCTACTCCTCTTTGGGCTTTGTTCATTGTTGCTCTCCACTGAAAAAAATCTGCTTTTACCCAGTACACTCTCCCTCTCTCTCATTCTCCTAGAGCTCTTATCATTACAGGGCTGACTCTCTGTTGAGTTATTTCCACTGGAGCTCTGGTCTGAAAGACTATGTGGATCATCTGTGACTTCCTTACTCTGCGTCATGTGCAACTGTTGACTTAGCTTGGTCTCCATAGAAACAGGTGTGTTTGTGGTACGTTGAAGAGGTTTAGGTGTGGTGTTCTTTGGGACAACTGCAGTGGTGTCTACTTTGGATTTAATGCTGTAAACCAAAGTCTCAGTAACACATGTTGACGACACACTGTGTTCCTTCTCACTTTCCACAGACTGTGAGCTGAATTGGACTCTGTTGTTGACAAGTAATATCTGACCTTTCTGGTGATCATGGCTATTGTTTATACCATGATTATTGCTAAGCTGATCTTTGTCTGAAACCTCACACTTTGATTTTTGAGTGACAGTTTTGTTCTGGTTAGGCAGAGATGGCGGCTGTGGTAGGTTGATAGGTGACAGAGAAGGTTTGGACATTGGTAAGGTCCTATATGGAACTGATTCAGTACGATAACGATGTGGGATATAACTTGACTGTGAAGGTTGCTGGAAGAGGGGTGATCTAGGTGTTATAGTCTTAGTTTCTCCTTTTGTTGATCTGGTAGACATGAGAGTAGAGTAAGGTGGGGAACTATATCGGAGCTTATAACCACTTGAAAAGTCAGGCGGGAGAGACAGAGCAGCAGAATGACAATCTGTGCCGCACTCTACTGATAATGTTCTCTCTTGTCTTGGTGTTGTACAGTCCTGCCTTCCTTGGTCAGAGATCACATTGTCACCAGTTCTTTGCCTCAATCTCTCTCGCTCTCTAGATACTAAATCAGCAGAGTCAGATGATAAGGATCGATACTTTCCTCCTTTCACTTGTATGCTCGAGGTTTTAGGGGTTGGGGAGGAAAGAGCACATGTATTTGTGGTTGGACTACTTGATCTGAGAAAGGAAAAGATCGATGGAGCTTTAACGCGTGGAGACCTGGATGGAGATGAAGAGCCTGTTGGGACCTGAGATGGTTCTGGCTTCTCAAATGTACTGGGCTCAGAATGCTGAATATCCACTGAGTCCTCCCATGTTACTCGTCTCACTCTCTTTCTCTCTATTTGCAAGCATTGTCGCTTTGTGTCTCTTTCTTGGCTTGTTGGTGATGCTGTTACTTCCTTTGGGCTGGAAGTATCTGAGTAATTGGGGCTGGTGATCACAGGTGTTGCAGGAGGGGTTAAGAGGAAGGGAATGCTAATAGTGGTGGGAGAAGATGCAGGGACCGAAGTGACAGAGGAAGTAGAGAGGGACTCGTTAGGGACAGTTGTTGCTGCCGCATGGCTACCAGCAATAGATGCAGAGATGGTGGAAGCAGTGGATACAGGAGGGCTGTAGTTTCCTTTGGAACTGGCATCAACCTTTGGAATCAGACTGGACTTAGTTTTAGGCTGAAAAGGCTTGAGAACAGTATAGCCTCTTTCAAAGGCAAGAGGTGTGGCATGAACTGTGTCATTGAGTTTTGGTATGTGGGTTGAGGAGCTGGTGTATGGTGAAACATGATTATTGGTCTGTGAAGCACCTGGATGAGAGTTAAAGATGGAACTAGTTTTAGTGTTTGAGGTTAGAGGGAGACAAGAGATAGTTTTAGAAGTGTGAACATCACTATTGAGAGGGTTGGTGGTAGCAAGAGAGAGAGGTGGTTTGGAAAACCTTTGAGGATCCTTGTTGTGAGAAGATGTGGGAGTGCTGTCGGCTTTGGATTTGCAATGATTATTATTGTATATGCTGCAGCTCTCAGTGGGTGTAGTTGAGCTTCTGGGATTTTGGACAGAAGGTGGTAATTCAGTTATACTTGCTGCAAATGGAATGTTACTTACACCTTGCTTAGTAGGATCCTTATGGTGATTCAGTATTGTTTGTGCTGTAGCTCTGCTAATTTTTGAATTAGACAAAACATCTGGCAAACTAAAAGGCTTTTGTTGTTCTCTGTTTAAATTTTGGCCATGCTGCTGTTTGACAAACCTGTCTGATTCCTTGTCGAGTGACTCTTCAGGATTTCTTTGTTTTAGGTTGTGAGGCCCTTCCTGTGTCTTCATAACAAAGTTCATGTTAACTTTGCAAACTGACTCTTTTGTGTTACTGTTGTCTCTGTTATTGGGGATCTGAACATTGGATCTTTTGCTGTCAGTCAGACTTGGCGAGGCAAAGTCTGCTTTATCATTACAGGGCAGAACTAAAGTTGTGTTTGGTTTTTTGGCATCTCTGATGTTTGTTGCATCACTGAAAATTAGAGGGGACCTTCCTTCCTGGGTATCTTGTTTCAACCAGGAAGTGGATGTCAAGGGGGTCCTTCTAGGGGTAGAATGAGTTTTAAGAAGGACAGAGTGGTCATATGAGGAATGTCTGGGTGAAGAGATGGAGTTTCCTGACAATAAATCTTTACTCTTGTCTAAATCCCCACATTTAAGTTGCCTCTCTGATGGTCCTCTGTTTAGAAATGCCTGTTTTGAGCGTAAAAGACTAGATGTAGTTCCGTTTGCTAGTTGAGATTGTTGAGTAAAAGGTGAGTCCTTTGTGTCATTGTTTGTGGGTGAAGCTGAAAAGAAGCGTGTTTCAAATGTGGTCCTATCTCTGTCATTGGAGGACGATGGGGAAAGGACATGCACTGTTTCAGTTGTTCTATATGAACTGGACGATGGAGAGATGAGAAGCTTTGATCTCTCTTGTGCATTGTTATTGTGAAAGGTTGCAGGACGGTGTGTTGTGAATAACTTCCCATCTTGATCACTTTGCAAACTGCTCAAAGGCGAAGGGTTTATCTCAGAGAGACTGGAAGTTGCATCGGAGTTCCTACCATTAGAGTTAACTCTTCTTAAGGACAGAAGAAGACTGCTGGTTGTTGGTTTTGAGTTTAAAGATGACAGTCCCTCCTGATGACCAATTTGTGGATTCCTCCTTTGTTCATTTTGGATGAAGGAGAGGGTAGACATGGGAGATAAAGTTGTAGCTACAGGGCTTAAAGTACCTGCATTTCTTTTCCTGTTGTCTATCCTTTCAGAGTTTATGTCCAGAGAGACACTTTGAATCATTTTTTTATTTGATTCATAGTCTTGGTCTGCAGGACCACTTTTACCAAAATAGCCCACTGTATTCCGCCTAGTACCCAGAAAT
This sequence comes from Acanthurus leucopareius, assembly GCA_029814765.1. NCBI lineage: Eukaryota > Metazoa > Chordata > Actinopteri > Acanthuriformes > Acanthuridae > Acanthurus > Acanthurus leucopareius. The sequence goes on from JAQMCX010000032.1 coordinate 14,821,599, forward strand.
GGTACCCTGATTTGTGCTTGAGATCCATCTGTCAACGACATGTCCACAGGCTCCCGGTTTGCAGTAGTGTTTGCCACGTCTTGTAAATTTTCCACTTCTTCCAAATTGCCAGTTTCCTCAAATCTTTTGGTCCGTCTTAGGCGTCCAGTCCAGTGTGGGGCAAGAACTGTTACTACAGTGGAAGACAGCATGGTCTTAGCAGGGCTGGATGGTTCCACAAAATCAGTTTGTTTCTCAAGCGTTGTATGGTTTCCCCTCTCAATTTCTACCTCAACTGATTTAGTGCCAGTCTTTAGTTGTGATCCACAAGGAAGCATGCACAAACTTTCATGCTCATGTGGTTTAAAATCCCCATTTGTGAAGCTGTGACTTACACTAAAGTCACTGGTAATGTCCAGTTCATTGCAAACAACCTCTTCCTTCCTCTTGGCTGATACTTTTTCCAATGACGGACAGTCTCTGTTTGCCTTTACAGAGGTTTCTGTTTGAGATGTTTGTCCATGAACCTGTAAAGAGAAGTGAAATTATTATGACTGATCATGTATTGTATGCAAATTTATTTTCCTCATACACATCTGGGATCTTTTTTGCTCTATTCCCACAGATTCTAAGTGAAGCTGTACAATTAAAGCCTTATACTTTCAAGTGTCAACTTCAGCTTGTCATATCATACCAATGCAAATTACTTGCACACTATTGTAAAATGCCTTGAAAAATTCACACTAAGTAATAGTGGTCTCTTGTCAGAGTAGTCGTTTGGCTCCAAAAATATAACTTTCTTAAGCATCTGTTCCCATGGCGTTGGTATTTAAGACATTCAGGCCTTGACAAACAGGTTATTTTGAAAGACATAAGAGATTACTGAAGGCATACACAAAGACACACACCCTCACACACCTCCCTCATAACTCAGGAAAACTAATCATACTCATGGCTATTAAAAGTATGCAAAACTGCTTTTTTTGTGATGTGTTATGACTGCTGTGTGCTTTCACAGATAATACTTCATGTGGCTTTCAAGAATTTATAATGGCTGTAACGTGTTACGTTTAACTAAAGAATATAAATATTTACTGGCTGGGAGTATTTCTGATTAACTGGGAATTAAATGAATTTCACATTTGTTTTTACATTGTACTTTACATTGTAGAGATTCCAGCATGAACTCTAAAACATCACTGTTGTGGCAAATTCTTACCTTACAGCTGCTGCTCTCAGTCCCAGCCCTCTGTGTTTCAGTTAAACTGGTAGAACAGGGAAGAGAGAACACACCAAACCATTATACATGCTAGTAAGGACTGGATCTGTAACTGTAGATTGGACATAATTTACAGGATGCACAATATGTTATGCTTATCATCTGGTACACTGAGTAGACGCTGGACTTTCCTAAGGGGACCTATTATGTTTTGCCTTTTTTCTTTCACGTATGTAAAATTCAGTGTCTACTGTTCATGTTAAATGTGGCCAAATTAACAAAAAATGGGGTAAACATATGTAAAAGTAATCCCTGTGAGAAAACCTTGGGCTTTTTTGAGCATTTTGAGCATATTTGCACTGATTATTTCTCCTTTTGTAATGACTTGTTGACATTTCATTGTCAGCCTTATTACTGATCAACTATTCAAGGCACTGCACACCCGCTAATTACAGAGCACGGATGCAGCATTATAGGACAGGTGTGCAATGCTGCATCCATGTACTGTATGCTGTATCCTACAGACTTTCTTGAACATTTTAGTGTCTTTATGTCTAAAAAGTGACTTGCAATATTTAGCCAATTACTGAGATTCTTAAGAAAAGTGAGAAATTCCTATGTAAATATACAACAATGTTATATATTCTCATGCATGCTACTGTAAATCTAAAATGATTGATGTGTTTGCTGTGGAGCTTTTTTGATTCATTTACAACAATTACAGGTTGCAGAGGTATATGTTTTTATATTTTTATATTAATATCATTAAATCAAAATAGTATCAGCAATAACACCTGAACCAATGGTATAAGTGCAATGTCTACTTAAGAAAAGCAAACAAAAAAAATTTATGGACACAGTCTTCCCTGCTCTAATGTTTTTGTGTGAAACATTTGAAGGATCAGATGTCTACCATTTTCCTTAACAATGCTGATCAACAGGATGGTCAGCATTCCTTCTCTTTCATGACTCTCTTTCCCTCTTTATTTGCTCAACAGCTCTCCCACTGTCACATGAGCACTCAGTCACACACCCCATGAGAAATTATAACAGCACTTACAAGGTATTTTTATGTTGGACAAGGCGGTACATTCATTGGCATGTACTGTTCACACAATCACACACCAGGTCCAAGATGTCCATATAAGGTCACATTGGACAGTATGAAATGACTGCAGGTGGCTAGCAGGCAGGTAAGAGGGAGTGTTTTCTCTTACACCAATAAAATGAGTTCAATCAATGACGACTATTGACAAGGCTTATGTAATCTGTGGCATACGTATCACACAATGGCATGCAAATATGGCTAAGAAAAATGTGCAGCACATACAATACCAAAAGCAAACAAGACTCCTTATCACCAAGGCAACAAGCCTAACTCATAAAATCTTCTCTTGGATTCCTGACTTGAGGAGGTAATGTCATGCAAGGATCAGGTTGGTTATCTGTGATAAGGCAAAGAAGGACTACATAGCTTGGCTATCTGATCACTTTTGCTAAGATAGCCCTTTCACCTTACTGGAGTGGCATGTAAATAGCATCATTATCAAAGAGCTGCGCTGTGAGCTGTTCACAATAAAACACCACTTAAAATGTGCATTTTTATCTTAAATGATTGCGCACTAAACCGGATTTCACATGATACACTCATCTTCAACGGCTGTGCAAAGTTGTCGGACATTGGCAGGATTTGGAAAAAGCTGCTGCACATGTTGATTCAGAGTAACCAGAGCGTGCTAAATGGATAGGAGTAAGCAAGCCATTGCAGACTCAATTGGGTTATGATAGTGGACTGCTGTCAAGAAAGACCCCTGGTGAAGACAATATCCAAGCAGATGAGCTTCTCTGAAATGGTTTCTAAAAGTTGGTGTGAAAATTCTGCAGTTGCCTGGATGGATGGTCCTAAACAATCTTGAAGGTGAACAGGCCTGATGTAAAGCCCTTTGGAGGCTTTGCTACATGTGGTCAGCAGTTGAAGCTGGTTGGATGTGCTGCCAAATTCTTTAAACATTGTAAAAAGCTTATGGTAGTAATTGAATATGTAATTCACAGTCGACAGCTCCAGAAGACATTCATCCTGCCTACTGCAAGCTCATCGAAAAGGAAAAATAAAAAATATGACAACTTTGGCGGTGTGTTGTGTGATAAAACTGCACATTTTGAAGTGTCATGTTATTGTGAGCAGCTCAACTCTCACCTGTGCAATAATCATACTGTTTTACTGGCATCTTGATGTGCCACACCTGTCAGGTGGACGCATTATCTCAAAGAGATGTGCTCATTAACACAGATTTTTATAATTTTGTTCTCAAACTCTGAGAGAAAAAAGTATAAGAGCCCTTATTTAAACTTAATGGGAGGCAAAACAAAAGTGTAGCATTGATGTTTTTGTTTAGTGTACGCTTAACTCATGGGCAGACAAACATACATATTCACAATTATGTCCAACATACTTTTAGTGAGCCTGCAATTAGGTGCTTTTCTTTGTTTATGACAGAAGCTCACTCTTCCCGACAGGTTATGTATACAGATAGGTATGCAGATAGGGTTCAGTGGTTTAGTTACTGTGTCACTAAAGCCAGAGGTGTCTTGTGATATCAGCAACTCTGAGAATGATACGACCCATAAACCCAGTGTTACTATCCAGAAAAGGCTTCTGGGATATTTGGTCTGGCAAACTTACATTTTTATAGAAAATGCTGCATTGTTGGGAAATTTTGGGAAAGACTCATTTGAGATAATATATGACTACATCATGTCATGTAAATCACACATCATGTAAACTATAAATAAAGTCAGCAGTGATGTACAGAAGGGAACTTCTGGAGGTTTGATTGAGAAAAAAAGACTGGGTAATCAAAATTTGATATGCAGTGACCAATCTTGGCCTTTAACTTGCTTGTCTTGTAAATAAATGTTTTAGCAACACGTTAGGTCTATTTAGGCCTAAGTCAGTATAATCAACAACAAATCAACATCATTTTGGTCCACAACATTGCCATAGACCTTGCACTCCCTGTTCTTGTTGGAAATAATTAAGTGTAACAAAAAATACGTTGTCTTAGCAAGATGGTTACAAGGATACATGACAGGTGACAGTTAGCAGTCATGTGCAACCAAACAAATCTGCAGAGGCGGCATAATCCTATCAATCACACATGGCCCAAGATCCCTAATGAATGTCTTAAGAACTTGTTTGAAGTCATGTTTTAAGTCAAGAGTTTATGTTATGTATTCAGTAGTGGCTCAGGAAACAAAATATAATAACAATAATATGTAACTTATTGAATAAGTCTGTGATCAATGACAGCACTTGCAGCAGGGCTAATTTATTCTTTACTTATTTACCTGTGTACACTGTAGTCTAAATTGTTCTTGAGTCTTTGGTCTGGGTTGTCAAGGTTGAGACAGCTGGAGAGTCTGAGGAGTAAGGAGGAGGTGAATCTGGGTCCAGTGGGCTTCTGGGTCTTGTTGTTTGAATCACCACGACAAGCAGCCTCCTGCTGTTTATCTGCTCTTAATGTTAGTGCTGTATGTGGATTCAGAGTAGTTTATTGTTATGGTTATTCCTGAAAATTAAATTAAATAAGACTTACTTGTTTATTGAAGTTTGCAGACTTAATACAGTAAGTGTAACATGTCTGATGTGTGTCTGTTTGTCACCTTTGTGTGTTTCTTCTTGTCTGATGGCTGATGAGTGACACTGCTGTCCAGTTGTGATTTCATCACTGTGATGATTATTCTGCAGGAACTTTTCATCAAATGTTTCATACTGCTGTTCTCTGAAAAACAGGAGAAGAAAACACCAAAAAAGTCAAAAATCATTAAAGAGTTTAACTTGTGCAGTATGACAGCAGGATGGATGAAGCTTATTGTCACAAAAGAAATTAATAGGAGCCAAACTAAATATACCTGAGGCCTGCAATTAATTTGTGTTGAAGCACGCTGAGATAGGCCTAAAGGCATTCCTGACTGGAACTGACACCTTTAGATTGAACAAAAAAAACTTTAAATTTTAATTTTAAGATGATAAAATTTGACATTACTAGATTATTTTTTTTTAATTCTTGGGCAAGGCAGCCTTTCCCAACTGTGCATCTGACTGTTCTGGCTTCCATATCATCTGTTATTTCTTGACAATGGTCACCTGGCTAGCCATTTTCCCTTTCTTGAACGTTAAACATTCAATTTCCTGCACAGCAACAAACTGGTGGTCTTTCAGGCACATGTAGGCAAGCAACTGTTATTATTGATTGTCTAAAAAAATTTCAAAACATAGTGCAAATGCCCTTTTTTATACTGCCAGAGTCAAAGATAGTGTTGTTCAATGTCCAATTAAAAGTTTAAAAACCAGCTGGGTCAGTGTTACGTGACTATTTAGTGAATACTTGAATGAACAGTTGCTGATTATTTTTTTTTAATAATCTAATCCCTTTATCAGTTTATCGTTTTATTTCTAGTCCAAAGGATGTCTTGACAATTTATATCGAATTACATCCATCATCCACTTTCTTGGTAATCACATTTTAATTTTACTAAAGGTTCATGACACAGAAAACAACCATGTCTCTCTCATCTTATCAGTCTTACAGTGCTGATAAGCAATAGTTATATAACTGTTAGACTCTGCTCACTCCACACTTTCTCTTTTACAACCAGAGCGCAGAGCTGAAACACCCACTCACACAGTCACTTAACCATGCATATGCACATTTACTGGTGCAGCCCAACGCAGAATCCACACGAGAGTGCCCACTGCCGAGCATGATGATGCCAGCAGAACACAGATGAGGCAAACATCTAAATAAATGTGCATGTTGCTGCAAACCTTTCTTGTCAAATGAAGAAAAAATAATCTCTCTCAGGAAATTCAAGGATCCCTTTTTCTCTTTTTATTACATTTCAGCACTTTATCAGTGGCTGGAAATTGCTACTTAAGATCCAGAGTCTACATGTAACATGCAGTACTTCGTGTGATCACAAGCGAAGCTTTAATGGATCATTTCCACCTCTCCCTATCCACCTTGCCTTCAGGGGTGACTCCTTTTCCTCATTAGACCTTAATCTCTGTTTGGTCTTCATACAAGCCAGACATGATATGACATGAAAGAGAAGCAAAGACAAACATGAGAAGGGAGGGAGGGAGATCTCGCTCTTCAACAGCTTCTTCAGGGCTTAAATCAACACACCCTTTATATAGACTGCACTGAATGTATTTGATCCTACCTCTGCTGGAGGCAACGGTAGAAATCAGATCACATCACAGCAGTATTAGTGCTTGTAAACCTGCAGATAACCTTGTTTGGATCTCTCAAACAGAAGCTGACAGGCCTGTGCTGGGGAGCACAAGGACCTGTTAGCATTATAATAAACGTAAACTGCATGTTTAATGCTGCATCTACAGCATTTTAAGAAAGTTACAGAAGTGGTGAAATTATTATTTGATCAATAAAATAGTCCTGTGATTTGGAAATACCACATGAAATAACAATTGTGTTTTTCTTTTGATTGACTCATAAATTAAACAAATGAATTAGTGATTGTTTTAGCCTTAACGAAATTTCATTGCATAGAAAGTACAGTGTCTGTGTTGGATCTCTAGTTGCAACTGCACACATGCAAGACATCATTCTAGCATTTGTTGTTGCGCAGATTTTGCTGCACTTGTATAACCTGATTTGAACAGAAAAGACAATCAGAAGACAAATCAATTCTGAAAATTTTTATGTGTTACAGCCTTATTATTTTAGCATTGCCATTAGATTTTTTTTGTGAGTTTTCTTAACAATTTTTCAACAATTTCAACTGACAACACCTGGTGATACAAAGGGAGGTGAGAAACTGAGACAGTTGGCTCATCACAACTGAAAGGTTTGTGAGTATCACACTTAACAAATCAGTATCACACCAGTGTGTTACTGTATTTGAGTTTAGAGTTTTATCTGAAAACAAAAAATATGTGAAAACGCTTTCATTATTTTATTTATAGGGCAGCACCTCAGAATGCATCTATTCTCTTTAGTGACAAAACTAAACAATTAATTAACTAAATTTATGTCAACCAGCTATATTTCTTGAATTTCAAACCCCAGTTTCTGTATTTTTTTTGTGTTTTTAGCATTAAGCTGACTTCAGAATTTTTGCATACACCTCCAAGCAATCGCTAAAAAAATAACCCAGGGAGAAAATTGTTAGAATAGTTGTTTGCCATAAACTTTAACAACAGTTTTGATAACTGATTAATGGTTTGGGCACACAAAAATGTCAAACACGCTCTACTCAGATCATCATTAGTGTGATGATTTTCCATTTTGTTTTGTTCTATATCTTTGTAAATCTCCTGTCTTTGAGTTTCAGTTTGTGAATCAGTCGAGCAAAGAATTTAAAAATGTCACTTGGGCCACATTTCTCTCTTTTCCAGCATTTAATAGACATAAAAACTATGTGAATTAAAAATGTCTGATTAACTGATACAGAAAGTAAACTTCAAGTGCAGCCCTTCTTTTTAGAATCTATTAGGGTGAATGGACTGATATCCAGAATAGATTTAATGAAAGTTTTTGTGGTTAAAGCTATTATCCCATCTTTAGAGTTAAATCCCTAAAAGCAAGCTTAGGCATTAGTGACCTCTAATCCTGTGTTTACAAAACATGCACAACCTGCAACTTCTTCTCATCGCTGCAGCCACATACCGTAACATCCACGTTCCCCGGACAGCGTGAACCCTCCCTTAGTTTGTTTTCACTGGTTTGTTAGCCGATGACTAATTGTTACCTCTGACAGGCTCTTTAAGCTGCTCCAATATGTGCAGTGTGTCTCATGCAAGTATGTTGGTGTATTCTTCACTCGAGGTCAGTCTCGCTGTGGGTGTGTGCCCGCAATATCTGCCAGCTAACACTTACATAACCACAAAAATTCTGCCTGAACCAAGGTGTGGGTGTGTAGTCAGCACTGACAAACCCATGTAATGTTCTAACTACGGTTGATGATTTACACCCTGAACTTCTTTTTAACACCCATCTAAATAAATCCTAATGACTTTGCAGTGCCTACATAAGTGGTAACCAAGCGTTGCCAGGACAAAGTGAGACTTGTTTTGTTTGCTGCCACACCTTCAGTATCTGTCACACTTCCAGCCCAGCTGTTTATCCTTGATCATGTACAGTAGATGGGTATACGTTGGATAGGTTTGGAGGGTTTCAGCAGGAAGATGTGCAGATAGGTCTAAATATCAGAGACAGTGCTCTGGACATGCACAGACAGCAGCATTGCGCAGTCGCAGCAGCAACTTTTTTGAACCAGAACGTGCATGTGTGAACATGCCAGTCAAGCCACTGAATAAAGCTGAATTGCTCCCAAAATCACAAACCGGATGATCCTGGTTTACAGAAATTGTTATGTAACAAATGTACCCAATCCGTGCAAGATATGCATGACATAATGGAATCATCCATCATACACTGAACTACAGAATTTGATCCAAACCATCCTGTTCAGAATCTGCTTGTGTATTTTCAACATTCAATACGCGAGCCCAAAAGGCCTACGTCACATCTGAAGAGTTAGAATAAGGGCATGTCACACTAAACCTTATTCAAAAAGTTGCGTCAACCGAAACAAATGAAAACGTAAGTTCGTTACAGATTTTAGGACTGATTTACAGGGCAACTGCATTTAATCAAAGTAGCATACAAAACACACTTGTGAAAAATAAGACATTCCTCACAAGTTAAATTAACGTTAGGTTATTCCCGCCTACTTACGCTGTCAAACAAGGCATCGAGCATCGTGTCGAGCGGAGCAACAAGTCTAAAATGTAACATTTCTCAAACATCTTGGTGCCGAATTCACAACATTAAAGTAATGAGTCGTGGTACATTTTTGTTCGGCTGTGACATTCGCATGTTAATAGAGACGTATTGTAAAGTTAAACACACAGATTTATACACGCAGTTTGGCGATGGTTTTTCTCCCTTGAAGCAGACACACGCATCGCGGACAAAAAAGTCTCCAGCACTCACACAGAGGCATAAAAAGTGCGATGCAGCATCAAACAGGTCAGTAAGAAGCACATAACAGACAGAATTATATTAAAAACGTTGTTAAAAAATGCAGAAACGTGAGCCTACCTTGCAGTTGTAGCGTGAGTCCGTGTTAGTCGTGCTGAACTGTACAGAGGCGTAGCTGTCTCTCCTCCTACAACTCTGAGCTCGAACACAACTGCGTCACTTGTTGACATCCTAATTTAACAGGTTTAGTCAGCCTTCAGCATTTAGTCTGGCGAGACAATGCATTTTAAAAACGTACTGTGGAATTTTCCCACACTGTCCTGCGCAAAAGTCAAGTGTCAAGTACTCACGCCACTGTCACTGTGGAGGTCAAAGTTCAACCTCCTGGCAGGCAGTTGAGCGGCGCGACCATGCGATTACGCCTGGCTGCGTCCCTTTCCAGGAAAGTCCCCCACCCCGTCAAATTCCTTGAAGGTACACTAACTTTCTCAATGTTCAAGGTCTCTCTGTATTGGGCATTGCTTACAGACACATTGTGTTGATCTTAAAATTTAAGGTAAAATATCATATTGGGCATAACTTACTCTAAAATGTGCTGAGAAGATGATTTTGTTATACCTTCTTTTGGAAACTGAGATTTTTGAACACAAACTCACCAACTTTTTAATCAGATACAAAGACACAAATTTCTTCAAATTAGTATCAGAAATGTACCTTTTTTTTTTAGATCTGGTGACACAGAACCTTTAATACAAACTCACAAGATGCTGACTTGCTGATTCAGAAAACCACATGACTGAATTCATTGTGACATGAATTTGCCAATACTTAGTTCTCAGCTACATGCATCCAAATTAATCATCCATCCTTCATATTCTTAAAACAAATAAAATACAATTTTGCCTCACATGCTCTCAGATAATATTAAATCATTTATTCCAGCCATTCCACATTCCTCCAACCCCTAATCATTTTTTCTGTGTGCCACTTATGACAATGTGGAAATATGTTTTCATGTAGTGAAAAACGGTTAGAGAGAGCCTTTGTTTGTTATTTGTTTGTTATTTGATTTAATTTTTAAAATAATCTATGCATAATCCCCAAAACTATGTTAGAGTTTTATTTCCTGAAACTTGGGAACACAGGATGAAAGTTTACCTTTTTTTTTTTTGTTATTTAATCTTTACAAAACAGGATAAACGTGTTGGAGTTTTATTGTCCATTTGACTTCCACGCCCTCCCTCACCCAACAGACACTCTGCACAGCTTTGGCTCAGTTTCTACAGGAAACAGTGCCCTCTTCCTGCTTTGAAAGACTCTTACTTTCATATCTACTGGCTTAAGAAAGGAAAAAAAAGGGGTTTCGCTACTGTAACTTCATGCTTTAAAATGACTAAAATACAAAAACAGAATTTTAGAGTTGAATAATTTACACTTAGCTAGGAATAATACAGTACTCTACATCTTATAAATAAATATTTATTAATGATTAAAAAAATAGACACCATTGGTCTTGTAAAAAATGCAATGCAATACAAATACAAAATGAATTGTGAATTCATATCCAAGTAATATGACCAAAAAGTTACTATACTGTGATCAATTAAAGGACATAAAAAGAAACAACAAAGGAGGTTTTGGTGACAGATGAAATTGGATACAAATACTTTACAAAACAATCAGTTCCCACATGTCGACCCTGTCTCCTGTGCTCATACTGGTTGAATAATGAAGCAATTCTCCCGTTCATATTAGCCCCATATTAGCTTCAGATAACATAGTTTTACATCACAATCAGCATGTTATTGGGCATTTTATTAGCTAATATGAACAGGAGGAATGAATACCAAAAGTTTGATGTAAATACTGGCATCTTGCTATCATTTTAGGACAAACTTTGAAAGTAGTGAATATAGGCTGTCAATTAACTAAATCATTTCAAAGGCAATTTGAAATATTAAAATAGAGTTATTTAGTAATTTCACAAGTTCCTTGCAAATACTAAGATTTATACAGCTAATTAAATTGCAGTTGTTATGAGCTGGCCAATAAAAGGAGTGATAGATTGGTGTTATTTAGCTGGTAAAATGGGTCTACAAATTCAGCCAGATCCCAGTTGTCTTATTTAACATTAGCTTGATTATTCTGAGCTGTTTAATGACATTACACTGAAGGCTTCAATAATTTTCTTGGCTGAATCCATGAAGACCAAGCTTTACTTGTTGTGTGATCGGGGTGCAATTTCAAAGACAACCACACGAGGTCAGTGTTGCTTCATAGAAAAACGCTCAAAAACGTTTGGCGACCGCTCCGTGAGGTTCTCTGACAGATTAGTTTTATCCACATTATCATGATTACATATTAATCATCTTTTAATTACAACGTACTCTTTACACATCAGCTGACAGTTAAATTTATTACTATAATCGCAATGTGTTAGGAATAAAATTTGATATGGCAGCTTCATTAATTTTAGTTGTGATCAGATGTCTGTTATATTTAGAGAAGAAAAAAAAGAGATAATCAAGCATTGTGACTTTTTTTTCTTAGTTCCTGTTGGCTCTTGTGCATACATTTTCTACAGTTTACTATCTCACATTCAAATGCGTCCAATAAATACAAAGAACGAAAGGGATTCAGTCTTCTCAGTTATTCAGTAAATATAATCTAGTCTCAGCGCTCTGAAGGAGCCCCATCATCCTCCTCCCCTTCTCCTCCTCCCTCCTCCTCCTCCTCCTCCTCCCTCAGAGGATGCAGGACAGTGTGACTGGTCCTGAGCTCTGACTCCTGACGGCACAGAGCAGTAACCGCGACCATCACGGACACAGTCAGAAATCACTCTCTGGGATCCGATTTTATTTGCGCTTTCTCTGGCTTTTCCCCCTTCCTCCTCCAGATCCTTCACACATTTCTGTTGACTCGTGGCAGCATGACGGAATTGGGACTCGCACATGTGGGATAATTTTTTATAATGGGTCGCTTTAAATGCACATTTCCACGGAGCTGCAGCTGAGGTTTAATTCAAAGTCCGACCGGATTCTCACAGCGTGATGGATACAAATGAGTTCGCAGTGCTGAAACTTTTTGTTGTTGGGATTTTGGGTGAGTATGACTGTTTTTTTTTCTTCTTGCACGTTTGTAACACGTTAAGAACTGAAATCTTCCCCCACAGCAGAAAAGTCACTGATGTAGTGATGGATAGTGTATTATCAGCAAAAAGGTCCTTCTGCACAGAAGCCCTGCTCTTCTTTGTAGCTTTTTCCTACTTTGATATTGTAGTAATGTGTTTAGTAAATATACAGGGGGTCAGCACAAAATTCAGAACCCTGTGTTTTCTCCAGGGCCCCCTGCCTGCAACCTTGGGCCCTTCTCACATTAGGGGCCTTGTGTGCTCGGTCCCCTGTTCCCCTCCAGTTCTATGACCCTTCAAATGTCGCCATAAGGTCAATGCTATGAGTATTCCAGTGTATTACTTTATTGCTGTAGGCTACATTTACAGCTGCAAATTGCATGTCATGCTTCCATCTATCACATTATGTGTAACCCAGTGCAGCCTGAGTGTGTCAGGGTGCAGAGTGCACATAATTAGGATTGCTAAGAAGTATCAGGAACATCAATCACATCTCATAGCGAATGCACTGAGTTGGGGATATGCAGTGCTGTACCATGGCATCACGCCCCAGTGGACGGACCTGACCTATATCGTGGCCAATGGGAATTTCTGGATCTGGCTCATTAACTGGTGGTTCTGAGATGAAATCATGTATGAAATTGTTCATGTGGTGCGAGGATGCGACTGAAACCTACACTTGCCGACACACAACACAAGCGTAATTGTTGTCATGATTTCGATGTTTGTGTTGATGATCTGCTTTATATCAATGCTAGAATGACGCCGAGCACTGACTGAGATAACTTGAAGCATAAATTGAGATAATCAGCTGTATTTAAAGACCTCTGTTGTGCTATGAGGGCAGTAAATAGCAGTGACAACAGAGTAGTAGCAGCACTGTGACTTAGTGATGAAGATGAGTTCAGAGATTCAACTGATTTGCAGCACAGTGAATCTTTCCAGGAGCAACAGCAGGGTGAATGCTCACAGAGCTGTTGTTGACCTGGCTTCTCTCTGTGTGGACACACGAGCCAGGTGATACAGGATTTCAATTTCAAGCTCTGTGGTTCACAGGGGCTTTGAACTCTGGCTCTTATCTATGGGGCAGTGTTTCCTAATCTTTAGGTCGGGACCCAAAGTAGATCACAGACCAGTTTTTATTGAGCTGCCAATTGGAAGAAAAGGCCTTTTTTCACTATGCTGGTCCGTTCAGCTGAGATGCTGTGTGTATCCCATGCAAAAGAGATACAAAGTTGTCATATTTTCTCATATATTTTATGAGAAACAGAGAAACTTTACACTCAGCAAATATGGTTATTGACTTTAATTTAATAAATACATTTCATATAGAGTTTAAGCTTATGTTTTTTGTGATCTTTATAAGTAGTTTTTGTATAAATGAAGATGTCAGGCAGTTAATAATGTGATTTTGTAAGATTTATCAGGGGAGACATCAGACTTCTCTTTTGGGCCTCAGGCTGAAAAGGACTGTTGCTGTTTACATAGCGCCTCTAGAGGGATGCACCTGGAGGTGGATAAACAACAAAAGCATGGATCCAACACGCTTTAGGAAGTCTTTTTGCCATGTTAAAGAGTTAATTGTAATGTAGACAGGAGGATGTGGTCTATGTCCGGCCAAGACTTTTAGCCTAGACTCTACTGGGCCCCTGCCATGTAACAGCTGTGGCTCAGCGGCATTGTAAGGCCGAGCAGAAAGCTAGCTTAGATGCTCCTTTTATGCCCAGACAAAGTGCAATGCAAAGCAGAGGAAAAAAGTGCAATCAAACTAACTCTCATCTGTGTTTCGAATGTCAAAAAAAAGACAAATGGTTTGATTTCCCTGCAGCTATTAAAGCAATGGGAGGTTATATTCCCAGGCTGTTAAAAGTAGTATCCTGTGATAACTCTTGTCATGCCTTAAAGACTTTTCCATCAAGATCCCAATGGGAAGAAGAGAGTTGAGGGCCAGATGGGGTGTGTTCAAAGACAAAAAGAGCATAATTCATCAAAATCAAACAGAGTCGTTCCAGTTTGTTACTTTCAGTTGAAGGCCAGTGGTGGATGCAGCTGAAACTGGAGTACAAGGTCCCCATCTGCATTGAGTAGTTCCCACTGACTGCGAAGCATCTGCTTACCCCAATAAACAGCTCTTCATACACTCTCACAGCGAGGGAAAATGCCTTGGGGTTCTTCTGTTCCACTCTCATCTGAAAAAACATTGTTGTGAAGATTTTTTTCTTCTTATTCTATTCATAGACCATCGGTGAGATTTCTTTGAGTTGAGCTCATTTCTATGCATGTGTCTGATGTCCATATGTTGTTTCTTTCCACATGGATGTTGTTATACACGGTGGTGTTTATCACCTGCACATTCCAGGACTGGATGCTTTCAAGTTTAGTAATCAGGGCAAATGATTTGTTTGGTCTGGCAAGCGACAGGAAAAAAGCTGACTGTATATTTACCCAGATTCTGGTTTTGCCAAAACAATTAGTGACATTATCAATAGAAAAGTTGTATTTTAATGTTTACAGGCAGCTGAAATGATAAATCTGTTTTCTTGTTGTCACCAAACCCCATAAAAAGTGCATCCAATAATGAATTCATTAAAGAAACAAGTATCATCTGTAATCTGATAAAGCTTGTTTCTTGTTCCTTTGCCACAGAGCTTCATTGTTGCACAAAAAAACACATCAATCAACCACATTGTAACACTAAGTGACATGTTCCTGTATCAATAGGTAAACACAGCGACAGCACACACTGTAGTTTATTTTTGACTCAGCCCCACTCACACTGTCCTGCTGCTGTAAATAAAACAGACACTAAAATAGTCCCCAATCAATGAACTGTTTGCTCCTGTCGGGGTAAACATATATACATTACACTCTCCATGGATGTTTATAGTCTGTCTAATATTTTGTCATCCTACCTGTCCATAATGTTCTCTTACTGTGTTGGTCTTTTCTATTCACACAATGTCTGTCGCATGTCTGTCTGTCTGTCTGTCCTAGAATAGGGACACGTTTTCTTTTGCTCCTCTTTAGGTTTCCTCCATTTTTACTACTTCAAGGTTTTTTTTGTGGGGTGGAGTTTTTCCTGAATAGACAATGAAGTTAAACCATGAACATCCAACTTTGGAAAATTTGATTTTTTCCTTAATTGTGGAAAATTGGCAGATTATCGGTATATATATATATATATATATACAAAAATATTTTAAAAAAGACTATAGTATTCATGACATTTTCTTCTTTAGAAAGAATGAATATACTAAGAAGAGAAGTATTGTAAAGCTGAATAACATTCTTGGTTTTGTCCTTTTTGTCCAAAAGTACAAAATATTGCAAGCCGCATTCTTCTTACAGCAACACGCAGATGTTTGATCAGAGTTTATATGGACTGAGACTGTATGTTCAGTCATCCCACAGGATTAGAAATTTTGTTGTAGGATCTCTTGTGTTCACCAGACTGACAAATACGAGAGAAACACATATGTATCATACAAATATCTGTGAATTAGTCAAGACTGTAGGTTGTACTTGGTTCATTCTGCAATGCCTGATCTGCAGACCTGACATTCAAATTTCTGTCCTTAGTAAAATGTTTGCTGAGGTACAAATACTTCATTACTGTATTTAAGTTAAGTTTTCAGTTATTGGTGTTTTACTGGAGTATTTTCTTTTCTGACAATATTTTAGCTATTATTACCTCCTACATTTGAACACTGATATCTCTACTTTCTTTCACATAATGTTTTCAAAATAGATTTGTTACTTTATTTTTAATGCATTTCAGGGGAATAATGATTATTTTGATTTAAGCTTCATCATGTGCCCCCTCCCAACCTAAACACCAATTTTTAACCTCAATGGATGGGGCAATAACATACAGTAAAGATGATTCCTTTGTGCTTCCTTGTCCCTTTGTTCAGTCAGAGCATAACACACAAGACAGATGTAACATGAAGAAAACAACATAAAAAATGTATCAAGACCAAACAGATTAGAGAGTGGAGCATCACAGAAAAGAGGCCTATAGTGAATGTGATGTGACGGAGGAACTAGTGGGACATAGATGAAAGTAACAGCCAATTTAATGATGAGGATGGAGCATAATGTTTTGTTTCAAAGTCTGTTGATGAGATTGAAAGCTTATTTCTACATTGAAGCAAAATGAATGTTCAGTTCTTTTATTGTATTGTTTTTACTTCATTTTAAGTCAAAAAGATTTAAGGTTAATAGTCTTTGAATTGTTATAATATGACATGAGGTTTGGATAGCTTTGCACAAAAACAGCTGGTAGAAACGTCCCTCAGAGGGCTACTCTTTATTTTAAATTCTGTATTTCTACTTTTCCTTACTGAAAGGAATCTTTTTTACACAAATATCTGGTAATTCTACTTCAGTGAAGAGCGTTTGTAGGCTGCTTTTGCCACCTCTGTCATTTAAAATGAACAACCAGTACAAACATGCTTGGTGGAACAAAGCCCATAGTTTAACAAGTGAAAGGTGTAACTGATTCACCGACATTGTTACATTTGAGCTTCCTCCATGGTTCAATTGTAGTGCAGGCATGTTAAGAGCAGTATTAATATTTCAGTTAAGTATTAAAGATTCATTCATCAGGAGGGGCTTGAACTTTGTCTCCTCGCTCATCCTGCTCATATCACAGTGTGATGCTGAGGTCTTGCTGACTCTAAGGAGCAGAATGTGTGTCTGCCTGAGCTCCATGTGGTCAGCAGATTACAGAGGCATTTTACACTTTAAAGATGAGCCTGTTATGTAACAGCCTGTCTGTTATGAGTAGTATTTCATGAAACCACTCCTTATTAAAAAAAAATCATGAACAGGGTCAAATGTCCATCTTATCAGATTAGATTACGTTTCATTTCAAATCAATAAATGTACAGCATTATGCATTTGTATGAAGTGTAAAATTATAAATTCAAAATAAGGAACATGAATACCAACACAAAGTATCTGAATTCAGAAAGAAATTGTTCAAATTCCACAATCAGAAATGAAACTGATTAGCTGGTTCACATAAAATTTGAATTAACTATTAATTTTGACTTACAGTCTGTAAAATTTACACAATAAAATACCAATAAACAACTATATCTTTATTATACATTTCACTTACACTATCCCAAATGCTTTCAACAATGTGTAAACTCAAGAAATGTATTTTTCAGTTTGTTGCCTTCATTGAAAGATTTCAACTTGGGCTCTGAGTAAATCTTTTAGATTATTTATAAAACAAAACATCATTCAATTCCCTAAAATAGGCAATCAGTATTAAATAGTATAAATATATAATGGTAATCAAAATATTTTGTATTTGCTGCCTTGTTACAAACTTGTCAAGTAAGACACTCTTATATTATCATTCACGCCTAAAAAATGCTGCAAATAAAACACAGTAGTAGTCTGGGTAGCTTGAAGAGAACAATCCAAGCACTCATTATCCGTTCTCATTTGTAGGAATCATCATGTAAAGGTACTGGAAGGCAGAGCTGGAGCTAAATGGTAGTTTCTTGTCCCTTTGTATCACAGTGTAGGAGATCTGACAGAGTGTTGGTTTTCTGTCGAGCACCAGTCAGATTTCCAATCACAGAACAGAATAGGTGGTAATGAGCATTATTAAGCTGAGCACTGGATTTAACTGTAAACGAAAACTCTACAGACTGAAATTAATGATGGATGATTGCATGAAATTAGTAACCAATGACAGGAGAAGACCACACATGATGAGAAGAAATTTTATTCACAGGAGACAAAACGTTTTCAGCCGTGCAGCCAAAAAGTAATTTTCCACTGAAACTTTCATGTAGTTATAATGACGACAGCAGCCAGCGTGTAACGAGATGAAACCATTAGGCGAATTGAATGAGGAAAATACTCTCTCAGTTTACCAGCTTGCTTGGCAGCGATCCACTGCTCCTTGTGTGAATCAATTGTTTGTCGATACTCTAAAGCATACTGAGATTAACATTCAATTAACACTCGGGCAGGCCTTTGCATTCAGAAACAGATCCTGACTCATGTTTAGGTCTTCAGAGGGCTTAATTAAGAGCCCTTTGTTTACAGTCCCCCCCCCCCAACAGAAATAGTCTGCATTGGTCTGCGATTTTTTTTGTGGATTGTGAACAACTGCCAGTTTGAAGTGTTGGCAGTGACACATTAGTTAGGGACTGTACCAAAATTATTTGCATAGAAGGATGTTAAAAGCTGCTTGGTTGTGTTTTCATTTTGCTAAAGTGTAGGTATTTAAAATATTTTGGATGGTTTTAGGCCAAATTAATTTTGTTTGCAAAACCATAGCTAAAAAATGTTTTATTGACCTTCTTCTTCTTAAATTTGAGTTGTTATTTTTTTACATTTTGTTACATGTTTAATTGAAAACTTGCAAAAAACTTTTGAATAAAGCAGAAAATGATTAAATACCTTTACTAGTTGAATATATAATTCAAATAGCTTTTCCAAGTGGTCATTATATATGAACTATTCTTTCATTGCACAGAAAATGTGCCTTATTGTTGTATGCATCTTTATCTAGACATGAAATTACCTATACTAAAATATTAAGTTTTGGTCTTTTGCACAGTTTACTCTCCTAAAAAAAACCTGGCCAGGTATTCTATATACCTGGCCTGGTCAGCGGACAGACTACTCTGTTACATGCCAGCCTGGTATTATGAGTTCCTTCTAACATTATCTATTTCAGTGACAACCATTCATTCAGAAAATAGCTGGTTTTGTTCAAATTTAGTGTTTGTAAGCATCACTGTGATGACGTCACAGTGTCATCACATTCAAGTTGTATAAAGGCACCTCTGAGTTGTGCTGCCTGATGAAAAAATAAATACTGTTACTAATGAGTCTTGTTAAAGAATCAAAAAGCAATTACACCGAGTAATATGTAAATGATTAATTGATTACATTTTCAGGTAGTTTTGTATTTTTTACAGCACTTTTCCTTAAAAGAAACACACTTGCAGGAGTCAGACAGTAATTTTTTTTCATGCATTGACAGTAGCTGGTGGTTACAAAATGAGCCTTGTTAGATGTCAAAGACGTTTTAGATACGTCACTGATCCTTATAACAACCCGTGTGTCCTCAGTCTCTGAAGCAGTGTTGCAATTTAAATTTATCTCTGTCTTCCTGTCTCCATCTTTGCCTCATCAGCTGTCCTTTCTCTCTCGTCTTTTAGTCTCAGACAGGCTGATGAACAGCTTGTTGGCACTGTCCTAACTGCCCCCGAGGCAGAGGTCTTTCGCACTTTGTGATCAGGCAACAGAGAGAAATGAAGCTGTCTGTTCTTTTCTGTTTAGGAAAATGTTTTTTTTTTCTTGTTCATTATTTGCCCTGAACTCCTGTGTTATTACATATTAAATGGATTTTGGACAGAAATCAGAAAACAGCAGGAGATCTCATCATCAAATGACTTCATTTTCTAGATGATACTGATTGATGAGGTATTAAGATGTGAAGGATTTGACCCCTGCATAAATGTACGTCTTTAATCAGTATCAGAGGTCTCAACCTCCATGTGTCTGTTCATGTGTCTACAAGGGTCACATGAAGGTCCAACACTAACAATGACATCCCTGATAAGAACGTGGTCAAAGTAAAAGTGATAATGTGTTTCTCTGCTATTCTCTGAATGTTATGACAGAGATTGTGCCAAGGCACTGTGATTTATAGCCAGTACAAGTTTAAATTTTTCTTACCAATCAGTTGTGTTGGGGAGATGAATCACCGAGGTGTTTGCTTTTGTGTTTCAACAAGTTTGGACATTTAAGGGAAAAGTGCATCTATTTTATCTTGTCGCTCTGGCAGAGAGAGCATCCATTGCAAAGTGAACGCTCAATGAGAACTTGTATCATGGAGCCAAGGCTGAATTTAAACAGCTTATTTATCTGAGAAGAAAATAGTCCCATTCAATTGAATCTCTGAATTTACAGCCTTGTTTTGCTCTGTGTAGCCATGCAACTGTTACTCCTGTCAGAAGCATTCAGTGTTTTTCTAGAAAGCCCACATAAATAGTACAATTAATGCCTGTCATGTTGTTATTCCATGCGACGAATGTTTGCCTCTTCTTTGAATGCAAGTGTCGTAGAGATGCTTTGTTTTGTGGTTTGTCAAATAGGAGAAAATACAAAGTGGCTTTGGGCCATTTTTGGCTTTTATTTTGTAAAAGTAAATACTAATTCTGAGTTGAAGCGGACATGGGGGAATACTGATGAAAGCTTGTCTTGCTTTGCCTCTCTAAAGCTGTATATCCAGTTAATTATCTTAGTTCGCACAGAATGATTTTGAAATCATAAAGTGTGCTGACTTTGCCAGTTCACTGTGTTTTAATCACATCTTTGCTCCTTATCTGTCACCAACAGCCTGCTCAGTCGATCTTTGTGAGCAAGCAACAGTTTATTCTCATATGAACACAGGTTTTTTTCATATAAACAAATGTTAAAAAAAACATTTTTAATGACACATTTTCATTTGGATGCTTCATCACTGATAAAATGAACATGAGATGCTAAGTGCAGCAGCTTCGTCACTCCCACAAACAAGCCATCATAGCTCAGATGAATTCGCTCCACAGGGGCCTATTCTGCTGAAGCTTGGCTGTAATTTTCCTCTCCACATAGTAAATGGACTGCATTTATTTAGAGCTGTTATCCCAAAAGCCCTTCATGGTGTCTCGCATTCAACCATGACGTGCTGTTGAGCACCAGCCCCGCAATCATGAGCCCACCTGCTCCACCACCTAAGCTGCTGTCGACCTACATACATGCAAACAGTATAATAGGTTAGAAAAAGAGCATTTATCTGCAGAAAGTCCCCCATCATCTTCTCCACCACTGGCATTTTATTTCTGTCTGCCTCCGTCATGGTCATCCAGTAACCCACCTCTTCTCCTCCCCCCTCTTCCTGCTTTTGTTTGCCAAGTACCCAGCGTTCCCCTCTGTCTTGCACATCTGTGTCATTCTTCAGTCTCTTCCTCTCTCTCCTCCTTGACCTCTGCAGATCCCCCGACTTTGGAGACTCTGCTCTGACAGAAACAGCCCAGACACTTCCACTCAGGCATGAGAGAATGGAAAGTCCTCCTGGGTTTATTTTGTGCAGAAGGCAAAAAAAAAATGACACTCTCCTTCATTGTGTTTTAATTGAATTTTTCAGAGACAGATTTTGGAATTGAAAGTGAATCTGTTGCAATGAAGCATTTTGCTTTAAGTGCACTATCCTCCTCCAGAGTTCCTCCTATATTACCTTTTCCAACTTCTGAAAGGCTTTTCCTCTATTGTCTGCTCTCCTTTTTGCTCCTCTCACATAGCGCATCATTTGGTAGGTGAAAAACTATCACTTAGCAGTCAGTCACTGTGGCTTTTCCTCACTGAATCCCACAGGCTTGTATTTCTGAGGACAGAATTGCTTTTGTCCATGGGTAAAAGAACTTCCAAACACAGCTGAGGATGCTTTATAAAGTGACACTGTGTGTCTGGCAGGTCTGTCCCTCCTGTGACTGTGGATATTCTCAGAAATGTGATAAACATCTGAAGCTTTTCATTGAGGCTGAGGCTTCAGAGCAGCAGTAGTAGCAGTAGCAGCAGCTGGTTGCTATGGTTGACTGAAGAGCAATAAAGATAGAAATGTCCTGTCTTCGCAGCACTCCTCTCACTCATTGACAGATGACACATCTAGCCTTAAAAAACTATTCCTAATCTGTAAACTTTTAATATTTGTTGTATGTGAGCTGGCAAGGGGTTTGAAAATATGTGAAAGTATAGTGGTTAAACAAATGCTTTAACAGGTTGTTGTGTTGTAAATAGTAGAGCATTCTTAATGCCTACCACTGGACAGTTCTCAAATTAGAAAAAGATTCGAATCCTGAGTGTTTTTAAGTTGACCCAGATAGTTTGAGGGACAAAGAGAGCTACAGACAATTAGAAGAGGAAACAGAAAATGTCTTATCTACTTTCACTGGCACCCTTTAGTTACCTGTTGGTGGAAAACAAATCCACTTTGGCCCCAGGCCATATTAAGAGAATATAGAAACATCCTGAAAAACACAGAGCCACAATTCCACAGTTTATTTAAAAAATAGAAATTATTGTAATGTAAAGTAATTGTTATTTTTAATACTATATACTTTGTGATAGGGGTTGCTTGTACATATGAGACAGACAGAGAATTAACTTGCAACTTTGGTGTAACTCTCAGCTCTTAAAGGGATTTTTAGCATCTTTTAGTTCACTGTTTTGGTTTTTCAGTCTTTAACTTTATTGGTTTGGTTCACTTCAACCCATCTGTTAACAACCGACATAGGAAGACATTTGAGCAAATAACCAATCTGTTAGTTTGCTCAGGATAATCCACAGTCCTCACTGTCAAGTTTACCTTTACTTCATGTGAAATAGGGCTTTAATATCTGATATAAGACAGCTAGGATCCACCTTCAGTTAAAAGAAGAAAAGGCTCTTTCATGACAACAGCTACAGAAAGCGATGGTATTATTAATGTGTGCCACTGAAATTTTTTTCTTTATCACACAAGAGTCTAAATGCTGCCTTAGAAACTTTTCAAGTCCTGAGAGGAAAATTAACTATGGCAGATAATAATGAAATAATTGAATAACACTAGAAAAAAAAAAGTATTGAACAGCGACATTAAATTCAATCAGCAGATTCAGTACAAAGTTTTCTGTACTTTAAAAACTTCAATATAGGTATAAATGAGTTTGTGCAGGGTCCATCAATACAATATTTCTACCCTAATAGCTAATTACTTGTTGAAAAACAGATCTATGGGCAAAACTTTGTACTTAGGCTGATACAAGATGTAGTTTTTATTTGCTTTTGTGCTGATAAGCTCAGAGAAAAAACTTGTTCATTTTGTTACCCAACAGTTTACTTTCTTCTCTGTTTTAAACTTGGACCAGCAATGATCTGCTTCCATAAACTGTCACACTTTGCAGTCATGCTCTGTAATCTATTACAACCAGAGTGGGTCAGTACTTCTATCACAACAACATCCTCTCCTTGTTACTGTGCCAGAGAATGTCCCCATGGTGGCCTCTTATACAGACCTCTACGACAAGGTCATTCATTTTCCTGTCAGAGAGCTCTGCTGATAACACAGTGTCTGACAGTCCATCACTGTCCTTCACGGAGATATTAATAAAGGTCAAACTGCAGACAAACTTCTGAAATCTCTACTGTGGCTTCTGCCTTCAGCTTCAACCTGTTCACATCCACCTGTGACCTGCTTAAGCTATTTTAAAGTGGCTACACTCTGCTTATAAAGATTGTAATGTTTAAACTTTGGTTGTTGTTTTTATTTTAACAAGCTTTATATCCTTAGATTATCCACCAGTTTTCATACATGCATGTTGGCTATAAGCTATTCTGTCATAAGCCTCCCATTTGGATATTGCATGTAGAGTAATATTCATCTATAAAGGGAAGATGTTAAAAGATTAATATCTGCTCAGCTTTAATTTATAAGTTGCTACATGTCATTGAATATTAAGACATGGATTTTGATAAGTCAGCATCAATATAATAAATAAATAAGATCAGAGTAGAAAGAACTGTCAGGGCATTGATTTGATCGGAGATGGAAAATTCCTGCCTACATGTTGGCATCCTTTATAGTCTAAGAGAAAATAAACTACCTCCAGAAGGATACAGGTAGCAATTTCCTCTGTGTGGCTGAAAGAATGTGGGGGACACTTGTGTTAACATGTGTGATGCTATCAATCACTGGACTTTTGTTTGTCTATCTGACTTAATTGGATTAATTTAAGGGTCACATCAAAGTCCAACACTAATTAACAATGTTAATAATGGATTGGTATGTTACGTGAAACAGTTTTTCAGAAGTAAATTGTGTTATAGCTGCTGTGTCCCTGTGTGCCCACACACTGTTAAGCACCTGACATTTACTTTAACTCTGCCTCTACTTGCTCTTGTCAAAGGAATTTCTATTTATCTGTACACTGAGGGAAAATATTCCTTAAAAGCAGAGCTATCTGCCTCTGTGACCTCCGCTGGATGAGCTCAGTCATTGCTTGGGGAGGTGTAGTTCCCCTGGATCTGAGAGAAGAAAGAACAACAAAGAGGAAAGGAGTAACTCTATCCTTGTAGAAGCAGGCCTTAGTTAGACTTTTTGATCACCTTGATAAAGACTTTGGTTTATTTTGTATTGCATAAAAGGCATCACTTTAAGTCCCTAGCATCTTGTTTTTTCATTATTTAATTTTTTGTATTGATTGAGATTTCATCCATAAACCTGGTGGTCAGTGACTCACAAACATCTCTATGACCTCTGCTCTAAAATAAGATATCCATTCTATTCCTTCGCTTCCTTCTGGCATTCTTACATGTCATCTGCATTGCAAACAAAACAAACACTTCCTTCAGAGGATCTCATTGATCTAGCTTGCTTGCTTTTCTGCAGACGGCTAACACAGGTGGTGGGTGGTTTGAAACAAATACTCATGGATCTTCAAAGCCACTTTCAAAGATCACAGAGGGAGGTCATGCTTTTATTTATCAATGCTGCTCTGTTTGCACATGAAAATGGGCTTCAAATTATTCGTAAATGCAGAGTTTTTGTTCGATTCACACTTGTTCTCAGTTTGTTCAGCACCACTAAAGTGATCTTAACTGCTTGTGTATGTACAACACCACAGCATGACTGCCATCCTGTTCTCATTTCCAGGTCAGCAAGTACCTACATATTCCTGCTCTTATACAGACAATTCCTTATATCTGTGTGAAACATGTAAAGTCTTCTGCAAAGTCAGAACCATTAAATCAATGCTGCGTGACAGTCAGATTTTTTTCACACTTAGGAATCAAAACTACTTGTTAGTTTTAAGAAAAGATCATTGTTTTGACTTTTGGATTTGACTTTCAGCATTAAAAAAATTTGCACTTTTTATACTGATGATACTGTATTTTATGATAACAACAACAAAAGGACTTTAATTTTTCAAAGGAAAATATGAAACGAAATTAATTTTAAAGGATCTGAATATGGACTATTGTTGAATGCATTTGTTTCAATGTATATTCTTTCTACTTTTTTTAATGTAGTTTGATAGCTTGAATTTCTTTATGCATATTTACTGGTTCAGGAAGCCAGTATGCATTCCTCTCTCTTTAGCCTTCTCTTTGCTTGTACAGGCCTCAACTGATTTAAAAGAGTTTTTTCTCTATCTATTTAGGGAGAGTTGAAGACACATTGTACAGAGCAAATAAAGGGAAACAAAAGAACACCTGAATTGCTTCTCTTTTTTAATTTTCCCAGATTACATTTTGAACAGAGGCCCAAGATTGTTGTATGCATAGATACAAAGTTAGAAGAGACCTTCTGATGGTCATTCCATTTTTTTTTTACTATTTCAACTATGTAATGATTTTTTGTGCAATAAAAAACAAAATTTACAGAAAAAAATGCAGCCAAGAGCAAAAACTCTTACTCTCTATATAAATCTGAACATTAAGATAAACTCTCCTCTGTATTGTCCACCTTAACTTATCCTGATGATGATGATGAGGCAAACCTTAGATGAACCGAAGGCTGCTAAACAAGGCCAGACACTTTTGTCTCTATAAACCTGCTTGGAGAGAGGTGGGAATTCATCTGCTTTCTTTCATCTTCTCTTTTCTTCTCGTCTATTTTTATCTTGGCAGCATAACAGGCAGTGGATGACAGAGTGATAGTGTGCCAACAGAGCAAGACTGGCACACTGTCAGCCAGTGTGTAACGCCTACATGACCTTGATTTATTTCTCTCCTAGTTTTAAATAGCTCTGCCTGATCTGCATAATTCACAACTTTAATGCTGTTTCAATGTAGCCCTAAAGATAAATTTCAGTTGACTCAGCAGTTCTAGTTGAGTGTAAAGGTTTGTTGGTTTAAAACTCACCCTAACTGACAAGTGTTTAACGATTTTTGTGTACAGCCACAAGCATCCTGCTCAAGTAGAAGTTGTGTTTTTGCAAATACAATATGCAGGCTTGCAGGACACTGGTGCAGCCTGGTGGTGTCTTGCTAATTTTAGACCCATTTTAAACCAACATGCAGAGAATCTGATGAGTATCCTGCCATTTGGGTAATCTTTTCTTTGTACAATAGATCAAAGAACAAAAAAAGACTTAATTATGCATTTGTTATTATGTCTGATTTTTCTGTGTCATTTCAAGAGTCGGTAATTGTTCTATAAAAAGCAGTTTTAATTAATTTTCAAATTAAGGCATCCATTTGACAATAGCTATTCATAATTTTATTGAAAGCCAAGTGTTAATTTGCCAGCATGATCCTCTGCCTGCACCATGATGTTTAAAGAACTTAATTTTCCTTTTTCATAATTAGAATTGATCTGATTACATCATGAAGAGCTGAGCTTAATCCATGACCAGCTCGCCCTACAGTGTTCGCGAAAGGCCTCATTAGCTTAGCCATGTGTGTGTATTTGAGACTTGTCTCTGCTCTGCTGCCTGGTAAGTTGTTTCTCAGCAACAGCAGTCACAGATCTGTGAACCCCAGTAAAGAGTAGTCTGAAGGCCTGATAAATAGTATGAAAATACACGAGTGGCTGAGTGAATGTACATGTATGAAAACCACCGTGTGACAGCTGAAAGATTTAATAATTAAGTTGTCTTTAACATCCTAAGACTAAATTTCTGCTTTCAAAAGTGGCTCTGAATGAATGACTTTAATTAAGTAGTATTAAATGTACACATTTCCAGCAAGTGAAAACAAAAGAACGCAGTCATTTGTCTTTCACTGCTCAGCTGGTGTAACTCAAAAGCAGCTTTCACACTGAATTACTGCAAATATTCACTCATGGTTTCAGTAAATTGAAAAGACATAGCCACAATGTACAACTCACAGATTTTTATATCAGATACAGGTATATTGCATTGTTGCCATAGAGATACTGCTTGAAGGGTCTTATTGGCAATATGTTGGTAATTGTCCTCACTGTTCTGCTGTGCTATGCTGCTGCTCTGTGCTTTTCTAGAACATAAAAATAGATATACAGATAAGGACACTGTAAAAAAAATTTAAAGCTGCACTAATCAATATTTGTATAAAAAACAATGACTGAAATGAGTTGCTGTGTAATGTGAAAGGGGACACTCATAGTGATGAATTTGAAAAGATTATTCACCTGACTATTAGCTAACAACTTTGCTTTAGAGACACCATTACTGCTCTTATCAGTGTTGTTTCTGCGAGAGAACAACTTTTATCAGCAAAACAGCTCTGAAAGACTGACAGCACACTGTATGGACACAGCACTAGACTTTAAAGAAGTTAGCAAGTAGTTAATGAACATAGTGCAGCAATTAGCTGCCAAAGAAATAGACAGTAGTGACTCAATAGAGCTAAAGCGAGGGTGAATATGAGCTGAGATGACTCAAAAAAGGGAGAAAACCTTCTGTCAGACAGCGAGATATGAGGAGGTTATGGTCTTTACAACACCAATTTAGATGTTATGGTCTGAGATTAGTGTTGTGTTTACAGCTTGTTCCACTTCCTTCAAGTGGAAAACATCATTTAGACCGAATACAGCTTTAAAAAAGTTGGTTAAAGTCACCCTTCTGATATTTCATCTGCTGTCTAAATCCAGAGTGCTATTGATTTGGCAAAGTGTCACGCGGCAGGATGAAAGATGCACCAAGCTGCTATACTTTATACTCCAGCTTTAATCGCTGTATCGCTCAACCAAATCTCTCTCACACACACTGAGTCACTGCTGATGCCAAATCTGTCTGTGTTCCCTCACTTTGTAAAGCTGGTAGAGTTGAATTTATATTTCAAACGGCTTCCTGCGGTTGTGCAGACCACATGCTGAAGGCAATCCTGCTGCTAGATTGTTGTTACAGGCTGTTTTCATCAGTTTCTCCATCCTGCCTGTGTTTATTAATAACTTATAAGACAATCAGTCGGTACCAGATCTCTTTGCTTGGTCTACTTTCAGCAGCATATGAGAGTCAAATCTAGCAAGAATAATTAGAATATGAATTTGTGCAAAGTTTTCAAGCTTTTTTAAAAGCTTGGTCAAAAATGCAGAACCCACACTGTCATCTGAAGAAGTCTTTTAACTCACAGGTAGGAATGTATGGATTAAATCATCCATACCACGTATTGAAAGCAACACTCTTTCATTAATTTTTTCCAAAACATGATTATTTGGTTATTTTTAAGATTATTGTGAATACAGAGAACAGAAAATATACTCTTGTAGCTTATTTTATATATACATCAATATGTTCAGGTCATCTAAGCAAAAAACAAAATAGACCATGCAAGAATCACAGTATGGTATGGTTAATCATGCAAATTGGCTGTAATCTGGTCATATATTTTAAGGCACAAGTTTAAATGAGTAGATACTACATAGACCACAGAATATTTATTTTTATGTTGAATGAAATCAGTTACTGCTTTCTATTTACATCCTTAACTGCTCATCTGGTTATCAACAGTACCTGAAGCACTTAACTTGTATTGATTTGACCTTCATATTTCATCACTACTGAGGTTAATATTACAAGTGGTTTCAGTAGTGTTGTATATTCAAAATCTTTTATAATAGCATTAAAAAACTGGATAAAAAAACTGAAGACTTAATGACCTCTTGAGGGTCTTTGATGTGCAAGTGTTCAGATTTGAATTTTTAGCATGTTAAGATACAGACAGCCTTTTTCTTTTCATTACACAGGACTAAACAAACAAATAATTATGTCAGAAAATTTTACCCCAACATGTAATATCATGTAAACTGTCTTAATACACAATCTCTCCTTCAAATGTTGTGGATGCAACAGAACTTGTGTGATCCTAACGGGTTTGTTATCAAAGAGTGCAGATGGGATATTTGGTTCTGCTGATTCCTGCCGCAGAAGCTTATGTGCTCAAGATGTATTTATGTTGGATGTTATACACAAGACGTTATTTTTGGACTGGTCTGCTTGATGATTACCGTCGGGAGAAATGACATGCAAGAGGAGACCTGTGGGAAACAGTAGGCTGGAAGCCAAGGTTTAAGGTCAGATGAGAACTTCCAAGAAGTGCGACTTTAAAGGGTCTGTAATTTTCCATGATATTTGACTTGATGTGGTCATTAGCATAGACACAAAGGCGGATGACATATTGTCTCTGTGCTCTCTAATTCTCTTTTAAAGAAAGAGCTGGAGTAGATTTCATGTATTGACATAACAATGTTCAGACAAGGTGAACTTATGATTTTGACATTGTGACTTCTCGAGTGTTTCTGGTTAGAGCCAGTTAAGATCTGAAACAGCTTTTCTGGGAAGTTTCTGTCATCTTTTTAAGTCTCTAAAACCTTAACTATCTTTCCCTTTTTTGTAGAAAATCCAACACTGACATAAATTTTCTGCATTCTTGCTGTTTTTGTTTTTGTTAAATGTTCAAATGCGTCAAGTTTAGTTTTCTGAAGGTTGTCCAGGGCTTTTTGTGAAATGCAAATAATTAACTGGAGTAGAAGTAAATGAGAGAGGTTTAAGTTTAGGGGGAGGTGGAGGAGGAAGCGGGAATATTTTTCCATTAGAGCATTTAGCTAACACAACCATATTTAGGTATAATTTGGAGGATTTTGTCACGCCAGTATTCTTTGGTATTTTGCTAACTTTTTGTATTTTGCTCTTTAAAAAAAGTGCTCTTGACCATTTTTGGAGACCTTTTCCTTATAAGGAAGATTTTATTTTCTTTTGAACTTTAAAAACTAAATGTGCAACATAATTTCCCAAAAGGAAGCAATAATATTTTGGTTCAAAAGATTACAGCTCATCTTCACTCACTCTGAAAGGTTTGGAGATAAAATACCATATTTAGTCTCACTGTGCTCGACTTTAAGAAACAAAGCAAAAACTAAATACAGATGTATTGACACAGTTTTAGGATAGTTTTTAACCTGCTACATTTAACACAGTAATCTTTGTACAAAATATGGTTGATGGAATTTCAAAAATTTTTTGGGGTATTTTTAAATTGAATAAAACATTAACCACACAGATTAGACTTCTAACAATTATATATATATATATATATATATATATATATATATATATATATATATATATATATATATATAAAATAATATTAAAGAGAAATGACTATATTAAAAAAA
>JAQMCX010000032.1:14852192-14875713 GCA_029814765.1 Acanthurus leucopareius
AACTCCCCTGAATTAATGTGAAACTTTCCCCGCCCAATGCGCCACTGGCGCACGGCGGAAAGCGTACGATAGGGCCCCAAGTATTTAAATGCAGCATCGGTAGAAATTAAGATTATTGTCTTAACTAAAGGACATTTTTCTTTAGAACTTTGGGGTGAGTAGTTTCACTTTCCAGTGCAGCACAGTGGCTCAGTGATTAGCACTGTGGCTTCGCAACTGCTCCTCTGGGACGCGTTAAATAAAGAGAAGCAATTTCACTTAATTGTACAAAGTCTGATTGCATTACCAGAGAAACCCCTCTTTTTCTAACGCAATCTCTCCATTCATAGTGGTAATGATGATGATTTTACTAAGTAGAGATGTCTGTGTAGAGAGCAAAGAATATTAAAAGACGATATCCGTCCCACCCACAGCCTGGTCATTCTGTTGCCACTGACCAAGTGACACATAGTACATATCTCCTGCCGTTCCACCTGACTACTGAGAAGCTTCTTTTCTGACTGTGATACTGCTCAGCTCATCTTCAAGTCCATCAGAAAAAATAGCACATACTGACCCAAATCTTGCAATAATAATAATAATAACATTAATCAGTGATTAATCTGCATCAAACTTTTTTCATCTTGAACAAATGAGTTAAGGTGACAGTGACTTGGGAATTGCAACTGGGCTACTAAAAATTTTAGATACAAAAGAGGAACAAAAAAAAAAAAGAAACAAAGAAAAATAAAAACACAGAAACACACACATCATCAACCATTTTGCTAAATATATTAAAAAATAAACTAACAATTTAGGGATATGGAGGGTGATCTATAGCATGCTATATGAGTGACTGAGCCTTGGGGAGATATGTTATCTCTCTCCCACCACCAAACAGTCTGGATACTGGTTCCAGCTTCTGTTACACATTTTAATTAACTGCCATACTTCCTTAGTTTATCTGCAAATGTTACAGGGTTTCCAGAACACACAGGGACCATCATGGTTAATGAAGCTTTCCATCTAGATATGGTAGGATGTGTTGTAATTAGGGGGAATAAGGGATGGTCACTCAGACTCATCAGATAGAGCAGTGATAGAAAGCACCCAGGCCCACAGCCCAGGGCTGAAACAAGCCCCAAGTGTTTCTGTTTGGCTGACATGCATGAAAAAGCATCATCAGTCTCAAACTAAGTTTTTAATGAGCAGTAGTGAGTTAAATAGCTTAGCTGATGGCAGGTAACTCCATAGAGATCCATCCCCACATGTCACCACACAATTAACACCCTTAGGACCTTACAACACAGCATCAAAATGGAGAGGCAAATTGCAGCAATTAAAGGCTCACAGTTCTTTTTTTTTTAAGAAGAGTCATGGAAGATAACATCTCAGTAGCACATCTGTTACCTCTCTCCACCTACACACAGATTTAACACATTTTGTAAACATATACTTTACCTAAAGACAAGGGGGCTTGATGACCAGGAAAAACATAGATTGAAACTACACTGAATGATTTTGATTTATATTGGGAAAATTAACAAACAAGGGTCACTAAAGCTATCCTGCTAATATTCCTAAATTCAACTCATACACACCGTTCTTTTCTGTTTTTGGCACAAAATATGAAGTTTGAAGTAAACAGCCTGTGTATGGGAGTGTGTGTATCTCGCTTTTGGCCAAGTCACACACACATCTTTTATCTATGTGAGCCCCCCCCCCCGTTAATAACAAATTAGATAAAAATTTTAATATTAATGCCAAATTAATCTAAATGGACTAGACTGGATCACAGCTGTCAGGTCGTTTTTAACAGATCAGTCGCTGACCGCTGGAGCAACTTCCGTGTTCGTGTCAGCGTATTTATTTGATCAGAAGAACAAATATTAAATAATAATTATCTATAACATGAACCCTGAGACAAGAGTTCTGTCTCCTCACCACTGAATTGCCTTTTTTTGTTTGAATTTAATATCAACAAGCGACTAAAAAAAAACAGACCTTCAACCATTAATACCATATATATTCCATTCACAAAATGAATATAATTTTTAGGTGTGTGCCTGCATACGTGCGTGCGTATGTATGCGTTTGCCTGTGCAGGCGATAATATATTGTATAAATAGATGTGACAAAACATGGAAATGTTTGCCTTCTAAACGATTTGATTTAAGAAGGAATTAGCTAAGAGCTGTCTGACACAATACATTTATTGAGCGTTGTTGCGCCGGGTGTACGATAGCAATAGCCTATGTCTATGCCACTGGCGCACGGTGCAGCCAGTCTTTAAAGGGTATGAGAGCGGATTCTCCAATTGGTTCGTGCATTTTCAGTCAAAGAAACACCCATGAAACATCCATGAATTAATGAGGTGAATCTATACAGCTGATAGGACCATCTGCTGTGCGCCAGTGGCGCATTGGGCGTGGCAGAGCAGGATACCTCTGCTGTTCCTGGAACAAGGTGGCAAAGGTTGACCTGGACACTCCTCTGAATAAATTAAAACCCCTGTGCCATGCGCCCTGCGTGGAAGTGTACGATAGGTCCCTTAATGTTAGGCAACTGCTCACATTTCTTTCTGACACTTCATATTGTACAGACTAAAAGATGATTTTATGATAAGTTGAAGTTACTTTAAAATAACACCAGCTTCTTTCAAAATATAAGTACCTAAACTGAAACCTCTGCTCATTTCAGTGTCTACACTTTATTCTTGATCACTGGCCTACAAATATATTTCGGTGTGTTTTTACGGTGAGTGAAAGTTGTAAAAGTCAATAAGTGAAGTGCTGATCTTGTTTGCAGCTGCACACAGCCTCGAGTGTCCACAAAGGACATATTGTTAACTACCCTCTTGCCCGGTCTCTGTCTTTGCAAAACTATTTTCACTCTACAGTTAGCTACCAATCATACAAGTTAAAAGTGAATATAATATAATATAATATAATATAATATAATATAATAAACAGATAAATTATTAAAGACCATAGAAAATAATACTTAAATCAATATGGAATGTGAAAACATACTTTAAGTGACTTGTGGCATGTGTGACATGTGACATTGATATGGTTTGTTTTACTTGGTTTTAATGTAGCATGATGGTCTCAATACTGATAGGGCATTTATGGAACACTGCACCAAACTAACTGCTAGTTTCCTTCAGTATTTCCATCATATGTGTGTGACAGACAGAGAAGAATAGTGTGTGTGCTCTCAGCCTCATGCTAAGAGCATTTGAAGGCAGCTGGGCTCTGCCAGGCCTGTGGAGTCTGTATGGGTGATGGATGAGAATAATCATATGGAACATGTACTTGCATGGTGTGTACAGGACAGTGGAGAGGGGCTGCACAGGGGTTGTAAGGGGCACAGACTCTTGCCCATGTGACATAATAACAGTAAAGCATGCTGTTTCATTTCTGGGCCAAAGTCCACTCAATCACCCTACACCCCCACTGACCTTAGTCTCCAGTCCTCCACCCATCTACAGGAGATGGAGTTTTGGCACCAGAGCTGACACACATTTTAATACAAAATACTTCAACAACAACTAGCTTTCAGGGTGAGAAAAACAGGGAAAAAAGGCTCCTTGAAAAATTGTTGCGTTTACCAAGAATATAAAATTAGCAGGAAACACTGACTTGTGTAATGAATCACAATAATTGTCTGGCAAATGAGTTTGTGGGTGGGTATTTAGGTAAGTAGGTATGCGTTAGGGAACCAACCACTGCTCAGCAGGAGTGACGCAATGGAGTTTGCAGTGATGGGCAGTGTGCTGGAGTTGCCGATCTTCCCGTCAGCTTGTTTATGGTCTGCCATGCTTGGTGGCTGGAGAGTGTGATGTCAATAGATTCCACAGTCTCTGTCAATCATTGTCTGCATTTCTCGTTTAGCCTGCAGAATAGGTTTTTTGCTGCTTTGTCCCTGTCCTCTGTCTTGTGCTTCTGTGTGGGTGCCAAGTAGGTCTTTACATTCATCATCCGAACAGGAGATATAGGCTTTGCGTACATCACAGGGGTTAATCCCACCTACTCCACAAGATTGCCACAGAGACACCACGGCATAGGCACCAGCACACTTTTGCCATGCATGCACACGAACTGCTCCTCACAGCACCAGCCTACATCAAGGATCAAGGCAAGATTGAAGGACCAGTGTATTAACGAGTAAAGTTGGAAATTTATCAATTGTTGTTTGTAATCAATATAACATGATATGATTCACTAAAGTGTTGAACAGAAAGCCGATTTGTTCCTCTCAAATGGGTGAGTCAATTCACATATTGTAAATAGATTTTCATTTATTGAAGATTAACATTCTTCTTTCTTAGTGAGTGGTGTGTGGTGTTGAAAGCTGATTTTAATAACATGATGAGGGAACAAAAAAGTGCAATTCAACTGTAAAGGCAGTGCAGCGACAATTTACACACTCACGAGATTTTTCTTGTAACTCTTTCTAATACTATTTAATCTTCAAAAACAGCAGTGGGGGGCACAACCTGCAGCATAAATTTTGCTATGTTTTGACCTGGAGACTTAAGAATGACCTTTTGTGATGCAAATCTATGCCGTCAGTGAGAGACTAACTTTAAGAGAGCTGTACTTCAACAACTGAGACTAGCTGACTAACACACACTGATGCATTAAACCTGCCTGTTATCTAAAGTTATCTTAAAATTAGTCTCACAGAGGGAAGCAGTTGCAGCTGTTTTTTTTCGATTCACTTACTAAAACAAATTACTTGTGTGTAAGGTACTTGAAGTATATTGTAGGTTTTATGCTGTCACCCAGGGTGTTTTATCATCAAATTATCTGGTGCTGGAATTTGTTAGGGTTAGGGTTATTTGTTATTTGTTCTTTTCAGGTTCTTTTCTTATACCTTGGTTCTATCATGCAAACTAGCCCATGTTTCCACCACTTTTGAGTATAACCATTGCAATCTAGCATAGACACATTTTGGACAAAGTGTCACAAAAATTCAGTTCAAAATTAGTTTCTTGAACCAAAATGGCTGAAGACCTATTAGAAATTAAGTTTTTGTGACTAGCTTTTGTAACCTTATGATGTGTGCCTGAGATTTATGTTAAGTAATCTAAGATATATTAGCATCTACAATAGCCCTAGCTTTAGAAATCAAAACCTTTGAAATAACTACAATAATAACTACAATAACTACATTGTGAGGACAGTAAAAACTATATCTTTGCAAATTGGATTTTTTCATATCCTTCATAACAAACCATAACTGTAAAACTAACATGTTCTCTTCTGACCAATTATTTCCCTAAAATTTTCAGTTGTAATCTCCGTAGTCTAAGAACTATTACAGCAATGGCTGTATTTCTGTCCTACTGCACCCTGTTCTTTGTAATCAGAGCTGTTGAAAGCTGCAGGTTAGAAACTGACATGCAGGCAGCATGTCTATCTGCACCAGGTAAGCAGGGCTCCTACCTGTGTCTTTTTAAAATACTCATTGAACTGATGATCTTTGTGACCAGGCATCTCATAAGGCTCTAACATGTTTTTCTCCACGATGTTATCAGGGGTTGATTTATTCAGCCACATCTGGGGACAGCTAAGGCTCAAAGGGAAGCTAAAGTGCTCAGTAATTGGTTCAAGTATCAAGTATCAAACAGCTTACAGTTATGTATAAATTAGCTAACTCGTCTAATTAACTTACTCTGGAAGTGTGTGGTGTGTATGCTTTGTAGGCCCACTGATATGATCTGGAAAATTTTCAGAAGTTGCAAGTTTCTGGCTTAATACATGAGTGGACAAATTTTATAGGATTAAACAGCACAGCTTCTGACTCTGTAGCCCTTCACCTACAGAAACCTTTCAATCAGTTAATCATCACCAAGCTTTAGACAGGCCTTCCTATTTAGTGATAGGCTGAATAATTTTGCCCAGCCACATTTGGTCCATCCATGCACTTTTTGTGGCAGACAAAAATGACTGTTTTCTAGATGAAGACTCTGCGTATAGAAATCCATACATGCACCAGAACATTTGCAAATGCCAGATTTGGACCCATAAAGAGACTGCTCCTAAACATGGTCCAAAGTTTTCCAAGCTTGGCAGTCTTCCATTGCATTCCTCACATCTCTTTTTTTATGACACTAATACTGGTTGCTGAGGGAACATCTCCCATTTGTATCAACGTATAACATTACACATAGAAAATGCCATGAGTCTGAGGTCAATCCCCATTAATTCTACACTATGAAATATCACTTATGTTAGAGATGATGGAGAAATCTAAATTTCAGTCAAATATATTTCTTCACCAACTTCAGTGTAATGACAGAAGTTACAACATTTATTCACTGACTATCTATTAAACAACTTGTTAGTACCAGTCTTCCTTATTAAATCCAGTAGTCCAATAGTCACCCCTATGGAAACATACAAGTTTGTATGCTGCATGCTGCTGTACCCATCACTCCCAACTAAAGAATGTTAACAGTTCAGCAGTTTGCCATTTCACCTAAACCCAAGGCCACATCATAAACACTCACATTCAAAGAAGGAGCTGGTTAGAACAACACCCCCTGGCACTGAGAAACACTAAGGTAACTCCCTTTAATGACCCGTTTGTCTGTTTCCCTCTGTGGCCTGGGTCGTGAGAGAACCACTGATTCCAGGAGGGATTTCAGAGCTGCTCTGTCTAAAGTTTCATAATATATTGTTAGTGTGTGAACATGAGGCCATGGTGCATAATGGTCACCATTTATGTAATCCCATCTGTAACATAATAGCCTGTACTTTGGCAGAAAAACAAAACCTAAGGTGGGGGGAGGCTTAAAAACACTGCATTACATTCTGTCACGTTTATCTGTGGCATTCAGTGCTGTCTGCTGCCTGTCTGAAAGGTATTTCACAGAGAATGGGAGAGAATACATCTGAGTGCTTGCTTCAGGTAACCACTGAAATCTAATCATGATAGGATAAGACAGGACAGGACAGGAGGATGTTTCACAGAAACACATATGAAAAAGTCTTCTCAAGCTAGTTTCTGAGAATAAATGCACAAGATAAGTACAGTTCACACATTGTGACAAATCTAAACTGTCAAGTGCACTTTGACCACCTAAATATATTACATATTAAATAGAGATCAGTTACAACGAAACATTGAATTTTCATTGCACTGCAAGTTAGTAGGCATCGGCAACTTG
This sequence comes from Acanthurus leucopareius, assembly GCA_029814765.1. Classification (NCBI taxonomy): domain Eukaryota; kingdom Metazoa; phylum Chordata; class Actinopteri; order Acanthuriformes; family Acanthuridae; genus Acanthurus; species Acanthurus leucopareius. The sequence goes on from JAQMCX010000032.1 coordinate 14,859,352, forward strand.
TGTAAATTAGAGAGCATGTAGTAAAAATAAGACTGTTCTCGCAATGAAAGCAAAAGTATTGGTCATTTCTTAAATTACTTAAATGGCCCAGGGATACATTTTCCAGTAGCGAGCAAGTCAGACATGGACCTGTGAGAGTCACATTTTCACAACTACTTCATGAGTTGGGCAGAGGGCAGAGGGAGCATCTGTCCCCCAACAAAACTATTTCTAAGGCCAGCAGAGGGCACCAAACTTAAGCACTGTTTATCCACTTTTGTTTGATTGCATATTTTTTATTTTGTAAATCAAAACAAATCAAGAAAACAAATAAATGAAAAAAAAAATGTATATATTTTTGACCAATAAATCTTGGTCAGACTTTTTACACTGACTAGTCAAAAACAGCTAGTATTATGAATGAATTCTTTAGAGTTGCATTGTCTTTGTGCCAACTTGGAGTCTTTATGCTTTTTTTAACTCCCACTTGGTTTGACAGGCATGCTGATTGGTTTACCACACTGGCTTGATGGTTGAGTCTACATGATTGCCTACATGATATATATATATATATATATATATATATATATATATATATATATATAAAATAAACTTACATAGAAATGACTAAATTAAACAAATCAGTGAACTTGAGAGCTACTGATAAATTTTGATACCGTAACAAGCTGTTTCCCTTGTTTCACAGTCTTTATGTTCAGCTAGCTGTGGCTTCATATTCTGTAATCAAACATGAGAGTGACATTATTGTTTTATCAAAATTTTGACAACAAGCACACTTTACAGATATCTGTGAACTTCACTACATTTCTTCCATGTACTTTTTAGTAAGATCAGAATCAAGCAACATGAAAACCAAATGTTGGCACACTTTGTCCTAACTAATTGTAATATTAAAGACAAACACACCTGATGAAATAATCTTGTCTTAAACACTCCACCTCAAAACATCCTTACATGCTCAAACAGGGAAGTCTCTATATTTAGCACTCTAACCAGTCTTTGTCCTGCAGGGCGTCTTTCAAACTGTTTCTTTGCACTTCAAAGGGAGATACACTTTCCTGTGCCGCAGCACGTTTGGTTTCGCTCCTTCGTAACACTGCAGTAACAATGAGCTCTTCTTCTTCTGCAGGAGTTTTGATCAAGGAACATTCTCGCTCTCTCTCTCTGTCTCAGTTTTTCTCTTTCCCACCTCCTCCGCCTCTGTTGGAGGTTCACACTGAAAATAAAAAAAAGAATTAAGCTCTTAAAATTGGAAATTCAGTGCATGTCACAGTTAATGCATTTATTCAGTCATGACAATGCTCACTCAAATGGATTATAGTCACCTGAGATTATCTTGTTTACCTCTGATAATCCGCTCCCATCAATCAAAGCAACATGCAGTTGTGTGTGAGCTTGCTCTTTTGGTTGCCTGCAGTTCAAACACACAAGAGGATTTCCTCAACCCAACAGATGATGAACTGTCAATATTCACCTGACAATCTAATGCAGTGATGTCGACTGGGGCTGCCAACCGAGGGCCAGAAGGGGGGGTTACCTTATTACAGTTGTTGCTCCACCTCCTCACTTCCCCAAAAGGCCTTGTGATCATCTTTTCACAGACTGACAAGACTGACAAGTTGACCAGAGTCAGTCAGTCATCCGCTGTCATTCTTTTTTTTAGACGTGAGGCCATTAAACTTCAGTCAGGACGTTATAAACAAACAAGACATCCATGATCACAACTGCCATGGGAGGGGAGATGGTATGGTAAACTGGGAGGGCTAATGGTCACAGACAGAAACAGAGATGTTTGTTTTTATAGCAGAAAATGTAAATTAAACAACAACTGTTTCCTTATTGAATGTATTTAACTTGTGGGAACTAAGAGGTTTCAGTTCACTGGGAATGACTCCTATTTTGTTTCTTCACAGTCAATGCCTGGATGATGAGAGGAGTGTCAGGTGAGCATATCCATCCATCCATCCATCCATCCATCCATCCATCCATCCATCCATCCATCCATCCATCCATCCATCCACCATCCATCCATCCATCCATCCATCCATGATATACAATACATTAAAGTGCCTCAATTTCTGTGGGAAACTGAATTTTTTTGGTCAAAAGTTAGGATATAACAATAAAGATAGAACAAAATGAGATTGTGGTGGTAAGCTAGTAATTGGTATTTAACTGAACCAAGAACACAGCTGTTAAAAATATAAGTCATGATGGACAGTGTGAGGAACAGAAGTTAGAGCTTCACAGAACCCAAAGAGGAAAAGAAACATGTCAAAACATGCTGCATACATTTTGTAAATATTACAAGAGCATCCATTTGTGTCATGTTTCATTTTAGCTACTCCAACGGAAGTAACACACATAAAGCAGGATACATGACCTTTAAATGCTTTCCTCTCTTCTTCTTTGTGTTCTCTCAGCCACTGACAGTTTGAACATAGAGCCCACTCCCCCCCGGCCGAGGAAACCCTGCAATGAATCCCGGCTGCAGTGGGAGGTGGAGGTCTGTGGAGAGGACTTCAAGAGGGACATGAGTCACATAGATCCACAGCACTGGTGCAACCTTACACACTTCATCAGGTATGATCATATATGGTAGTTCATGATCTTGTATATAAACTGTGTCTTATTGACAGCTATGTACATGTTAATAATCATGCTGGAAAGAAAAATATTATTTTAAATATATAAAAGACACTAGTCAAAAATCTTTGGGCCCTGTTGCTTTACATAATAACAAGGTTGTGTATAAAATAAGAGGAAAATATAGAATTGTTATGAAATGAAAAAAAAAATACAGTGCAAAAAAAGTGAAAAAAATGTAAAAAAGTGAAAGCCTGAATCTGACTGAGCTCTGAAACTCCTAAGTTATACGTTGATGACAAAGCAGTGGGTTGGGTATGACTGTGATGGGAATCTGTTCAGAGTAGATGATCTGCTTGTATCCAAATAATATTTCCATATTAATTAACATCCCAGTGGCATCCTGCATAGGTATGCATTTGTCATCATCACATGTAACAGAGGCATTTATTTCAAAACACACCTACACACAAAGAATCATTCCGGTGTTATTGCATTAAGAAGCATTTGTGGATGTCTAACCTGATTTTTTTCTCCAAAATGGATTATCAGCAGAAATATGCACTCCTACGGCCTCTGTTTGTTTATAAGGTGATTCCAACACATCAGCACAAGAGTAACTCATGCTGCAACCTCTGTGGCTGAAAAATGAAGCAAACACCCAAGTGTTAAAAAGTTACAGCTTCTCAAATGGCCCCTGGCTCCAAAAGCAGGCCGGTCCATGTACAGCCATACATCAAAGTGCCCAACTTCACAGCAGAAATAAACATGTTTACGACCTGATACAAAACATAATTTTGATTTCTACAGCTCATTCACCTGTTCTTTATATTCAGTGGGAACAGTGTGTTTCCTCTTCAACCCCACACTCTCTTCCAAATATGATTTGTCAAAAAAACAAAAAAAAACAAATGGTGAAAGTCCAACTGCCAAACTCAAAGTCTTTAAAACAGCAATCATCAAACCAATGGATGAGGTCATAGTGACTCCATTCACTTTTACTGTCTTTTGAATAACTCTACTTTGTACGCTTGTTTCTGAAAAAAACTGTTCTGGTGGTCTTTACTACTTCACTTCACACTATGCAATGATTTGTTTAATTTTCTGATTCCAAGAATAGCCCAAAAAAGAAATGTATCCCATTATTTTAAACAGGTGCTCATTAATTCTGCCTGTTGACCCAGAATGATGTGTAAATGTTGAGAATATGAGAGAATCTTTATGAGACAAATTTCATGAGTAAATTTTGTTCCTACATGAGTCAGCGACTGCAGCTTGTTATTGTCAATTATGACAAGGATTGTAGAGTGAATGTGTAATCAGGAAACTTGTCTGGAAACAGCTTCAACAAAGGAGCAAATGTGTCATTTTGTGCAACCAGAAGAAAGCGGTGAAGGATTAAATACACAGAAAATTCCCCCACATTTTTTAAAGTTCTTATCTCCAACACATATTTTCTTAAGTACTGTTGTTTTCCTGCTTGAGTGCTATATATTTGTAGTTAAAAAAATAAAAAAATGATGGACTGTAACTCATCCCATCCTGCAAGCCTCCTGCAGCTGGTTGAATGTCCGTGGGAGGGGAAGCAGTTGGAGGTTTGCTTCCCAAAACCGGAGCTGTTTTCAAGAAGCCTCGCAGCACTGACCACCCATCTGCATCTATCTTTATCTCGATATTCACCTCATTCCTTCCTTTCACCTTTGGCCTCTTACGTTATTTTCCTTTAAATGCTGAAATAGAAGGAGAGGGAGAGAGTCATGGGACTGGTTTCTTGCACAACAAAATACACTCGGGAGTCTCAGATCAACTTGCAAATAATCATCTGAGTCACAGATTTGTGGGGAAAAATCAAAGATTCTTAGAACCACCAGCTTAGGTGCTTCAGTGATCTGCTTTCTTGGTCTTTTTTCACTCTTATTTACTTCTAGGAAATATTTATGTTGTTCTCCAGTCACACAGAGTTTCATAAAAATATAGTTCACACATTCACACGCTGATTTATCTCAGTGGTTATTAATTAAAGGAGAGCTGAATGGTGAGAAAAAGTTGAGCTAGAGTGAACAAATTGAGACAGAATGAAAAACAAGAGTAACCGTGTCAACTAAACAAGAAGCACATGAAGCCAGATGATTGGCTTTAGGCGTTATATGGTCAGAGTAAACACTTGGGAGGCCTGTTACTAATGATATTTGCATTCAGACAGTGACCGCCATCTACTGGCTAGCCATGGCACCCGGTCTTTGTTTTACAGGTCATGATTAAGAATAGAGGCTTTATGCTGAATTAAACACAAATAATGCAGTGATTTTAGTAAATCGTTGTATACCATGAATGCTTTTTTAATTGTGTTCAATCCTTTTGCTCTTTTATAGTCCTGAATTGGTAGAAAACAGTAATTGAATAGCAAACGATAGAATGTGGTAATTTCAGTTGGTGAAATTAAATGTTTAATTAGGAAGTTGTCAGAACAAACCAAATGTCAAAACTATCAAATTTAAAGCTGCTTTAGTCAATATTCCTGGGCCAATACATCACAGGGACGCTCATATGTGAAAGATATTGTTCATGGTGACAAATTCACAGATAGTGTTTATATGACTCTGCAGTTTCCCTTCAGCCGACTGATGGTTGTCAGAAACACATACAAGAATGCATGCTTCTTAGCTGCTGTATGAGTACATAGGAAACTATTAGCTGACAAGTTAAAAGATATCAACTAAAAAGTTCAGAATTGCCAGAACTGTGTTCAAAACTTGTCTCCACTGCCCCCAGGTGTCCTAAAAAGCAGTTTAATGCAAGTTTAACCATAAAAAATAAATAAGAGTTGGACTTTTTAACTCTGTTATATTGTTTTCTGCTCTCATTTTATATAGAGACAGCTAAGTAAAACATTAATTTAAAAATACACCAAAACAAGAGCTACTGATTTTGAAGCAGACCTACATTTCAACACCGTCCTGGATTTCTGCTTTGTCTCGTAGTATTAAATCAGATTCTTCCACTGTGTGTTATCGAATAACCCCCCTCTATAATAAGGCTTAAATTTAAATGATCTTGCAAATATTGGTGTCAAAGTCCAAGGTCTTTTTCTGTTGTTTGTCACTAAAGTCATTAAATTCATGACAAGATTCTTCTAACTTAAGCCATGTGACTGAAGGTGCCAGAACCCTAAGTGATGTGATGGATTTCAAGATAGAAATTAATTCAAACCTGTGGAGGCCCAAGTTGAAAATGAACTAAAATGACCCTTTGCAGATCGATATATTGAAGAAAAAAGAGACTGCTTCAGACGGTTGAAATCAGTTTGTGATGTGCTGTTGTTGTCCAGCACTGTCTGACTTCTCTTCTCTTTGAGCTGAACAGAGTCGTGTCCTCTTTCTCTGCTCCCTGCTGGTTTCAGAAGAAACAGCATTACACAAGGCTGTCCATCAGGCCTATAAATAGTTAAGTCTTTCAGGATCCTTTCAGATGCTGTTTTGGTCCACCTGAAGTGCAGGATGGGCGGTGTAATGTCCGGGCTCTGTTTGTCACATTGAGTTCATCTGCTGTAGTATTCATGCTTACTCATTCAAAGCGGACGGATATGAGGTAGGAGACATGTGATAAGAGAGGTGTCTTTAATAATCTACCTTTCTATCAAAATCTGACCATCAGTGATGTCTGATATGTCAAATGTGATTGACAGATAAAAGAACATACAGAGACTGTTTCATAATGTAAATGTAGTGTAAAGCACAGTATGGTCTACCTTTTCAGAGTTTCTGCACAAGTTTTTTCATGCCAGATATGACTCCTTTTGGTGTTTATTGTACGATACTTCATTTACATGACTATGGAGATTACACAGGCCTTCATTGCAGTCATTTAATTTGGAGCCTGGTAAAAGGTGATAAAGAGGCAGGAGAGAGAGAGAGAGAGAGAGAGAGAGAGAGAGGAAGAGAGAGAAGGGGAAAGAGCTAAGGCACAAGAGGAACCAGAGAGTGGTGAGAAGGATCTAGCCTGGAGAGCGAGGGGCCTCATGTTTAAACAAGCAGTGACCCCTGCAAAGCTTCCTCTATGTGACAAATGAGCCGTGCCTCTTGCAGTGATAGCTGCTGGCCAAACACTCAGCCAGCATGACTGTTATTGTTCGAAATGAGTCGGTGCAAGCGTGTTGGTCCACACAATGAATGGTATAGAGATCACTAAGAGACTGAGTGCATTTATGAACTTCACTTATTTACCATAAAATGGATAATTTAAGTTTCTGGATATTACCCATATTAGGTGGAGGTCCTCAGTAGTTTGGAGATGCAGGAGCACTGGTGCAGGAAGCTAAGCAATAAACTGTATGGCTGAGGACAGCAGCAAAACACATTTTAGCCCCCCTTAAAAAAGGCAGACCAAAAAAAAAGACATATATCTCAGTAAGTGTATGATATATTTAGAATATTTTAACCTATTTACCCTGCTGTCATATGGCTCTTTTCCACGATAAACAGAATAGGTTATATCACTCTCTTTGAAGTCACCAGCCTCCATTGAAAAACGCAGTTATTTTAAGTTACAGAATATGTGAGTTACTGGTCTATTGCTGCCTTCATCATTTGGTTTGGTTGTGTGTTATTATAATGTTGTTTATTGTGTCTTATAGGAGGAGTCTTGCTTCACCAAAGTTACATATTGATAGAAACAACTAACTGATTCAGGCAGCAGCAGACCAGCTTCTTTTATGGTCTGGAAGATAAAAGTACTGCTTTTGTCAAAGATGTTTTGTGGCTTTAAGATGAATGATGAAATGGATTCAGTTTCTATTTTGAAAAAGCTTTTTGAGGGCACAAAAATGGTGAAAATATTCAAAACATAGTGCACACCAAAAATGATACAAATGTCTTTAGGTGGGCCTTTTTCAGGTGGCTAAAAATGTTACTCCGCTGTCCCCATCTACAGCAGTTCATTTAGTCCTGCAGCTTCTCCAAAACTGACAATGGATAAGTGCCTCATACAGCCCCACTTCAAAAAATACGAGCTATCCCTTTAAGGACATATTGATTACCTGCTCGGGGAGTTTACAGCTGAGCAGCAGCCAGATTCAATGTCTAGCACTAGGGAACTGGGGAACAGTGTGTTTATCTATCTGGACCCTTTAATATTCAGATTTATAGACAGTTTTTGTACAGACCACTACTCTAGTCATCAGAGCTTTTTCCTGCAGCCACTAATGACAACAAATTGACCATTTAGATGAGCAAGCATAATTTTAAGTGGGTTATGTGATCCACATGATTGGCAAGAGACTATTACTAACAACTGTAAGCCAGCCAGCCATTAACAGAGAGGACAGTTAATGCTTGAAATCACTCAAGGATTATGAGGAGCTATAACTGTTGAAATATTACTATAGAAATATTAAAGAATATGCACTGCTTTGTGCAGAGGTAAGATGTTTTCAGATAGAAAGCAAAGCCAAAAAAATTCACCCTGCAACTGATATTCACTTTGTGTTTATTTGGTCCTATAGCCAGTTTGAGTTACTGCTACAACTGCTGTAGAGCCATTTCTTTGTCCGTTAGCAATGCTCAAATATCATCCAGTCATAGTAAAATATGTAACATATATAGGCAAACAGTTATAACATCATTAAGACATATGAGTGTGCAGAGACTTGCAGCCATAAATCAGATGTGGAGGGTTATCTTTTCTTTCAGAGCTGCAGACCCCCAAACCGTTCCACCAGTGTGGGTTTCACTGAAAGCTTTAATGTCTCAGGGGTAGTTATGTAATAGCATTTTGAGGAAAACATTACTTTGAAGCGTTAAAATGGTCAAATGAGATACTAAAGATTGGCTGGAAAAGATAAGCTATCATAAGCCTTAGTAGATATCTGTAAGTATCTGAATGCGTTCTGAGACTTGTATGCACGCGCATGTGATTTGAACTTCTTGTCCTTATTGCCTTAATAAACTGTAGGTTTCATGATTTGAATGCTGTTTGACATTTGAGCTGTTCTTGCACTCTGCCTTTTTTTTTGCCTGCCTCTTATCTAGCATCCATGTGAGTCATCACAGCCTGTGTGTATAGATGCACAAATGTACTGTACTTTTGCCAAAGCATCATATACATATACACACACACACACACACACACACACACATATTTGGGTGTGTGTGTGTGTACAATTTAGAGCATCAATGCGTTCATAATTATTTAATTTATTCGAAACCAAATTTAATTTTTTCATGAAATTGTCTGTGACTGTGGTCAAGCTGTTTTTCTCTCCCAGCTGATTACTGTGTGCGGACGACAGTTTGAGAATCTGCAAGCTGCTGTGTATTACATTTGGGGAAATAACTTCAAAAGACTGTAATTCCCTACAGTCCTGCATGCTGCATTTTGCTTCTGCCTGAAAGCTCCGATACATGCACCCTTTTTTTTACTCTTTCTGTCTTTTTAATTTCTGTGGCCCTGAAATATTTCCTCTGGTGTCATTTTCCCAGGATCCTGGCAGAGGCATAAATCATATTTTTAGAAAAGACTGATTGTTCATGTGCATTGTAAAAAACATATTTAGCGTTCAATTTCTTGGTAGAAAATACCATTAACTTGGAATTATAAAAATCTGTAGATGACAGCATTTGCTAAGATGACTTTATTCCCACCTCTGAATCCTACAGAATTAATAAAAAAAGTGCAAAACTGAGAGTTTTTCCATTTCCACATGAACATGTGAGCCTTCTCTCATTTACTCATAACATACTACTGCTGAGTCCAGATTTGACAGGAAGCTTTGGTCAGCAAAACACTTTTCTTATCACTTGCAGGTGTTGCCTTTTTGCCCCCAGTGCACTGCAGCATATCTCTATAGACAGCATCCACACAATATGTATGTCCCCTACTAACAGCAGGGTTTACATGATTTGCAGCCTTTAAGCAAAGGTCCTTTGAAACAATCACTATAGCTTGACGTCAGAGTTTAACCAGAATGTGTTGCAAAGATGGTCTTTGTTGTCAGCATGTTTTCTTGGAATCCCCTCACTTCAGTCATTACTTTTTTTTTTATGGATCCTGCAAATTATTCTTTTAATTAAACTGTGAATTTAATTTTATAATATTTAGAATGTATAACGTTATATGATAAAACATGTCAAGAAGTAAGATGCTTTTCCAAATTTAATTAATAAATATTGACCGTAGTTATAGTGTTTTTTAATAACAGTGAGTGAATACAAAATGTATTTTACCAGCTGTGCCTTCCTTGTAATTTCAGTAATCACAAAGTGTTCAGAGCTTAAAGTTCGAGTGATCCAAAGAAGGCATTTCATCTTTAATTGTTGCCCAGTTCACTGTGCTGAATAGCAATAGTTTTGGGATGCAATGACAAAAAAAAAAAGTCTGGAGAATAGAGAATTCGGGATGGAGAGAGAGGGATTAGGTCTGAATGAATGGATTCATCAAAGCAGAGTCTTAACCTGGAAAGCTCCATGAAAGCTGTAAACGGCCCTGAATGCCTATTGAAATAGATGAGTGTGCCAGAAAAAGGTAGTAAAAGGTATTATATCCCCAGTAAGAATGATGGGTTACTTTTCAAATCTCCAAGGCTCCTATATATACAAAGTGAACCATAGTGGGGTATTAAATGGCTGTGTACCCTTCAGAGAACCTTGGGTATAAAGAAAGGTCCTTTTCAGTCTTATAGATAGAATAGAAAGGTAACTGTCCACCTCCGATAAGAAATGCATTTTGGTGATTTCCACCTTAAACTGTGTCTTTTCCTCTTTTTTTGATGTATAAGTAGGAAGCAGATAAGATAAAACATCAAAAATCTACAAATTGACCCTGTTGGAATTACTATTCTCAAACAGAACTCAGTGTTTATTTTCTTCTAATCTTTCCCCTCTGTAACTCTCATTTTTCTCCACAGGGAGTACAACCTCTTCACTTTCTGCACAGAGGAAAAGTCACACATGATGCACTGCTACTGGCCCAATCCGCTGGTGGAGAGCTTCATCATCCGCATACACAAGCACTTTTTCTCCAACTGCACCATGGAGCAGGTGACATGGGTGGACCCGCCTGACGACACACTAACAATCCTTATCCTCATCCCTGTTTTCCTCACGTTGGCCATGATTGCCATGGTGGTATGGTGCAGCAAGAGGAGTGATATCCTGGCTTAGGAGGAGAGGAAGATGCAAGAGGTCCCCATGTCTCCACTAAAACAGCACTGTACAAAGAAGTGTACAGAGGTTTTGGAGTATTGCTTCAGTTGGTCAACTCACCCAATAAATGGTGCTGCAAACCATCTAAACTTCCTTGGGAAAAAAAAAGTTGTGCCTGGTAGTTAAATGAAGTATTGTCTTTAAAATATATTCTGTTCATTTTTCACATTTTTCATTTGTATGGCATTGACCAGCAATCATTCAACGTTTAAACTGTTTGATGGGTCTTTGCATGTTCAAATTAACTGTGTGTTAATGCAGAACAGGAGATTTTGGAAAATATGTTTATTTGCTTTCTTACACATAATTTTTTTGCGTGAGCCAACTGATGATTGGACTGGCTTAGCATTAAGACTGGAAACAAGAGGAAACAGCAGTTTTAGGGTCAAAAATTCAAACTATCAGCATCACTAAAGCTCACTTACTGATGTATAATATTACATTTGTTTATTCTATAAAACTAAGAGTGAAAAATTAGTTTTGGAGTATTATTAGTGTAGTTCTTCCTGAAGTCACTATGAGACTGCCTGGGAACTGTAGAGAAAGAAAGAAGCTGCATCTGACCAAAAAATGCTACAGCACCGCCACATGTTGCTTTTACACATTGTTTGTCACAGGGATTAAACACAGAAAATTAAGTGAGCTAATTAAGGGGCTTTATAATTGCTGGTGAGTGGATTTTGTTAAAGATGGCCATAGCTTAGCTGTTTCCCTTTGTTTCCATTTTTAAGCTAAAGTAAGCTAAGTTTCCTGTTTGGCTCACTGCGAAAACAAGAATGCGTGTAATCTAAATTTTTACAGTTCTTTGGGACACACCCAATTTTGGACGTTTGATGATCTCATCATTTATTGAGTAACTTGACCAGTGGGACCATAAACCAAATCTTGGTGCATTTTTTAAAGCTCATGGATCTGGACAGTCAACCTCAGAGATTCTTGTCAGAACACTGTATGGTTGCTGAAGGCCAAAGTATTCACCAAGCATCAGAGGCAGTGACTAAACCCTTAACTGGTGGGAATGAGACTCCCAGTGGACACTGGTTGTTAAAGGTTTTAACATGAAACTGTTTGATGGCTTGGATACAAATAGAAGCCAAATGTGGACTGAATATTGATTCTGCAAGTTTTCTAATGATGTTGAGTCGCCTAATGGACTGTCACCACTGGAAAGGATACACTGGTGTGCCACCCAAAGACAAGGTAACACTATGATTCATATATATTGGGACTTGAATTTCTTGTGTGACTACCTGAGCCTCAACGGACTGTTTTATAGCAGTGTAAATTATCAGATACTGTTGAATAAAGTATTGCTAACACTCACAAAGAAAGGTTTTCAATGGAAACTTAAAACTATGAACTGTCATTGAGACCTCATTATGTACAGTTATTCTCTCTGTCTGTGCTGTCTACTGTATCTGCATTGCCTCTCAAGTTTTACTCAGACCGGTGGAAAATACACACTGATGCTTTAAAATGAACTCCTCTGGGGAAAGGCTTCCTTTTATTCACGTACTTTATTGGGTCTGTGAACCGCAGTCCTCACCGACCACGAGGCAAAGTAAACTGAGCACTGCTTTTTAAAATTTTCTTCCAAAGCATATGGGATCCATTTCTGTTTGTCTCACCTGCACCCTTCATCAATGGAAACTGAAACTTCTCAGCAAAAGTACCCTCATTAAATCTCTGTTAAAATAAGTGGTTGTTTTCCTTCCTGACATGAACAAAGCAGGTACACAGAAAAAAGAACTCAAGTTTTTTTTTTTTTAAATCTTAGCTTGTATCTATGACATTTATGAATGTTTTGCAAAACAAGAAGCTCCAGTGTCTTTGATGATAGTCGATTTGATAAAGATAAAATGTCTATGGTAGAATTCCTGTGATATATTTAGACTGTCTTTCTTTGCACAAGAGATTCACACAAAGCAATGCATGTATGTGTAAGTTTCTACCTGGAATGATATACATGCTGTCATGAGTAAACTCTGGTGTTAGTTGTTTGCAGTAATTGCAGAGCAAGGCGAGATAATAGACTTTAACTGGGTTCATGGGGGTCGTGGGGGATGATTCAAAGCAAACATTTACATGCTTCACATTCAGTAACCTAAGTGTCAGGCAACATCTCTGCCTGGAGTTTGTCTGCTCTGAAGTCATACAGAAGCTGCTCCAGCTACCTGAGCGGCTCCTCTTTCTAACTTTTGCAATCTATCATCTAAGAGGTATGTGAATGTGTTTATGTGTATGAGTGAGTGTGTGTAGGTGTGTGTGTGTGTGTGTGTGTGTGTGTGTGTGTGTGTTGTGTATGAACAAACATCCATCATTGTCAAAGGGGAATGAAATCCTTACCAACTTGCATTGTCAGATTCCTAAGGTGTATCTTAGTTTGATCAGTGGAGATCTGCTCACTGAATGATTCACTGTAAATTCAAGTTAAGGTCACAGCTGAACTCAAACACAAACTGGAACTGTGCTTGGCGTCCCAGATTGCTGTCTTTCACTGTGGTTGCACTAAATCCTGCAGTGATCTGAAGAAAAGATTATGTGAGAGGAAACTGGCACAAACACCCAAAAGCTCCTCACACTTCTAGTCTCTGATTTATCTAATCTGCATTGTTCTAAAGGACCATTTATCTTTTTCCAACCTCATTGAGGCAAACAAAGTTGCTTCTAATTCAGCAATATTACCGTATGGAAGGTTTACAGCCACACTGTTTCTACAACAAATACAAAATTGAAATTGAGGGAAAAGGTTATCTGAACCATAGACGAAGAAACATAGACACCTCATTGGCCAGTGAATTAAATGCTAATGTTGCTTCCATATTGGAGAGGTAAAGATAAGCTTGCAAGTTAAGTACAACTACGGCGCTGCATTTTTTGTTGTTGCTATAAATCACATTAAAATGATCAATTTCAATGAATTTTTACATTTAAAAGTTTATATTCTGTGTAGAGTATAAAAAAGTTTGAACTTCTGTTACTTAAACCTTGATAATTAAATTGTAATTACTCCTAGATGCTCAAGAGTGGAGAAAGTATCTCAGAATTTCATGAACTGTAGTACTTACATATTCACAAACTCACTGCAGTATATTTGGAGGAAAAAAGAAATGTACAAAGGGAGCGAGAACATCAAACAGATTATTTAAATATTTACAAGATCAAACAAGCTATTTACAGATTAACATACTCAAGAGACATCCTAAGCTGGAGAGAGAGAGAAGCTTAGACAAACTTTGTCCATATTTACAGACATTTATGAAAGTTCTCTTACCAATAAGAACTAAGCAAAAATCATTTTCTTATGCCAGCTAAATCTGACATTATAAGTAATTATTGTGATTTATTGTTAATGGACAACATTCACGTGACCAATTCTAATTTTATAACCATCTTAAGACTCACAAGGTTACAAATGTGGGAATCAGTACCATTTCTACCCTCTATTTCCAGTTTTTATGCACTAACGCAGTCCAGACAACAGACCAAGAAAAACAAGTGAAAATACCTGCATATGTACCACGAGTGTACAAAGTGTCTTTTTTCTTTCTTCTCAAAGCTCTTTTACTTTCCCCTGTTTTTAGATGAGGTATACAGAGAGTGTACAACATCTTTCACACTATAGAATTATTTTGCTCTTGGAAAATGAATCGACTGCAGTCCTGGGAGCATTCACACAGGACAGAATGTGTGTGTGAGACATTATTCTTAAGCCAATATCATCTCGATCTACATAAACAGCCAGACAGTTGAATCATCAGTAGTTTTGCTCTGTGTCTGTGTAAACTTTGCAAACAATAAAAACATAACCAAGCCATCCAGTTTCAAATCTTATCACTGCATCACGTAAATAAACTCGGAGTCAAACAATGCAGTCATCACCGTCAGTGGGTGATGGTCAATGATGTTGACATTGCTGTCGACACTTAGTCTAATCTTCCAGAAGCTGGACTTTGAAACACAAAGCTGGAAACGACAAACCCAATGACCACAAAACAATCACAGTATCATTACTGAGTCTACCTAAACAAACAAATGGCAAGATATCAGGCAATATTTATTCCATCTGAAACTGTCCAGGAAACAACACAAGAGTGTTTTGTTTTTTTTTTCTGAGGGGAGAAACAACAGCGTTTAGAGACACAAACAGAAGAGACAATAGTTCACTCTGCCATGAGGGGACACATCGCAGTGCAGTTGCCCTCAAGGATGGCTTTTCACAACGTCTCCACAGCCAGAGACTTGGAGGCAGGAAGGATATTAAAGCTTTTTTCCCAGAGTTGACAGAAGAATACAGGGAAGTGGGTTGACCCAGCAGTTCTGACCAAAAGCGGTGCAGGAAGTGTGAGAGTGCCATGCTTCCACCCAGAGCTGCACTGTTGTGACGGCTCAACGGCTGGCAAGGTACAAAGCACTGAGGCTCAACTGTGCTTCTCAAGGTTGATGTCAATTTCAAGCAATGTATTGTAGTTATTTTTGCTGGCATTGTAATATTAGAACTATTGAATTCTTTATATATATATTTTTTAAACATGCACATGCTTAAACAAAAGGAGTTTGAACCCTGTCGCATGGAGGGCCAACAAAGAATCGTGTTAATCCCAATAAATATGCCTTAATTAATTACATATCCAACTTCAAATTGTGACACAGAACATACGATTGTATATATGAGTCACTGTTTGCTAAAGATACGCAGACTTGTATTAACCTGCACAGCATGGGCTTAATTTATAATATTAATGACAGTAAAGTGTTTGATAAAAAGCTGTGCAGTGTATGTTTACAATCTTCCCATGCTATTTCCTGTCCCACCAGTTTATTTGCCTCACCACACAAGTAAATTTCTCCTTTGGGACATTTAAAAAACCCACAATCATCACTAATGTAATAAGTAACACTTGTGGTTTTCAGCTTTGACAAGTCAAAATAACTCAGACCATTTAAGAAAGAAGTCCTCTTTGTCTTTATATTTTAGAGAAACACCGAGCTCAGTGTCCTGTCTCAGTAAGACACAATATATAGAGGAAAAACACATTCTCATTTATTTTTTAATACCTGCTGGTGTAGTCTCCCCCCTATGAAATTCCTCCTCTGTTCTCTTGTCCTGATCCCAGCATGCACACATGATTTCAAATGGTTCTATTTTTAATGTAATGTAAACAGTGTGACTGATCACTGCAGGGGTCAAGTGTTATGTTTTACTCTCATAATTAATGGTAAAACTCTTGTGTTTATACGTTTAGTGTGCAGAGGTCCAAGAGTGGGAAGAACTCTTAAACACACAAGACACACACACATTTTTCATACATACACTAATGGTGATGCTCTACATATGTTAGGACATTACATTAACGTTATCATTTGATGGGGCTCAAACACTGCACACCAGAAACCCCAACGAGTGACCAAAAAACAGCATGATGAAACTGTCTTTACAAGAGCAGTGAGCCCTTAGAAGTCAGTTCTCAGATGTAGCCAAACCAGACTGCACACACATACAAACACGCACACACACACACACACACACACACACACACACACACACACACACACACACACACACACACACACACAC
>JAQMCX010000032.1:14876254-14927019 GCA_029814765.1 Acanthurus leucopareius
CACACACACACACACACACACACACACACACACACACACACACACACACACACACACACACACACACAAACACACTTTCCCACAGTAAAAATTCTGGAGCACATGACCCAAACAGGACATCCTCACCCCCTCTAGTTCCCACCCCCATAAACCAATCATTTCCAGTCTTTTTTACTGTTTTCTGTTGAATGTGAAATAAGCCCCCTTGTGCTTTTTCAACATCATCCAGACAGTAGTTTGTTCAAAATGACCTACAAACATTACAAAATACAGAAATTTCCCAGTTGCTACTGATGCCATTTTGACTCATCCTTTGGAAAACAGGGACCCACATTTCGAAAACATGGAAAGAACCTGGATGACTGAGCAACTTTATCAACTTTTAATTTATTTGATCAACCTTTCATTTACCTTACTTTTCAAATTTATCCATGTAGCGTAAAGAAATTACAAATATACGGTTCTATGTCTTATTATTTCTGCTAGGATATATGCTTATTTTCAATCCAGGAAGTGTGACAGTCTTTAAAAAATAAAAAAGACAGACATTAGGACATGATTGGGTGATGAATTTTTGTCCTGTGTCCTACATGT
Organism: Acanthurus leucopareius; assembly: GCA_029814765.1. Classification (NCBI taxonomy): domain Eukaryota; kingdom Metazoa; phylum Chordata; class Actinopteri; order Acanthuriformes; family Acanthuridae; genus Acanthurus; species Acanthurus leucopareius. The sequence goes on from JAQMCX010000032.1 coordinate 14,876,849, forward strand.
TGTTAGGTACAACCCACTTAAACACTTGAATAAACCAAGGATTGGAAAAGGGTGGCATGACATCATGACAGCTCCTCAAAAGTAATGTCAAAACATCTAGATTGCCCCCTGGTGTCTGGCTGCAGTTTAGGTCATAAATCCATAAATCCCGCCCCTCTGTGCTATCAGATTAAACATGGGCCCAACTAAAAGATCTAAATACACATCGAACTAAATTTCCACCAAGATGATTTCTAGGTGCTACATAATGATTGACAGCTAACTGGCCATATGAACAGTTAGCTGTCAACATAAGACATTGATAACACAGCTCCATCGTTCAGATTCTGATTCCAAGTGACATTGTTAGTGTAAGATTGTTGTGTCTGCATAAGGGATATTTTGGTCTCATTATTATGCATTAGAAAAGGATGGAGGAGTGATGTTGATCTTTTTACCCTTATTGAGTTCAAGCTGCATGTGCTGATTTTTTGGCCACTAAAGGGCAGTGGGAAAAAAGTTCATATTATTATCTTGCCAGGAGCAGATACCGTGGTAAGGCAAAAGCAAATAATCTGACAGTGAACTTTTTCCTGAAACGTTTGATATAATAGTTTCCTATCACATGTAAATGTTAAAGTTGTCCAGATCCAGGCGGCATTACGTTTCCGAACATAACATTTAGGAAAAACAAATACCAGACCACTGCTTAATAATTGAAGGCCACTGGAGCTTCCTCCATCTTTATTTCACCATCCCTTATGCATGTTCCTCATCACCCCATGTTGATATTTTCATTTTTCTATCACTCTCTAATCGTCTCTCTTGCTTTCACCTCTCTCATATTTTTCTTCTCCTCTCCCCCACTTCTCCTTTTCCCCAGTGATCCCTTTGCCCTCCTCTGTGCGACTCCCCCTTGCTGGCCAGATCACCACACAGCTGGACTCTGTCAGACACTTTCACACATACTTGGCTGGAGCAGACAGCTCAATGCCATTACTAAATTAATTTGTGCCATGTGATAAGCACAGGCATTTTTGCAATAGTGTGTCTGTGTTTGTCCAAATCCAGTGGCTGGGGGCCACTTTGGGACCCACAATTTTCCAACTTTTGCAACATCTTGCATCATATTTCCAATAACAACATTAACATGGTCATGGGACTCCTGGCTCTGATTCAGATTTCATGTTTTTTGCAACAGCTCCCCATTGGGTATGTTGCTTTATCAATTTCTGCTGTGCAATATTTGTGTGAGATAACTGTGTTACAGATTTTAGTATCAAGCTTGTGCGGGTTAATTTTTTATTTTATTCACACTGATAAGATGCAGAAGAAGGAACATATTTAGTTCTGCAACCCGAATTGACCCTCTCTGCCCTGCATATGAAAATAATTTATGCATGATTGGACTAAGTATCTAAACCTACTGTACATTTGCTGAGAACTAAATTCTTAACTCCAAAACTGTTAAAACTCCACGAGATGAGATAAGATGAAAGGTGTGATAAAATTTTAATGATTTCCATTTGAAAACTGGGTCATTGCTGCAGTAAGAATCGAATATGTAGACATCAGGGAGAACATGCTGAAGATAGAAATATAAGGTTTTGCTGACTTCCTGTCAGTTTCACAGATGGCTTATTGAGTTCTCTGCTGAGAGATTTACAGGTGGCAGATTTTTGAAGTCTACACATGCATGCACAAGTTTCCTTGTTGCTTTTTCATCAGCATGTTGATGTGACACATGAATCATTCGGCTGACAAAATAACTTGTTCGGAGAAGCTTTTATAGATCCCGTTTGATTGAAGAAAAACTCTGTGGTGCGTGGAAATGATGTGAACCTGGTGGAAATATGGATCAGTTGCTCATCACATGACTGAGTGAATGTACATAGGAGAGGCACGATGCATTGTTACAATTTACCATCAAATTTACTTCCAGGCTTTGAATAAATATTCACAGATGTTAGATAAGGATTTTTCACAGAACAAATTGGCAAAAAATCTATCCTTCTTCACTATTATACTTAATTTTCATCTTTCCATGGTGATGTGAGGGAGTATGCTTATTTGCCTCTTGCAAGACAAGAAAACTGATGCATAGACCTTCTTATCTACCTCTGAGCAAGAAAGCAAATAAATGTCAAAATATTCCCTGGATCACTTTAAATAAGTAGACTGTCAGCAATGATGCTCTGTATTCTCAGTTCACAGCTGAAAACAAAATTCCTACAAGAAATATGTAAATAAGATCATTAACGACATAAAACCAGTCAGTAGGAAGAATTTTATGTTTTTTTAATGGAGAGACATAAATACATCTTCGAGTTATTTGTGACCTCAGAACTCAGTTTCACTTTTCCGATGACGTGTTTGTGCCTTGTTGTATTTTGGGTGTTGCATCCTGCTGCTTCAAGTACAAAAGTGGATTCAAAAGAGCCTTTTTCTAAAAGCAGAGTTCCCTCCAGGTCCGTCTTCCTGTTTACACCCATTCTCACACTTACACACACATACCCACACATTCACTTGAACAAGCGCTTGCATGCACACACACCCACAAACTCACACACACACACACACACACACCCACACATACATATATGTTAATCTTAAGTTTGAAACCTATTCTTGCTGACATGTATTCACATAATATGCATATGCCTGGCATGCACGCTCACAGTTGCATGCTTTCACAAACAAACACGTCTGGGCAGATTTATTATTCTGTATTTATGTAAATATGTAACGCTACATAATATTATTATTATTATTATGGTCTTCCTTTTTATTACCTACCATTTGTCCTTACATTACGCTCCAGTAAACCAGCTGAACTGTCTTTAAACTGGATTTCGATTATATCATCATCTCCTGAATCTTCTGTTGTATGAAGCTTTCTTTTTAATTTACATTCAGGCAAAGAATGAAAACACAATTACAGTTGTATCCAGGAGTAGTTTGATTTATCAGCGTATCCAATGAGTCATTCATTTATATCACACACTTTCACGCTTTCTGTAGACATGGATTACAGACTGGATCAGAAGCAGGAGACTGGAATGGTGTCCAAGGGAGGACAAGGATTTAGATGAGTCATGCTAAACCCCCCTCAAAAAATAATCCCATCACCCCTCATGAGGATGTTGCTTTAAGCCTCAAGCTGTTTCTTTCTTTTTTTCAACTTTAAGAAGATTGCTTCACTCTTGTTAAGTGATGTCATGATGATGAATTTGGTTGAAAGGGTAAAATAGGAAAGAAGAGGCTTTTCTTGATATTTTTCCAAAATCTCTTTCTTTCAGGTACATCAAGATTCAAAGAAAGAAATTAATTTAAAGGGCATGTGGTAAAAATAAGTGGTAAAATGACAACTTTGCCACCACCACTTTGCTGCATCCTTATGGTAACATAAATCAAAGATTAGGAATCAAAGCTCATTTAATTTTGCGTTCATGGGTGCACAGAGTGAACATGAGGGGGCTGAGCACACAACCCTGAGGGGCTCCGGTGCTGACCACAAGAGTCGAGGAGTTATGACCACCTTTAGGACTGTCTGGAGTCTGTTTTTGAGGAAGTCCAATATCCAGCTGCAGACTGAGGTTGAATGTTGAATGTTTAGCTGAAATACACAAATAGCTTTCTTGTTTAGGTGTTTTCACCTTCAAGGAAGTGAAGACTTTGTTTTGTTGTCTTTGTCCACAATATTTTTGGTTTATTTCTCTGAAGAATTGCTTTTCTTTAATCATTTTATTTTGGTCAAGTTTAAATTTCACTCGTTGAAGGTGTCTGTCTATTCAGTGCCGATGACACTATCCATGTTCCTGCAAACATCCAGGTCTTGTATTTATGTAGAGAAACACATTTTCCTGCTTAAAATTCAAAATTAATTTTCTTTTATGAGTGAACCGTTATGTGCAAAGTTGCAATCTGACCCCAAGCTCTTTAGAACAGCAAATCTAAAAGCTTTTTTGTAGTGCCTATTGACTCCTTTTATGAAGTCATTTCTATTAAAGAGCAGTCTATTATTACCTTACTTATTGGGAAAAGAATGAATGTTCAGAGTTGTATAAGTAAATGTTTGCACAGCATTTTAAAGCCTGTGAAAGCTTTTCTCTTTGTGATTCACACCAACCATTACGGGAATTGGACTGCAAATGAAGTCCACTGGAGAAGGTAAACATCACCATTGTATCTAAGTGAAGAAAAAGGTGAGTATTCAGAGAAACTACACATCCAACTGTCACTTCAGGTGCTGCCTGTCTTATTACCCTCCAATAAAAGCCTCATTAAATGCCTGTTACCAAGCAACCAGAGCTGTTATAAAGTGAACTAGTCACTATATGATACCACTTAGTGTGTGAGTGTGCTAGACGTCCTCAAAACTCTTGAAACCCACAGTAACTAGGTTTGTTTGGTAAAAAAGCATGATTAAACTGCCTGCAAAATACTGCAGCTTCAGTAGTTATTATTAAGTAAGTGCTTCACTTTTTAGATATTTTCTAAGATGTTTTGAAGAATCAGCCAGCGAACTCTGAAAGGGGGGGTTCTATTAATAGTAGCATTGCAGCATGTAGTGTTTTGAAACTGACATTGGTTAAGTTTGTTAGATAGGAAGAAAAGCTACCAGAATCAGACTATGACTGCTTTAAGCAAAAAAGAGAAACTGATTTTGCTTTTTGATGGTCTACACAGCTCTCACTTTCCCTCTTGGTAAGACAGGAGTATTCAAACACCCATTCAAAAGTTTTGATGCGAGTGTGTGTTTTTTTTATGTGTGTATTAATGTCACCATGAGTTATGATCAACACATCAGCAACAGCCTGTGGGTTTTTCATCTACTATCCTTTTAAAGGCTCAAGGGGCTGCTCTGACAGCTAGTCTGCTGCCCATACAGTGTGTTGCACACACAGAACAGGTTGTTCTGACCCACTGCAGCTGAAACTACTACACAAACACACACAAAAGGTCTACAAAAGGAAAACAATGTGCGGCAAATCCACATGAGAGCAGGTGGGCCTTGAGGAGGTATGTAAAACACACATTAGCTTGGCAAGAATGTAGGAATGAACCCCCCCTTCTAGGGATACTGAGTCCATCTGTCCTGCAGGAGCCCTCACCACTCAGGAAATCTGCCTGTATGGCTACTGAGTCTTTATATTGAGCCATCAACACAGAGGGGAGGAGATACAGTCGAGTGTCACAGAAGGTGAAGCACAGAAAGGTGAATCTGTCCCTCGAGGATATTTCAAATGCCAGAACAAACACTGAAACACAATGCATTTCTGCAGTATTACTTTACAGCACATGTGGCAATTTAACCAGCACATTTTTGCATTGAAAACATTGTGATGTTGTGATTAAATCTGCTGTTTGAATAAAAATATTGCTGATGAGATTTTCACGTGTGTTTTTCTTCCGATAATTGAAGCAATAGATTTTTTTTATTTTTTATTTTAAGTGGGGTCTTTATGCTTTAACTGATTGCCTCTTTATCAACTAGGTTGCAGAAATAACACTCATTTGTTTTAAGCCAAAACAGGATTTAGCACACATGTATAAGTGTGTATGAGCAATTTTGTCATGTTAATGGGATTACAAGATCAGGCTGTAAATGTTATTAAACTTTACTTGAAATTAACTTAAACTATTTTATGGACAAGTAATAGCTGATGATAACAATAAATATAAAATCAATCTGACTCACTGTAATTCCCCTCTCCAAACATAAACCTGTCTCCTACAAATTACATTTATGACTAACTGCCCTTATAATTATGTAGTGATGAAAAAAAAATCACTGCCAGGCTTATGGCCAGAGACTACATTTTTCAAAGTGATTGAAACACTACATTAATCTATCACACTGGATTTGCAGGTAGGTGGTCATTTAGGATGGGGTGGGGGTACAAAGTGCAGGACTGTGACACTTAATCCAATGCTCACATCTAGAATCTTATGCTTCAGCAACAACAGCACTTCTATGAAAGTTAGGGAAAGTTCAGGATTTTAGTTAAATATTGATTAAAATCTTAGATCTCAAGTCACTGCTGACTTTTTCTGTAAGACAACAAGAAGCAGAGCAAAGAAAAGAAACTCCCAGGCAATGTTTTCTATCTTTGCAGTAAGAGAAATTGTTTATTAACAGCTTTTCCTTATTATGGTAATGGAGACCCAATTCAGTCTGCATTATGTTTTCAAAATGTATTTGCTGTTGCAAATGAGCTGTCTGGGAAAATGATTCTATGTTGACAGGACTGTCAATCAAACACATTGTGAGCAAGTGAACAGATGAGGTTCCTTCATGCAATAAAGTCTTATTGGAAAAACTCTTACCATCAGTGTGCAAGATACATGTGCAAATCTGTCTTTTTAACAGCTGCTGAATAGAAAAAACAAATTATTTAAGGACTGGATACAAACTCAAACTTCTTTCAAAGAAACTGTCAAAGAAACAACATTTTTTTTTGAGAAATATAGAGAGAATAATTTGAAAAAAGACAGCTTTCACAAACCTTGAAGGTAACAACACCTGCATTTGAATGTTGTTGATTTCAGATCAGCATTCAAGAAAAGCTACTCCATGAAACTGGTTGATAAATTTAGCGCTCTGGGTTTGAGAAGAAAATTGAAAGCAATGCCAGGTGTTTTCTGGAAAAAGGTTTATTGTTGAGTCTCCGTTCCAGCTTGTTCCATCAGAACCATGTTGGTATGTGATGACTACAAATAAAATGAGACTTAATGATCTTGGTCCAATAATTTCAAAAGTCATTTTCATTCCATTTTAAAAAGTACAGAGTCTCAAATCTCAAAAGTCAAAGTCTCAAGCACCTTAATATGGAGCAGTAAACATGCAAGTACTTGGAACTAAAAGGTGCCTAAAATATGAGCTGAGATTAAACATGTTGTTAATAATAGGGGCTATTTCAAACTATATTTAATAAAATTATTTTTCTAATGAAAAATAGCAATAAGTGCTGAGTATTTTTTCAGTTCTAGGAATGAAACTGGTGGTTAAAGCCCAAACAGCTCCAACCTTAACTTCATGAAAAAAAAAGTTCTTGGTCAGACAGCAACCATGTGTGCCATAAGTTGCCATGGTGACGGGTTTGGACACATGGTAGTGGGTTGTTTGGCTTTTCATATAAATATACAGCAGTGAGAAGAACTGGCTGATTGTAAGCACACAGGATTTGTCATGGTCACATTAAATCTACTAACTTTTGTTTACATATTTATGTGATGATGCAGGTATAACAATGCATCCCATTCTCATTTGTACATGCTAAGCAATCCATCGCCTCTCTTGTACTCTTTCCTGTAAAGTAACTAAGCTCAATTTCAACCTACTAATACTCAACAAAATAAATGCCAAAGTAGGAGCAAGAAGCCAGTGATCTGTGAGGACAACTGAAAGATTTCATTCCATTCATTCATACATATGAATGATCATCACTGAATCAGTATGTGTTTTTTTCCCCATTTGTTTTTTCAGTCCACAGCTGAGACTCCTTCTCTCTTGTTTTTACTATCTGTATTTATCTGAGACGCCATCTGTGTTCCTGTCATCTGAAGAGAAAAGGAGACAGTCCTGAGAAGAGAAAAGATACACAAATGGTTCTTTATCCTTCCAGGAGATCTCTCAAGATTCAAGTTATATATATTTTTTTTTTACCTCTTAACAAGACCTGAAAGCTAAATGGCTTAAAAGTGTTCATGGCAAAGAAATACCTACTTTTCCCTCTAACACAGTGTGAAGGCAGGCCAACAGATTGAATTATTGAGCAAACACAGTTTGAGAGACTATAACATGACTACAGATGAGGATGATATGAGCTTGAAGAAGGGAATCTCAAAATGTGCGACATGCAACTTTTAAAACTTCCACTGCTGTCCTAAAATAAATACCATCAACTTGTCTCTACTATTTGTTCGTCTCAAAAACAATAATAAAAAAATCTTGGCTTCCTCAGCTTTTTCTGCCTCCATTTGCCCTCAGAGAGCAGACTGCTGATTCCTTCTAAACATCAAAATCAATAAACAAAAAGCCACTACTAGATTTTACAATAACTATAATGTTAAACTTAAGCCAATATGTAAAGATTAAACTGTAGAAATTGGACTCTAAAGGCAAAATATGGCATTTTAGTTGTTTTTTTAGTCATTTTTAGATCAACATAAGGCAGGAAAATGCCAGATTGTATAAACAGTCTAGTAGTATTTTGGTTTTTCTATAAATGTCTTCTCTTATGACAGGTAGTGTAGGCGGCCAATTCAGTGTGAACATGTAATGTGTCTTTTTGTAGTTATGATATTACAATTTAGCTACAGAATACAAACATAACAGAGAGTCACTGTTGAGCACAGTTCTGTTGTCTCTCCTCTCTGAGACACTGTGAGCACAAATGTTGCCTCATTCCAGAGCTCTAAACAGTCTCTGCCATGAGTTTGTCAGCCTCGGGCCTCAGGAAGTGTCATGGCAGCACTGTATGCTTCCAAGAATTCAATTTCTGCTGCCAGCAGAGCGATTTCTGAAGCCCTGAGAAGCTCCTTTAATCCCATTTCATTCCCAGCTGTGCTGCAGTTTTTAGCCTCTTTTAAAATTTAAATTTGTAGATGTGTAAAGACAATGAGCTGTGACATGCAGACTTATTTAATGCTGCAAAGCCGGCTGCATCATGCTCAAAAACTGGTGTCTGAGAGAAATTTCTTGTGAAATATCTCCACTATAACTTGACAGGACTGGCTTAACTCGATGACAGCAACCTTGAGCTGTTTTCAACAGTAGCACAAGAAAGGAAAGGATTTTTTTCGGCCCTCACTTTGCCTTTCACATCATAAAGGATCTCGGTCACTGCTGACTGCTTTTATAGACAAGGTTCACCATAAAATCCTCTTTATCTAGTTGTTGGGAACAGGAAATAAGAGTGGAAAAATACAGCTTAGGGCCAACAATATACTGCAGTATAATAAACAAAGCTCCTGTTGGCCTGCATGCTGATTGGCTTCATCCATCCAAGTGAGTAATGATGTCTGAAGGCATGACGCAGATTCTGCGGTCCGAGGGTCAAAACTGCCACTGACCTGGTGTCGGTTACACACTCATGTTTATCTTTTATCCTCGTTTTAATGCTCATTTATCATTCGAAAATTCAACAAGCTCTGAGTGAATGGTAAACACTCTGGGTTCACACCATCTCTGTTGTCTTTTTTACTGCAACTAGTAAAATTAAAAGGAAAAATTATAGAAAAATAAACGTGTAAAAAAATGTTTTACACTGAGACTGAAAATATCCTGAAGCTGTCATTTACCTAAAGGCATGAAAAATGTTGGCCTACTTCATTTTTTCTGCTATTTCCTAACCAAGAATAAAGGATGTCAACTTCACTAAATTAAGTTTTCTTAGAAAAATGTGAAGACCCTACCTGCAATATTCAGCTTCTGTGTGAACAGAAAAAAAGGTAATGCAAGGACTTGTACTCAGATGCAGAGCTGGTGCAGTTAAATAGTTTTAATAACTGAAATATAAATGACAACAACAAACAACAACCCAACAAACAAAGGCTTATATGTGGAGGAGGCAGGTTAAGTTTAGTTTCATAATGCAGTTCCAAAACAGCGAGGCAACTGAAATCCAACAACAGATATGATCCAGTTAGAACAAAACAAAACACTCAGCAACAAAAGAGAACTAAACATGAGGAATAAGTTACATTTTAGACACACAATACTTGAACAAAATACACAAGAAACAAAGTAATTAATAAGCAACAGGTGACAAAAAAATGGAGAGAAAATATCCCCAGACAGGTAATAACACAGACTGTAACACGAGAAGAGAAATGGCACCATTAACAGGAGATGACTTAACTAGATTGCAAACCATGGAGCTTCTGGAATATTGTCCTCCTCCATGTAAAACTCATAAAACAGACTGTAGGAATATCTGCTTCAATATTATTAGATATATTTTTTTCTCACTAAAATCATTTTTTGCATTTCATGTCAACTGTTGCAGAGATATAACAGATGATGAAAGTAATACATTCTTGTTTCTTGTTTCTTGTTTCTTGTTTCGTTCTCTTGGCTCTTGTCCTGTCATAAAAACTACTGTTTTGTTCCCTTCAGCTCAAAACTCTAAGTGCATCTCACTTTTTGTTCCTTCCAAATCAGTTTTTCTTTTAAGTACCTCATAACTCTCTGTCTTATATTATTTGAAGCCAGTAATTTGCACTTTTTAGCTTACTGGCTTCTGCTTCTAATGCCATACCACTGACTGAAAATGTGAACAACATCAAAAAGTACATCTGAATTGGACGTTTGTGTCAGGCAGCAGTGTAGTCAGTTTGCTTGTTTGATTAGCTGACGAGCACATATTAGTCTGACAGAACAAGAAACATGAGTTGCTTGTTTTGCATATTATATTATTTTATTCTAACAGAGGGAACAGATATTACAGAAACTACTGAAAGGCATAATGAAGGTTATGTTCGGATGTTTGATGCTGTATTTGATGTGTATCTCGTCTATGTTGTTGCCTGCTGCACAGTCAGGCTGGACTAAGGCCAACAAAGTACAAAGCAGCCTATTTAGGTTTAAATTTTCATGCAGCTTCACCAAATACTTAGCCAGCATACAACTACCAACTTCTTACATCCTCACTGAAAAATATAAAAGCAATAATTGGGTCATCTTATTCCAGATGTCTACAGCTGTACACGACAAAATACACAATCGACCCCACCCTCCTCCTCCTCCTAATGCACTACAACACTTGGGAAGAATGTTTGGCTTTATCTTGTGTTTGGGCTAAAGGTCCTGCAGAGATTTGTTGTGTACACACACAGATAATGCAGTTTGGTTTGACCGCTGGCCTGCATCCTGCTTGTCACTGACTAAACTAGAGAAAGACAATGGACCCCCGCGGGTCATCCTCTAGGGTCCCAAACCGTCTGTCTGGTCCTTCTCCTAAAAATGGATTTCTCATGCAGCTTGGTACCTTTGAAACGGCTTTATGTTTTTTTTTTAAATTTCATGTGGTTACAATGTCATGATGTTGTTTGAAGAAAAAACATGTTTATAAAATTAAGTGATGTTCAAAGTAACTTCAAGTTAGCATTTATTCTAAATCAGAAAACTATTCCTGATTACCAAGCGTCAGTGTCTATTTATTCATTTTTTGTCACTTTGTCAGTGTTTGTCATCATCAGCATGTTGTTGAAGCTGGACAATGAAGAAGGAAGCAAATGTGGAACTGTGTAAACAGTAATGTATCACCACAGTTTAGCAAGAATTCACAGCAAAATAATCTAATTACAGTTAGAATTTTTTTTTTTTTTTTTTTTTTACATTATGCCAAACATTTGACATATCAGGCTTTAAAAGTTCAGGTCATTTCACAGCACAGGGTGTACATGAAATGTAATGACCCTGACACATTAAGCCATCATCAGAGAACCAGGGGTGACCAAGGTTAAGTTATATGTCACCTCATGTCACCTGTGTCTTGGTCAAAAAGTTGCACTTGAACACTGCAAAGACAAAAACTGACAGCCAACTATTCCAAATGTAGGATATAACTCTCCAGACCACCAGATGGTGACGGCCTGTATTCCTTATTAAAAAAGGAAACTGAGGAACTAGAAATGCAAATTGAAAAATGCAGAAAAGATGAACTGTTGTCATGACACAGCCTTTGCTCACCGTTTTCACATCACTCTCGCTCATTAATTCGATTGTTCGGTAAGATAATGTTAGCTGCTTCTAATCAACAATATGTCTGATAAACAGTTGCAAATGACACTGGCATTGTTGGCCTTGGTGTTGTAGTTCAGGAGGAAGAAAGAATTTGTGGAGGAGAAAAGTAAGGAAAAACCACACATGGATGAAATCATGAATACTATAGTGACAAGCCGGAGGCCCCTTTCTAAACCAGTGTCAAGAACTTTATTTCTTAAATATTAAATGAAACCTCAGATTTTAAACCTTCTGTTGGCTCTTTCCTGTCCAGATCCATATGAACTTATCAGCCGACAGTCATTCAGAGGCAAACACAAGCTACCAGAAATGTTTTTCCATAGAGGAACAGCTATCACAGGGTTTCATCTCACCGCCCATCTTGACATTGATTCAATATGCAAATTCAGCCAAAAAGCTGCTGCAATGAACTGACTAGACACACTGCAAAAACTAGGGCGACAGAGGCTGTCACTGTTTCGCTGTACAGATGACAACAAACCACAACATCACTGAGCGTAGCGTCGTGTTCTGCCTAAGCCGTCAGCTCCATGTATTGAGCTTCATGGTGACACAACGATCTCTGAAAAACTAGACAAACAGCTCGGTTGTTTCAGCAGCATGAAGTCTTCTGCACAAAATTGCAAGGATTTTGAGTGTTTTTTATTCTTCCTCTAAGCGTTTTCATCTTTTCTCTCAAGTAGACCGTTTTGATTCTGTTTTCCCGTGATTGCCTCATGGTGTCTCTGTTCTCCCCACCATCTAAGAGGGAATGATCTATGAGACCTCAAACTCTGTTGGAATAGGGTTTAAATGAGCGCTCAGTGGTGTGTGTGTGATTAATGGCACCCATGTGTGCAGGAGAGGCTCTACACATATATAAACTTCAGAAGCCATTACTTGTTGAAGATAGTTTGGGAACTTTACGGAGCAAGTAGTTCTCAGCGACATGCTGAAAGTCTTCTCAGGAGAGAGCATTTAACAGCCTCCTTGCTTGGGATTGAAGTACCTCATGAATTTGAAGGTCTCTAACTGCCCTTTGTGCTTTTTGAAGACCTTTCTATGATATATACCCTTAATCACTTGGACACACATGGTTTCACAGCAGAAGTCATTACAGCATGCAGCTGATTGACACATTTCTGTTACATTACCAGAGATGTCACAAGGCCGTGCAGCTTTGCTCATATGTACTCTCAGCAGATTTCTTCTTACATCCTCTGTGGATGCTGATAGTGGCCACTCCTCTGAAGGCAGATTAGATTATACAGCTGACTCTTTGCTGAGGAGATCAAAGCAATAAAAAAAATGAGTTAAGCTTATCTGCCAATGAAGCCTCACACATGGTTTAGGCGCTCTGCTGCTGTAAGCCTGTGCTATTCTGATTTGCTTATCTGGCTTTGTTGGTGTTTAGGTCTCTTGGTGTCACAAATGCACACAGTCCTCTCGGAGAGATGGATGTAAATTTGTGAACACAAATGTCTTCTCAAATGTCTCAGATTTTATTTTGTCAGCCCTGAGCTTCAGGAAGTGTCATAGTAGCACAGTTTGCTCCTAAGAATTTAATTTGTGCTACAAGCAGAATGATTTATGAAGCCCCCATAAGCTCCTTTTTTGGGTTCCAGCTGTGTTGCAGTTTTAAGCCTCTCACAAAGTTTAAATTTGAGGACGTGACAATGAGCTGTTACATGTAAACTTATATAATTCCGCACTGAACTGGACTCTCCATGCTCACACTCATATCAATCAATCATGCATTGTTTAATCTCTACTGTGTTCACTTCAGAATAAGCAAGGGATTCAATTTTTAGCTATAACTTCCATGTAGAAACCAGGGAAAAAATAAAATTGCCTTTTTTCTGTTGTACAAGAAATATTGCTGAATTATTAAGAATTTTTGTGGTTTCTTATTTAAATATGTACCAACACCATGTAATGTATAAAACAAAGAATGAAGACGAATAATTGAACATGCTGCATTCTTGTATACCTATGTTGTCATGATTATGTACCATACATGTTCATCTTTGTCAGCCATTACACTATGTTTGTTCGCCTCCATGGTTCCCAAAGCTTTTAAAGCAGCTTTTTTGGAAATGTTGCCAAGGATGAGGCACTTATGTGGGGGCGTATGGAAGACTGAAGACACCCATGAGATTTGACAACAAACATGAGCTTGATGAAGCACTCGGAGAGGAGATTAAATGTGTGCAATAAGATTTTCATATCAGATGTTGGAATGAATAAATAGCAAATTTGTGTTTGAATGTAGGATTGGAGTGGGAAATGTAATTCTGCACATTATGTTACACAGTCAAATACACACACAGCAAAGCCTCAAATCCTGGATAGTCTCAGTTTTTATGTAAAGCCAAGCACCACTTAACCTGATTCCATTTTCAGAGCAGATATGCCCCAAGCATTTTTTATTTCATGATTGAGCACTGGGTGCCTGTGTGTGCGTTTGTGAGTACTGTATACAGCAACGGGTGCTGTGTTTATTTTCTTTCCATGTAACCATCCATTTTCTATATCCGCTTATCCTGCTCAGGGTCACTGGAAGCTGGAGTCAATCCCAGCATGCATCGGGTGAGAGAGGGATTTACAGCCCGGACAGGTCAACTGTCTATCTCTTAATGTGTGTGTGTGTGTGTGTGTGTGTGTGTGTGCGCACTATGTGTGCTTGCTCTTTTCAAGATGGCAATGTCTGCAATCTTCTATGTTGTGATTGTGTTGAATCTGTTTTAAATGTCACTGATTGTTTGCTAAAAAAAAACTTTACTGTACCAACAGTAACTGAACATAACTTAGAAACCATTGGAAGGTAGCCCTGTAATATATACAGACTGAAGGTCTGTTTCTTTTAGCCTCTTAAAAACCTAAAAAAAAGGTGTTCTTGTCCACTCGAGCATTAGCTGCAAGCATTAGCATGTGTTAATGACTACTTTGTTATCTCCAGTTGTAATGGAGCGTCAATTCAAAGGCCAAGGAGCATTTCATATTAATTTGTGGAGTAACAAATCCATAAAGAAAAAAAAAAGCTGGTTGTTCCTCTTTATTATAGTGGCCAGTGGATACATAGTGGCCTTATAAGCCTGCTACAGATGATAAAATGTGCAAGCACCAACCATTTCCCATGACAAATGACAGTCACTTGGCTAGAAAAAAAAAATGATTCTGCTTTTGTCTGCCTCTCTAAAAAAAGACCTATTGGTTGAAAATTACAAAAATTTTAGAGTGCTGTAACAGGTTGTTGTCGTGATTATTAACTGAAGAGAGGATAAATGGTCAATTGTCCATTTGAATTCTGAACTGCAGTGTAGTAAAAGCATCTGTACAGCCTTTATCTGGTATGAGCCAGTGAGAATGTGACAAACTAGGGGAAAGGTCCACGTTCAGCGAAGTAAGAGCGACTCCAGCCATATTTGGTGTAGAGCAGAAGTGTTCTTGACATGTCAAGTAAGGATCAACAAGATATCACTCAAGTCAAGTATTCTTGACATATCAAATAAAGAATAGCTGAGGAGCCCACTTGATAACCCCAGAAACACACTCAGGCTGTCAGCTCTGTCAAAATTTAGATTAGATTGTTGGGGAGCAATGCTATCTGTCTAATGCCGCCTGAGATCCATGACAGCAGATGTCACACCCCAATATCTTGTGTTTTCTGATTGCAATTTGACTGTAGGCATGCAGTTTCACAGATTCTTCCTGTCACCGACTATTACAATGTAATAAAAATCAAATATGCAAGAAAAAGTTTATCCAGAAGTAAAAAAAAAAGGGGGTCAGGAACTCACTGTGACTGGATGGATGTAACTCATAGCTTACAGCTAATACTTTGTCCAAGCTTGACTGATGACATGTTTTTTTTAAGAAACTGGCTGTTCTCCCCACGTCAAAGACTGCCAATCTTCACTAGCTAACTATGTTTAGGTGCGTCAGTGGAAACACACGCATCTACGATCATTTTTGGGAACATCTCACAAACTTTCTTTGACATTTATTTACTGATGACTTAGCCTAACTAACCATTACACTAACTTAACTTAACCAAAGTCCAATTTGTTGACTTATGTTATAGGGACTTGTGTTTTGTCCCCATAAGGAAGGCAAATAGCCACAATATGACTGTGTAAAAAGGATTAATGTCCCCACAACATAAGAAATACACATTCTCACACACACATATAGATAGAAAAGTACACACAAACCCACACAATAAGGTGACTGAAGTTGCTTAAATTTATAATGTTACTGCCGGGAGGTGCTGCATACTCACTGAACTGCTCTCAGTCCATCGCACCCACTAGTGTGAGACTAATAATAGCCAGATAACATGGACTCCCATGGACTTGATCAGTGTAAGTAAACAACCACACTGTGGCGAGTAACTGTATGAGTCTGCGTGTATGAGTATGTGCATGCAAGAGAGAGAGTCAGCCCAGGTTGATTTAATTGGGCCAGACAAGTGGAGAGCTAATTTTATAAGCCTCATTTTTTCATTTACAGAAATGTCTGATTCTTTCCACCATCCACCAAAAAATAAAGACCAAACAATGCCAGTTGTATCCAAAGAGAAGCTTGCTTTATTGTGCTTTTTCCTGGGATACACTTGAATCTATCCCTTGGGCTAGGTGTTAACTCTTTGTTTTTGATGCGTTAGCAACAGAACTGCCATGGTCAGGCCTGCAGAGATCTGCTTTTAAAAAACAAAACAAAATTTCAGGAAAAACAGGATGTTGTTGTTGCATAATGATAGATTTTCACATTAAAATATCAATATAGCATTGACTTTTTATATTGGGGTATATCCTCTGGTTCCTAATATTGGGATGTCAGCCAGATGTATTGTTGGAAGGACCTGGTTTCCCACTGCATCTGTTTCTTTGTCAGGATTTCGCTCACACTCAAAGGGAAAAAATGATGAGGAACTGAGAGGCACTGAAATTAGATGATAAAGAATTTTATACGCTGTGTTAAATCAAGGAGAACCAAAGTTGAATTTCATCTTATAATTAAAAATCAAAAATCAAGGCAGGGCACAAGCAGTCTTCCCTCTCCTCAGCTGTGTTGGAGAGATTGGGACCATATGTCATGGTTGAGAAGTTCACTTTACAGACTTATTGCACTTACTGCATACGGTTCAGATTGCAAATGCTGTACTTTCCTTGTCCTTTAAAGCTAAAAGGAAGATCTGACCTTTTAAAGGGCTCAGGAGCTGCAAAAATATGGCAATGACTTTGAATGCATTTCATATTTGAACCTTAAAAAGAACTATCTTCCTTCAGCTGTCTATGATAGATAGATAGATAGATAGATAGATAGATAGATAGATAGATAGATAGATAGATAGATAGATAGATAGATAGATAGTCGGTCGGACGGACAGACAGACAGAGGACATGTGAGTATGCTCTCTCTCACACACTCTGCCTGTGGAACCTTTGTGTTGTTTGTTCAGCTTGTTGTGTTCAGCACCAAACCAGCAGATGCGTTCCTGCTTCAAACAACACAGCAGGGTCTTCAGCCCACATGGAAAGCCAGAAAGAACAAAAAAACACTGCAGTGTGTTTGTATGGATGCACTTTCAAATGTGAGTACTGGTTCAACTCTGACCTCCTCAGTACCTCTTTGAGTCATTTGCTTTTTATTGATTCAGATATCGGAGAAAAGTCTCTCAGGAGCTTGCTAATGAGCATGATTCACAAGAAAATAAAAGTGTTTTTTGTAGATGGAGGCAGTTAATGGATGTCCCCTTAGTTTTGAATCCAAGTGTCTTGCCCTTTTATAGTAGTGCAGGAAAGTTAAAACTACAACATGCCTTGAAAACACAATGAAATAATGACAGAACATATGCCTGAGCCTGATCCAAATGTTAGGTTACATTGAACACTGACCATTGAGGATCTTTGTGTAAAATGTGGAATATCTATTACAGTATGCAAATTATATCCATTAAACATCATCAGAACCTGAGGCACACAGGTTACTGTGACAGTGAATGTGTATCGTGTATTACTTTGTTTTTCTTGTTGAAGTCTGCAAGGGTCTTTGTCAACAGGTTTGGGTCGAGTCAGACTTTGTGTCCAAGATCATCACCAATGACAAGAGTTGCGTCTAAAACCCGGAGACAAAACAGCAATCTGACAGCTGAAGAGCACACAGTCCCCTGGACCTTAGAAGGTGCATCAGGTCAGGAGCACAATCAAGAGCACGCTGATGGTTTTCTTTGCCATTCATCTCCGAATTTGTCCCCTGAAGTGCTGAATACTACCAGGACATTCTGAGTCGTCTAAGGGAGATGATTTTGTGCAATGCCAGCACTGCCTAGTTCTGTGTTTGCGCATAACAGGATCAGTATTGGGATTTTTTAATGTCTCAGTATTTTCTCCCTGTTCCTCTCCTCAGTTATATTCAATAAAGGTGGAAAAAGTAGGAGAAATCTTTCAAGCCAGAGAGGGTTCGCTTTGACTTGGTGGCTAATGGGACAGTAGGTTTAATTTATTCAAAGGACTTGTTTGTAACCTCTCATGGCCCCCCATCTGCAAGCTATTCCTGTTAAGTAGAGCAGTTAATGTGGGAGTATGTCTATACAGAAGTGCTTGTGGTTTAACACCTCAGGAAAAAAAGTACACCATCCTGTAAGAACCTGGGTAGAAAATGACAAATACAACTGGAAAAATAGTATAATTAATAGGATATTACAGCATCTGCAATGGTCCTTTTTTTTATGTACAAAAAAGATAATCAAAAGTGCAAAGCTGATTGGTTGATACTGTTACTGACCTTTAAATCAACAAAGTTACAGGTCTCATACCAGTCTCTTCTATTCATCCAGCTCTATTGTATAAAGTTCTGAGCTGTGTGATGCTGAACAGCGTGTGGGGTGATCTGCACTGGTTAACTTACCGCTTGAAGAGTGCCACTACATTAAAGCTGCAAAGCTATTAACTGTCATGACCGCAGTGTAACCCCCGAAGAGACAAAGGGAGTGAGAATCAGCACTCATGACCGTCTGATCAACTGGCTTAATTATAACATCCCACACAAAAAACGCCTTTGTTTCACAGTGGGGGACTACACTGCACCACTGTGGCATGTGAATGCCACAGACAGACAATTTGTTGTTATGTATTTCGTGTCGTACTGATAACAGTTCATGTTGACGTTCAGTCGTGTGGCCTTCAATGAGCGAGTATCCGAAAACATCTGCAATCCTCGTGGATTTAGCCAAATTAACCAAAGGGTCAAATAAAGGCCATGTGGACTCAGAAATATTACATCATGGTATCACATTTATTACTGATATTTATGAGTAGCTTGTTATTATTCCTCAGCCGGGTTTTTCAGTCTGAGTTACTGAAAATGAGTAATTATAAGTCGTGATGGTTTTAGCCACTAATCTAACAAAGAAAGAGTTTGATGTCTTTGTGCTCACTTG
This sequence comes from Acanthurus leucopareius, assembly GCA_029814765.1. Taxonomy (NCBI): domain Eukaryota; kingdom Metazoa; phylum Chordata; class Actinopteri; order Acanthuriformes; family Acanthuridae; genus Acanthurus; species Acanthurus leucopareius. Next base: position 14,896,003 of record JAQMCX010000032.1, read on the forward strand.
TTCTCACTACATTACATTGAACAGATTAGCTGACAAACAAGAGAGTAAAGATCAGGCATACTGATTTAACATCATGTCCAAAATTCAACTTCTAGTGTAACATTTCATCCACAAGACTAAAAGGAAAGTTATCATAAATCAGAACTACATTTTAATACTAAATTAATTTGGCACAGGGAGAAATGAGATGTTGCATATTTTTATTAGTACATATATCAGTTTTCTTTGGGGACATAGGCAGCTGGAGCCTATACTGACTAATTAGTACAATTTTTTAATGAACTCCCATAAGTAGTAGCTGTCACATCAAACACAGATACCATTTGGATCTCACACCATCTCATTTAGTCCTGTTTCTCCATCTGATATAAAAATGTTTGTCCACTGTAACATCAATAAACTGATTATTTTTTTTATTATTATTTAATTATTTAATACTAGTTTGTGACATTTATTATCCAGTTAACTTATGAAAATAAATGTTGTAACTTGATTTGATTTGATGTGCATGGATGTACTTCGTGTTTGTTTAAAGGCTACTTTGTGCATCTGTATGAGACACTGAGCATTGTGACAAAGTGCCTGTATTTAAAGATCTGGGAATGACACCAGTTTTGTCTAACGGGTCTTTTGATCAAGTCTGCATCCTCACCAACTGATTATCTATGCAGAAAACATGGAAATAAACACACAGTTCTTGTATTCCATTGTGTCACATTGTTCGTCTTCAGGCCTCTAATGAAGCAACCTACTTGCAATTATCTCGTGAGAAAGGACACAGGCAGACGCAGTCTTGCATGTCATTACACTGAAAGCAGCGAACAACCTCAAGGGTCACACATGCTCCAACACTGAATTCCACCAGATCACTGAACTCAATCAGACCTAATGTACTGTGTGTTGCTACTCTGGATTAGTTGACTCCTGGTTGAAGGACTTGACTGTTGTGTGAAGGATGAGTGTCACAAAGTGCAGCAAATCCTCTGCTTAGATTATTCAAGGCATTTCTTTTTAATTACACACTACTCAATGGATAGAGTTTGGAGAAAATAGTAAGAAGAGGATGAGTTTTGATAAAAGCAAACTAAATTTGAAGTTTATAGTGTAATCACTAGTTTAGTCACCCTGTGCTACAGAATTTGAACTGAAGATGGCATGAAAATTTGATATGAATAATGCAGGAATTTTAAGGACTTCTTGTGGAATTATACTTTGTCCACTTTAGTAATGATAAACGATCATTCATTAAAATCTACCATCCATCAACCTGAAAAAAAAACAAGAAAAAGACCCTCAGGAACAGAGGAAGGAGACCTCTGTGGTAGATGTGGATACAGTCAATACAGAACGAAAATACTGGTTTATGTAATTATAATGACAAAATGTAGATTGCTAAACCAATGTAAAGAGGATGGATCCAGGAAGACAATCGCGCTGCAGGTGTCGCTTAACAGGTAAAAACGGAGAGAACAAACTTTAAACAAAACACTGCTGCTAAATGCTCCACTGTGTTCCCAACCAATTAGCTAAATTTTATCCATCACTTTTGTTGTTAATATAAAAATATCAAACACAGTAGCTTCAGGTAAAATTTCTAGTGCAGAACCTTTACTTTTAACAGTGTCCTCACTCTGTGTTTTTGATAAATTTGCACATTATCTGACTACTTTTTTCCTCCACAATTTACAATTATACAATTCTAAAATCTTATTTGCAATTAACCCCTACAAACACTTCAAACCGATTAAATGGTGCTAATTTTATACGATCTATCATTCAGTGGCCTCTCATCTGTGACACACTTTATTGAGCAGAAACTTTATATGTGAATTGTTTTTCCATTGATACAGAATTCTTATAAGATTTGAAGGTACAACTCTCCCATGAAGGTATTAAGTCCTTCATTACCATGAAATGGTATTACGCACTCTCTGTTATTATATAAGTTATATCTGCTGAAGCAATGTTTACAAAGCTGTGTGTTTTCCTTCCTAAGTTTCAGCTCCTCAGTTCCTGTGTTTGGAGAACTTTTCATGGCAGCAGGAGTGATTCAGTGGGTAAACAGTGGATTTACAGGCACCCATTAATTAAGGACATGGTATTCTTTTCTGCTTCAACCTCGCTTCCTGATTTAAGGTGATAACATGGGTGCACATTCCAAAATCGCACATAAGAGCTGTAAATCACTGTCATTTTATGCAAAACAAACCGTAATGGCTTTGTGTTATGGTTAAATCATTCTGCAGAGGGCTGATTCAGGAGCGAGGAGAGAAAGAAAATGCTTGAGGACAATTAATAATTTCACAAAATCATTACAGGCTATTGTTTAGACAGACAGGCAATCATCCCCCCTGTCTGCCCTCCTCGTGGCCTTGAACACCTGTTTTCTGCTCAATCTTTTCTGTGGGCAGGCAAACTTACCCCTGATCTGACTTGCATTCAGACAAAATAGTAAAAACACACACACAACATACACATTTGCACTGTATCCTCATATGGCAGTTTTACAGCCTGTTAGCCTTACCATTTATTTGGAAACAGGAAGTTGACTTAAAGCCATTGGCTGAGGTCCCAGTGATGGATTATAGTGTGTGAGGATATCTGCCTACATCTGTGAGTTCACAAGGGGCAAGTGTCCTTAGAGTCAGAGAGCAGGATGAATCTCTTACTCTCTACATAATTATGGGGTTAAACACTGATTAAAAACTTAGTGAGTTCAAACACTCCCATGCAGCAAATATGTTCAGGAAGGATACAAGAGGTTAGTTAGTAATAACAAGGTACAGGGTGTGTTTAAAAATGATAATGAATACTGGAGCAGTTATACACTTTTGAGGTTCACAATATGACAGACTATCAGGAGTGTAGTTTAGTGTAGTTTTTAATGAATGATTTCACATCTTTTATGTCTTGTCATATCATCACAAAAATTCAACATGAAGATTAGTATGATGAGCTACTTTTCACTAAAAATTCATAATATATCAATTTTGTTCAACTTCTACCACATTCATTTGAAAAGCTTAGATATGGTTCAGGACAAAGCTTTGGAAATGAGGGATATATGACACTTATTATAATATAAATATGTTTGTCTTTGACAGTTTATCAACACAATAAATACTAATAAACAAAAAATTGCATCTTAATGTTAAAACATGCAATAATTTGGATTTGCAGCATTTGGAAAGATAATTATTAAGGGGCACTGAGAGTTTTGTAATGAAATCCAATATATTATATTTAAAATAAAGAATGGTTGTGTTGGTTCTCACTGTCTAATATGTACCAGGCAACCAATAAAGCACTGATAGAGTAATTTATTTGTAGGTCCATCTAATAAAAGCAAATTTGTTGCCCACTTTGTACTGCTTACGGATGAGTAAATATGTTGTGTAGTCTCATGTGCATATCATTTATAGGATAATTTTCAGTACTTTATGATATTTCCTGCAAGTTTTCATATAATGAGTCATTTCTTTTTTTTGTATTCACACAAGATCGACTGGGGGAGAAATTCATTTAAACTAAAACACTGATGCAAAAGACAAAATCCAAAAGGCTTCACATGTCTTAGCTTCGATGTGAAGTCTTTTCCTGTTGTAATTTTCTCCCTCGGGACAACCTCGCAGCTCTCGGTGCTCTACAGGGAAAAACAAAACAAATGACAGCAAATTACCACTCGCTGCGTCCCACTGAAGATACAGGCGTCGAGTGTGCCAGTGTGTGGCTGTTTGTGTCCGTGTGTCTAATAAAAGTTTTCGTGACAGGCGAAGTGACGCTACGCTGCTCCCTGACAGTCTGAAATGTCCCCTGACTGCTTCAGTACACTTTGGCTTTAATGAAAGAGATGGATTACAGATGCTGCTTAATGCTTGTTGTTGTAGATGCACAGATTGTTGTGATGCTCTAATATTTGTCATCATTGTATCCGCTCTGTATCTTATGAGAGACATCAATCCCAACAGTGGTTGCTTATTATAAGAATAATGATGGAGGCTTTGAAAAGTCTTAGAGTTAGAAATGCAGATTCTGACATTTACGCGGCTTCTCATATTGCTGTATTCCATCATTACACAGTCAATCTGACAGGCTGAGTTAGTACACAGTGCATGTCTTTCTGTGCTTTTTGCTGCGTGGATGGTTGAAACAGAGAGAGAGGGAGAAAGAGAGAGAGAGAGAGAGAGAGGGAGGGAGGAAGAGAGAGGAAGAAATCTGAAAAATGTAGATAGCAGTCAGGTGCCGATAAAAGACTTTTTAAACCTCCTGTGAAAACAGCCTCTTTGTCTGACTCATTGCCTTATCTCTCCGACTGCTCTGTCTAAACACCTCACCTCACATGGCAGCTACGCCTGTGTGGGCCTCCATTTTTCATTATGCGATTACACATCCACCATCCACCAGCCAAATGATATTAGACATGTTATGCTCAAGGTTCTTTTTATAAGCACCTCAACACCTGTGGCCTTAGCAAACTGTGTGTGTATTTGTGTGTGTGTGTGTGTGTGTTATTGTGTGCGTCTGGGGGAGGATGACATGCCATCAGAGCTCAGTAAGCCCATGGAGCAGGTCAGTAACAATCTGTCAAATGGCTTTTTCTTGTTCTTATAGAAGGCAAAGACAATAGAAGCATCAGTTTTTTCAGAGCTATGTAATGTCAGACTTTAGTGCCTCTGTACAGCCAAATACCACACCAAGGTGTATAATGCATCATGTATTCAACTTGAGGATTGCATGTCAGGGTCATATTGTGCTTTTTCTCAATGTGCAATGTTCAATAGTTTCGTTGGCTTCACCTCTATTTTATTTGTTTGTACACATCATGGTTTGTGTGAACTGTCTTTGTGTGCCTTCCCATCATTTTAACTGTTCATTAGTCTAACTTTTCCCATATCAGCCTTCTCCTTTCTAGTGTAATGAAGTCTGTGTTTTTGCCTCACTTTTTGTCATTTTGTCTGCATTTGCTCCCTAGTTGTGTCTCATCAGCATTCCAACTTGTGTTCCTCAAGTCCTCCTGGTTTTTTACTGAGCTAAGTTTCTGAAATTTCTTCTTAGTTACTTATTTCTTGTATCCCACAACCTTCTACCTCAGTTTTTGTTGTTACAACTGGATTTTTGTTTCCAGCCTTTGTTGTTTTGCCTTTCAGTCATTTTTGAACTCCTCAGAGAAACAAAATAAAGAGCGGCAAAGTCCACAGATAGAGGAGGTTGAGGAGGATGGATGAGTCAAATAAAGGACTTTCACACAAGAGACCAGGGTTTGGTCGGTTAACACTGATCTTGTCCTAAATCTAACCAAGAAATATTGATGCTCAGACCTGACCAAACAGTGACCGCCACTGGAAATGTCTCAGCAAGTTTTATTTTGTAGTAACTTGGCTTCATAATAAAACAGTGTTCCTTTCATGCCTGGGTGAGGCTAACCGTGACTCTGACACAGGTTAAGGCTTGTTTAAAAGGCTTTGATGTGATAAAAATCTGCTGCTGAAATGTGATTTGAAAGCTTCTCAAGATGGAAAACAGACACAATCTGTTTTTTACAAACTGTAACATAGTTTTATTCCCCACAGTCTGTGCAGTTTCCCTTCATATTCCTCCTCTGCTTATTTTACTTTTTTTCTCCCTCTAATAATAATTGTTATTATTATTTATTATCAGCATTCCTCTCTGGACTCATATGGCCCTTCCTCTTTGTCTCACTAGGTGTTACAATTCAGTAGTTTTTGGATTTTCTGAACATCTACTGTCCTAATCTAAATATCTGAGAGGTGACAGCTCAAAAAGCTCTGTTCCAAGGCTGGAAGTTTTAATTATAATATATATATTATTATAAAATCAACTGAAGTGGTTTAAGCATTCACTTTATTTTCTTTCTTTATTACGCTTATTATGCTCCCTCTGCTTATACTGTGCACTGCTCCATTCCCAACAGATTTTTGCTCTTGCTTCCTCTTTGTTGTTCCACAATGATGCAAGCCTATTTCCTGGCAAAAAAACACAAAAATCCAAATGCAAAATTCTTTGGAAACTCAAGGTCATGACCTGCTTTAATAGCTTCTTCACCACAGCATCTTGTCGTGTTAAAGTGTCATATTCTGGTGCAGATGGACAAGGTCACAATTCACTGACCTGTGTATAACCGGTTCTCTCACAGTCGCTCGCCCTTTCTCATTCATCTCTGGTCAGATATGTGCTGATGGGAAGGTACAGTAATGAGTCTTAGTTTATACTGAAAGTGACCGCTACCCTCACCTCCTGCTGGCAAGGCTTTATGTGTATGTGCGTGGAAGGAGGAAAAATAATGAGTCAAAGTTTACGTCTGCCTTTGCACCTGCTGGGTTCAGATGACCCTGCGATGTGCACAGCTGCACACACAAACGTGTCATGGTAGTGATTTGCATGGGTGAATGTGCTGGTGAATGTGAACACACCAAGGGTGAGAGCTGAGTCACGTATCCATTTATTCATCACATCTATGTATTATTTGATTCCTACAGTTATAGCGCCTCATTTAACAGCAACTTGCATTTTCTCTTTTACTTAGTAGCTGATTTGACTGTAATGAAACATATTTTTCATATTTCAGTTGAAGCTGAAATGTGTTTTGAAATGCCTCAAGGGGACAAAATGTAAGCTAACATCAGAGAACATTAAATATGTATCAGCATAGTAACAAGTTCTTTAAGTGCACAGTGTTTCTTATATGGATGCATTTTCTGGCAAATGCTACATTTGGCCCAGTCTTAGAAAACTGCCAATTCCAAGTTACGTTTAATGTCCACCTTCACTGTTAAACAGGATCCAGTTTGCCTTTTACGTGGAAAAGTAAAAACTTGAGTTGTGAACCTAAATATAGACAACTAAACAGACTGCTGCAATCTGGCAGAGGAAAGATGGATGTGGGCCTGTGGAATTTTTAAAATTGGCTTTTTTCCTCTTCTGTGTTTTAAAAAAAAAATCCTGCCCAAACAAGCACTAATTGGACTAAATATCCCTACAAAAAACTCTATAGCACAATTAAACTGCTATCATGAGTATACTAAATCAACAGACCGCAGTAAAACTCCAATTCTTAAGCCATATTGGCCAATCAGATGCCTGAAAAAAATAGCCATTACCTGTATTTTATCAGTAACTAGAGATTTTAGGGGTTCTTGTCCAAAAACTTGTAGAACTGGCAGCTGTGAGTGTCCACACAGTGAATTCTGACACTGTTACTCAATATACTAAATTAGTATCTTTTTATTTATGCACCAACTTCCTGTAAGCAGTGTTAGCATCAGCACTATATAAACAAAGTTGAAAATGATGCACACTCTGATGTCAAACATAAGTGATGCTGGTGCACAATCTGTTTTCACAAGCTGAAATCACCTTTTTTTACCTGCTACACCACAACCCTGAAACACTGGAGTTTCTAAATATCTTCACTCTGACTAAAGTTTCCTCAAGATCAGTTTATAGTCACCCAACATGGTGTCTGTATGTGGATGAAAGACTAGTATATGCAAGTGGCTGATAAGGGATTAAGGTGCAGGTGAGATGACTGAGAATAGCTAAGGAGGGAGGAGAGGGTACTTAGGTGATTGCAGGACAGATGAAAGTGTCTCTATGCGAAATGAAAGGATAAAAGTCTGAAAGCATCCTGTGCAGAGGAAGAGAATGGCAATGAGTGGGTTGGAGAAAGTTGGAGAGTGAGTGGGGGGTGAGACAAAGTGGCAGAATGCTACACAATGTGACAGTTTAGGTTGATTACCATCCATGTTTTCAGCCTACATTCATGGAGTTACTTTTGGACAGCTAATGTGTGATGAATGGAAATGCATCTATTTTTTTTATTTCTTTCCCATCCGGAAGCTTTCTGATCATCGATCACACACATTTAATAGACAGTAAAGAGCACATTGTGATGATCCAGTGGATCATTGTCTCATAGCTGGGTTCTGCCATCTTTAGTGCTGTTCTACCCACATACAAACCAGGAGCTTCTGCTACATAGGTCCAGGTTTGTGTCCTGGATATGTATTTGAACTGTTAAGAGGAGGTGTATTATAGAGAGTTGAACCTGCAGAGAAACCCCCTCCCGTGCTGACTCAGTGCAATCTGCTCTTCACTCAACATAGACAATCACCAAGCAAAACCTATGATGGAATCAAAAGTGTGTGGGAGGATTGTTGGTGGGTAAAAGAGAATTATGCAAATATTCCAAATAGTTTGGAGTAAATAGGTTGAAAGGATAAATTGTGTGAGGAAAGCTGAAATGTTATAAGACAAAAGGAAGAGGGATGAGAGGCAGGAGCAGCAGAGGTGTGATTACTTCAACACTTCCATCCAACCATTCTTGCTCCCCCAGTTTTTCCAAAAACCATTCATTCTACTGTACATATCCTAATATTTTCCTCCCAAAGAAGTTGCATTATTCAGTCATTATCCAACAGACCAGGAGGATTTATGAATACCATAGTGACAAATGATTCTAATTTTACAGAGGAGTGCTCAGTCAGACGGGCTGTGTGAATCCTTACTGGCTTCGGTTGGAAAAATGACTTAATACCACATTCAGGTCCCCAATTTCAAACTGAAGGAGACTCTAAGATGGTATGCAGCTACTGAGGCATTACCTTGCAAGGTAGGTATTATTTTATGGTTCTATTATGCTATTGGTAAAAATAGCCGTGATAGTTGGTGATAGATTGATTGTTAATCCAATAACCTGTAATTTTGCAGTTTGCATGAGCGACTTCCCAGATGGTTCTGTGCAACAAGCCATCTGGCCCATCACGTTGGGCAAAGCACTCTGCCAAACAAAAACTAAACTACCTTTTAATCTGCTTAACTGATTGAACATGAGTTTGAATAGCATATCAGTGTCAAACATTTTCAGTGTTGAATCAATATTATCTCAAAGTAGTTTAGCTTTTCCTCTCAGCCTTTTTCTTTTGCATTTGTATTCAGCTCTCCTTCTGTTTGAGAAGGTGTTAAAAGAGCTCTTAAGACAAATATCTTTCTAAAAACACTCTAAGTGAAGGTGAATATAATCTCTGATGGGTAAGCGTAGGAGAGTTTCTCTGTTACCCACAGAGTAATGTGATGTGCAGAGTTATGACAAGCCAACAATGCTGCTAGCTTTGCAGGGCCCCTCTGTCATCCCTGATTCTTCTTCTCTGACTCCTTGCCCTTTTCTCAACATCTATAAATCCTCTTAACACTCACTTTGTCTTAGGATGGGTTCTCATCCATCTTACAGATCACAATGAATGAAACTAGGGCGTAGCTAAGCAGTTGTTTGGGGTCATGTAACCTCCCCGGCACTGTAAACCCCCGACCCCTGAAAAAACAGTGGGAAAAAAATTATTGAATATGCCCTCCTTAGACAAGCTAAGTGAAGTTGCCAGAAACCTAAAATTAGCTTGTTAAATAAAGCGATGCATCAGTCAACTATTACTTTACACGTACAATGTAATAAAATAACTTAAAAAAAAACTATTTTAATATCAAATAATGAGCAGAATCAAAAAGGTCAGTAACTGGTGTTGGTCAAATAATAACAGAAAGGCTTCCTTGAACTCCAGGCCTCGGTGTCTATATCATGGTTATGTAATTAAATGGGAGCTGACTAATGGTAAAGAATAAAGCTGATTTTATCAAATGTCTCAAACAAACTTATTAAACTGCATTAGCATTATGAGTCGTTCCAACATGCTGTTTCCACCTGACTAGTTTTTTTCAGTTGTTTTGTTTGGGAGAATTTGTATTTGATAACAGAATATTAACATGCAGCTTAAAAAATGTGAAGACAGTGTGAGGCATAATAGCAGCTAAATTGGAATGACATTGACAGTCCTGACTAGCTGCCTACTTTCTCACCTCCTTCCTGTTCTGTCCTTCCTGCTCTCTCTATCTATCTACCCCTTTGTCTTTGTGCTGTCAACCAAAAGGCAAACATAACAGCTAGAGTATTTATAATATATTAACGGGTAGGAAGTTGGGCAAGAATCAATATCAAGTTATAACATTATTCTAATTGAATATTGAGTTGCTGTGGGCAGTGTAGTCATTTAACATCATCTTGACTTCAGCCTCAAACTTCAACCAGGCTGTTTGTTAAAAAAAGGCTTTTCTTTAAGGTCATATAGAAAACTTAAGACAGGCTTTAGCATATCCGGCATCTTTGCTGCCTCTTTACTATTTACTGAGTGCACTTGTTTCATTGCAACTCCACATTGAACTTATTCTGTGTTTACTGTCATTTATGGACATGTATCTTCTCTTCTGTCTGTGTTTCACCCTTGTGTGGGTTGCTCTTCCCTCCACAGTTCACAGATCTACAGAGTGGAGGAGAGGAGAAACAGATAAAGTTACATGAGGTCAAAACTATTTGCTCGGTTACTGTAAATGCAATATTAACTTCCCAACATGGCCGATTTAATTATGTAACCATCTAAAATCAAAATTGAATAGAAATTCAAGTATATATCTGTCATTTTTGTGCACTCTCATTCTTATTTGGTTAATATTAATTTTATTATATATTGCCATCAGGAGGAAGCCCACAATTACAGTGATCCAGCTTTTCATAGCACCATCAGATTGTTTTAATTGGCCCGATACTTAATGTCACAATGTTTATGGTTTATGCCTGCAAAAAGTGTTTTTAAGTATCCTATAAGCAATGCCGGTTTTTAGTGCTAATTATCAAATACCTTTGTATATTTTTGAAATGGAGGTTTATGGACCCAAATGCAAACACACTTAACAGGAATTTAATTGGTAATGACCTTTATTTTAGATTTAGCAGGGAATTACACTCACGGCAAAAACAGGTTATATCAGTCATCAGAATTCTTTCTCCAAAGCACCAAAAAACAGTTTGAGTTGAGTGTGGGGAATGAACAGGCAGTTTAGAGTCTCTGGTATGGCAACTGTGCTATGGGGGGGCTCCAGGACAGACAATTGAACTGATGCTCTTTTCCAGTGAAAAAAACCACAGCCTCAGGCAGACAAAGAGAAAAAAACAGAGGCCACTTGAGGTTAGAAACAAAAAAAGGGCAGAAGTGGTTACCGGGACAGAGGCGAGGACGGGTGGTCGAAGCAAGCAGGGTCGAGGCCGGGAAGTCAGGCCAAAAGATTTTGCTGGAGAGTCTGGCATGAATGCGTCAACAATCTGGCAGGGAACAAAGGGAGAGTGAGGCCTGTATAGCGTGGGGACCGGTGCAGGTGGTTGAGACTGATTGGCAGAGGGAGTGAGTAAGTGAGTGGTGACGCGTTCAGGTTGACACAGAGAAACCAGTGGTGAAAAACTGCAGTTATACAGTTTTAACTTCCACACTAAAAATGCATATTGATTGTTATTAAGTTATGTTTACTTTTCACTTTTTCTTTGAGATTTGTGTCAGTACAGGGCAGCCACAGTGGTTTATACGAGCACGTTTTACAAATTGGCATCCATTTGCTGCTTTGCAGCAGCTGTGTTGATAATCTACTCTCCTTTTCTTGAGGTGCACATCCTGTCAGCAATTATGGATAAAATTGAACATTTGCAGCTGACAAGGTTGTGCATACAAAATTCTGTTAATGTGGTCCAAGCAGGAAGGTGAGCTGTTATCAGTCCTGACTTCAAATTGCAATCCACTGACTCGCTCTCATCATGCTAACCCTAAATATTGCTTATTTGTGAGTTGCTCCAAGCTTCACTGTGAAATGCCAGTTAAAAAAACATTAAAATTAATTCCTGTGATGTTCACAGCAAAGACAGAATGTTTCATGTATTTGAAATCACTGCTGTTCTCAGACAGTCAGTAATAGTCACAAAGCGAACACGTATGACTGTGACAGGCAGGAGTTGTTGAGAATGAATATGTAACGTGAGGCAAAACTCGCCACAGGGCAGTAACTTGAGGGACTGTTGGGAAAGAGGCCAATATTGCAGCCTAAGCAAAGGTAAATCTGTAAATTAGGACAAAAAAAATATTGTTGTTCCTTAGTTACTGCTTTGTAAGCTTTTTGGAGCATTTTTTGGTTCAGGGACTTTGTTGGGCTAATAAATTTAAAAACAAGCTGCAACTTGGGTTTTGTGGAAACTGCCTGGAGGAATCTATTGTTATGCCTGACCACACGAGGAAGCAGCAGAGAATAAAACCAGAAAAAACACATCCATATTTCATCCATAATTCTAATAAAAATCTTTGATCCAGTACAAAGTGACCCTGTGCTCTGTGTGAGACGAATTACAGCAGTTGTGTTCTAGAAGTCTCAATGATTACATGTGAGTGCTTGTTGGGAAAGCAATGCTGTGTTTGCTTGACTATAAAGTATATCTGCAGCTTTTTATTCAATATAACATGTAGTGAGAGAAGACATGTTCACAGAGTGATGGGAATGTAAAGTAAAAACACCACAAAGGTTAAAATAGTGCATTTGCATAATGTTAGCTTATATTTTCCCCAACTTATATACTCTATGTAAATGTGGGTTGAACATTATAATCGGTGTTTGAAGTGGGCTGTTACTGACTGCTGCTCAGTCACTTCTGCAGTTTGTTCTCTGGCAGACTGTGGTTTTTTTGTATGCAACAGCACCTCTCACAAGCTGCAGGTATTCCTGTTTGTTCTCTGCACCTGGCACGTACTCTTCAATCAGAAGCCTTTCTTTTCTGCTGGATCATTCAGTGAATAGCAGTCACCGAATACAGGTGTGATTAACTTCTAACTATACGACTAGTATAAAATTGTTGTTTCTTTTTTTTTGGTCTACCAGATAATGATGATGATAGGTCAGATTTTTTGGAGTGGTTGTGCATTTTGCAAATGCTCTTCTTTCACTTTCAGACAGCACCTTCCTCAAGCTAGCTGCTTTTAATGTAGGCCCAAGATAAAAATGATGGCAAAAATAGCAGTGTGCTTAGGTTTGCAACAAAAGACAGTGTGAAGAGCAGAGGGAATAAAACACTTGTTTTAAAATGGTAATGCAAGTGTTCACATGAGCCTTTCTGCTTTTCTTTCCTTTTTCAGATGCGTTTACAAGACATTTTTATCGCTAACCAGCACACATTTTATTATCACTGTGGAGGATGCTTGAGCATATGAAGGATTTGTACAGCGGCTGAACAAAGAGGTAACAACAGAAGAGTTCTTTCCAACACTTGCTGAGGCGCTCAATGCAATACTAGCGATACATTTCCCCAAAAGGAATTGTCTCTTACAGGCCTTGTCACCTCCTCACCCTACCTTTAACAGGCTGTACTGTTTAAAGACTGCTTTTAGTCAAGTAAAAACTGATATCGGGACATTACTCATGACATACAGGTGAACTTTTTGTTCCTACTCTCTTTTGAAGGGAACTGACTAAATTGTTGGACTATATTGAAATATTGTTCATGTTCATTTTGGTGCTTGTGGCATTACCTGTGCTTACATATGAGGCTCGTGTGATTAAATGTCATGCATTCAGGCATGCATAGTTGCGTGTCAGTCTCTTTGTGCCTGTGTGAGCGTCCGCCTCCCCAGCCTCGACCCCAGCCGCTGCAGACCAACAAGTTAAGGGGGTTACAGCACTTATTTTTTTCCACTTTGAGCACTCATTATAAAGCTTTTAAAGATGAACCCTGCAGTGCTGCTGTACAATATATAATATTCATTACAATGAACACGGACTGCAAAAGATCGTTCAGGTATCTCTGACAGCCTGATTATTCAGTGTAAATCGGAATGGGCTCAGAAAAATCCATCCAGTGAGGTGTGGGAGGATTTTAATCAATAGTCTATAAAACTGGTGATTTCTCATTCGCCTTAGGGAGCTGCTTGCCCACTTTAATTAATTTAAATTCATGAATGTGACTATCAAAGGAGATTTTGAACCTCCCATGGGAACCTTTCTCAGCTGCTTCATAGGGGTTTCATCCTCACAACAATAGAAACTTGTAAAAGAAAATTGCTATTTGCATATCCTCCATGTAAGCCTATTTTCCACCAGAATAAAAAAGCAATAAAAGTACACATTAGTCCAATTTTTTATTTACTGTGTCGAGATTATTATAAGATACATAGATACAAACAGTCAAAATTCTGACCATTTTGGATCATGACATATATCATCATAATAAAAGATTTCTTAGAAAATCTAAATGACTTAAGAAGTCAAACTGTAAGATATTAAGTCAAATATTCGATTTGATGAGCAATTTTTTCCAGCTGTCTTTTTAGCTATTTATTCATTTTGATGGAGAACATGGGCTTCCTGGTTCAACACACCAGGAGAAGTTGTGAGAGGTCAGATGAAGCTGCATGCCTCATGTCACCCTGTTTACTGCTGTGAAAGAAACACTTGTGTTATTAAGGTCAACTGAACATGATAAGAAGGTGATAAAGAGGCATGGAGCTTTGGCAATGTTTATTTTGAAGCACAAAAAAAGACACAGAAGGTCACACATGTTTATAAGCAGCAGCACGTTTCACAACATGCCTCACTGTCGAGGCGCTGCCATCACACTGACTGAGCCGGAGCTCTAATATCATTTATCATAACAAATGCCAATAATGATCTGGTTACACGGGGTCACTGCGACAGACAAAGCACAAGAGGAAATGCATGCATGTCCTTATTCATCCATCTTTGTCTGTTTCCAACCCTGTCAGGATCATTTTGAAGCCTACATGCTAACCTTTCATTTGCTCTCTTTCACAAACCCTTTGCAGTGAGTCAGTTTTGTTTGACTGCAGTTTTGAGAAGTGTTACATCTCTCATTTGCCACAGCTTTGCACACCAATTTTATGCTAACCACTGCTTTTATGTTATGCTTGCACAGTAATGTGCCTCAACAGGGATACAATAATGGAATAATCTTGTTAAATGCTTGCATAAAAAGCGACACTGGCTGAAAGCTCAACACTTGCACACATTGGTGGGATTTTTACTGCTTATATTTCTGTAGTTTAATAAAAAGAAGAGCAAAATCAAATTGTTAAAATTGGTCATTTAAATTAACTTCAAGTCTCACATTTCAAAAGTCTGCAGTCATGTGAGCATTTTAGTCGTTTTGTATAAATTAAGGTTGTATAAATTCAGGCACAGCAGTGCTCGGGGACGTATGCTAATGCCAACAGGCTTAATTGCTCACAACCAAATACCTCAGCATTAATTTATAAGGAAAATACTAAGAACTCATTATGTAATAAGTTCACCTACATTAGAGCCTCACAGCTCATAAACCTTCAAGTAATAGCTTATAATATTCACTCTCTTCATGTGATTGAAATACATCAACACACATTTCAGCCTCTAAAGAACAATCACCTGTGAAATTAAAGCAGCCACTGAAGCCGCCCTTAATCATAATACATGTCTGGCAATCCTAACTGTTATGCAGCCAGCAAGCCTCACACTCCTTCCACCCAGAAACCCACTGCAAATGTGTAGTTATGAATGCACACAGGCTGCCCAGGAGCATCAGGACTAATGCATATTAAAATAAGAACCATTTCTGATTTTGCCTCCTGTGCTTTGTGTAACTACAGCACCATCTGTAAGCAGGGAACCTACTGTACATTAACAAACTACTCAATCTCCCACACACACAAGACATCAGTGAAACAGTTCATTTCAGGTTATCTCAAATTGCTAACTGCTACCCAACTTCATTTGAGTTATTTTCCACTGAAAGATCTTGGTGTTGGCCTCAGAGGACATTATGAAAAAGAAGTAATTGGATTAAAGGGATTCTTGCTGGATCCATTGAGACTGCTGCGGTGCATTACTTAGTCTAAAACAAGAGGCATCAGAGGGGGGGATTAGAGACGCTGGAAAACAGAGGAGAGACATGAAAGTACTGTTCAAGAGAAAAAGAGGTAAGGTAGAAGAAGCAGCTAAGAATATTAGATTAATGTGCCACAAAGCCATGAAAGACAAAAGAAAAGGAAAGGACTGGGGGGAAAAGAAGAGCAGATGGAAAGGTAATTATGAGAACGAAGTGGAGGATCGATGGGGGGAGGGATGGAAATGGAAGAGAGGGTACAGACTGTTGATGGGAAGTGGAGGCTGCACTTCACTTGGTGACTATATATAAAGATTGACGATGCATCTCCACTTCCTCCAACTGTAAAAGAATGAAGCGGGGTTCGAGCTGTGGTGTTATGCAGTTGCTGTGATAAATCTTAACTTCAAGGTTAGCAAGACAGTAAGCTATGCATCTTCCTCCATGTGGAGGGGTGTGTGTGGGGATAATTCATCACCAGCCAGGTCACTGTCTGTCTTACCACGAACAGCTCTCTCTGAGCCGCCACGCACCCTGGTGTATTATTAGTAGGTCCCTGCCTCAATTAGCCCAGCCAAACACACTTATTTCTACAAGACATCATCATAAAACACAAGGTACCTCGCATACACCCACCCAACTCTATTACTAGCACATGCATGCTGTCAATCAAACTGCAGGCAGAGAATTTAACACTATTTTCAAACTATTACACCTTTGAAAATTGTCTTCTATTTTTTTTTTAACGTTGTTCCAAAGCTTACATTACACAATACTTTGCACAAATAGAATTTGCAACTGTCTTTATCTTCAACTTCACCAGAGAGCATCAATGTTTGATGTTCTGAACAGGAATATGCCAAGACACTCTCATTTTGTGTTGCTTTTTGTTCACTGCTGCTCATTTTTTGCTCATTTTAAATTAAATTGCAGTAGATTGGTTGAGAGGAATCCAGGTATGTTGTGACTTAAAATGACACAGTGCCTGTCACATGCATCATCCAGCACAGCCCTGTTTGCCTCTAAAAGAGCCATATCAGCAGTTTTGAGGAATCATTTAAATTTCAATGCTAACTGGTTTCTGCTCCCATTAATCATTCTCCAAATAAAGAATTCCGAATACATTTATATTGGAGCTGGCATGTAGACATATTATGAGGCTTAAAGAGAATATGAACACATGTAATCAGATTACTGCCAGGAAGCAGCCATACATTTCAATAAAACTTCCCCACCATGAAATAATCCTGCATCTATCTTCCCCGCTTTTTTACACCAGTGACCATTGTTGTGCCATAAATGAGGGAAACACATGGGAAGAGGGAATCCAATTTCTTTACAAACTAGACATGCACTTTGACTACATCAGCAGTTTGTATACAGTCGGCGCCTGAGACATGCATGAAAACTGGGTGTCAACCTGTCATAAGCCACCTGCACATGTTGTAATGCATAATAATTTGAACCCAGAAGAGCACCTGCCAAGCTCTGCATTGTACGAACTGTAATATGCTGTCTAAAGTAAAACACCTACAACGATGATGGTTGAACAGCATCTAGAATTGCCTGTTTATGGAAGTTACTTCGTTTTGGTATACAGTTCTCTGACAGAATGGATCCAATTAAAGACAAAGCAGATAATTCTGTTTTTAGGTGCTATATATTTCCTATTATACATGAAGAAATTGTGTGTAACTTTGGCTGTTTGTATGTGTGCAGAATAAAACTGACCTGTCAGTACTTGTTTTTTATCTCATCTTTCCACCTTTAACTATTCTCCATTGACTCAGTATGTCAATAGCCTCCTCTCCGAGTCGTTATGAGGCGTTATGAGTGATGACAGCCATTCCCCTGCTGTCTTGACTGCAGTCACACAAGACTGCTCCCTTGTTATTTTCAATTTTCAAGAATTGGGATTTCAGAGAAACAAAACAAAGCCTGTTAGATCCAAACCCAGTGTGTTCTCTCACATCAGAACACTCGTCTGCTTATAACAGGCCCTTTCCACAACGCAACACCAGAGATATTTTTACATAAACTCATCGCCAAGGGGAAACTCTATTAAAACTCAAGAATGTTTTTGTTTGACACGTGCCTTGTATCTTAAAATTTCAAATATTGTTTTTCTAGGAAGGTGTCCACTCAGGTGCCTTTGGATTTAAAAACAGCAGTGATTATTGATCAGCTGTCTAGAAAACTTGATTTCTTCATCCTTTGTGAATAATAATGAATAATTTGAGCTTCTACTGAGCTGACATTCAGCAGAGACTGTACACAGTTTTCCAAATGAGTTTTGGACCAAGACAGTCAACTTATAGCCCAGATGCATACATTTGTTGAGACAAGTGATCTGTCTTCTTCCCTTGTCAGAAAGGGAGACAGATATTGACAACTAGAAAGGATTTTAGCCTAAAAACAACAATCTAATGTCCCCTGACAAAATAATCAGATTTAAAGCTAAATGTGTTAAATATTCATGAAGTTAGAGCATCTTTCAAGTTGGTTATTCTGATGGCTACTTTTAGTTTGTAGAGGACTCAAACAGTCCTTTTTGAAATATCAGTGCAGTCTCTGTGTTTTCAGCCCATTCATCTTAATGTCGACTCTTATTGGGTGTTTTTCATTTTGTTTTTAATAAACAAGAATCAAAAGAATTAATTAGGACAAAATAACTGCAAAAGACTTTGATGCTTATTCCATGCTTATTTAGAATGTTTGGCCAAATGAAAGCATAATGAGATACAGAATTCACAGAAAGAGCATTTAGGATTTAAAGTAGGTCTGATTGGTGGATAGTTGAAACAGGGTTCAGCAACCAGCATGGCTAACTTAAGGAGTAAGAGGCCCAAAGGGAATGTGAAGGTTTGAAATGATGAGAGAGTTATAAATCTGCAGGCATGAGAGTAAAAGTTCTGTCATACATACATACTCTGTCTGAATGAGTCACAACAAAAAATAATCCACATATGCTGCAAAATAGGCTCTGCTAGCAACTTTGTGCATGACGATAATCTAAAGATGAGAATCTGCTGTGGCTGGAAGGCTAACAGTAACACAGGCTATCAAGCTAGGGACATGCTAGCACTACTAGTGAGTCACTGAAAAGTGGAAATAGCCATCTGACTATTAGGTAACAGACTAATGTTCACTAACAATGAATGAATACACCCTCCCTTTTGCAAAGCTTTGAGAGACACATTTGCTTTGTCTCACAATCTGGTATCTCTCAGCTAGTGATGTCTATGATTGCCGATAATAAGATGTTTAATTTTTAAATTTCATATCAAATACGTCCGTCCAGCTGTCAACTATGATGCACAAAGCAGATACAAGAGTGACACATCATATCACTTACAACACATTGAGCTAATATGCCTGGGAAAGTACACATTTACTAAGCTCCGTATCATGTAACCGGGAGACTCTGGGCCAGGGATTAATTTAGCATAAAGAGAGGGGATTAAATGCCTCTTAGGAAATGATCAGAATCAATAATGTACTAATATTCACTGGGGATTTGATGAGGTTACAACCCTTTCATAAACCCTTTTGTAAGTCTATTCTGGTCAAGTTCAGGAGAACCTGGGTAATCCTCCCTCACACTGTTTAATGCATTCCTGCTGATGTGAAGTATCTACAACCTGTTCCTCTTTCTGGCATGAGTGAAGAAAGAATCTCATTAAAGATTCAAAAAGCAGCTGGTGAATAAAATTGAGTGTGCATCTGAACAGCCACTGTCAGCTCTGTTCGTCAGTGAACATGTTCCAACTGCCATCAAAGCAACAAACAATGTAACTTTGAAGTCAGTACAAGGAAGGAAGACAGGCAAGCTGTGTTTGATTTCTGAGATGTATGAGTGTAATCAAATGCATTCCAACAAATTATAATAAATACAGTGATGTGAGCACAGAAATATATTAAACCTGTGATAGTGATATCATTTTATAGAGTTCTTATTGCTCAACCTAAAAATATATATATAATTTAGACAATATTGTGATTACTTTTTTTAAGTTTAATTTTTATTTAATAGATAGCCCCCTGAGATGAACCATCTCATTTTCCAGGAGGGTCCAGCTGTGGTCTTAGGACAACTCAGTGGCAACTCAAAGTAAGTAAATGCTACTTAGACAGACACAGTATGTAACTTTGTCACAAGGGGACATAAATCAGCAATTTTCGGAGGCACGTTTTAAATGGGTTTTTTTTTTGACATTTAAGTAATGAAATTCAATCAAAACTTTATATTTCTGAAAGGTCATTCCTAACAGGCAACAACTGAGAATCAAAAGATTATTCAAGATGCTGTAAATTAAAGAGAAAATGATGAACAAAGCTGCCAATGATCTTGCAGGATGCTTGGGTGGTTTCAGGTCCAGTTTAAACCTGGTTTCAACATGTCATCTCTATCTGGATAATTAAATCCCACTCATGCCTCTGCATTTACAGCTGGTATTAGAGGAGTAATTATAAGATTATCTTGATTCTGCCTGCATTGATTTGTCTACAAACATGGCACATCCCAGGTCAAGAGAAGAGATGACATGGGCAGGTTTCATTCGTTTTCAAACCACTTTATCAGCTCCACACACAACACCTGGTCTAATAACAGCAGCACTGCTGCCTGCACCCTCTCCTTCTTCTGAATCAACTGCAGCTCATATTTTCAAACTGAGGCCTGCTTCAGCAGGGCTGACATTAATAATATCACCGATCTCTCCTCAGCTAAATCTCTAAAACTATTTTAAGGTGAGCAGTAAAACTGAATTTACTGCTGTCCAAAACCTAAGACATATTGTACATCTTTTTTTTTCGTAAAGCACCGGGGTAGAGCAAAAGTTTGCTGAGGAAAGGTCGGGATGAAAGATGGCAGGCAGATTTTAACTATCGTTTGGAAGCTAAGAGGTATATTTCTATATATTTTATTTTCATGGTGATGGAAAATTAACTATCATGATCACATAATATCCGGATTATTCTAACAAAAGGACTTTGTGTAGTTGATGTGTTGATAGAACTTTAGAGGGTCCACTTTGGTGTGTTGATCAGTATATATGGTATATAGAAGTCTATGTGTGGCCTAAGCAGACCCTCGCTGATGCAGTAAGTTTAATTTTAACTTTAGTGACATCTTACTTATTTATCTACCCATTTTATATACCCTCTAATCCTATTTTTTCACATCTCATATAAATGTGATGGTAGGTTATCATTATTTGTGGA
Organism: Acanthurus leucopareius; assembly: GCA_029814765.1. NCBI lineage: Eukaryota > Metazoa > Chordata > Actinopteri > Acanthuriformes > Acanthuridae > Acanthurus > Acanthurus leucopareius. Next base: position 14,916,974 of record JAQMCX010000032.1, read on the forward strand.
CAAACTACTGTGAAACAGAATCGGTGTTGTAAGACAGATGAACACCTCTTGCTCAGTAGCCAAGCAACAGTGAATTTTTAACATCTTAAAAGACGTTGTCCTAAAAAATTGGTAAAAAAAAAACTAAAATGTATCCAACAGAGAAACATGAAAAAGTGATTGACCATGCAGGGTCATGCACTAATGGTTTCAAAGATTAGTATCGGAGGGTCAAACCCGATATGAAAATCTGAGAAAAAGACAAGAATGATTATTCTAGCAAGCTGATTGGCAAAGCCTCATACATATATTTCCATCAATGCAGCACTTGGGCCTCCATTCCGTAATGAAACATTTGAAGTCAGTCAGTGTCACATAGATATGCTGTGGGTTTCTATAGAGGGAAAATGAAGCACTTTCTTCTGGATTGCCCTTCCAATTTAAAACTAGAATGAACATACAGATCAATTGGGCCATTCCTATTTGTGAGACCACCCTTCAATGACTGTCCATTTAATCTCAGACTACTTCCACCATGTTGGTTTATTTCTATTATTTTATCATGTTAGTGATGTAGCTGTAGGGATGGTATTGACAGTATCAGTTAAAGTTGGTGCAGAAATTCATTGTGTCATGGTTTAAATTCCGGTTCAGTTTATTTCCTGTTTGATGCTGATAGTCTTTCTTCTTGGTTTTTCTTTACTTTACCCCCTGCATCTGCTGTGTTTAATTAGTTAATTAGTTCCCCTTGTATTTGGTTCATTTGTTTTCCTTCCTTAAGCTGTCAGCGCATCCTGTTCGGCTCCCTCATGTTTCCTTGTGAAAATTCGGGTGTACATGAAGCCTGTGACTTTAGCATCTACCGAAGGTGATACTCCACTAAAGAGATAAAAAATAGCAGCAGACTAAAACATCAGATCTGTAAAGCTGAACAAGAGGATGAGAGATTTCTCAAACTAATCCATGAAACTAAAATAAATGCCATAAATCTGTTGTGTTTTTTACTGTTTTTACATGGTTCTCATGAAATTACAAAATCTTACTGCACCCTCTTTTTTACAATAATTTAATGACACCAGACTAAATAAATGGCACCACTTACTATCTATACAAACCAGCAACTAATAATTGCATTATTGTAGAGAATGGATATATGGAAATAATAACTTTGCTTCACTCACTCACAGTAACAAAGAGCAGCAGCGGAGACAGATTAGGTTGATTGCCTGCCATCCCCTAAAAGGCAGTAAACATCTGACATTCATGTTATTGCTCTACTGATTAACTTAATGAACCTGCAAGCATTACATGATGAAGGGTATTTACTTCATAATCTATGATCTCATTTTAAAGTATTTTCTCAGGTGTCAAAGCATAAATCATTTGATTTATTTGCATTAATTAGGGTGCTATTGAAGGTTTTGTAATTCCTACTGGTCCTATAGAGGTCATAAATTACTAACAACCACCTAAAATGTTTCCTTTTCCTTCATATAGAGGATATGGATAGTCTGTGAACTTTGTTACGAGTAAAGTTTGTCTACAGAGACTACAGGCTGTATAACTATTATCATACCAGCAGCACCTGGAACTTTACACAGATGTGTTCCTGTTTCCTTTAATATTTACCTCTTGCAGCACAGACTTGACTTTCCTGCCTTCATCAACAGCCAGAAAAAAACTCTCGGCTGGCCGGAGGAGCTCTTTGGGAAGTTCTGGACACACTGAAAAGCCATTAACCGGCTTTCTAAATAGGGCTGTGCTGCACGTGCCTGCACTGAGTCATCCATCCTGTGGAAACTCCTCTTGTATCTGTGTCAAGAGTGACGGCTGAAAGAACTGAATGTTGATGTTATTCCATATAACCTAATAATCTGCACCCTTCTTACCTTTTTTTACTTCATTCTGCGTGATAATAGAACCATAGTTATGGAATTGATTAATCAGAAATTAATACAAAAGATTTTACAAAGCTTTTATACTTTATCTTTATACAACCACTAATCTGCCAATGCTTTACAAGAGATCTCGTTTACACTCATCATGATAACTGGCAAGAATTAGCAGGTGCCTTTGGTTCTACTGATTGCATTTGATGAAAAATCACTTCTGATTGTCCTGAACACCCTGGGACGCCCGCTAATGTAGCTATTTGCGCTGATTTGACAATTAGCACAGTGGGAAAATGCCATACAATCAGTGTCTCTATTTAAACCTTCACAATGGTCGTAGAGGGAAATAAAACATTGTTTATTGTCCCCATTAAGGCCATGTCAAAATAGCACAAATCTTCGACCCAGGAATAACAACACCGACTGAGGCTACTCATGCTTTTTCAGGCTTTATCAAACCTCTTGTGAACAGCTTTTAACAAGTGTGTTAATTGTGAACAATGGACCCATGACTCAAGCTGCTAAAAATAATAGGAAAAATATATCGGGACAGAGCCAAACGTGTGTATGTTGTGTATGTGTCTGTCTCTATGTGTATTATTGATATTTCTTAGGGGGGGAAAAGGTCAGTGGAGAAAAGCTGCAAAAAGAGGAAGCACCTGTTTTCTCCCTCAACACTAACACACACACACATACCCACCCATACACGCACACACACACACACACACACACACACCCAAACACCCAAACACACACAGACTCAAAAACACTCACTAACACACATACACACAGAGACACTCACACCTGATGTGCACCATGTTTTGGGCCTATAGTTTAAAATCTTATAACTCTACAGTCATGTTAGCTCTCTGTAAACTGATGCAGATGTTTAACATGTTCATAATCTATCTTAGTTTATTGAGTTAGCATGCTAACATTTGCTAATAGCCACAAATAGGAGAGAATATTTTACAAGTCCAATTAAATTAAGTGCTAGCTTTCATACTCAATGATATGAGAAAATAACAATAAAGTAAGTAAAAATATTTTCACGTTTCAGCTGAGCCTGTTGTGTATGTAATTACTTTTACATGGTATTTGTTCATAAACCAAACTGACCAATCAGAGAAATTAAAATTTTGACTTGATGGTGGTGAAAGGTCGAGGAGCAGGGGAAAGAGAAAGACGATCTGCAAAAATTTCATTCTTATATAGAACATGGACATTTGAATCAACTTTATCATCAGCCCTTTGGGATTGATGTATTTCACAACAAACATTTAATTCAGCATCAACCTCATGGCGCAATTTGAAGAGTCTGGGGATCACCAGTGTCTTTAAAAATTGTCCTTGAAGCTAGCAAGGCTAACTAGGAATGTCTCTAACTTAGGTTCAAAGAGTCAGTGTTTGATTAGACATTAATAGGAATATTTTGCAAGCTGAGGGACTCAGTTTACAAGCAGGGATTACTTTAAGGTGGCTTGAAAAATTAAGGACAGTTTTTTTTTCTTTTTTTCTAGTTATTATTGTAATTGAATACTCTTTGGCCCCTGGAATTATTATTTGACTTTATTTCTACCTTCACAGACCGTTTTGTTTTATATACAGCCTTGAGATTTTACTGTGTAATTCAGTGCTAATAAACTTGCACAAGTTCGTAAGAAGACATTTACCACAGCATGATGTCAGGGATAAAAAGTAAACACTTACTGAGGCCACTTTGGGATTTTTAACTATTGCTGGGATTCACTCTGTTTTGTTTGTTTTTAGCACTTACTGCAAATGGATAGAAAAACTAATCTATAAGCACTAAAAGGAGCAAACCACTAAATGATGCTTGTGATTAATTTGCAAACATGTTGCCCAAGCTCCTCTGCTCCATTTCTGCCACAGGCACCATTCTGATTAGGAAGCTTTCACATTTGGGAGAAATGTGTTAATTAGTGAGAAACTATTTTGGAAAAAGCTTTTTAATGGCAATTGGGTGACTGGAGAAATCAAAGCACTGTCTATTTTTCAAAAAAAAAAAAAAAAAAAAAAAAAACAGAGCTCAAATGTTCCAGAGCAAGAAGGCAAATCCCTTCCAGTCTGAGAAGTGTTGTTCTAGCGCTGATGATGCCTCTATCTCTCTATTTCCTTTCAAGATGTAATAAAGAAACACATTGTTGTTAGTCATCCTCATGCTTGGGATTGGTTTCCTTTGTGCTGGCTCTGAAGGACACAATTTCCACCCATCCTGAAGAATTGACGAGACTTTTCCTCACCGTAAATGAGACGCCCAGGCTCAGAGACTAAACACTCAGCACCCCACTTCCATTGAAAGTGTCTGCAACCTGCTATTTTATGCCAAATTGAGTTTTTTCATTGCCTGTTTGCTATGTGACAGAGTGGTAGGAAGGATGAAGGCTGCCTAGGTTTGGTGCAAACTATATCGAACACTGCACACACATTTAAGTCCCAGCTTGTCCATAGCACTGAATTCAGCATCCATTCTGAAAACATACATACATTAAACAGTCCCAATTCAAAACTTAACATATAGCTGCTTCACTGACTTAAACATTTATTGAACAACCAAAAAACCATGATGTCAATGGGTCATTTTAAAAACAGAATGAAGTGTCAGTATCTACTAAGTGAAGTTGAAATGAAGACTCTCAGTAACTTTGCTTATTGCCGGATATTTGTTTGGATTCAATTACATTCTGGTGGAAAACAGGAAGGCTTTGCCTAATGAAGCCCTCAATCCTGCTGGGCTACTGCTTAAGTGAATTATTATAACAAGACAAGAGGATGCAGTCTCAGTAAGGCTTCTCGTGGCTCGTGATGATCTGTGCATTTGTGTGTCTGTGTGCATATGAGTGTGAGTGTGTGTGCCGTTGTGCAATCACCCTCTAGTAAATATCCATGTATGCAATTCAAAACAAAATCATGCCCTGATTGCATGCACCTCTATCTGATGCAAATGTGGACACACACATTCACAGAAACACACACAGAAGCACCTTCCCTGATTACAAACTTCTTGCAATTGTTTTGCAAGCAAGGATTGCATCTTTGTCCACATTTAATACTCTGTTCAAAGGAGACTGCTATTGACATACGTTCCCTATACCTTCCCACAGAGGGAGAAGAGAGCCAAAGTTATGCCTCATTACCAGATTAGCTTCCATCCCTGTAGCTTTTGGTTCTCAATAGAGGCTATTATGCTGCAGAATACATCTTTCATTGGCCTGTTTAAAAAGCTGAGATCTTTTTTTACACAGATAAGATAAGATAAGATAAGATAAGATAAGATAAGATAAGATAGAACTTTGTTTATTCAATCGTAAAAAATGTGCAGAGGTTACAGCACAGTGCAGGAAGAGTGCACATGTAAAGAAAAATATTAGAAAAACTGGAAAAGTGCAATCTAAAGGTACACAATGCTGGATACATAAACAAGCTAATGGCACAGCTCATGTTACATTTGTACAAATTTTAAACTTATAGGTCTAGTGTCTTAAATTTAAGGGGATCATTTTGTAGAATATGGGTGAAATTTTGTAGAATATGGCTGAAATTTTATAATTTAAGACTCATAAGTATGTTTTTCATGTTGTGTATAATCACCTGAAAATAGGAATCTTTTTCATTACCTTAGAATGAACATTTTATATTTATGAAGGGAGCAGATCCTCTTCCTTGGAGCCCACCATGGTGCATCCAATGTTTCTACAGTTTAAGTACAGGTAAGCATGTATGGTTAATTCAATAACTATGTCCATGATATACACACATAATGTGTCCAGGTATCTCCTATATCAGAAAGATATATGATTGTAATCCAGTGTAACAGTAGTCCAAGAGAATGAGGGAAAGGTGAAATGTGTTGCTTTACATTTCTGGCAAAAAAAAAGGTGGTGCTCTGTTAGAAATAATTCAATATGGAGAAAGAAAAAGCAGTTAAAACAAGACTTTCATTAATTCAATCACAATCTGATGTTTTATCAGGATCAAGAATTTTTTTCTGTGGCTTTAACCACTTTCTTGCTCACTTCTAGCAGTTTTACCGAGGATAATTGTGACTATTTCTTGAGGAGCTTATGTCTTTGTAGAGAAACACATACTCCTTTTCAGCAAATGGAAACACAGCTGAGATGAAAAAACAGAATGACTGGGTCACCAGGCAGACCAAAGAGAAATGGAGTAGAGGGGTAATAGGCAGGCAAACAGTGAGCTGGATAACAGGCAAAGAAGACAGATAACACAGAGCAAACAGGAGGAAGTATTGATATAGCAGGCAAAGATTGACAGCCTCTTAGAGGTGCTCTGGGCTTCAGATTCTCGGAAAATCAAGAAAAGAAAAAGTTAATTTAAAAAAGGTAAACTGGTTTTCTATCAGTTTGTTTTTTTAACCTGAGATGCAAACCTAAAATCAGGAGACTGAAGAAAATCAGTGTAATTATTGGGAGCTTTTCATCAGGATGAAAGAGCTGTACGTTGCCTCAAACCACAGACCCACAAAGTGCTGCTGCTGCCTTCGAATGATGAAAAAGTCAGGAGGATAAAGGAGAAAGAGAAAATCAACTGACTGTACAGGAGAGTCAAAGACATCAGACAGGCTGCAGAAAAGACAAAGATGAAGAGAAAGCACCAGATGAAAAAGCAGCAGAATCTGTGGTAAACAAAGGACAAACTATGAGCTCACCCACCCCAATGTATGTCCTCTGCCTCCACCCCTCCCCAGTCTATTATTAGCTTTATTGGGAGGAGCCTTGTCTATTGTCCTACTTATTGATTTAAGTGTATTTTTACTCAAGTGCACTGATAGAGTACATGGCTCTATTCCCTGTAGCACTGCTGCATCTTGAAGGTCAGTGCAGCAACATTTCATCCATTTTTTGCCACAATGATGCACAATTTGACACTTGAGGAGTTCCCAGCTATCCCAAGCCTTCTGCCTCGAACAGGAGCTGGGTATTGTTTCACCCCTCTTAGTTGGTAAAAGATCAAGACTAACCAAATATGACATAAGCTGAGCTGATTCATTGCTGGTTGGAAATGATGAAGTATGCTGTGTGTTCAACCCTCAACACAAAATCAATTTTTTACCGCCCTTTTGTTGCAGCCAAGTCCCAAGGTGAATCATAGAGTCAGTAAAAATAATTTACTGCAGATCTACACAAGATCTGCAGGAGATTCTTGTAGCATGTGTGTGTCTTTTGGAGGAAGGAAACAAAAGCTTTGTCCCCAGTCTGAAAAGCGGTTAAGGTTAAATTTGGGCAAATAGTCATTAAGGTCAGGCTCAGGATTATGGTAAGACTCCAGAAAATAAATGTTAAACCTAAGTCAGTTTTCCAAAAGTGAGTGTGTGAGAGATTCAGTCTCCCTACCTTTTTAAGCACAAAGTCTTTGTACATGTGTAGGTCTATGTCTGGTATTGGACTTCAAACATGTAAAAGCATGAAAAATAGTGACTTTTAGTTCTAAATAAACTCAATTCAGACTATAAAATCCTGTCTTGTAAAAAAATGTAAGACTGGAGAATATTTTAGCTTACAGTGAGTAAATTCACCCTGTCAGACCCTGAGGCAGCTTTAAGATTGAGAGGATTTTCTGAACTGTAAGTAGAAGTTGCTGTGCTGAGATACATCAATCAGATTAAAGCAACATGATTTCAGATCAAACGAGTGATTTTTTTTTCCCCCTGTCAAGAAGGCACTCTCTATATACGGCACTTACGCGGGTCTGAACCACTCTTGAATTTCATTTGTACTTAATAGAGAACCTCACTGCAAATAAATTCTATTTTAAAATCACGTATTCTAGTGTTTCTGCATGAGGCTCATCGTTATTAACTAAGCATTAAATGTGAGAAGCTAGAAGTGAAAGTGGTTGAGATTTGAATCTGTGTCTGTCTGAAATATTAAGCAGGAGAGTAGCTGCTCCTTTCGGCTAGTACATAACTCAGAGTTGACTCCAGGCTTTGCTCAGGACACCTCAATAATAAATGAAGCTGCAGGACTTCGTGATCTTATTTAGACTCGTAATTGATGTATGGGGCACTGAGCTGAAGGTGTATCCATTCTGTATGTGTGGGTGTATGTGGGTGGATGAACGTGTACTTTTAGATACATTACTTCCTGTAAGCCCCTAAAAGCATTATGATTCATTACCAGTGCAGCCATTGTGAATTACTCTCACTGTTGCTCACAGTCTACGCTATAGCTCTATTATTAAGCTGCGCAAAGCACTTAGTCATAGTCCTCCACTAATAACGTATACAGTATTTGTATTTACCTGGAGCTACAAAATGATTTGGTGGTGTTTCTTATGACAGTGTTTGGGATCATATTTGTGAAACTGAGACAATCAACCTTGTGAACACCTGGCTGCTCTGTCTAAGCTTCCTTTGCATATTTTCTCCCTGTTTATTGTCTGTATGAATGAATTAAGGGAATGGATTTGGGAGATTAATCTTGAAACCACCCAAGGAAAGTCTCTAATAGAAAAAAATTAAACATAATAAATACAAAATGATTAAAGGATGATATCTCAAACTCCAACTTTATTTATTAGCAATTAGCATGGTTTTCAAGCTGGCTGTTACTGGATATACACTATCACAGGAAGACGTTAGAAGATTTTTCATGTGACACAGTGATCCTGAAATAGTCGATGTTTAGGCTCTTTTTCTGTTATTGTTTTTTATTTTGAAGTTCAGTCAAGTCTTCATCCGCGATATTACCTCAAATATCTTTACAATCTGTGCAGGGAACGCCACATCTCAAAATTAGCAATTATTTTGATGAGACATTAGCTAAATATCAGGGTTATACAATCAAGTTATCCATTTTTCTTCTTAACGCAAATGAGGATTTCTACATTTTTTTGTACCAAATTCTGACGACTAAGGTTTAAATTAGCAAAACTACCCCATGATCTTCCTACATTCCTCCTGAAAACTGCAGAATTACCTAGGAAAGGTTAAAAACCTTGGTTTATTCTTTGTAATAATATTAATAGCTATATTTCTTTTACAAGCTGCCTTTGCACTGATATCCTTTTTCATCAAGACCATTATGTTCACTCCATTTATATCAAAATTATGCTGTGGTATTTATGCGAAAAAGGTTTGATTTAAAGCCTTCTGTTTGTTTTTTTTGTCTCAGATCATCTATGATATAAAAATACAATGAACCAATATAGAGAACCCAAAATCAACTATACAATTTTTGGAAAAATCAAAAAAGATTTTAATATTTGAACACTTTTTTGTTTTCCCAGATGTTCTACACCTTTGCAACATGTGTATTAGTCTTATACTGCCCCCTACTGATAAGGCACAAACTATTTTCCCCCTCTGTGCAATACGTTGCCCTGCAAACTAAGGTGATACAAACACTGCAATATCTCTGATGAAATTCAGTCTTGTTTGTGTGATTGTGTGAACCTTAATGGTCTATTTTCTATTGTTTCCATACTTATGATGGTCTGGAATTACAGAACACTTCAATTTTAAAGAGACAATCAACATGGCTTCCATCTCTCCTGGGCTGTGAGGAAAAACCATTTGCACAATATGGTACAGAGATACTCATAACAATCAGGAACAAAAGGGAGGAATGATACAGTTACAGTGTGTGGCTGAAAGGGAATGAGAAGAAGAGAACTCATTCATTGACACACAGGCTGTCAAAAAAGGCACACCTAGTTAGAATACAGGGTTGATATGAAAAGGAAACCTCTATGGTAATTGTATGAATATATAACATGTCCTTGTGTGTTATACACAAGGACACAGCACATGTTCCTGTGTTCTAATCAGTGGGTGTGATACAATACATCAGGATCAGCATAATGATACACAAGACAACCTCATCTATAAATCAAGCAGAATATGATTTTTTATTTCACACATGCATTTTCATTCATCTCCAAAGCCCTTGCTGACAAACAATAAATGGGTTGTGGTTGACTTACTTAATAATTTGGAATTTAGTGTGTGCAAATCACAAAATTCTAAATGCCTCCCCCTCCATCTGTTCAGATATTATCTATAATAATAATAATAAAAATAAAAAATCTCTCTCTCTCTCTCTCTCTCTCTCTCTCTCTCTCGGGGGGGGGGGGGGGGGGGGGGGGGGGGGGGGGGGGGGGGGGGGGGGGGGGGGGGGGGGGGGGGGGGGGGGG
>JAQMCX010000032.1:14927119-14951735 GCA_029814765.1 Acanthurus leucopareius
TAAAAACTCTCTCTCTCTCTCTCTCTCTCTCTCTCTCTCTCTCTCTCTCCCCCTCCCTCTCTCTCTCTCTTCATCATGGTTCTATGATTCACGTCCTTGCTCTGTTTCAGTGCTACGCATTTGTCATCTGGCTGGCTTTGCTCTTGGCAGCTAAACTGTAAACTAATTAAAATACTAAGCCATCGACAAATTAGGAGAGCTGTGTTTTCTCAGATTCATGCAGGCCTGAAATGTCAGCTGTATCAATAGGAATCATTTCTTTCTTACTCTTACCAAGCTGATTTTGTATCACATACTCAGAAATGTATTGCAGCTGATTGGGTGTGATAATGGCTTTTTTTTTCTCTTGATTTTCCAACACGAATGATCATACCTGTTGAATTTTTACAAAATATTACAATATTTTAATTTGGTTAAAATAATTTTCTAAAACTTTGTTTTTCAAAGTATGAGCTAATATTTTTACTATGCTCTGGGTTGATTGATATAAATGTCTATCCTCATGGGTGTCATTTTGATGGAGCATTCAGAAAAACATTATAATATTATAATACTCTGACAGAAAATCATCAGACTGAAACAAGAGGCAGACATCTGATCTGAATAAACATGAACTGAGTTCTCGTGAATGCCCACAGGCTTTGGTGAGGCAATGCTTCCATAAATGTTTGCATAATGGACATATGTCTATCAAGCAAGGAATACGAGTAACTGTTTCAGTTTGAGGTTGATAGCACAGCTTAGTTTGTTTGGACAGCAAACAAGACTATTGACTGGTTCACCTGTGAGCCACAGAATGCATGTCTGAATATCTAGTGGACAGAGTGGATTTACAAAACTCTCATTGTGAATTCACCTCTCCTGTCACAGTTGAAGTGAATGGAACGATTTGTTTTTTAATGTGACTGCATTCATCCGTAACTGAGTTGTTTCAGTTGAGTTTGATGCACAAGTCACAAGTCAGTAAAAAGCCTTTAAAAAGCTGGTAGATTTTAATGTGCAGTGAAAGATACACTGCACATAAGGCTGGTGCTATGGGAAATGTGAGTTCTCTTTTTCTTTTATTTTATGACCAATTATTGCAAGCAGCCATCTTAAATTACTATACTTTTAATTTCACTGCAATTACAGAATATCCTAGTAGTAATTTTTAAAATTAAAAATACAGAGCATGAAATCTTGAAGAGTCATTAAGACAAGGCAACTGGACTGTGTTGAAATTTGTTTTGTTTTTTTTGGGAAGACAAAACAAAAATGAATATGTACACTCTCGCTATATGCCTGTCAGTCAGGAAACCCAGCTGCAAAGATCCTGAATGATTTGGGGTGAGGAGTACATGGGTGGGCAAGGTTAACAGTTATTTGTAATGTGTGAGTTGTGAGAGGCCGAAGAAAGGGACAGTTACTTGTTGAAGAGCGCCATCCAATGGTCAATAGGTAAAAATGTTTTTCCATTCACCTTGACCTGCACTAAAAATATATCCGGTCTGTGATTCCCTCAGATGCTGAATTACTCTTCAATTAAACGATTTCTCCACGTAATTAACTTTTATCTGGCTCTGGTTTGTGCCTTGTGCCTGAATCTCCTATCTAATACACCTTTCTTCAAAATAAAAGCATGTAACTTGGACTGTATGTTGTCTAGTCTGCTGACAATGAGGTTGACTTTAAAAAAAAACAACGTTTACGTAAATATTAAAAATTCAGATATCTATTATTTGTGTGTCTCTGTGGGTTAGGAAATCGGAAACACAGTTTTTGAAAATTTTGACCACAATGTTCACATTTGTTTTGAAAGTACATTCCGGATAACATATAGTAGTTTCATGTACAAATTACGTTGCCAGGTAATATAACGCAATAATTTTTCACTCCATGTTAGCATTCAGCTAACTGTTAATATAAAAATAGACTTTAAACAACAGGAAACACCATGAGGTAATATGCGGTTTATTATTTTTTTAAAATGAACTTTTGTGGATATATGCATAACAAAGAGTTTTAGTCGTGATAAGTTGTTAAATCAAAATATTTCATACCATTTATACCGTCACTTTAATATGAGTTATGTTCATTAAATTTGTCCTATTTAGCTAGGTTTTAATTGGGACGTCTTAGGGGAGCTAGTTAGCTTGCTCACAAATTGTGGGTTAGTTTGTTAGTTAGTTAGCTTAACCTAACTTTAGCTGTGACGTTAATGCCACTGCAAATTTCATCTCTGAGAACGACCTCAATATAATTTTCCCAGGACTTGTCAAACTCATGTGCCATGGCACGACTTAAACTAAAGAACACTGTGGGATGTCCATGACACAAACATATAAAAATATAGTTCATGTCAACAAGCAGTTTCGACATCTTTTGTTACCTTACATGTGGACACTTGTCCTCACGTATGGTTCAGACCACCAGAAGGTGATCCAGCTCTAGTCTAGCATATTCAACGGGAAACACTCTTTATATATCTCTTTAATGAGCTACTCTGCTGCAAAATAAGTATTATGATGAGTTTTACTGTCACAAATATTGAACTTTTTAAAAGGTAAGACTTTGAATGGTGAAAGTCTTATAATAGAGCAATATTAAACGCTGCTGTTACAGTTTGTACTTAAATGTTGTATCTGCATCTCAACTTTAAAGATAAGCAGTGTGTGGTGTGCAAATAGTTACTAAAGGAATATGCATTATATATTATTGACCCGATATAGATGTGTGAATATTTTCATGTGAAAACATTATTAGGAGGCTAATTTTAACTACTTTGAATGCTGTTTGTAGATAAATCTTTAACAATGAATTGTTTTTAATAAATGTTGTGTTGCATGTAAAATCTGAATATGTCTGTTGCTGCTGAATAACTGAAGTAGAATTAGTCCACTTTTTTCACTGAATTTAGTTGAACTATAAAACAGCAGAAAATTAAAATACTTGAGTATAGCACAAGTACATTACTCTTATTGTACATTATATCCAGTACATAGGTAACATTTCCACCATTGGTTGACATCAAAATGTGACTCCTTACAAGACACATCTTTCAGAATTTAAATGTCACAAGTTTTAGTCACCAAGTTCTTAAATTACTGACTGTAAAACATACTGTGAAATGAAATAAAAAGTCTGTGCCTGGCTGTCTGCTCCAGTTTACAGGATGAGTGCCCCCTGCAGAGAGCAGCCAGAATCATTCAGGAGGCCTGGAGAGGATATGTGGTGAGTGCAGCTGCTGTTGGCACACACAAGCCCTTGTACATACACTAATTAAAGTAAACATGCACAGGCATAAACTGAAACTCTTTTTCCTTCTTAAACTGTAGTACAGAGAAGTCTTCAAGTATTTCAAAGCACTTGTCAGCAATTTCAGTCAGCAGGATCCAAAGATGATCCTCAAAACTGTCAATCCTCGAGAGGTAACAGGAATCCTGGTCTCTGTAACTATGATCCCTCTATTAATCCATTGCTACTTTGGCTCTTTACTTTATTTGTTTTCATTGTCTTTAAAATGCAATGTTAATATTTTCTTTAATATCTCATTTTTAATGTACAGTGGCTTAGTAAATTGCTTCGTTTACCTTGGACCAAATGTTCATGTGTGAATGAATAAGTCTTGCCCTACCTATAAGATCAGCAGTAAGATTTGATTTTCTGGTGGCAGGCAGAATTGCTGGATGCTGCTGCTGGAGTTTTCATCAGATTTCGACTTGGAGGGGTGAGAACCAAATATGAAAATAGTAATAAATATTTTAAAAGTTATGCGGATATGACAGTGCAATGCATCTTATTTATTCCTTTGCCTTCAGATTACTTTTCCTCCAAACATCTATTACAAGATCTTCACCCATAGACCCATCGCAGATCTTTGTGCCAGCAGCCCCAAGGACTACACCCAGCAAAGCCTTAAGAGGTCTGTGGCCCAGCAGACCACCAACGGCTGGTCTTTTATCCAGGATGATCGATCAGGATGGTACCAGCGAAAAGAGAACAACAGCTGGAGGCTCTTCTTCTGCAAGGTGAAGAAAGTGTCAGATCATTTTCTGTTCTGCCTGTTATTTGTTGATATTTTGTGCAAATAGAACACAAAATAAGCGCCACATCAGATGTTATGTAGTCTTTTTATGTATTTCTTCTCCTCATAGTTGATTCCCATAGGTGAGCCTGCAGAGATTGGTGCCAACAAAAGAATTAACTTTCACCACTCCAGGTTGCAGCGGCAACAGGATGTAGGCAGGTGGAAGAAAAGGAGGAAAATTGAATGGCTGAAGCAGATGTGAGTATAAGGAGGTGCTTATAGCCTTAAATAACAGTCATCATCCCATCATACATTTTTCTGTCCCTTAAAACTAATCTTTTACTGTATAGCAGCCACTCTGGCCTCAAGTGGTGATTACATGTAACAGTAAATGCTCCCCTTAGTGTGTCTCTAAATCAAAATCTAGCCACAGAGCTTAGCGTGTTTTTTTTTTGAGAGATAAGTGTCTGTCAACCTTTGAAAGCCCCTGCGTAGTTTAAAAAACACTTCTATTTTGATGGTTTATAGACAGTACATAGAAAGGACATGTCTTTTGTGCTTTGAACAACACAAGAAAAGTAAAAACAGCTTGTTTGTATAAAACCATTAAATAATGGACCATGATTAGTCTAGAAAAAAAATCTATGCAAATTAACTAGGTGCATTTGTACTTTTTCCCCCTATCTTTAGACTAGAAAACAGAGCCACAACCTGGAGAATAGGTTACTTTTTTTTTTTATTGTGCACCGAATTGAATATTTTTGTGGATATTAAGACGGTAGAGATTGCAATGTGAAGCAGACTCTAATATCTAAAAAGCTATTATAGATAGAGTGGCATGAGAATGATTGCCTCTTTATTTTGCGATCCGCAGATCCTCACTCCTTTTTTATCAAGTTCCATTATGTGGTTGAAATGGTCATTCAGAGAGAAACATCTCAGCAATCAGTGTATAGAATCTCATGAAATCTCTTGACATTTTTATCCCTTCTTTGAATTGTAATGACTTAAATTAACTTTTCAGAAACACTTTGTCATCAAGTCATATTTCAAATTGTTCAGTACTCTCATTTATGATCAAATACTTGTGAACAGAATTACATTCCCATCATCTTCAGCTGTGCTTTGTGTTCATTGTACATTTGCATTTTAAAGTGAGCCAACAAACTAAACTAAGGTGCTCAAAATTGGTAGAGCGTGCCTGCTAAACATAAGATTGTTAACATTATCATGGAGCATGTTAGCATGCTGACATCTGCATGTAACTCAAAGCATCACTGCACCTAAACGCAGTCTCCCAGAACGGCTAGTAGGCCTGTTTTTGACTAATGAAGTTACTTGTTTAAATGGAAAAAAAATTAGATTTTTTACTTCTCTGTCTCACTTTAATTAACACAAACTATCTTACAAACAGAGGCTGCGACTAGGTTACCAAAGCATTTAACACCATTAACATGACCAGATCTGCTCACTATCATACCAGTAACACAATCAATGTGTTTTCATCTCATTTAATGCCTTTATTCTCTATTTCCAAAAAGTAAAAAATACTTTTATGTGGCAGAGTAATGCTCCATTCTGTTTAGAAATCTATATGTTTTCTCTCCCTCAGGTATAACGAGGGTCGTCTGCAGACTAATTCATTGCATCGACATGTTGCAGAGCTGGTGAGGAATTCAGCTAAGGAAATGATAGACGCTATTAAAGAGGAGGGAGATGATGAGATACTGGAATGGGAGCTGGATGAAATTTTGGCCTGGACCAATACTCTCAGCTTTGAGGAGTAAGACTCTTAAACTCTAAAACATTCCAGTGCTGTCTTTTGAATAGAGTTAAAAACCTAATCTGTGCCATTTTGTAACATAGTTTAATCCCTTGCTATTTTTGCATGTGCAGTTATATGGAAGAGTGGAGACGTTTGGCCTGCAGTCACTCCTCTGAGCCCAGCAAAGGTGAAAGCATCTTTTTGTTACTTATGTAATGCTTTGTACTGCCATCTGCTGTTGAAGTTCAGGATCTGTATTCAATAAGATTCTTAGAGTAATCTCAGAGAGCTCTTAACTGAACCTAATACATTTTTAGCAGAGAGTCCTAGCTTTTTATTTAATGACTAAGATTTACGAACACTTTCAAAGCAACTCTGAGCAAGGAAAGCTCAGAAAATTTTAACTAAATGAGGAGACATGATAGACCTTGTTGCTAGGTATGACGCATTATTTTAAAATAATCTGATTGTGATTGGTTGGGAAAAGAGTAAAATAAAATGACTCTTTAGTGATAATCGTCATAGAGTTTCAAGTGAAACAATAGAATCTAATCTGTTAATGATATGGTGTAATAGGCCCACTATTTAATATAATGAACATCTCTGTTGAGAATAAATGTATGTAATAATTTGGAGTAGCTGAAAAAATGTTTGAAAACGCTGGACTACTTGTGTAGAAAACTCATTGTAAACACTGATAGTGGTTTATTTACTTTGCTTATATTTATTTACTTTGCTGATAATTACCGTACTTAATCTATGTGATATGAACGAGGTAGAATATGGGCCAGCTTTTATCAATATCTGTGACTGCTGCATAGGATCCAAATCATCACTGCAGCACTGCTTTTTTTCCATGGCCGAATACTTTAACAGCAAGATTGCTTTCATTTCCAGCTTTATTGTGTTTTGCCGTTCAATGGGAGATGTGATTGCATTTCTAAAAAGATTTAAAACAAACCTGATTCCCTTAGGGTCTAATTCTTAGTATTTAATGAATTCACTGTCAGCTAGTGTTTCAAGAATACATTTCTCCATTTTCTTTAGCCCTAACCCCTTTTACCAGTTTCTAATCTACTAAGGAAACTCTTAATGTGCTTAAAAGTCCTCCGTTCTCCTAACAATTTCACCTCAAGAGCTCCCTTAAGGGCTAAGACGCTTTATGAAAAACTTTTATATTTGCCAGGATCTGCCCTTAACTTTTAGGGGAAATTCTTAGAAAAGATCATGAGCCCAGAACTATTAAGGCTGTATTTACTTCAGTATACAATCTCTCATCTAGAGTTATATAGAACTGTGCTCTAATTTAAGTTGCCCTTATCTTATTCTGTTGTTTATTTCTTTGTCTTTTCTCTTCCCTCTCTCTCTCCACTGATCCCTCTATCTCTTACAGATGTTCATTTACATTCACCCATGGGAGATCCACAAGTTTGCTGATAAGGACAACTAGGTTAAACCAAATAAAATAATTAATGTTAAAACCATCTCAGTTCTGATGTGTGAATTTAAAGCATATGCTTTTTAATTAATGAAAATGGGACTGTATGTATTCTTTGCAAAAAATCATGCATGTTATTTCTGGCCCGCTTATAAAATATAGCCTTTAAGTATGTAAATATTTAATTTATAACGACATGTATGTTGTTATGAGCACAGTTCAACTTGTGAGACATGGAGGTTGAAATCTTAGAACATTGTATTTACAGGGAACACAGAAGATACAGAATCTGATGGATACATTTCACCGCAGCATGCTTTTTTTTGTTAGTTTTAATCTTTTTCGCAGGTTTTTACAGTAATAATAATTGTACTTCTTGTCAATTTTGTTGAAAAAAAAGGTATAATTGGAAAACACAGCTCCCACAGGAAATAAGGTTTATATATTTTGTAGATTTGCTAAGTAATGTATTTAAAGATTTTTTTAACTTTAAGAGTTCATCAGAGCTGTGGAGATCCTGTTAGAATCTACTTTAATTTGTAAAATAAGTTACTCCTGACTTAAACCCCTTTCTCACCTCTCACTTTCAAAATAAAATCCCATACAATTAAACACAAGCAGTTGCACTCTTGTTTCAGTTTTGCTGGAGAATATTGAATCGTATATTTTACATCACGACTTCATTTAACACATATCCATTACATATGCTGGTAAAAGATGAATACTTATTATGCTTATTGCTTATATGCCTTATAGAGTAAATTGTACGGGAAACGGTTTATACCGGATGTGTCGTCTTTAAAACGCGACTAACCGGATATTTAAGTGGACCTAAAGGAAAGTGGAAGCAACGGAATCAAAATGGTATGGTTAAAGTCTTATTTAATTCGTTATAATTTATCCTGTCGTAACCATAGTGTTTATAGTCGTTTGCCGTAGTTGTGCCTATATTTATCTCAGCTCCTGATACAAAAGTGTTCTGTCTTTTTATCGTCTGAAATCCAGTTATTGTGAATTTGATTAGTCACTTGAGCTTATGCTAGTTAGCGTTTAGCTATAAGGTTGCTCAACTCTTTCATAGAGAGTTAGTTTGGTGTTGTTAGTTTTCAGTGGTTGTTTAGGAATTCCAGATATTAATCAATAAACGTGAATTGTCTTTGTTTGTATTAGGAAAATCGAGGACTTCGCTCTCAGCTCAAAGACAGTGTACCTGTGGCCGGCTTCTGTCCGCACGGAGCTTATGGAGTGCAAGACTCTCTGCGTAGCGGGTGAGATACTGCCGCAAAAGTTTTAATCTGGTGTAATTTAATGCTTAATGTGAAGATTATACCATCTCCTACTTGCTTGCATCTCCTGCTATATAGTCATTTATGTCATTGGTTTATATGATGCTTTTAGATCTTAGCACTAACTTCCTGTGAAAAGGTCTACTTAAGGAAACATAATGTATTAATGCCAACTTTTTACATAGCGCCTCAGCGACTAATTCTTCAAGTATAACAAATATAGAATAATACCACTCACATGTACTTACTATATTGTAATGTCACAAATAAGACGTGTGACTTGTTTACTTTTAGTGGCAAAGTGATGTAGTTTGTGTGACAGCTGCCTCTGGCAAGAGGAGCCACTGAACATATTCTTTGTTGTTGGACATAACTCTTAATTGTCTCTTAAAACAAGTTGCTTGTATAACATATTGACTATCACTGGCTTGCTTGTTCTGTTTCATTTTTGCTATACAGCTTTTCCAGTGTAAAGAATGAGCTCCTTCCAAGCCATCCACTGGAGATTACAGAAAAAAATGTGAGTTTTCTGAATTATAAAAAAATAAATAAGTGACCCAATCTTTTAAACTCCTGCAGAATTCACCAACATTAACTGGAGGATTGTGGGTGTGTAGATTGTGATTGATTGACAGGTTCCAATTCTCCTGGCAGCTTTGATGCTGATAGAGGCAACAGCATATTTGTCATAGTACAATATTTCATCAAGATTATTTTCAGCAATGGGGGAAAAGAGTTTTGTTGTTCATGTAATGTAAAGGAATAAAACTCTGCACTTAATTAGGCACATATGGTATATATCATGTTTCTTTTTTTTCATTATGGGGACCTATATCAGTTATGCAAAATATCTCAGCAAGAATACTCTTTGTTTTCAAGGATACTGAATGTTTTTCAGTGTTCTAATGGCCATTTATTTTATTCCTCTTACTTTATTCCATTTAATCAGAGAGCACAACAGAAAAACAACAAGGAGGTTTATGGTTAATAATCATTTGAAATTGTGGATTTGAAAGATTTTGTGTTTCTGTGGTGTGCAGTTCCAGCTAAACAAGGACAAGATGAACTTCTCTACGCTCAGAAACATCCAGGGTCTTCATGCTCCCCTCAAACTTCAGATGGAGTACAGGGCAGCTAGACAGGTAACTTTATGTCTTGTCATACTCCAAATCACAAGCCCCAAATAGCCATTTCCCCTTCACTACTTACCCTTTTTACTTGTTTTAATGTTCACTTCAGTTTTAAAATGCAACTTCACACAAGAATTTGACTAGCACCCATCCCAGCATATTTAAATGTTATGCTAATAATTGTTGCAGAGGACAGCGAGGGACAGACACTGTAGGTAGTATTGTCTTGTGGCTATGTAAGAGACAATGAGCAGTGTGACAGACTGACCCCTACTCAGTATAGCAAGACGAGCCATTAGCAGCTTCTCCTTGTGTCCTGTGTGACTCTGTGTGTGACACAGAGAGCCTGCTAAGCCACAACCCTCCCATGCTACAGTATGCAGTACCTCTGTAAGTTAACTCCTGATGTCTGTCCCTCCTCCTTTTAGATCCAGCGTTTGCCGTTCTTGCAGAGTTCAAACCTGGCTCTGGATACTCTGCGAGGCAGTGATGAGGCCATCGGCTTTGAGGACATCCTTAATGGTGAGTGCCATGTGCTTTCACCTGACTGACCTCTGGTCACTGACTCAATGGTCTGAATGTGATCTGTAACCACCATACTGTGTGTGTGTCCTGCTACTTTACAGATCCAGCCCATAGCGAAGTGATGGGAGAGCCTCACATGATGGTGGAGTACAAACTGGGACTTTTGTGAAAGAATATGGACACACACATTACATAGCTACACACATAGATTTAGGATTATGTTTGTTTGCATACATTATTAATCAGCTCAAAAACAAAAATCCCCAGTTCAGGTTCGGTTGTTTGATGGAGGGCTTGATGGGGATCTGAGGGGAATTATCCTGTAATGCTAATAGATATTGTGACTCAGACAAACATTCTATGCTGTTTTTGTATTGTTCCATTCTGGTTAACATTTTAAATAAACTTCATACATGATGTTGCTTCACTTGACAAATTATTTAACTGTTGTACTTAAAGTCGTGCTTCTATAATGTGTTTCATGGCATCAAGAAATTGAAAATAAGTTCACAGCCTTCTAGGTAACAGCTAACACAAATAATACAACTATGCGGTGGCATAGCATGATTGATAAGGTCACAGAATGTTGTCTAGTGTCTTTCTGTAACTGTTATTTTCGATAGTCTGGACTTATTTATTTGATAACTTTTCTTGCTGCCGTGGTGACACTAATGCTACACTGTAAGTATGCAGCACTGAAGCATATTCATTAATATATACTATAATTTATAGCCATAGGCTGTCATGCTCTGTATTTCACAGCCATGAAAGTGATGGAATAAAAAGGGATCTACTGTGGTGTTAGCACTCTTGCAATAAGGAGCTGTTTCAGATGATCTGATGTGTTTGACATATAGTCCATGATAAAACGCTATTAAGATGTGTCGCTACATAGCAAAGTAACTGCTGATTGATATTTTTTTATGTAATCAGGCGCTGAAATGTCAATAGCCTACTTACATTAGCAGATGTAGAACAGAAACTCATAACATCAGTGTTTTTAACATCATAATATTTTTTGTTAACGAAAAAAAAAACATTATTGAAAGGTCAAAATGGAGAATGGAGAAGAGGTCTGTGTGGTCCACATAATAAACTTTGGATGTGAGGCTTCCTCTGTTCAGACATCACCATGTCAGAAATGATCCAGGTGAGACATGCGTAAGCACGCACACGCAGAGAAGTGACGTGAAGGATTCCATGCTTCTATGTTTTTCTACACGCGCATCGTGACGAAAGGATTCTCAATTGAGAACAGTTAGTCAGAAGGTGCAGTCGCTTCGTTTCACTCGACGATTTCTTCGAGAAAGCCACATCAGCTGCCAACTTTTTTCACCCCAGAACTTCTCAACGACCCACTGAACTGGATTACAGGACTTTCCTCATGAAACACGTGAGTTTTTTTAACCTTTTAAACCCATGTTGTTTATTAATATCTTTACCGTTGAGACTTTTGGAATCACCAACATTCGATCACCGTTAACGTCTCAGACTGAACATGTCAAATAGTGTCAGACGAAGGATAGTGTTTTTTTAGGTTAGAAATTGACTCGGTTTTGAAAACAAAAAAGCAGTTATTTATTTTGTCAGTTTGTTCTGGGGGTAAATATGCACAGGGCTGATGTGTACGTTTTAGTGTCACATCCTTTGTGTTTTTCTAGTGTCAAAGAAAAATTGAACAAATAAATTAAGTGTTGGTTAAAAGTAAGAGGTTCCCCCCTCCACTTCACCTCCACTCTCCTCTTCTCTCTGCTCTAAACAACATTAGTCAGGTGCAGTGAAATTTAGTGGAGTAGTCAGGTGAAGGGGGGTGGGGGGATAGAGAGTCGAGGACAGGATAGAAATGGAGAAACAAGTAGAAGACTGGCATCAACACAAGTGGGTAGAGTGGTAGTGGGAAAGCGAGGAGAAGAGAGAAGAGGACAAGAAGTGGAAAGGGGAGGAGATGAGATGATGCTAGAAGTTTAGAGAAGTGGAGACACCATTTTCAATATGTTAACTTTATTTCACTAAGTGCAGGCACCAGAGCTCTCCATTCTTCTCCTCTCTCCTCCTAACAAGCCCTGTCCTCTCCTCTCATCTCCTCCTTCATTTCTCCTCTCCATTTCTTCTCTCTACTCCACTCGAGTCCACTCCACAGAATCTTTTCCTCTCCTGCTCTCCTCTACTGATGAAACGTTCGAAAAGTCATCAGAATAAGTGACTATTTAAGTGACACTGTCAAGCACACACATGCAGAAAAGGATGCTCCCGCTCCCTTAGTTTTAACACTCTTGCACAACACTTGAAGCGTACACATAAGCTTATTGTAATAGAGCTTGCTTTTTGTTTCTTCATCCTGGCTGGTTTTGCTTGTAGGTCCCTTTGTGAATTTGTCAGACTTTGCATGAAAAAGCAAAGGGTGTTTTAATTATATCTTGATTCTCAACTATTAAAGTTAAAGATGCTCCAGGTCTTGTTTTCTTTAAGTTATATTCAAAAAAGTCAGACAAAATGACCAGATGATTCCTCTTTCAAATGAGGCTGTGGCAGCTGATCCATTGGAGATGAGGAAGCCAACTACAGACTTGTACATCAGCTGTAATTGCGGCTGTGTGGTTGAGATGCTGGATTGACTCCCTCAGCTGGGTGGTTCTTCCTTCTAGTCCACTATCTCTTCTGATGAGATGTCTGCATTCATTCCTCTGTAAGTGGTGGACTCGGATGGGAAAAGACTGTTTTTAAGCTTTCAAAGGCTGAATGGGACTTCAGCACTGAGCTGAAGGCAAGTCGTGACTCTGTTAAACAAAAAGAGAGATTTTGGCCTGAAAAGCTGGAGACTTGTCTTTACATGTCTTTGAAATAGACAGGGCAGGAGGGCATAAATCTATTTGTTTATATCAACCAGACAAATTGTGTTTATGAAGCCACAATACTGGACAACCTGTTTTTAATTTGTGACATTACTGACCTTTCAATACTTCAGGATTGGATATAGGAAAAAATTTCAATCAATCAGGGGAAAACATTTGACTGTTTTAATTTTTGTTTCTGATTTTTTAAATTTTCATTTGTTTTTAATGAAAAACTGGCCAAATATAGGGTTAGTTAAATCAGAGGTCTCTTTGTCTCTCCTCTCTACTCCACTCTAAAAAACAAAAGACAAACAGGTTAAGGTAACTGTAAATTCTGCATTTTGTTTAAGGGCTACTCAAAGCTTATTTGTTTTGTATAAGCACATATGCTGTTCATATTATAATAACTAAACCAAAAAAAGTCAAAAGGCTAGTCAAGGTCGGCGGTGAGGGAGGGGAGAGAAGAAACGTAGAGGTTCTGTAACTCACTGTAGCAATCAATTGAAATCTCACCGCCATCGGACCAACCGAGAAGAATACGGGAGCGTGCTTATATTTATAGTAATACTTGGCGAGATCTGTCTCAAACACGGTGGCATTATCGGTAATATGATTTTCTACGAGTGAATATGGACAAGCTTTACATTAACAATCGTAGTGTAATGTAGTACATCATATATATTGATGTTTATCGGCCAAAATTTGTCAAATCTAATACACGTCGTGAGCCGCATGGCATGCTGGGAAATAGGAAGAGTTGCTTTAAAAAAGCATTTTCATTCATTAGCAGAAATTATTGATATCGATAGCAACTTTGAACGAATGCACTTTAGTTTGCGCTTCGGTGTAAATGTTAACCTTAACCCTAAAAAGTTATTAGCGTCGATAGCATGGCTAACTGTTGATATCAAAGAGGATTTGGGTGTCGAGAGAGAAATCCCTCCGCATACGAACCACTGAGATGTTACACTGAAACATACCAGTTACATTTAAACAGCTAGACTGTGCAAGTGTGGTTGGCTCATAGATGTATTTTGAAAACTTAAAATACACCCATGGATAGGCTAGATTCACAATAGTTTTAAACGGCTGATAGCTACTTTACGCATGCGCAACTGAACAAGTCAAAACCGGAATTTGTTTTACCCGATTCAAAGATGCTGCAAACAATTAGTTACACGTGTTAAACGTTTCAACACGAGTTTAAAAAAGACAGAAACATCTCTAAAACACAATTTCGTAAGTCATTTACGACATCCTGTACTTTTAGCCGCTACGCCAGGCGATCTTATCAACCGTCTCGGATTTTGCTCTCACTATTTCTCTGACGTTCAAACGTTTACATCGTTTGAAGAATTAAGTCAGGCAAAAGAAATGTGAGCCAAAAAAGTATTCATGATCAAGAAAGGAATGTCAAGAAATTGCTTATTGAAGAAAACGCCTTCCTGATTAATTTATTACAATTCTCACACAATATCACTGGAATTGATTTAAAGAGATGACCAAATTAAGCAATGCATAGTTTGTTGATATTGATTTGAGCTAACATGTTGTCTATGCATGTTGTCCTCTCAATCTCACTGCCTGAATATTCCATTACCTAGTATAATGGCATAATCATTTTAGTGATTAACCAGTAACAGATCCATTTCAGGCCAGACTGTTCGCTAATGTAACTTTGCCACATTTGATGAAATCACATGTCATTAAGGGAGCTTCAGCGTCAGAGATGATATTTGCTTTGTTTCTTGTTTTGGAAAATATATTTAAAAAGTTTCCTGCTGATCAAAAATTCACAACTTTGGGAAATAAAAAAAAAAGCATATGTCAGCATAAACAAAACAAACTTTAAAGCTTCTTTTATTGTCAGAAAGCTTGAAGAAGATACACCACAGCTGACACAGTTTATTTCAAGGCTTGTATACAGTGTAAGGGTTTCCTGAGATGGTATTTCATAATAGACTGTGCTGTGTTGCATGATAGTGTGATTATAGTGTGACCTCAGCATAATTTAACAAAAGAGTTTGGCCTTTTATCATACCTGTTATGGGGACAGTTTTATAATAAAATTACAAAGATCTGCCAAATTGGTAATCTGTCATTATTTTCATGCACATTCTTAACTAGTTAAAGACACTGGACACTAAAGAAAATAGGTATTTTTATTGTGATTTAGGTAACTTGAACTGAGAAATTAAAAAAAGGCTTTAAGTCTAGGATTTTACTTCCTTTGAGTGTAAAAAAAGGAGTGAAATTCAAAAGATTTAGAGAAGATACCAAAAGAAAAAAAAAAGATACCAAACCAAGATAAGCCTATGACATTCATATGACATTACACAGGTTATTTTCTTGGACTTCACAAATCTTCTTGAGGGCCACAGAAGACATTATGCCACTGTTTTAACAGGATTTATTGTGGAGAGTAAACTGAACTTCTTTTGCAACAGATTGATAGATTTAAACAAAACTTATCTATATTTTAAAAAATTGGGATTATTAATGTCTTGAATTTCGGTGTGAGGTTTGCATTGTTGTCTGCTTTTTAACCACAGGATGGCAGTATTGATCCACACTGAACTGCTTAAATGGGACTTAAGCACATTGCTAACCCAGTTTCTGAGCCATCACACTAGTTAACCAGCTCCTGTGTTGGTAATGCCTCCATATGGACATTCTGTCCTCATACCTAAGGGGACTCAGTTGATGTCACTTTTTATACATGGCTGGAGAGCAGCTTAGCCCAAGGCTGTTAAAGGCTCGGGATGCTGTCTTTGGCAACAAATAGGCTAAAACTCCCCGTTGGTCAGCTCAGGGCAGCTGGTTGCCATAATACACACTGTAATACAACAAATTTGCTTTCACCCCCACGTCAAATCACAAGTAATTTGTCCAGTATTATCGCATGTACTATACCAGAGCAAATCCAGTTCATATGACCGCTCAATGGAATGCCTGGAAGTGCACAACATGCATAACGCTTGTGTTAAAACAGTGCATTGGTCCAGTGCTGTGTACTAATGGAAAAAATGATGTACCATATAACATTTTAAAATAGAAGTCCTGAAGCCAGAAGTCATTAACACCAGGATGTTTTACATACTCAGTGCTGTGCGTTAATGAATATAGTTTACAGACTTCGACTGAGTAATTAGAAATAGTTGAGAGTTTGTGGGCGAGGTTTGAAAAAAGAGGAGTCAACTGAGTTTATGCCTGTAAGTGATTTATATGTTTTTGCTTCTTTCTTTGCTAAACATATAAAGACACAGCCTGTGTTTTTGGTTCATTGTCATAAAGACACAGTTGTTAAAGCAAACATCTTTACCACCTATCTCTTTTTCTCTTCAACTTAACTGGACATGTTTACCACACATGCATAACAGATATCCTCACAGAGAGCTTTAAGAAGCAAACTTGCTCCTCAAAGATTTAAGGAGGAAATTTACTTTTAGTATTGTGGGTAATATGTAAATTTATAAGGCAAAAAACCTTGTAATCACACTCTGTAGAGATGGTGATATCTGTATTGCAGCAATCTACAGAAGCCCTCACACGACCCCACCTCCCAGCACATCTGTTTTTCACTGCTGGAGGAAGAAGGAATTCGTTAAGCCCTTAAGTCATAAACCAAGTCCTTTAGAGTGCTTCATTGTGTTCTCCTATTAACCTTAGCTATAGTTTGTGTTTAGTTTTAATTAGCAAAATGTTTGCATGCTACAAAAGAAAGCTATACCTGTATCTTCTATACATGCTCAATATCAGCATGTTAGCATTAGTCATTCTGAGCATGTTTTCATGTGTGTTAGCATGTAGCTCAAAGCATTGTGCTGTTTAAGGACAAAGTTGGGCAAGAGAAAGGCGTCTTCTTTCAGTCTCTTAAAGGTTCAGTGTCTAAGTTGCCAGCTTTGTTGTCTGAATTGGACTTAATGCCATTAAACTTTGCTTCTTGTTCTCATCCCCCCACTTTTGCATCCTTGTGGGCCTTTTTGCGAGAATATCACAAAGACACTGCTATTCAGTGTTCACTAATATGTCAGTCTCAGAGTCGAGGCTGATGATGAGCATGAGATCCAGAACCCACAGTGAGAGTGTGGTATTACTGGTATGAGTAGCACTAATCAATCACATCCCACTGCTGTAATAGATTATAACAATCAAGAGTGGTAATTTATAATGATGTTAGGGAGACATATTTATTTCAAAGGGATTCCTATTAAAACCAATTTTGTTGCAAAGGCAAAAACAAACCTTGTTTTGCTCTCTTTTTTGGAGAGATTTTCCCAAATACTGCCACTTAATTTAGTTATCGTTCCAGGGCATTGTTCACTGAGCTACAGTGTTATTTTTAATCCCAGTTAGTAAACCAACACTTTTTTCTGCTTGACTTTCATTTTATATCTCAGCTTTGGGCACTCTTCTTTTCACAACACTCAAGAAACAATACCCTCTAACCTAAAATAAACTCTTCCTCCTCTTTCCGGCTTCAGCTGACACATAACGTGTAGTTTAATTTCCAGTCCGGACTCAGGTTCTTGCCATCACGAGTGAGTGCACATGCTAGCAGACACCGTGAGGATGTCACGCATTAGGCGGGACACCAACTTGTCTCGCTGAAGTGCTCCTTCTCCTCTAGCTGTGTGGTAATTGCTCCACAAATCACAATGACTGCCGGAGGAAGTGGAGAGACAGCAGGCCTCCCTACCGCTCACCATTTGGGAGTGGGTTGCTATGGCCACAGATCCACTTCAACTTGCTGAAAAGGAGATTAGTCTTAATTAAGACTAATGACGAAACAACATACAGCCACATGAATTTACACACAGGCCCTGCTTGTGTCTTCGTAACAGTTTATCAAAACTCCTTGTTTCAATGAGAAACTGTACATTTTTAAAGGGTTTCATTTATCTTTGACTAATAATCACACACCACAATCCTTTTTATTTATTTTGACCGCCTGTTCTATTTTGTAGAGCAAACAGCGATCAATTTTTTTTTTCCATTGTCTAGTTTCACAAGTTCCCATGCTGAGGATCCTTGAGGACTTGAACCCACTCTGTGTGCTACGGTCTTTAAATAGATGGTGATTGGTGCTGTTGCACTCAAATAGCCGCGTTCCTGCAGAGCCTCAGTGGGTGGCAGATGCTTTTCTCCTCCCAGCCTCTTTATTGACGGTCTGTGCCTCAGCAGCACCCACTGACAGGAAACATGGAGGTTTTTTTCACTTCTTTTAGGGCAATTTAATGAAATAAAAGCTGCTCGAGTTCTTGGCTATTCTGGAACTTAAAATGGGAGAGTCAATAAGCAGAAAAACATAAGCCACAGCAAAAGAGCTTGGTGATGACGACATTGTGTCATGGCATGTATGATGCAGTCAAAATTGACCATTTCCTGACTTCTTTTCATGCGATTTTGACTGATGGTGCGCAGCCTTACATCAATTTGTTGTGGGTGGTAAACTCTCACTCTTTCTCTCTCTTCATCCCTTACTCTTGGTGGGTGGTGGACGTCTCTCCATCAATCGCAGTGCAGTAACACAATTTGAACCTGCATCCCACACCTTGTAAAGGACAGGCCCCCCTCCCACTCTATCATCAAATGCCAGACGCCCTCGCAGACTTGCTTTGGCTTCCACGCTGCTTCCGTCTGCCGCTGAAAACACTTTGGCCACATCTCACAGATGGAAAAAGGTCGTGCTATTTGTATCTCACCTGCCTCTTCTTTCCTTTTCTTTTTTCTTCCTTTTGTTAACTTGTTTAATCCATGTCAGTTTATATTAGAAAAGTCTTGTTTTGTTGAGACCCTAATCAAAAGTGGGTTAAAACCAAGTCAAAACCAATTATCTGTAGATGAAGAACATCTATGATGACGAGCTAACATGTTGGTAATTCAGTCAGTTATTCCACAGAAATAATTAAGACATTAAAAGAAAATAACAGCTGAACTCCTATTTAATCAAAGCTAGCTTAGCAGAGTAGCAGAGTAGCAGTAACCACCCCAGCTTTTAACTTGAGTTGAATTCAGGTGATTATTGTGAGGTATACTTTAAATGGCATATTTGAATAAATCTGTTATATGCAATGCCTTCACTAAAAATCTGATGAGTGTACAGAGTATAGCAGAGAGAGGCTACATTTAAATCTATATGAGATAAACAGAAACAAAAATTTGTTTACTCAAACAAATGAAAAAGGTCAAGGAAACAGAAGCGTTTGGTTGTCAGTGAAGATCATGAAAAGGCAGAGCTGCAGTGTCTGCGTTTTATAGGTGTCACAGTGTTGTTAAAAGTTGGATTTGATAAAATAATAGGTTTAAACTCTTCATACCCTTTCTTTTCAGCTTCACTGCTTCTGTGTGATTAGGCCGACTCTGCCTCTCAAAAGAGGAAACAACCTAACCAAATAGGCAAATGGTTCTGTATGTATGATATAAATATAGCTAATGTTCTGTGAGCCTTTCAAGACTAGACTGAAGTCAGCAGCCCTGCATCTCACATCCTTTCATATGGAGTTTAACTGTTTTTTAAGTGTGACAATTTCTCTGTGATGTGAAATGGTATGCAGACCATTTGCAGAAGTGCATCAGAGGGTTGTTTATTCTTCTTGACAGATACTGCTCTACTGCACTTGTGGACTCTTTGAACACCAGCAAACGGTTTTTGCTTTGCACATCCAACTATCTGAGATGCAGATGCGTTGAACAGGATCACTTCTGTTTTCAGAAAGGGAAATCATGCACACTTCTCTTGCAAAGCACACGGTTTATCGATCTTACTGACATTTTGGTCCTGAACTTCATCTGGAGGGCTTCAAACAATTCTGAAACAATAATCTTAAATAGATAATGCTCCAGCCTGTCTCTCAGTCAGTGAAGACATCAGCCTGGCAGTTTTCATAAATCATTTAAAATGGTGCACATGATTATGGGATCTGATGATCTGTATCTTGAGTATGCCATACATGGGTTAAGAATTTATTAAGGACTTCATTAGTGTGATCACCCCTCTCTGGCAAAGTGACCTTTTCAACACCCTGGAACCTGAATGATGACATGTCACATATTGTCTATCATTGCTCGTCATGGAGCTCTAATGTCTACTTATTTTCTGCTCTAATGAATGTGATGTTGAATCTAATGAGACGAATCATACATATGTCACTGTCGATTATTTAGACACTCCCACAGCAATTACTAATCACACACCTGTGCACACAGAAGGGGTGGGGCATCATCTTTTTGAGATTATTGTGGGGTTTTTTTGAATCCTGAGAAGCTCCAGAGGCATTGAAATGTCACCTAAGATCAAAAAGTAGTGCTCATAGAGCAATTTGTGTAATTTTACTTTCATAACAGGTGACACAGGGATGTGGACCACATGAAAAGGCTCCATTTAATTAGATAGAAACAGAGAAATTCATCAGGGGCAGCAGTAGTACACTGACTGTGTTTTTTCAAAAGCACTTCGCCTGACTGCAAGCCTTCAGATAAAACACAGTCAGAAGATGAATAACCCAACATGAATCTCTCTGACACCGGAGGATGTTCCTATTCTCAACGAATGTTGTCTTTTTAATGAGATGGAAAAGAGAACTGCTTTACCTAATGTTATGTGCTGATCCATCTTTATCAAGCACGACATCGAGAACAACGCCGGCATCCTTCACAACTGAACTACTGCCAATAAAACCAATCAGAGCGTGGAGAGACCCCCTCCCTTTCAGCGACCGAGAGATGGTTTGAAGGAGGAGAGAAAACAGGAGGGATGTAGAGAGAGAGAGAAGAAGCATAGAGGGAGGGCGGAGGGGTGAAATGAGGGAGCGGAGGAGGAATAAAAAGTCTTTAAGTCACACTCCATGATGCCTCTCAAGGACACAACTAGAATTCCCCCGAGGCACAGCGCTTGTTTAGTGAAAACTTTTTTCTTGAACATTATTCTCTTTACTACCCAACTCACATAAATGCATCTCAGCAAATCACAATGAACCACAATAAGTCAAGCAGGAAAAAACAGCAGCAACCTTGATATACTGTGTTTTGCTGGGAGAGTGTTCAATTTTGAGGAAGTTTAAAGGAGCATCAGGGAGCCTTTGTACATTCTAATGTATTTGCAGTTTAAAATTCAAGGCGACCTGATACTGATTTATGTGGATTTCTGAAGGCTGATAAAGTCTTTGAATGTTCTCTTTCAATAACAAAGCTGTTTTTGCATAATTTTACATGTAATGTCACAAATTTTACTTATCACAACAACAACAACTCAAAACAGAATTTGACTTTACCAATCTTTGCAATGAGAGACTGATTGTCTCCTTGAGTTATGTGTCACAACCTTCTCTCTTAAATTTCCAGAAAGGATGTATTATAGGTTTTTTTAAATATATGGCTAAGATAATGGGGTCAACTACTGTTTTTATTGGATATGCTTTTGCAGTGGTTTACCATAAGATTTGAACTGGGCTTCTGAAAATTGTGGATTCCTTAGAGTAGAGTTTGTGACTTGACTAAGACCAACATTTTTAGATCGCAGCAGGAGATGTGTACCTGGCCCCCTACCCCGGGCCCCCCCTCTGCTTTCTATCCACACAAGTCCTCGTAAAGTCTGTTTGCAAGGAATAACTTTCATCACAGTCAGAATACACAGCCCTGCAGCCTCCCTGATGGCCTTCAGATTCAATGAATAATGTGTCACTGTAGATCAATTGACCATCTGCAGAAGTTTTCTAATTATTTAACAGGTCGCCCCGCAACACATGTACAAGAATAATCAGTTCAGTCGTTGTCTCATGTCAAAGAAAATCAAGAACAACTAAGTCATCTTAACAGTAAAGAAATAAACTAATGAATTTGCTATATTTCAAATGTTCTACTTTTTTACCATCAGGCAAAAAATATTTCTCTAAAAAACAACAACAAATAAAGTATAAAAGGCTTTTATACAGTTTTATAAAAATTTGAAGAAAACCTTGAGCTGTTTCTATACTGAACAAAGCTGATATTATTATGATGAGTTTTCATGCAGAATTGTTTTTGCTTTAGCCAGTATGCATTTCTTAAGATGCTGTATTTCAATAGGACATCCAGTGAGCTCAGCCTGTGTCTGTCCTCAATTCACAGATTTGACGTAGCAAGACAACAAAGCACGGCTCTGGACTGCTGCCATCACACTGCCATTTGATAAAGGTAACATCTTGTCCCACCTATTAAAAAGTGTTTTTCATAAGGACACTTGCACTCTGGATCAAGCCAGCTAGTGCTCTAGTTTATTTCAGGTCACTTCCACTTGCTTCGAGTTGTCAGCTGCATCTCTTCTCTCACCTGACCGACCTTTTGTCACATTTCTAAAATCAAACATTTCGTCCAAGTTTCTTGTACACAGAAGTGAAAGCACCTGTTTTCTCATCTTATAAAAGATCCAGTTATTACTCTATTATGAGTTACTCCGGCTGCTAAAGCACCCCACAGTTGCTGTGTCATCAGAACATTTCTGCATGAGGCTCCAGTCTGTTATGGGCAAAGCTGTTATTTTCCCAGAGTAAAAATAAGAGAGACAGGATTGTTCCCTGCAGAGACCCTGTGCTGGTCTGAGTTAAAGTCTGTCTGTGATTCTGTCAAACATTTGATCATGTTAGGGGTTTATTTTAACTCCCTCAACTTCTTGGCCAGCAGATTGAACAGAATGGTCTTTTCTTACAGTGTCTTAACTCTTATTGGCTGTTTCTAGTGTCTCAGTCTTGCCTTGAAACTGAGTATTAGCAAACTCTGCTTACTAATCAGTATGCATTAAAGTGATGATTCATCAGTATATGATTGCATTATATGATTATGATGATTGCAGTACATTCATGAGTCATCTTTAACTACAGGAATTCCTGCTCACATACCATAGATGGTTTACATGAATAAAATTATCTAATTTCTTTGCTCAGCCTCTGATACATTAGATTAGATTTATGCCACTGGAGGAATAAATTGCAAATGTGCCTTATTCGGATAAGTAAAAAGAATATAAGGGACTAGACAAGAAGACATAAAATTATTATTGTTAATTTCTTTTATGAACATCTCCAGTGTGGCTCTAATCTTTTTTTGAGAAAACTAGAAAAATGGTAGGTCTTGTGTGTGAAAAAGAGTTTACATTCCATCTGTTACATTTTCATTTCTGACACATTTCACAGTCATGAGTTAAATGGGGATAGTTGCATTATGGACAAAAACATGCCCCCAGTTTGAAAACAGCTGATTTCTAGGTCAAGGCGAGGGTTGGGTTAAGGTTATAGTGTGTGTGTATGTGTGTGTGTGAGAGAGAGAATGAGTGCTTGTGTGTGTGTGTGTGTGTGTGTGTGTGTGTGTATGTGTGTGTGTGTGTGTGTGTGTGTGTTTCTCTTTACTGGGACTATTAGGAGGTTGTTAACAGCTCAGCTCTGAGTTTATGGACCCTCACTGATGAATGCTGATATTAGCATCAGCTCCTCTATTAAATAGAGCCACACATGCCAAGAGAGAAAGTGGTAAAATGAGAAGCACTTTCCTTAATTTCACTGATTGCCTTTAATATGTGAACATTACTCTGGGACAGAGATGGGAGAGGGGAATGCAAGATTGTAGATTGTATTAAAATGTCATCAGTTTGTGTCTGCCTGCTTAGAGTGAAATTCCTGATGTGAAAAGATCTCTCTTCTTCCTCCTGCCCTTGACCCGAAAATCAGTCTTCGTCACCATATTAATGAACGTATATGAAATTATTTCTACACTTTTTCCCATCTGTTTACTGATGTATTTGTTTTGGTTTATCCCTCCAAGCTTCATTACATCAGTTAATATTTCTGGTCCAAATTCATAAAAATGTTCTGAGTGGGATGAAATGTGTCACTTGTCTTGACATAAAGTCTAATAGCATCATGTACTCCACCAGTTAATGATAAACAGCAAGACATGCTTTCTTCCTGTCTCCAAATAAGTTTAAGAAAATGAGGTTTGACTCTCTGTTACCAAAAGTCGCATCCAGTCAGTAACCAGGCTGATTGCTGTTCAAAATCTGACAGCCTGTTCCTTTTTGTGAAGGGTTCAGATAAGGCAAACTTTTCAGCTGACAGGCTTGTTGAAAGTCCCTCAGCTCTGCGGGAAATTAAAAACTTCCTGTGCCGTGTTGATTGTGTATACCACTTTGTAAATGCTCAGCTAGAGTTTAATGATTAGTCACTCCTGTTTGGATAAATGCTGCCTCTTCATCTTCGCTTCATACTTCAGATTTGTTGCCCTGCGTGCAGCATGCAGTGGTCTTTATTTTCCCAGTTTCTTGTTCTATTTCTCCTCACAGGTATGGGTTCTGTGTTAGTTACTCTTTAGCTAGCAGTAGGTGACGAGCTCTTATTTTTATTGCATTGTTGATCCAAATTCTCCCTAAAACTTACAATCTCTCCAGGTTGTTTGAACAGCTTTGTAATTTCTGTTTTTTGGTCTCTCTGGCATCCATCCATTTTTCACACCTGTAAAAAGTCACCTTATTTGACAAATAAAGGCAGAAAAATTGTGTGAAACTACATAATAAAATAAAATAGTATAAACCAGACAGCTCACAAAATTCAAGATGAGCTAAAGGTACTGAAAAAAAGAAGCTACAGAAGGGCGTGTGTGTGTG
>JAQMCX010000032.1:14951835-14965547 GCA_029814765.1 Acanthurus leucopareius
GAAACACTAGAAAAGAACATGCCAATTAAACACTCGGTAGCTTAAAAATAAGAGCACATTCATGAGAAAAATCTTGTGAAATGCACTATATAAATATGACCATGCACTTATTTCTGGGGTATGAAATAACCCATGTATATATAATACAGGCTTGCTATACAAATACTTAAAATTACATCTGATAATTCATATTCACCACCTTTGAAAAATCCTAGTCTTGGCAAAGTAACTCTAATATTTCCATAGAACAGTTTGTATGAATACTGTAGTCTTTGTATCAAATTTAATTTATATGCAGTGGATGCCCATAGAACCACTGACATTGTACTTGATGATATGCACAATAATGTAAACTGCTTTAAACAACAGAGTGTCTGTTTTTTTCTTTTTTATTTCTTTCTTTTTTTTTTAATAACAGCCTAAACCAGCCACTACATAGCAGTTGAAACACTGGCTTTAAGTTGGTAGAAAATCTGCTGGTTGATTAATGGTACAAAAGGAAATTATAGCACAAAGCTGGAAGAAAGTACAGCTGGTGGCAAATGATGGAAAGAGTGCCAAATCCAGCAAAAATCATCTGTTTGATGCTTTTCCTGTTTAAGAAAACCAAAAAAGCCAAAACATTTTCATTTGATGTTAATAATTAAATTGAGGTATTGATTTAACAGCAAAATTGTATTCTGTTATTGAAAAATGCTACATGTAGCACCTGTAAATATATGCTACAACAAATCAAGTCTGAGCTTTGCTACTGCATTGAGCACAATATTTTACAGAGCCTTCTGCTTAACAGAACTTTGATTCAATTTCTTTTTCCCCCCTTTTTGGTCTAAGAAGCTAATCGAAGAAACAATGTAACATTTTGTAATATGTTTCTTTGCTCTCTGAGCCAACTCAGTATCAGTCTCATCTCTGTGTATAGTGCATAGTACAGATCTTGAATACGATTAGCCTAGCATAGGAAAAGCACTGAAAGAAGAGGAAAATGTTAGCATACCTAGAGTGAAAAGGAACAATCAACTTAGGTATCATAATAAAGTATAATGAGCAGAAAAAAATAATGAGATATGTTATTACTCATGATCCAATTCTTTTATTTGGTCAAATAATACCTGGCACAAACACTACAGGCAGCTAAATATTTGTGCTAAGCTTGGATAAATGCATATTAGGCCAACCATCTCTGTTGTGAACACACAGAGATAAAACTGATACAGAGTTGCATGACTGTGTTTTTCCCACAGTAAACTCCTATTTCTGTTTTTTCTTTTTTTAATTGATATCCTTAATGTTTTTCGATGCATAAATATGCAAAGCTCTTAGATACTGTGGCAATGCTGTAGAACTGTACAGAACTGTGTATGTTTTTGGCCATAAATTTTGATTATTTTAAACCCTTTTTTTGAGAAATCACTACTATTTACATTTGGTATGTCAGTTGTTTTCTTCCTCTATGATTTACATGTGTTCAGAGCTTTGGAAGTGCTTCAATTGCCAGTCATCTAACTATGTCAACACAAAAAATGCATAGACATGATTTGTATTTCTTCCTCAAGCATATTAATTCACTCCAGGACTTTGTTATTGATAGCATTTGGCTTTGAATTTGACAGCAGAAACTCTATTTTGCCACTGAATCATTTGAAAGCTACAAAGAGAGCTGTAAGCAGAACAAACTTGCCAAATTAATTTTGGAAATTATATGTCAAACAAATAAACATAATATATTACAGTTTTTGCTGCTTTTTGTGCTGTAGATATGGGGCTGACATAGACATCAAAATGTAAGTGCAGAATAAAAAGATA
Organism: Acanthurus leucopareius; assembly: GCA_029814765.1. Taxonomy (NCBI): domain Eukaryota; kingdom Metazoa; phylum Chordata; class Actinopteri; order Acanthuriformes; family Acanthuridae; genus Acanthurus; species Acanthurus leucopareius. The sequence continues at coordinate 14,953,642 of JAQMCX010000032.1, forward strand.
AGGTCAGGGTTTACAGTATACTAGGTATAGTAAACGCATATTTCAGTGCAAGTCACAGCATATTTGACTTCATAGCTACAGAAGTAATGCTAAGCACACTTATGGTTCAAAACAGTATTCTGTTGAGTATGTGGTATCTGTACAGTAAAAGACAAAATACAAAACATATCTCTCTCACACATATTAGTGTCAGTGTTTACTCTTTGTAAAATAATTCATTCTTTATCTATTCAAATTACACAGAATGTTCTATACTAAATAGTATTTTCTGGTGTAGCACCCTTTTCAAATATACACAGTATTTACAGTGCAGGGAAGTAAACACCGGTTTCACAGCTACTACAACTGTTTCGCTGTTTTTGCTACAGTTTGAACATAATTGTGCAACTTGCTTTTTTTGTTTTTTGTGATCATTTATATCCAAAACATACAGAACTGCTTAAAAAAGGTTCTCCTATCCTCAAAGCCTGGCACAGCATCAACATTACTATAGGTTTCTTGGGATTGGCCACAAAAGTACACAGTGATTATTTCTACAACACTTAAAAGGTTGTGATTTGATGTAAACATGTACAAAAATCTCATGCTGAATAAAACCTTTTTTCTTTTGAATCTATTATAATATATATAATAATGGCAGGTAATACTGACACAGATACAGGGTTATCTGAAAGTTATCTTGTACTATTAGCTACATCTTCTCAGAAGTCTCAGATATTTAGTGCATTAGTCCTTGAAAACAGGAGTTATCGACGTTCCCTTGTAGAAAATGTTCCGGGCATTATCAGGACTGTTAGCTCTCTCTGGAATCAGGATGATATTATTGCCTTTCCTCCGAAGTGTGGACTCTCGACTTGAGGTGACTGAGGGGGTTTCTGATGCGGTCTCTCCACCTCCTCCTCCACCACCACCACCACCTCCACCAGATCCAGAACCACTACCATCCCCTGGAGTTACCCTTATAGTTGAGAGTCCCTGTGGGTGGAGCCTCTGCTCAGACTGGCCAGTATTCTGTGTGTGAACAGTTACTATGGGTGGTGTGGCAGTGGTAGTAACTATGTGATTGGCACGCTTCCTGTCAATGGACCCTTCACGTATAGAGTCAGAACTTTCTGAGTCTCTATTTAAATCGTTTAGCTCAAAGGAATGTCGCAAACTCCCACCTCCTCCTCCTGCCCCACTAGTCCCAATACCACTACCAACTCCTGTGCCATGATCTAGGGATCGCCACCTCCATGATCCGCTACCATCTGTGGAGGGAGCTTGAATCACTGGCCTGTTGTTTTCAGGGTGGGCCTCTACTCTCACAATTGCTCCTGTACTCCCTGAAATACTGCCTGTGGCACTGCCAAGTGAGCCGGGGCCTGTGGTGCCTATGGGATCTTGATCGGTTAGCGCCCTATAGCGAGCTGTGCCTTGGCAATTCCCAGTGGTGCTGCAGCCAGTGCTGCTCTCATCTAAGCTCTTGGAGTGGGTCTGTAGCAGGCCCTGTTGCTTGGACATAGCAATCACTTGCATGATTCGTGGCTGGGTGGTCTGCCCATTATTGTTAGTCCTGCAAGCTGTAGTCTTCTCTGCTGCCCTTTGCCAGTTAGCCTGAGCTGTACTATTTAATGTTGACATCTCCTCACTTCCACCTCCCATCCTAGGGGAGGGGGTGTTGAAATTCTCATGAACTTCCTCTGGTATGTGGACGAGCTGTGAAGACCCTGGTCTAGACTGCATGGCTATTCTGGCCCCTCCAGTTATGCCACCACAGTTACTTGGCAGGGTGGTACTAGCACCTGTGGGCAGTTTGGACATGTATGCGTGGCCATCAAATCCCCCATTCAGGCCCATAGCTGATGGCTCGGAGCTGGAACGAAGCTCCATGCTGCCGTGGTGGTGCGGATGCTGGGATGACTGGCCAGATGACGAGTCCACAGAAGATGAGAAGGAGTCTGGGACCTGCAGTGAGCATTTGTGATTGTTATTCTTACTTTTCCACTGAGACAGAAGCTGCTTTGAGCGACTGGAGTCCAAGGAGGCATGGTGAAGGGTGGCAGCATGCCGTCTGGCCGCTTCTTCAAATGCTGCCATGGCCTGAGGGGTGTGGACCCGAGGCAGAGTGTGGCTAAAGGTCACCATGGCATCTTTGTTCTGAGGGCTGCGAGGGGAGATCACTTCCACATCTGCACTTGAGCGCTTAAGACTTTCATCAGGCCTTTGCTGTTGAAGGCCTCGGTGTAGGAGGCCCTCAGGGTGAGAGGTGGGTATACCAAGCTCCCCAGTCATGCTGGCTTTCATCTGCAAGTGGTGGAGTACGGCCTCCTGGCTTATGTGGGGCAAAGAGCAGGGGGGGCGATGTATTAGTGGAGGGGGGCTGGTGCTGGCCTCTTCACTAGGCTGAAAATTTCCAACTGCATATAACCCCTGTCAGCAAAGGAACAAGAGAAAGATGATGTGTATATATATGTGACTTGTAACCATATAAAACTAATCAAATAAATGGCATTTGGGAACAAGTTTTATTCTTATATTATACTTTCCTAAAATCAAGCTCTATCATCAAATTTAACTACAACTTTTTTCTCCAACCAGCAACTGTGTATACTCATTAGGTCTATTCAAATTTAGAATCTCAATCTTTGACTATAATCTGTTCATGACTGCAATTTAGACCAAGCTGAATATTGAGAGTGTGGATGTAAAAAACAAAAAAGGAAGAGGCTGTATCTTTCATTCCCACTTACAGCTCACAGTAGAGAGGGTTTAACTTGTGAGATACCTGTTTCCCAAGACCACAGGAGGATTTAGACCTATTCTGGATCTCTCTGAATAAGTGTCACACCCAAACAGCGGTTTGTATTTAAACCACCAAGAGTTTATTTGAACTGGTTGAGTCAAGCAACTTCTTTAGTACTATCAACCTTTAATGCATATTTTCAAGTCAAATAGTAATTCAAGACACCTTTGCAGCTTGTCCTAATCACAATTTAGAGAGTGAGTAAGTTAAGTTACCTCTGATCAAAACCTTTATTGTTCCCGAAAACATTGAGAACACCTTGTGGTTATGAGTAATACAGATGGATGCTTTACTTCCTCCACCTGATAACCAAGTACAGGGGTTGACATGTTATGTTGAATATATCAGTCCCTGTCAGATGTACGAAATAGCTTTGCTTTGGTGATGGAGTGGTTGGTAAATCCCTGTCCCAGCGGCACAATGCTGAGTGACTATGTGAGTTTATCATCACAGCTTTTAGGCAGGTGGAGGGTGACACTACCACTGTGGTTGATGCATGTCATACTTACAGTGTGGCAGTGTCATTAATCCTGATTAGTGGGACAAGAGTAGAGGACATGTTGTCTAAAACCTGTCTGTCATACTCTTTTATCTCTTGGACATGTCAATATTCTTGACACAAGACTGGTGAGAAAGTAGCAAGCTGCCTGTCATCTGACACCCCTCTTCAATATACACCTGCAGTGTTCCATGTTGTCTTAATGAAATAGAAGTTGAGGTGTGCAGAATGTCAGTTGAATGTTTTTTAATCCCTGTGTAGTGAAATCAGAGTCATACCTGGTTTCAGGTATGTGTTCACTGGAAGAGCACGTGAGCTCCACTTTTGTTAGGGCTGCAACAACTAACCTTTAGCTAATCAGGATCAGTTTGGCTAATTCGAAGACATGATGCCACAGTGTAAACATTCATCAGGCTACACCTACTCACATAGAGTTCAGTAGGCAGTATCGCCTTAAATTAGGTTGGTAAGAAACTTGATTTTTTTTTAAAATTTTGGTCAATTTCTCAGCCATACTTTCAGTAACTTTAGATCAGTGCAACTACAGTATTTCAGTATTAAGTATTTGGTTGAAACTTATAATGAACCAGGTGGGTTGAAAGACAGATAAAAGTTTTTTGTTTTTTTTTTCCTTTATACAGGCTTTCTGCTTAATGAAACATTATAAAGGAGACTGTTAATGGTACTGGCACCTACCAGGTAAACAGCAATAGCTCCTCCAAGCAAAAAACCCAGGTAAACATCAATGGCATGGTTCTTGTACTGAATAATCCTTGTCAGACCACAAATAATGGCACAGATAATGAAGGAGAAGACCAGAAGGGGCTTGAGCAGCTTTGATGAGTCTGTCAGAGTGCTGTTGAAGTACATCTGTGAAAACATAACAGAATTATTTTTCTATTGTTCTTGGTTGATTACATGTGTAACTTCTTAATACTCAATTGTACTGTACATTTTTTGATCATATAACTATGACATGACAGTGATAATTGTTACATGGTCTGAAAATGATAATGATGGTAATTTTAGAATTATTATGATTATCATGATTAAATCCCCCAAGGAGGTTAGCAAGGGTGTAGCTTGGGCCAAAGAAGAGCCCTCTAAATCTTGAGGCAGATTCACTTTTTTTTTCTTTTGTTGGAGAGACCATGGAGAGATAGGTAATTTCTCTACAGCAGCATAAGCAACATATACTTCAAATCCTGTACTTTGTGAGGGGCATTGAATTTCAGAACCCCTTTGTGATAGGTAAGAATTTCTACAAACAGACAGATAAAGAATCTCAATGCCTCTATGTCACAATCCACAATCACAAACAAAAGTATGCACTATCCCGGAGTTCTTCATAATGACTGCTCTCCATATGAAGTTACAGCAACATCATGTGTAGGCTTCTTGAGAGAACTAGATCTATTGCAACATTACCATTATGGTAACAATCCTTTTTTCTAAACTGAGGTGTGGCTTCAGAAAGTGAAACTGAGCTAACTGATATTAGTAAAGAGAAGCTCAGTGGAGCGGAAGGAAGTTTAACCAAGAAGCAGATTGCTAAGGACTTTGCAGTGCACAAAGCTCACGATGACATACTGTGTTCAGCAATATGACTTAGCAATATTATGGTAAGATTATGTAAATAATACAATGCTTTCTACTGGGACAAAGTGGGGACAGAGGGAAACAGAAAGGATTTCAAGGACATTTGAAATATAAAATAAATATTCTTGTTAGATTTTCGGTATTGCCAATGTGTTACAAACAATGTAACTGCAGAGTATCGTTCAGTTCATTGCTAATGCAAAGTTATGATCAACATATAGGACCTATTCTTTCAGCTCAGACTTTTTTATGCTTTTGACTGATTGTACAGCATCACTATTTTCTATGGAGCTGATTGGTGAAAGGTGCTTTTCGGCCAATTTCAAACCAAAACCTAAACATAACCTGGTCCAGGGCAGTTAAGGGTTGCACCAAAAGCCACCATGATGATTTAGCCAAGTAAAGGGAAAGTTGCCTTTTTACATAGAGAGCTCTGGCTTTAACATACTTGTTTACCATAATCTTGCTTTGTAGTACAGCCCTCAGGGCTTGGTGTAGTGATACTGTCCACTAGTATGGATATGTTGTTTTTTTCTATGTTTTTTTAACCTCCTTTTCTTTCTCTCTCTATTTCTCACTCTCTCTTCACCTCTCTCTGAGATGACTTGTGATTGGCTAAAGTCTTCTGTCATAGACAAGTTCTCTAAAGCCAGAAAACAGAGCCAAGAGGAGGTGGAGGGATCAAGGTTTTCTTTCAGAGCACTTGAATAACAATATGCTGAAGGATTATATGGATTTTGCCCAATGCTAGCAGAAATAAACTGCCTACTTAAGCTTTAAGTATTTGTGTGGGCTCAAACCATTACTTACAGACACATAGATGGCAGCGAAGGATGCGAGGGTAGCATGCTGTGATGGGAAGGATTTCCTGTAAAGAACAGATGAAAGAACAAATTTTGACTCAGCCAGAATTCACTTCTGTATACAGGGGTGGAGAAAGGGTTTTACTGGCAAAACACAGACATAATAAGGGAGCTTATACACCACCCTGTACTTTCTGCCCTACCCTGCGATTGTCTGTGAAAAAAACAATTTGGTCATTAAGGTTATAATGGAGTACGGTTATCTTTCATAAAGACATGGGACAGGGACTGCACACATAAACACCATCTCCTCTTTTTGCAAACTCTCTCAAGAAATTTTTCTGTAAAAAAAAAGGAACTCAGTGAAATGCAGCATTGGATTGTTTTGTACGGTACAAGAGTTATTATTTGGTCTGATATCATAGCCAAACTGCCAAATCTTCATTGCGGCTGCCACACCATTTTTTATGTTTTTTTTATTTCCAAAGTCACTCAGGTATCAGCGAAGAACTTTCTTCTTGCCTGACTTCCATTCAGACCATTCATCACTATTTTGTCAGGCAAGAAGAAAGTTCTTCGCTGATACCTGAGTGACTTTGGAAATTGAAAATTAGAAGTAATTAAAGTCATTATTTTATTACTGCCTCTTCAATCGGCTGCTTTCAGGTAAAGGCCACTAAATCAACATTTTAATCTGTTAGTTCTCCTTTGCTTTATGTTACACACCAGTTTTAAAATTAATTATTTCTCCACCATACATTATATATTAGTATGTGGTGTTACGTCAGTGTGTCAGTAGTTTAGTTATAAACGTGTTCGTCCATAAAGTTGTTTGTGTTTCTGTAACTTGACCTCAATCATTTTGCAGTGTTAAATATTTAGTTTGTCCTTTATAAATTTGTACAGTACAGTAGTATTAGTATTGTATGTAGTATTAATACTACAGTTGTAGTAAAGGTACAATGTAGCTGTTCAGATAATTAAATATCTCATTTTGCTGCTTTGTTGTAAACTGGCAGTGTTTTAGAATTTTACAGAACGATGCTTGCAAGTAGGTGCAAGTCTCAATTTGTCTTTGCAGAAATCTTTGGTCTGGACTGTGCTTCAGAATTGAGCTCCTGAGCCACAGTTTGTGGAACAAAAAAAAAGTTGCTACTACTTATTCTTTATAATTGCCTAGGACTATTAAGCTTCTGCTATTAAAATATATGAATACCCATGATGCACTAAAACTGCAGCAAAACAGCTTTCCATGCTGCACTAGAAACGAGACTGAAGCTAAAGCTGCCACAGAGAGAGTGAGAGGCTGTGTTTATGCCAGAAGCATAGGGTTATATTTAGAACTCCATAGTCTGCACTCAAGTCTACATGTGTCCTAATGCATGGGTCAAATTTAGGCTCACACCCCTATCTGTCTATTGCCAAACGTTCATAATCTCACATGGAGATTAAATTACATCACACAGACACCAAATCTTCACTGAGGTGCCTGGATTCATCAGAGATGTTCAGATTTGTAATCTGTGTGTGTGTGTGTGTGAGAGAGAGAGAGAGACAGACAGAGAGAGAGAGAGAGAGAGAGAGTGAGAGAGCACTGAACACATTAATGTGTGGCATCAGCAGCATTCTGTATTGATGGAAATTAGTTACTTTCTCTTTCTTTCTCAGTTTCAAAACTTCTCAGCATTTCTAAACTTCTGGCTCCACCTTATAAGTGTCAATGACATAAAATTCTCAAGTCTTGGTAAAACTATTGTTTGATATATTTTGATACTGTCTTTAAAAAGAGAAAAATGTAAAACAAAAAACAAAAAAACAAAAAAAACAAACTGACATTTTTAACAGATTACATGAGAAATTTGTTACCTGATGACCCAGATAGAGGCAGTATATTATCTTTCAAATTTGTATGTCCTATGATTCCATTGGATTATGAAGCAAACCAGGTTCTAAGCTCCCATTTTTTATTTCATGAGATAATCGGTCAGGTATTATTACTTGCTAAAACAGTAATGCTCTGTGCAGACAGACAACTTTGTGACAGTTTCATTCAAAAAGTGTGAAAAATGAATATTGTCATTCTTAACTAAGACTTGATTTGGCAGGTTGGGTATACACTGTACTTAACACATATGGGATTTCTTCCTATCATTTCTATTTAACATTCAATGATTACTGAGTCTGATTATTGTCATTGCTTTATTAAAGGTCATTTGGCCATAAAACATGAAATCTGTCCATCTGTCTCTGTCTGATTGTCTTTCTGGGTGCCAGCATATCTTGAGAAGTATTCCTCCAATCCATTTTATACTTGGCAGTTGTATTGCTAAGGACCTTAGAGAAAGTAGTTTTGAATTTTAAAATTTTTTCCAAATGTTGGCATTCTAACAAAGACCTTTAAATTTTGGCCTAAAACTTTTGAAAAGTAATTCTTACAAACAAAATAATTTTTATCTTGATTCTGCAAGTCCATACAAATCTATCAATGGAACCAAACCCATCAGCAGATCAATTAGATCAATTTTCCAGAAATTTTAGATTTTGTCTAAAACTCTTCCATCCATCTCTCCCTACAACATTTCATGTTGTGGGCAGGCCCCCTCCCAAAAAAGTCATCCATGCTTGTGTAACCACATTTGGTGGACATGTTTAGACATGATGTCTGAGTAACAATAACCATGACAAATTTAATGCCATTCAGTGCTTTACCAGCATAACCTCTCTGCATTGGCAGGAATCCCTACCCATCTGTCAGTACATTTGTCATTCTTTCTGTCTGACTGTATATATGAATGCATGTATGTGTGGATGTTTGTATCTAAGTAAAGTGTGCTTGTCCTTTGCATATTTCAAGAACTGTTCCTCTAATAGATTCTACAGTTGGCAATGTATTACTAATTGGCAATTATGTCCGAAGGAAGGACAGTGTTAAGTATGCAGTTGATCAGATTAGCACTTCTTGGTCACACTGCAATCAGAAATTAGCCAGTTTCGAACAGGCACACATTCAAGCTGGGGACAATTTCAAAATGGGCATATGCTCCAAATAGTGCAAAGGACACTGCACTAGTTGTTTGCATAATTTTATGAAACTGTGATATTTCTCTGTGTTCCACAAGCTTCAGCACAAAAAAGATAGCATCATAAAGATTTGGTTTTCTTCAAAATACAAACATAATTTCAAAAACCTGCCAGTATGTATCTTTGTAACCTCATTTACTAGAACATCAAAAGGCATTCCCATTCTCTCTGCCTGAAAAAAAAAACAATCAGCAAAATCATTTTTTCAATTACTATTTTTAATTAACTGCATTTTAAAAGGCATAAACTTAAATCATGTGATAAAAATGTCATAAATTCATAAATGCAACCTATTAGGGTCTGTATGATAATTGTTTTTTTGTTTTTTTGTATCACTGATACAAACGGCCGAAATGAGCTTCCTCTGTAGGGTGGCTGGGCTCTCCCTTAGAGATAGGGTGAGAAGCTCGGTCATTCGGGGGGAGCTCGGAGTAGAACCGTTGCTTCTCCACGTTGAGAGGAGCCAGATGAGGTGGCTCGGGCATCTAATCAGGATGCCTCCCTGACGCCTCCCTGGTGAGGTGTTCAGGGCACGTCCCACCGGTAGGAGACCCTGGGGCAGACCCAAGACACGCTGGAGGGACTATGTCTCTCAGCTGGCTTGGGAACGTCTCAGGATCCCCCGGGAAGAGCTGGACAAAGTAGCTGGGGTTAGGGAAGTCTGGGCTTCCCTGCTTAGGCTGCTGCCCCCGCGACCCGACCCCAGAGAAGCGGATGAAAATGGATGGATGGATGGATGTTTTTTTGCTGTCCCCATCTTTTAGACAACTTGGTAATCAGAGTGGATGTCCATATAATTGTTCCTTTTCCGTTAAGTTTATGTAGGCACTACTTTTGTGACGTCATGAAATCTGAACAATGGCACAGACTGGCATTAATGACTCTTTTTTTTTCTTTTAGAATATTCTGTCCACAGGGGGCAGGCGGTAGTACACCTTATGCATTTGGGGGATCAAATGACAAAGGTTTGTTCAAGCTTGTGTGAGGAATGAAGGGGGCTGAATAATTAGTTGTTTGACATTAAAATCCCAACTTTAATAAGGGCACATCTAAAATCTCAAGAACCCTATAAATTAAAGGACCACTTATTGAAATACTATCTTTGAAAGACATTTAAATTATGATGTAAAAGTTGTAGTTGATAACGATTAAATTCACATGCAAAACACTTGCATGATTAAATACAGCTCTTAAATGTTATTTTGATGTACTGGCACACTTCTAAACTAAAACAATTGAGGTCTGGCTAGAATATTCTTTTTGTATTGTTTTTTAATAAAAACTAATTGCATATCAAGGCATGGCTTTATTGTAAACATTTAGGGGGTTGAATAACTTGTACTACAATTTTTCACATGATTATTTATGTACAGTTTTGTCACAGTTCTTCACAGTACAGCAACATATTAAAGTCATACTTAACGCTCTACAGCTGTTACATCATCTTTCACATATGCTGCTTTTTAATCTCTGATAAGATCTAGCTGCATCTAGCCTTGAGTTCAATAAAAATTTTGATCCTCTGTACTTGAGGGTATATTTTAAAGTACACAAAAATCTTCTTAATAGCTTCCTCACCTGCCCTGGTTGATGGCTGCAGGGTTGGCCCCTGAGCAGATATCCTCCATGACGTAGGGATTCTGCTCACAACTGACGTTTAGGGTGGTGTAGTTCGGTTTACACACAGTGAGAAAGTAGGGGGTGGGATATCCTGTCATTAGCTGGAGGATGTCTGTGATGAGTGCCGTGGCACAGAGGCCAAATGCATGAACACCTGATGACAGAGTAGGATGTGATTAAATATTGTTTTCACTTGTACACATGTAAACAACCTCAATATACAAACATAGGCAACATGGCTGACAATATTGTTCCATGTTCAGGGCTAACATATGCAGACAATTTAACTTATGGATTTAATATCAGATGTTCAAAGAAGTCAGCCTTCTGAACATGTATTTGATAGACCTATACAGTACACAACAAGACAAGAGGACTTGCTTCAATGATCCTAGCTCTTTTTACCATTAACACACATTTAAAACAACCCAATTTGGTGACAAAGTTTGTTTGGCATGACATTACTTAAGTAAAAGTTGGTTCCTCCTGAAGATTTTCCAGTAAATTAGACATGAAAAAAGACAGAAAAAATAGTAAAGACTTAGGGCTCTATTTTCGTAGACCAGGCACAGGCGAGGCGACCAGGCACAGGCGAGGCGCAGCGCCAACGGGGTATGGCCAGTGCATTTTGCAATTTTCGTGCACGGCGCAGTCCGGCGTAGCGCAGCACACCCACGCCTCCATCCCTCCCACCGGCACAAGTGGGAAAGAGGGAGGAGAGAAGCCATGTGTGGGTTTAACACAGCCAAGTGTAATCTTCACCAATCAAATGAACGCCTCTCCTTGCCTTTAAATGTGCTGCAGGCGAGGCGCAGTGCCAATTTCACCTCGACACCACCGTGGACGAAGACAGCAGCAGCAGCAGCTCCAGGCGGCTAAACTTCTCCCAGGAGGAAACTGATTCGGGAGGTCCAAGCTCGCAGTACCAGAATATATGGTAATGCGAACAGACCTCCACAGGCTGCTGATTCAAAAACAGCCAGGGAGGAAGTTACTAATATTGTCAATCAAGTTCGCCGAGATATTCTGAGAACCGCTGCCCAATGTAAAAAACGGTTCAATGATGTAAGGAGAAGGGCTAAAAAAAAGTTGTTAGAGCAAAGAAGGCCACCGGGCTGCGCATCAGAGGCCACGATGCGCATCACCGTGTGGACCACATCGCAGGACAAATGTAATCTGTTCCTGTGTCATGAATAGGAGTACAAAATTAAGTGACAATTATATTAAACACAGCAGCAAGCTAATCCAGGCATCATGCTTGTGATCTACCTGCATTCCTGCTCTGCCATCGCCAAATAGGAGAACCTTTGGTGATATATTCTCTCCCGGTATCTCCTCCTCATCCTCCTTGCAATATTGTACTCCATCTTATTAGATCACGTTAAGAATAAAAATTAAAAAAGAGAAATATGGGCAATCACAGGTAAATCCTTAAGACACCTACTGACTTACATTTATTCAGCAAGCGTCTCTCTCTTTTTTCTTTTCTTTTGAATTTCATGAGATGAGAGAAGCCGAA
>JAQMCX010000032.1:14965647-14980496 GCA_029814765.1 Acanthurus leucopareius
CTGATGGTAGCCATTTTGGATGTCTCAGTTGAAGTCTCTCTGGTGCATGAATTATCGATCCCTGGTGGATTATCCATACACTGCATGTGTCTGATTGTATACATCAGGTTTTTCAGGAAAAGAAATATCACACTGATGATGTAGAGGTCTCAAAAACTCATGTATCAAATATGATACACTTGGCGTTATAGGGTTGATTAAATTCTGAGCCGTAGCCATGACTAAAACTCAGACCTGACACTTGCTTATAATTTTTGGTACTGACATTCATTCATGTGAGAGGTGAGACATATAAAAACACATAAATAATTATAAAAACTGCATTTTAATGAGAGTACCACCATCTTGCAAATCAGGGTAATATTTCTTAAGAAGCATATGACATTTTTTTGGTTATAATGCACTGTTTCTTCCCTCAAGCAGTTAATTGTATACTTTGACAAAACTCGGACAGAAAAAAGCATCAGATCCCTAAAACTTTTCAAATAAAACAGATAACTCCCCCTTGCAAGTCTTTGGATACATACAGGACTCTAATTAGATCTGAACTACCTCAGAACAAGAAACTGAGACACCATGACATTAGCTTAGCTGTCATTGTTCAGTGTCCTAGGTCCAGAAAATTTCACTGTACAGCTGATGTGGTTTTTGTGGTTTCTGGTGATGTGAATAAAAAACTAGAGCTGCACTCTTGACATCCTGATGATAGCCAGGGATGAACCCTTTATGACAGTCTCATATGAATTTGGACAAAATTAGGTAGAGTGCATTTTTAGTAGAGCTTAAGCTCAAGCCATTCATCCAGCTCTTCTTATTACTGGCTTCCTAACCTGTTAGCTGCTTTCAGTCTCAAAGCCCCTTGTTTTGCACTTAAGACATAAATCTTTGAAATACCTAACAAATAGACCAAATAATTTTTTTAAAAATTCAGTAATTTTCTGAAACGAAGACACAATAGTTTTTTTTTTCAGCAAACATTACTTAAAATAAAGGTAATAGCATCTGCATTCTGAATGTTTACAGTGGTGTAGGTGAACTAATTTGTTGCCTTTCTGTTAAACTTGATTGCCATTTTATTTGCTGAATTTCTGAGTATGACCTGTTCTAGTAATATTTCGTGAGGTTACCACTGTACTCTGACCAACTTGATCATTAATCTAGAAGCATATGTCCATATAAAGAAAAGAGGGCCATACTCCTCGTTTTTAGGACTGTCTTTAATTCAGACATTTCGTTCTTTGCTATTTCTATGGTAGTTTGTTTTGCTCTATGCAAAGAGGCTCTGGTAGTGGTTATGTTGGTCAGTTAACTTCATGTTTTTCACGTCGATAGTAGAAATTTTCAGATTGGGTTAGTTCTATTGGGTGAGTAAGAACAACGCTTGCATTTGTATTCAACTTAGCCCCACTAGTTGCCATCTTTATGGCAATGCTATTATTTTTGTGACTGTGGCACTGAAACATGCTGAGCCACTCCTAATCAAGCCTACAAAGCTCTCATTGGCTTTACTGTTTTTACAGCAGCAGTGGGAACAAAAACAGATCTTTTAAATAGCTAAATAAGATAGCACACTCTACTAAGTGAACACATTCTTCTCTGTGTCTGTGTGGATTCTTACTCATCCAGGTCATGGTAATCCAAGAGGCTGAATCACAGGCAACTGGACTTTTTGATTGAAAAGAGGAACTCCAGTTCTGAGTTCTTGTGAGTACTTGCCGCTACATTGAGGTGTAAATGGATTTAAGTCAAAGTAAACTGTGTGTGTTCATTTTTTGGACAACAATTGAACTCTGTGGCACAGAAAAGGATGATCAGGCCTTTGATTTACACACAATACTTGTTAATATAATTCAGTCATGTCGGTCTGCATATGAATTTGAAGAAATTAGAATGAGTTTTGATTTGGCACCACCATGTAATCCAAATATAAAATTTTGCCATATATAAAGAACACAGAACTTCACAGGTTTCCTTTTTGCAGAGCTGTGCAAGCCTTCTATCTTCGCTTCCTCCTATGCCTGCCACAATTATTTTCATTCAAGAACATGGGCCTGCAGGAACCGCCTTCGAATCAACGGGTCACGAAAAAGACACTGCATTAATTTCTTATGAAGTGTGACATCCCAGATAAGCCCTGGCTGCTTGAAGCATGTTACTTTGAAGTTTTCTCCTCTGCCGCTTTGCCTTTTAATAAGAACTGTTTATTCACATGTGATGATGAAATCAAATCTTGTGTGCCTCACTCGGTTCACTGGCATAAATCAGAAAGCCATATATTTTGACCTATATTAGTTATAATCAGCACTTATTTAGCAAATCCCAGTCCGATTCCTCTCATAACTGTCACTTGACTTGGTGTAAAAAATATCGCACTCTGGGTTTGTGTGCACTGAAAAGAGATTGATATGCATTTCAAAGTGATGTGTGTGCCTGTTAACTAAGGTATTTTTGCGTGCCTTGTTCTGTGATGTATTGACTGTATCTGGGTCACACTGCTGCCTTTGGCGTAACTGTATAATAAAACACAATGTAAGCATTTCTGATATTTCATCCAGCAAGATTATTTATAGATTCTCAGTAAAAGTGAAGTCTTAGCAGCATGTCATTCATTTGAATATTTCACAGAAGGAAACCGAGTGATTAAAGACATATTTCACTCATTAGTAAACAAAGAATTGTCTGTCCTGTACATTTTAGTCTTGTGACCCTGCGAAAGAGTGAGTGAACATGGTAAAAGTAAATTACTTGTTTTCTCTAATACTTCTCTCAGAAGTTTTTATTGGAATTTGATCAGATAGATCAGATACCAGTGTTTTGTTTTGTTTTGTTTTGTTGTTTTTAATTTAGTGTTGTTTTTTTCCAATCTGAAAACCGTTAAATCTCTATTGAGAGATCTATATTTCATGTGGTTTTCAAAGTCTGATGTCCTATACAGATGGACAACTATATCTTGATATGAAGATGTACAGGTGAGTGTCAGTATTCCAGTTATATAGAGGCACTGACAGAAAATATACAAATGCAGTGCACCAAAAAAGTAAACATCAATTGGTTTGGTCCCTCCTCATTCATTATTCTTTTTATTTTATGTCTATTTTGACAATAATTATTCTATGAGTTTAGACAAAAGTTCCCATATTCAGGGGCCTTGGGGTATAATGTGGGATAATGTTGCAGTAGAGTGAGTTCATTAGCAAAGAGCAACAATGTTATAGCGTGTTAAATTAGCTATTAGTGGTTCCTATTTGCCTATTTGCCTTGTACAGACAGACAGACAGCGCATCATCAGATTATTTTTTTGTCATAACAGAGTGTGTCTTTCCTTGTACATGCTGGTATCATGTTTTTGTTATTATGTTTGAGTTTTGTGTATATGAAAAAGGGAAATTTCTGACACAAATTACGTCAGTCAAGATCAAGTAGGCCACCATGAGCTATGTGCTGCTGCCACTGTTACAGCTTTGTTCGCTAAATCTGATAATCACTCTAATAACTGCACTGTCTATTTTTGTATTTTAGAACCCAGACATACACACTCCTTTTCATCTCATGCATTACCCTTACTTCACAGCTACTGCTTCTGCTTTCCCCTGCAAGTCTCCTGTCCACCCCTAGGAAGGCAACTCACAGGGAAAAATGAAGCCCTAAGTACAAGTTACCTGAATATATTGCAATATTTAACACTTTACTTAAACTTAAAAGAATAATTTGAGCTTGGTAAAAAAAAAAAAAAAAAAATCCAGTCAGTTGTTTTTATCATTCACCATGCTTGAAAATGACATGGGTGTGTGTCCGTGCTTGTGTGTGTGTATCTGACATCTTGTTTTTGACTTCTTGTTGATTATACATAAATATATACAGTAACATTACATACGTAAATATTTTTTTTTCACATCTTACATATTTAACATTTTTTACATGAGGTGAACTCATGTTGTCCATGAAAGTATCTGATTTCTTTCTGAATTTTGAGACTCTTGAAACATTATTTTGTTTTTTACCTCTCTAATTTTATCATCATAATTCTGTTTCTATTGTTTCTTACACTACTTACTAAATTGTACTCAATAAATTAATACCCGATATCAAAAAGCACAGTTACATCATTAAGTGTCAGTTGGCTCAAATTTGGAAAAAAATACTGTCTTTGTAAGACCTCAGCTGTAAATATCAATTCACATTTACTTTGTTTACAACCCTCTTGATGCTGCTTGAATTTCTTGCCCACTAGCAATGTGCTGGCAGATGTTGCTGCACTCCCAAAGCTCAGATTTTTAGTCATTTATTATAATAATATGAATACATAGTAAAACTATAAAAATGAATACTAAGAACAGTCCAAAAAAGTACACTCATATCCTTTCTTTGTGCTGTCTTCCCTGGCATCAGTTTAACAAGAAAAGAATGTTTTAGGAGTTCTGTATATCATATTTTCCCATTAAAATAAGTGAGAACATGTTAATACTTTGATTTGCTGATTTGCCCTGATGTTTCTGTGACATGTCACTACTGTCACACTTTACTTGGGTACCATAGAAACATTATTCATGGGTGCTGCTTAAATTGCTTCATTTATCACAACAAGGTGATACTGTAGTAATGAAGTTTTATATATTTCAACAGGTAAAGAAATTCAAAGCCTTCTGCTTTGAAGAAAATGAAAGCTCTTTGTTGTTTATGGAATAGACTGAGTATAAAGGGAATCCTCAGTTTTCATTTTTGTTGTATTGCTGATCAAAATTGTGCTTTGGTCTGACTTCAACAAGTTATTGCCTACATCTTAGAGTGTTTGGTTTTTGTTTTGACATTCACTACAAGTGTGTGTGTGTGCGTGTGCATGTGTGTGTGTATGTGTGCCAGACTCAGAGCCCCTGAAAGCCTCTGCAGTTCAGTGAGACACCTGCATTCCCCAGACAACAGAGCTCATTAGTCACTCCTCAGGGAGATAAGTGAACACTTTCCTGCTCCTTATAGGAGGAAGAAGACAAAGAAAATATGCCTGTCACATTTTGATCTGATGTCATATTTACTGCTGTACTGCTGTAGCAATAGTATCTGTAGCAGATAACATCTTATTTCAAAATGTTTCAAATATTATTTATGTTTAAAGAATGTTGGTGGTCATAATGGTCAGCCAGCAAACTTTGCATCTATCTATCTATCTTTCTATCTATCTATCTATCTATCTATCTATCTATCTATCTATCTATCTATCTATCTATCTATCTATCTATCTATCTATCTCGCTCTCTCTCTCTACATACATACATATGTATACATATATATATACATATATATTAGTGGTGGGACTTGATTAAAAAAAAAAAATCTTATTAATTAGAGGCTTTGTAATTAATGAATCTCAATTAATTGCATATAAACTTTGTCTGTGCTAGCTGCAACATGTTTGGCATTGACGTGGTAGCGGAGGCTGGAAGAGCTCCGGATATAGGCGAATTCTTTCTTGCACAATTTGCACACAACTGTGCTTTTATCCAGGTTACCACCTGGTAGTTGTTTTCCACCCAACAAAACCAGCAACGATTTCTTATCTCTTTTTTTAGTTATTCTATATTTGATATTTTTTGCCATTATTTTATAGGACAGCTGAGAGTAGACAGGAAGTAGGGAGAGAGAGAGGGGGTAGTGACATGCAGCAAATGGTTGGAGTGGAGTCGAACTCAGGACCGCTGCATGGAGGACTAAGCCTCTGTACATGGGACACCTGCCCCACTGGGAACTCATACAATGGAAAGCGTTCTGTTTGGAGTGCAAAAATAAATTGCGATTAAATGCGTTATTTTTTTTTGTCGCATTATTTTTTCTGTAATTAATTAATTGTAATTAACGCGATAAAGTCCCAGCCCTAATATATATCTATATATATATGTGCACACACACACACGCACACACACATATATATGTGACGTTAGGTAGAGGTTACCTTAGGATGTCTACAGTGGTTGCTGGTTCCTTCCTTACAAATATGTAAACTTTTGTTGCAGTCTGGCCTTTTGTTCATTCCACAATAGCATTTGAGGTCCTGAAAAAACAAATTTTCAAAACTAGGAGTGTAATATTTTGAAAACTACACCCTCACTCTTGCTGTATAAACTATTTTTTGTGAATTTTTTTATAATATTGCACCTCTTTTTGCATGGCTAAATTTAATTTAATCACCGCAATATGTGAGATGGTAACGTAATGAGGGATGCGCATGTAAGGATACACTTGTGTAGAACAGTCCTGTGCCATTTCTGAGTAAAATTACATCTGCATCTCTACCAGGAGCAAAGCCCCTAATGAAAGGCTCATTTTGTGGCTTTAGTATAATATACACAAGAACCGATAGATGGATGGACGTCCTACATATTTCATTCCACTAACATATATAATTAAAACACAATTTATTTAATGGTATTGTCTGATTCAGTTCATTTATATATAAAAAAGAAAGCTGACTCTCTAACCTGTCTGTTGAATTAAACATGAAACTGGAATAATGAGAAAGAAAATTTTGAACACATAAAGCCCACGATACAAGCAATCTTTTGACACCACAAAGTCAGTATTGTTAATGAATGACCTGCATCACGAGTTTTGGGTGTGTGTAATCATCCCATGTTCACTCGTCAACATCGTTCTGGTACCTGATGACTGTAATACTGGATAAGTATTAATGTATACATAATAAGAGAAGACATTATAGCAAAGTTTTCCATTAAATTATTCACATTTCCATGGCATCATCTCATATGCCAACCTTCGGTCCCCCAAAATCCTTGATGCTCATAGCTGAGACTGTTGAGGCTGTTACATCCTCTGAGTATTTTGGTCACCCTCTGAAACACTCATACACATCAGGCTGCCACACACAATAAGTCCCTGTGGTGGTATTATCCCTGAAAGTAACAGATTTGTAACAGTATTCCTTTCTTGTTAAGTGTATGCTTTACACTGGACTATATTGTTGTGTGTGTTAGGATGGGGTGGGGTTGGAAGTCGAGCCAAGTCAGTGCCACAGCACTTGACTGTTGGACCCCTCTTAGACTGAGCGGTACAGTGACAGATGGACCTCCAAGTCCAGAGAGAATTCAACTGTGTTCACACACTCACCACTGCTTACATAAACTACTCTCTGATTGGCTAGATTTGGAGCCTGCTTTCTGCCTGATTGATCATGTGAGTGTGTGTATGTATGGGTGTGTGTGTGTGCGTGTGGGTGTGTGGGTGTGTGTGTTTACTGTGTAACAAATAGCACAAACAGTGAATATGTTTAAAAACCTGGTGCATCAGTGTGCACAGAGTGCATTTTATTTCAGCTATTCACCTTTATTGTCAAGACATATGAGCCCTTTAAAGGGTGCGCTAATGTTATTTTATTTTATTTTGTTTTATTTATTTTTTTCATTTTATTTTTTGTGGGTTGATTACAGATCATTTGAGCAGTATCTGAAGTTGCAGATCACTAGTCACAGTGTAGTTTGTTTGTCTAATATCACCTTTAGTGGTTAATAATTTGTTCATTAAAATACTTTTAGAGTGTTAAGGAAATAAAATAAAATATATTTTATTCTGAGTGACTAAAGAAATAGTTTTAAGAGAAAACTAAAAAGTTATGAGTAAACTGTAAAAAGAAAATAAAAGAGACATATTTACATTAATTTTCAGGTTCATACTTTCATCTTAGAACATGTTACCTACTTTTATGTTTAAAAAAAAAAGTTTTCCTACACTGTCAATTGCTACAGCCTTATACCCAGCCTCCAGGAATCATTGTAACTGAGCTATAGTCAATGTAATCTGTTGTGAATATAACACCGTAACTGTCTATATACCACAGTCATACGTCTATCATTGAGGTCAATTGACAAAGGTCAGTGCAACATATTGATGAATTCCTGCCAGTACGCCATTTGTGACTGAGGATATAAATGGACAGGTACCATGGGAACATTTTGTAATCTTCATATTTTTGTGTGAGCTGAGTGGCCAGCCAGCAAAAATGTCAATGTTAATAACAGAATATGAAGATGTGCTCTGCTGTACTTAGTGCTTGGTTCAGTTTTTCATGTGGTGAGCGATAGTTATACATTCAAACTTATTTCTTTTTGGCCAGGGGTGTGCTGTGGAAGATTTCTGCTTTTCTTAAAAATATTTTCCAATATATCCAGCAGGTACAATGGGCCCTATAAGTCTCAAGGTAATGCTATGCTTTGGTACTTTAGCGGCATGTAGAAAAACTTCCTTGTATATTTGCATTGTCTAATTGACTTCTGTGATTGGCTTTTATGAAGAACACTGATCAAACAGTTTAGAACAAAAACTGATCGATAATGATTTTCAGCCCATCATCCGGAACATATTAACGAATTATGTCTCTTTTTTTTAATGTAAAAACATAAATGTCATGTGCACTCAGTGTTCCCACATATCCGGGATAACCCGAATTTTTATTAGAGAATTTGCAGTCATAACAATGACAAATTTACCCAAAATGCCCCTGTAGCAATGAGGTGCCCTTTAATCATACCAAATGTGCTACATAATTACTGATAGGCTGACGTACACAGCATCACAGGTGTCACAGCCTGCAAATGTCAGTTTTGTGTTCATGTGACACATGCAGGTTTGTTAAGTTTTGGGATTACAGGTTTACTTTTTTAATAGCTAGCTTAAATAATTGCAAAACTTAATACACATAAACCTCCACTGTGCTCTGTCTTTTGCTAACTAAAACATGCACATTGATTATCATACCATTAATATTCACTCACGTGAATCATATTGCTGCCAATATTATAACGTCGAATTCATAGTGTGAGCATACTGTATACCACTTTCTGATAAAACAATTAAGCATAATAAAATGTCTAATGATTTTCTACATTAAATGTCCCCTGGTGTGTTGGAGCACGAAGCCAGCAACATATGGACATGGCCTATTTAGTATAAAAAGGGGAGTGATGACAGAGTGACAAGGTAATGGCAGCCATTACTCAGAGCTGTCAGTGTGTACCCACCTGACTCTACACACCCTCATCTCCATCTCTGTCTGCCTCTCTGTCTCCATCTGTCTCTCTGTCTCATCTGACAACCTTCACTTGTGGATTTCAGTGTGTCAGTGCGCCAGATAAATGATTTCCTGGTGTTGGAGACAGACACAGAGACGGTGTGGAGTATGAAACAAGATGAGGCTTCAGTGATCCATAAAGGGAAATGGGGTTGCGGCAGCAATATAGGAAAAGCAATATAAGTAAACATTTAAGGAAAAAAAAAACAATAACTACAGACTGGTCTTTATGATAAGATCTGTACCTGATCAGAGGCATGACAGGGGGCCAATAGCACAGTACAGGTGTGTAATAATAAATACTGAAGGAATTAAAAATAAGATATGGTTTGCCAGTCTGCAGGGTGTAAGATGAATGTCTTTGTAGTTTTGTCCTCTGGTATGATTGTCACACGAAATCACACCAAATATGTGTGGACTCCTAAGAGGGAACCATTTGTGAATGAGGGGACACCACGGGGTTAATTATTTATTTTGTTTATTATGCAAACCAACAAAGCAGTTATATTGCTTGGCTCACATTTTTTCAGTGTTTACATGGTTAATTGGAACAATATTCACATGCCAGTGTACATAGAAATTGGTTATGCCTGCTATAGTAATTCATTCTGTTTACAAGGGATTTTCAGAGGTCCTTTTCCAATGGACTTATATGTAAGAGATCAAAAGTGTGAAGAAGTGTAAAAGATAGGAAAATCCAAGAAAAGCTGCATTTTAGAATATGTCTGAGGCTAGTATCAGGCTCCAGCAGTTTGAGTTAACTGAATCATTATCTTACATTACAGTCTTTTAAGTATATAATTCTCTTTGTGTTTTTTCTCAACACAGTTATCTCCGTACCTGTGGTAAAGGGACAGGGAGATTTTGGATTGGGAGGGAAATGGTGTACTTGGGATTCCGTTAATGAGATGAAATTACAAACAGCATTGCATGCAGCCTTGTATGAATTTCTCTCAGAAGAAATATGGGTTGAATGTAGAGTGGTGAGCTTCAGTATCAAGACATATATGATGTCTGTAGCTCTCTCCCCCCACCCTCTCCAGCTCTCTTTTCATTTTTCCTTGTTAATTATTTCATTCTCCCCTGGTTCTGAAGTGCAGAAACATGTCAGTCCATGTATTGGTTGTGTCTAGTTTACGCACACACGCGCGCACACACACTGAGGGATTGAGCTCCTCCTCTTTGCTTCCACGTCCCTCTAATCTGTCTCCCTCACACACATACATAGACAGAAAAGGGGGTTAACTAAACCTTCTCATCTCTAACACATCCTCACACACCCACTCTCTCTCCCTCCCCGTGTCTTTCTCTCCCCTGCTTGCCCTCACACACACATTCAGTCGCAGCAGCAGCAGCAAGCAGAGGAAGCCAGAGCTGTCGAGCCAACTCCACGATCAGAGAGCGGCTGATTACGTGCTGCCGAGCGATCATGAGGCGGTCAGCGGGAGTCGGCGCTGCTGGGGAGAAAGAGGAGGCTGGGTAGGAGAGAGACAAAAAAAGGCTTTGTTCTAATTAAATGTCTCTCGCTCTCCGTCTGCAACATGCTGTATTTCCAGCTGGTGATCATGGCCGGAACCGTCATGCTGGCCTACTACTTCGAATACACCGACACCTTCAGCGTGCACGTGCAGGGCTTTTTTTGCTACGACACCACCTACACCAAACCGTACCTGGGACCAGAGGACAGCAGTGCCGTCCCCCCCGTCCTCCTGTACGCTGTGGTGGCCGGGCTGCCCACGCTGTTGGTGAGTGCACTCCACATCAGCAAACTTGACCAATCACGTCTGAAGGTTCAACGGTGGGCAGTTTTAGAGCACGCCGTAGATCGCTAAACAATCAGACTGTAAAAATCCTTCATTTCTGCAGACAGATAAGGCTAGAAATCATCTGAATAAATTATGAAATATTTAGTTTGTTTGAGTAGGTAAAATAATTTTCTGTTTGCAGATTCAAATGTGGGATTTTGCCGCTTCCTTGTAATTTAAATTGCATATTATGTGAATGTTATCTGGAGATCTTTAGTTTTTTTCAGCAGTATACAAAAGAGGCCTTTTTAGATTTCACCTTGGGCTTTGGTAATGTTGGATGATAAATATTCAGTTTTTATACAATTCTTGTCAGAGTTAATGATAATAAGAATGATTGTTTGTCACTGCCCTTAAGTGTTTTATCAAAAAACACAAAAGCAAAAACAAAAAAAAAACACAGAATAAAATTTAGCTGCTGATTTAACTCAACCTTTCCCCACTATAATGCAACACAGAATTTATGATTTCGTAAATGACATCATAAATTATATCTTATGTGAAGAAATTAGTTATTTCAATTTTAAAATATTCTTAGTAATTCTTAGTAATTAGTGATAAGGTATTTTTTTCAAAGGGATAGCATTTTCTTTCATTCTCTGGTTTGATCTGTGGTGGATGAATTAATGCCACAACTATGTATATCTTGTACACACATTCATTCACACGCACACACACACACACACACACACACATGCACACACATTTATACATATATACATACATATGTGTGTGTGTAAATTTATGGTGTTGTATTTCTTGGCCCCTTGAGGGCAGCACAACGAGATGTAATTGCAACATTAATCTGTGTACATCTTGTAGGTTAAGTGGATATGGTGAATGTGTTATGTTTAAGTAGACACTTGCTTACACAGACAAACAGAAAGTATCATTAGCAATCATTTAGAGTTGTGCTGATGTCCACATGATGACACCAGTATCTACCTTATTTTTAACTTTGCTTTGATCTATGCCAACTCCTGGGATATTATCTGGCTCTTAAGTAGGGGTGTGAATTTTCAGGAAATTCTTGAGTTAAAATGGACTCTTAATTGAGTGAGAGCCCAATTTTCTGTTCTTTGCTTCATAAATAGCTAGCAATGAAGATGATCAACCTTTTGAATTAATAAATGTAAAAATATCTAACGTATTTGTCTGTATGAAACTAGAAAAATGAGTGGGAGGCAGAGTACTCTGCTGAGTTGCTGCTAACATTAATTCTCCAACAGTGTAGAGCAGTCTCTTTGCTGCACCATTTGTATAGCAAGTGTCAGGGAAAGTGCAGGTATTGAAGTTACTTACGTTAATTTTTCAGTTATTTAATTCTGCAGTGTGTTGGTCAACCAGTCATTTTCATTACAGCTGCTCAGCTTAGTTAATGTTAGACTCTTGAGTTATGGCCAGGAAAGTTAAAGGGCTGCAGGGTAAGGCAAAAAAAAACAAACAAACAAACAAAAAACCCCCAAAAAACCCTTGTTTGACTGAAATTTAACATAACCTTCAACTAGTGGATTAGTTGCTGGAAAAAAACTGCATGTTATTATCTTTATATACACTAAATTGGCCACAGTGCACTCAACTTGATACCCTTTTTAGCATAAATGGATTATAAATAAACATAAAAACTTAGTATATGCAGTACATTAAAATATTTTTTTACTTAATTATTTTGTACTGACATGACAACAGTCTCAGAGCTAATGAGGTCAAACAAACCAGCTTAGGTCAAGAAACATTTTGACCTTAACAGGTCAAAAAATACACTAACAAAAAAGGCACAGCCATTTTAATTTTTTAATCATCTACAAAACTTGTGTAAAGACTGAACAAATTTTCACTGCTTCCATACTACTAGTAACATTAAAACAGGTTATTAAACATTTTTAAATATTTTTTTAAAAATAATTCCCCAGATAAAGTAGAAGTGCCTACTTCAAACAAAGCATAGTGTTTTAAAAAAAGTACACAATGGAAAATTTTGCTTCAAATTAAAAAGAAAACAACAAAAGCAATCACTAAAACATTATACGTGGGCACTATTACAGAGAAAATTGGTTTTCTAACATGAAATAATATGCATAACATAGGATTGAAACACTAAATAAGGTGCCCAATTGGCAAGATGGCAAGTGGCTGCATGCTATAACCCCATATCCCCCATAAAAAGTTTTCTAAATAATTTACAAATTACAAATACATAAATTCTGGGAGCATATGCATTGGGATTGTAGATCTGATAGGAAACCAAAAATGAGGCAAAGAAACAAATGCTGAGATGCTACTTTAACTATTAATAGCTTAAAGTAGCCTCTTGTTAGGCTGCTTGTTAACAAAGACTGGAGCCAGAGTGCCCCAATACTGGATTAATCAAAGCAAAGTTCAACAATGTGACTTTTTTCCATATGAAAGTAACAAGATTATTCGACCAATTAAAATTTGATTAAATGAGAATATCTCGACCAACTAATCAAGTAGTTAACAGGGAGACTACAGCTTTAGAAAGTTCACAGTGTACATCACATTTGACAGTAACATTTATTCATTAAAAAAAAAAAAGCTTGCAACAAATGCCTTTTGAAAGTTATAAACAGTTGCAAGATAACTCCTGCATGCACACGCTGTAGACTGTTGGGTGCTTCTCTTTACTCACGTTTAAGTTCTGTCTTTTTAGCTTTGTTAACATCACATTATTAACTAACCTTTTAGAATTAGATTTTTTATGTTATAAATTCATTCTGAATAATAGAAACTAATGCAATAAAAGACTCTTATGTGAATTATATTTTTCAACCACTCTTACTCTTACACCAGTAATGTTTCGTTAGGTCCACCAGCTCTGACTTTCTTTTGCCTGGAAGTGAGCAGGTAGTGTGCAGTGGATGTATGGTAACTTTTTCATGGAAAAACAAGTGCCTGCTGATTCTGGACTCGAGGTTGATGAGAGCACAGCTTGAAACACACCAGCAAGAGACTCATTAGTATAACTCTTATGATTAGTGCGTTTTTAAGGACAAGACTCACCATTAGATTACAGCTTTTTTATTTGAAAGGTCTTAGGCCAATTTATGACCACACTGTGGCCACAAAGTGACATTTTTTTCACATCATCTAAGTATATTCCTGTGATTCTAACCTGGTCTCTGTTTTGCATGTAACCACAAAATAACAGGATTATATTTAACCTGGACTGCAGAGATCTCATTACATTACTAGCTCTCTAGCCTCCATGTGGACGACACTTTTGTAATGTTACACAGCTCTTTCAGTAGCTCTGCCAATTATGAGCTGATTGTGGAATGGGCTTATAAAATGAAACCACAGGAGTGTAATGCACCTTGAATGTTAAGTGCAGTAATTAGTGCTCTAGTAGCATGTCTGAAGTTTACACACAATGACCCTTCTCTGGATACATGTAGAACCTTCTGTACACCTCTGCGTCTGCAGCTCGCCAGTCTGCCTGCACACACACACACGTGCGCACACACACTTTCACAACTCACAGCTGAAATCACTGTAAATAACTAACTGAAAACAGCCTGGGCATCCTGGCACATCACATAGTACAGAGTCTCAAAGCAGCAATATTACATTTTACCAGATTTAGCAGTGTAAGTTTACTTCTGTCTCATCTGCTGCCCAAAGAGGTTCTTGTTGATGGCAGTCTTCATTACACTACATACTACTTTTGATGTAATTAAGTGCAGATGTTCTGTAATGTAGACATGTACAGCTTCAGTCCACCATGGGATGTGGATCCCACATTAGAGAGTGTTAGTGTTACATGAACAGGCAGTATGTTGATGTTTGTTTTGAAACTTAGAGTGGAAGACTCCAGCCTAGCTACTACTAATTTAAATATAGATAAAGTACTCTTACAACAATTCTACACATGAAGTAGGGCTGGGCGATATATCGATATTAAAATTATATCGATATATTTTTAAATGTGATATGGAATTAGACTATATCGT
>JAQMCX010000032.1:14988864-15000228 GCA_029814765.1 Acanthurus leucopareius
CTCCTGGAACAAGGTGGCAACGGTTGACCTGGAAACTCCCATGAATTAATTTGAAACTTTCCCCGCCCAATGCGCCATTGGCGCACGGCGGAAAGCGTACGATAGGGCCCTCACAATCACTTAACAGTCAGCAGAAATAGAGAGTGTGCATATGAGCATCGGACTTAATGTACAGAGGTTAAAAATCTTTATTCACACCAAGCTTATTTTTTAAAAGATTGCCTGCAGATGATGGGTGGGATAGATGGGAGTTGTTAGCCCTGTTAGGACCTCACCAGGTGGCTGAACAGTCCTTTTTTTTCCATTAATCAGATACGGAGAAAATTTGAAGAATCCTTTAGGTTAACATTTGCACATTAACTGTGCACTAGCACCCATTGGATTCAGCTCTGCCCTTGCTCACTCTCATTTTCTTCACAGTCACTGAAGGGAAAACAGGTCTTTCTAAACCCTGTGACCTGGTGGGGACATTTATCTCTCTCTGCAGTCCTAATCAATGCCAGTAGCTGTGCAATAGTCTTTTCAAACAACAGCAACACAAAGACCCTGCCAATTAATGAAGAGTGAACAAGTTAAATTAGCACAGGTGGCCAGAGCACAAGTTCTGCTATTTGACTTTATGAGCAACAGGAGTAATAAGGCACAGTTAGCAAGGGGCTCTTACTCTACTTGGCTCTGGACCAGTCGCCAGGTTGGGCTGGTCTCAGTCTAGGGCAGAGAATCTATAAACTCTAAATGTAGACCTGCTAAGTTGGTAATGTGTTGGAATGTACTCAACAACACCAAAAAATAAAATAAAATAAAATAAAAAAGAATAAAAAGCTTTTTAGAGAGTGGATTGCAAAATGCAGATGCAGGTCCACTTTAATTGTTGATTTATATATGAATTACCTAAAGCCCATGTTTTAAAAATACAGTCTGTGCATCCACTAGAACAGCAGAAGATCTCATTTCATCCATGAACTGTCCTTCATAATCAGCACTTAACAGTTCAGAGGAACTGTCTTGTCCTACTCCTTCTCTCCACCTCTCAGTGTTAACGTTTTCTAATCTATGTCACACTCCTCTGTTGGTAAGAGCAGCTTCTCCAGAGACTGCAGTGTTGCTGATGTCAAAATGTTTGTGGCAGCTGCTGAATGCAGCACAGCTCTCCTGACAGTCAGATTTCACTTTGCACAGAAACATCTCTCCCTCTTCCTCTGGTTTGGTTCAACCTTCATTCCAAGGTTACTCCACACCCAGACCACTCTTTATACATGTTCTAAAAATTATCTCTTAAAATGGTCATCCATAGCCTCCTCAATGATTGTCTACATCTATAATGTTGCATAATCATTGCTGTGTTTTTACTTAAACTCCAAAAGTCCTGAGTTTGTGATTGTGGCAATTTCTATACCTTGAGTGTTCATCTGTTTATCAGTCCATCTATTTAAAATAAGCCTGACGCAAAAAAGCAAATTCATCAGTCTACCTTTACCCAGCCTTCTTTTGGCTATGTCCTGTCACAAGAAAATAAAATGAATGAAATCGACTTGACCTCATCCCAACATCAAGCTACTGCACTTGATGGACGGACCTCTGTCTGAGCTGACGGAACACAAGACTTCAGTAAGAGGAGAGGAGCTGCTTACATGATAGAGGTTGTCTACCAGATGTTGAGTTTTTAACACTAAGATGTTGCTCATATTGCCTGCCCAGAGATATGATCTTGTTAGCATTCAGTTTAAAAAGAGCTAAATTGTATTTTTATTCTAGCTGACTACAAAGCTATCCCATGTTCCCTTTTTGGTCTATCACATCATATTTCTCTGTTTTTGCTGCCATTTTACCTTTAGTTAAAACTTTTAAAATGTGGACAAAAACTAACATGTCTCACAGCGGTCTAAACCCAGCTCATGTTCCCTATTATCACTGTAGCAGTGATATGTTAAAAAAAAAGACTTACTTCATCAGGGGATGTTATGATCTGCAGTATGCTTAGTTGTCAAATTTTTAGTTAATTCATTAATAATTAACTGATAAAGGGGGTTGGGCTTGTTCATAGATGTTTTAAACCAAAACTTCAGGAGGTAAACATTAAAAAGGGAAAACATTAATAAAAGAATGTTTTAGTCCACCTTTTAGACATAGGATTAAGGATCTGCTTAACTTCTCTTTGTCCAAGGATCCAATGCATCTGATTACTTATTAGCAGGTCAGTGAATTTAATGATTTTCATTTTTTACATACTTTTATGTATCTACCATGTTTCAGTTATCACTCCTTTAAGAGACATTTTAATCCTACTGATTATAGGACACTCCTCTTTCAAAGCATTAATGTTGCCTTTTCAAAAGAAAACTGCTCTGAATCATTCATATTACTACTGGGATGCTAATTGCTGCAATGATGCCCACTGGCAAAGCTTATCATCAGTTTGAATTGTACTTCAGAAAATTGCTGTTCTGTTAAAACAAAAATACTGACACACTACAAAAGAGATCAGTGATGAAAATTAAGAGACCCTAAATCACTTAAGGAATTTTAGATAGGATGTGATTTGAGGTTGAGCGGTCACATTTTAAAAAATAAAATACAATATGCAATATGATGATATTTGTAGCTGATAAGAAGTGTGACTTTGAAAAAATGGTATTTACATAAGCCTTTTTGAAATTTTCTACTATTCACACCAATTGTTAGGAGAATGTACCAGGTTTGCTGAGTTGCAGTTTGTTTCGACACAGCTTATTTAGCCAACCATGTGACACAATTACACCTGTCTTTTAGTCATCTGGACAGAGAGAAGGGGAATATTCATTTTCAGCCTGGCTGCTTAATAACAAGCTTTCAAACTATTCTAAATAAACTCAATTGATGAGACAAACTTACCAGTTTGTTTAAGATTAAACAAATAGACTAGGTCTGACAAAACCCCAGGGGCACTTTCAGAATTAGAGTAAAGTTATTTAGCTTTTATCCAAATCAGTGGATGCATTGGTAAATGTCATGCATTATCTTCTTGGTGGGTTTTATTTTTATACAGAACAAAATTCAGGTGAGCGCTCTAAATGCAATATGATATAACACTGCCTCTAATGAGATGTTACACTATGTATTCAAAAGCAAAATACATACAGTGTGAACTCTGAGTCTACTGTTAGATTTCCCAGTTGTTCCCAGTACCAATCAGTCAAAAAATCTGTTGTTAAGTGCACTGTAGTAGTTCAATCTACCATAGATATTTCATTACAGTACTGCTACATCGTTGTATTGCTGATTTTAAAAGGTTGTATCTACGGAGCTGTAGTCAGCTGGATGATTTTTTTAACTTAAGTAGACAGGTAGATGGAAAATGACTTTTGCTTGATTTTTTTGTACCCCATTTTAAGCATTTTTTCAATTAGTTGTATGTACAGTCACCAGATTGAATCATTTATCTCAGAGAACAATCGTGGGGAAAAATGAAGAACAAATCAAGTTATTCTAATTATGCCTTAAAATTTTTACATTGGACAGAACAGACGTCAGAAAGTCACATTCTGATGTGACTGAGCTGCAACCCTCCTCACATCATTGATGTAGTGAGACTGTGAAATTTTCTTGTTGTCACTGGCTGTCGCAACATTGACTTGAAACTTTGATTGTCTATATTAGTAAATAAAGTCAGAGATTAATTGCTACAAAGGTTGAACTCAATGTCTAGTCTGAATGGCAACCATCATCAGCAGTTATTAAGTGTCAAAACAACTTTAGGATTTATTACAGATAATGGTATTCTGGTTGTAAATGTGGTGTGGTTTTACATTACTGGTCTCTACTCACTACTCTACTCTCTACTATGCAGAACTACATGAAAATAGGAATAAAATGAAAGTGTATTCAATACTTCTGAGCAGCTTCATAGGTTGTAAGGGCAGAGTTTGTTTGAGGTCTTCACTTAGACATAATGGTATCAAACCTGACAAATAGATAAAGACAACCAGACTTAAGGAATATGCACAGTCGTTGCAACCTTCTAGTGTTCATCAAGAAATAGTTCCAGCTTATAACTCCCCCATGCTTCCATTCTCTGTGGTAACATAGGCTAACCATACAGACTTTCACTTTATATAGACTTATCAGAATTACCTGCAGCTGACTTTATATCTATTTTCTAGCTTTAAGACAGTGCTACAATAACTGCTGTTTTAAAATTAAACCAAACACATTAACAGTAGCAGAAAGCAGAGGAAAAACAAGCGGGAAAGTTATTCAGTCCCTAAACTATAGTCAGAAATAAGTTATGACACAGGCTTTAAGAGAAAATAACATGATTATTTTGTAATGGGAAGATCAGTTTTATGTTTGCAAACCACATATGCAACCTCAACATAAACAAAAACTATACAAGTTACCCTGACTGTATGAGATGTATAAGGCTTTTGATTTAACTCTAATGGAAATTAATCCATTTCAAAACTAGCTAAACAGAGCAACTACTCAAATGGATGTAATACACAGAGAGACAGATGGGTTTGATTTTTGTTAAAAACAGACCCTATGCTAAAGAGAGAACAGGGTTCAAGTCCCAGCTAAAATCATGAGTGTGACACTAGCGTTTTTTACAACCATTTTTAAAAAAAACATTCAATAACATTAACCACCCATTCACATGCACACACTCCTTCACAGAACCCACGGTCTTCTGACACACCACACCACCTCATGAACCTTTGGCAACAGAGCCCCAACCCTGGACAGTTGTAGGTTTACACTGAAAAAGCATTGTTTACCAAATCCATTAGCTGCTAGTTTTTTGTCTGTTTGTCTTCTTGATTGTCTCTTTCTGTTTTTTGTAAAGCATCCTTGGATCCCAGGAAAGGCACTATACAAATTTAAGTTATTATTACCATTATTATTATTACCATTAGGAAGGCTAGAGGCAAAAAAAAAAAAATCCAAAAGCCATTGTGCATAGTTGGATACATTTTATTGAAAAATACCTACAAACTTTAACACTGTGTCTAGTTCTGTGACACTGAGCTTAGTCACAACTCCATTTTTAACACTCAGCCCAGTGTTCCAAGATCCCCACCTATTACTTATGTGTGTCAACGTGTCAGTGAGAGCACAGACAGTCTGAGAAAGTGTGATAACTTTGAGACTGACTGGGTTGTGCATCACACTGCAGCATTGTGGAGATGCTGGCAGTGGATCAAAGAAGAGGTGCATTGCCTCAGACCTGGCTCACCTTTCACACATACATACATAGATATAAAGACAGGATGATCACATAGACCCAAGAATTCAGAGCACATACACATGCATGAGTACACAGTAGCTCTGCAGCAGATCATGACATTGTTTGAAGCAGGCCAACTAAATTATATTTATGCTCTAACAAGCCATTTTGGTTGTCCCTCTCTGTGTTGTCAGAGCAAGGCAGGATAAGACAGCAGGAGATAGCTTTTTGTCAGTGGTTCATAAAAGAAAGAGCACCCATATTTACATGTTTGTGTTGGTAAAAGTGGAACAGAGTTGGACCGATGCGCTGTGGGGAAATTTCTCTACGAATGAGTCACACTAGGCTTGACAAAACCTATTAAATGCTTGTTAAGAAATGGACCTGTCAGCATCTGGAACCTCACACTGCTGCTCTGTTTGGCTGAAGGAGAATGAGAGAGGAAAGGCAACGAGGTAGAAAGCAATGTTTTAAGCAAGAACTTGTGAAAGGAGAAGAAGAAAGATGTGCCTTACTTAATAGCCATGATGTCTTAGCAATTTTCTGAACTGTCTTTTAGCTAAATTTGAATTAGTTCGTAGAGTTACAAACATGTGACAGTAATTGAATGAGCTACAGTAAGGCTTCTAATTTTATCCCAGCAGAAAACACATCCTGGATGACTCGTGCGTGTGTGTGTGTGTGTGTGTGTGTGTGTGTGTGTGCGTTGTGGAGCACATCTTTCAGTGTGTGTCACAAAGAGTTGTCTGCCTTGTGCCCTTTTGGTAATTCAGTGCAACAGAGCATTGGGCTCTCTGAGAGAAGCAATTATTTCTGTTAAAGCCCCTCAGTCACTATAACGTAGCCTGGCTGGTTTGATTAAGAGCAGTATAAATAGTCAGTAGCACAGGAGTGACCCTGTTTATCTTATTGGTAGCAAAACAGAATTGTGTTCCAGGTACTGAGGTATCCATATACACAGTGGACCCGTTTGATGCAGTGTCACATGGTGTAAGGAGCAGCAGGTCTCTGTGGCATGGTTAGGCTTTTTCTGTTGGAGGGGATCTTTCACACTAAAAATTCTAGTGGGTTGAATGATTTATGTCTCATCCTTGTTGTTTTACGAACCACTCTGCTAGTGTCTCAACACAATATGTCTTTTTAAGGAGATTAGGGGGAGGAAAGACAGCAGAGAAACTGACAAAGGATACACTTCTCAGAAGTTTTGGTTATGTGTGGAATGGAAGCAAATTCTGCTTCTGCATTAAGATTACTTACGGTAATATAACATTGCAAAATGAATAGAATAAATAGAATAATGGTAATAGTTGATAATGCCACAGTGATATGTGTTCCATCATTTGCAATGGTCCATGTCACAGATTTGGGTGTGGTGATCCTTAGGCATGTGTGTTGTGAATATGCTACCTACACATCTTTTTATATAGAGAGGATTTGGGTTGTACAAACCTGCAGTCTATGTCATAGAGTGTTTGCTGGAGCTGCCTTTATTATTGAAAATGGAAATATGACGGTGGGTGAGGCAGCAAGGTCGGTGGTGGTAGCAAGGAGAGAAATACAATGGCTGCTGTTTTCATAAACATGAACATCTTTTTCACACTGCTGTCTCTGCTGTTTACTTACTTCTATTTTTCTAACTTAAGAATATATTGCAAATGAATTTAGTCAATAAAGACTGTCAGATAACATCACTGACAGAGACAGAATGTAACTGAATGCAAGACACATAATAGCAGTTGAATCAAGATCAAGCAGGTAAATGCACTCGTAAACAAAAAAAAAAAAGCTTTACATATCCCTCATTTATTATTACACTGGGTGATTCTGCAAATGGACACAGATTGTTGAGTAAGATTGCATTAAAACAGGATTAGTCATTCATACACTGGTCTGGTCTGGATCATTTCAATTTGTTATTACAAAAAGTAATATCAAACATATGTTATAATGAAGAGGGAGTTTAAGACTAGTCTTTAGATCCAGCACAGGAGGATAGTGGTATGGTGGGGCAGATCACCAGGAAAGCAGGTTTTTTACTCAGCAATAGTGAAGACTACTGAACTTTGTGAGGCAGATAATTTGGAGTCAACCAACTGTAAAAATGGTGGCGGGGCAGCAGAGAGGATAGCAAAGGCTCGATTCTGGGAATCCGGCTGAAAGGTGGCTGCAGTAGTGAGTAGGGAAGTAAACAGTTATCGAGTTTTTGAGTTTGGAAAGCTGATTTATTATGGCCTGATTATTTGTCACAAGGGTGTGGAGAACTTGCTCATTATTCAAAATTCTTTGACCGTACAGGGCTGTTTATAAGTTTCCTGGCCTTGTTCTGCAGGGTCCATGACAAAATTATGCTAAAAAGGTGAAAAAAAGAAACAGAAAAAAAAACAGATACTTTTTGGAAAGTTATCAGGAATTGTTGCAAATGTAGGCTCTGATGCCAAAAAGAAGGGGGAAAGATTTTTTTAGATCCAAAAGGATAATGGATAATGATATGATGGAGCAGACTGCCTGGAATGGTGAAGAGAGACAGGTAGGGAAATCTGGTTTCCTTCTGTGAATCTTGCTGAGCTTAGATTGGCAGTTGAGTGACCCCAGCTGATGAACCTGAAGCAATGGCAAATAATTTTTTAAACCTCTTTTTTTAGTTTTTTGAAACACATTTTCAGTGTCAAGTCCCACTGTTAAATATGGTGCTGGCAACACATGCAGGTGTGGTGGCCAGTAGCTTTTTTAAACTTTGCATAAATCATAAATTTTGTTGATTTAATGAGGAAAAATTAGAACTGAGCACTGTATGTAACACAGTTCAGTTTAAATCATGCTAAAGAAGTACAAGAGTAATTGGAAGTGCAGTTGATGTAACTAAAATACATGAAGCTATTTCTATACCCAATAATGAACTTGGATTACCTGGGTGAAAACCAGGGATACCAAATGAAAGGCATCGAAAGCCTGTGCATTATAAACATGGAAAGCAGTTAAAATGGAACACACTAGCTGAGGCCTGGGGAAAACTACAGATAGTTTGACTATTCATTCTTAGGATCACACGGATACTGAACAATTTTAAAGGTGATTCCAGGGCTGTGGAACATCACAAAAACTTGTGTGATCAAACTGGATTTCAGTCAAAGCAAACATGGAGGGGCCTATCGTTGTCAGCCTGTTGAAGTTGTGTGTGCTATGTTTTACATTGTGAAATAAGAAGAAAATAATATAGACAAAGTCATGATGGAATTAGCATGGCTTGTACATTTTGCAGCCTGAGGGAAAGACGAGTTGGAAATAGAGTTTCATTTAGTCTCAGTGCAGACAAGCGCAGGTTAATGCTGCAGGTTAATAAGTTTAATGTGGCTGCTATGTCCAGTTGGTGACACCTGCAGCTTGTTCATTGTAGTTCCAGCTCAAACGCCATCTATATTCATATCAAACAAGGTCATGTTGGTGACAAAGGGAGCAAAAGCTTCAAAACTTACAGCTTCATTAAAAAGCTCTATGAGGACAATAGTGCAGGAAATGTTGATTATGTGGCATGCCACCTAGCAATAAATGGACATATGGGTAACCCTGGTTTTGCCCTTTTGCTTAAGCAGAATTTCCTTATGGAACTGTGAAGCTTATCTTTTGTTATCATGTGTGAGGTCATGTTAAATGTAAACATGCATGAAGCTGCTGGGTCTGATAACATCTTTGTTTTCTAGATTTAAAAAAGAAAAAGAAAAAAAGGGCGATTTTGTAAAGTTTCAAGCTAAAATACACAAATTCCACAAATTCCTTGCAATTGTGCAAGAAAGTGTTATTCTTCAACGGTTGGGCATTTTTTAGCACATATTTTTATTATAGCATCATAGCTTACACAAGATTGAGCCTTTTTGCCTCTCTCGAATCTGCTTACTTGTGGAATGTTCCAAACAGGTTTCTGATACATGTGATGGTTAGATTTACAATCAGGAACATAAGTATTTGGATAGTGACACATTTTTTGTAATTTTTGCGTGCTAAACCATACCAATAAATTTGAAGTGAATCAATCATGATGGGATTGAAGTGAAGACTTACTGCTTAGTAATTACACAAACAATCATACATGTAATGACTCCAATGACTGCCTTAAGTCTGGTACCCATGAGAAGCCTAACTCCAGCTTCCTCCAGTTCCTACTTGTTTGTGGGTCTTTTGTGGTTCAGTCTTGTCTTAAGTAAGTGAAAAACATGGTCCTGGTTAACAACAGGTGACTGATTTAACAATAATAATTAAAAAAAATCAATTTCTTTGATTTGAGAAGCTTTTGTGTTGCTTTCACAGTATGCTTTGGGTCATTATCCATATGTGTAGTGCAGTTCCATCCCTGCAGTTTTGCAGCATTTTATTGAACCTGAGCAGATAATGTAGCCACAAGCTTGTCAGAACTCATTCTGCTACTTTTGTCCATAGTCACATCATCAACAGACACAAGAGACCCTGTTGTGTAGTTGGAGCTTCTTTCAATTAGGAGAGCATATAAACTGTCAAAGTCAGCGTTTATTTGCAGATTAGCTGCTTCTTGCAATCAACATAGAAAGTGATGAACAGCAGACCTAGAACTTGACACTTGCACATTCACAAACTTTTATCACCAAGGTTCGATGCTTTTCTACTTCCTGTCTGCACTATCAAATAAAAGCATTTAAAGTAACTAAACTCCAAGCATCCAAAATAAATTGAATCTCTGGTTAAATATAACAATAACCATTTTTTGTTTCTTGTGATATGTAAATATTGTAAATAGCAACATTTTAACTGTAATTCTTTGTCCTTGTAACTGACCATGAATTAACTTATTTATTTATTTATTTAACTTGACATTTCTTAACACTCCCGCCCAATGAACAAATGTTCATCAATACTCAGCCCATTACTTTTAAACAAGCTCTAATGGATATATCAATTGAACAGGTCTTCTCAACAAACTGCCTGCAGATGTGCGAACAGCACAGGAACGAACAAGTCCATCTCTGCCTGGAAAAAGTTCAGTTATTCTACCCATTTTCCATGTCTGTCTGGGCAGGTTATCCTCTCTAATCAGTACAACATCTCCCACCTTCAGCACAGTGGATATAAGGGTTTTACACTCATGAGCTGATCTCAGGTCCATCAGGTAATCGTTCTTCCAGCTTTTCCTAAAGCTGGTTAAAAGTCTCTGCTGGTATTTCCACTGGTGGCCCTTGTCCTTTCTGCTCACATTGGTTTCCTGATGGAGTGGAATCAGAGTCTTTGGTGGTGGGGAGGTTAATCTTTTCCCAACAAGGAAGTGAGAGGGTGTGAGTGGCTGTGGCTCTGTTGATTTACTGTCCACATATGAAAGAGGTCTGGAGTTCAACACAGCCTCTATTTCTGCAAGCATTGTCATCAGTTCCTCGAAGCACATTGATGCCTTCCCTAACATCCATTTTAGACATGCCTTTACAGATCTCACTAGTCTCTCCCAGAAGCCACCCCCACCAAGCAGCTCGCTCTGCAATAAACTTTCAGGTGATTCCTTTATTGGTGAAGAACTCTGTGAGCTCTGATCCCCTGATTGACTTCGACAGTTCTTTCAAGTCTTTATCTGCTCTTTTGAAGGTTCTGGCATTATCTGAGTAAATAACTTTACACAGTCCTCCCCTTGCAATAGACCTCTTTAAGGCTATTAGAAACCTTTCTGTAGTTAGATCTGTCACAAGCTCTAAATGCACTGGCCTTGTGACAGCATAAGTGAAAAGAGCAATATATGCCTTTGATTGACCACTTGTCTTGACATATAATGGCCCTGCAAAATCTAACCCAGTAATCTCAAATGGAGGGTACTCAGTTACTCGGTCCCTGGGTAGGGGAGCTGTGACTTGCTGAGCTGGTTTCACCCTCAGTTTCAAACATATGTTGCAACGTGAAATAATTTTCTTCACTAACTGTCTCCCTTTTAGAACCAAGTATCCTTCCCTCAATTGCATTAGAGTATCTCTAACCCCAGAATGCATCACTGAGTTACTAGTTCAGTACTGCCATGAGACAGAGTACTTGTGTTTTGTAGGTAGTACCCATGGGTGTTGCTCTCTGAAGCCAAGATCGGAGTGCTGTAGCCTGCCTCCTAGACAAATAAGACTGTTTTCATCTAAGAATGGTTTCAAGTCCCTAATTTTTGACAC
>JAQMCX010000032.1:15038921-15051350 GCA_029814765.1 Acanthurus leucopareius
GAGAGAGAGAGAGAGAGAGAGAGAGACGGCAGCAGCAAGCCAGCAGCACAACCGCTGAAGCCAAAAACGTAGCCACATGTAACACCTTGTATACTACTGACCACCAACTATCTTGTAAAGGTGCTTTGATTTAAATAATATCCGCCAGCCAGCCCAAAATGACAGGAAAATAAGTTACTTTTAACTTTTCTAATAATAATTTTCAGTAAGCAATGTCAAGCATGGATACTAGTGTTTTTAGTGTCACTAGGAAACTAGTGTTTTTCCTTGTTTAATATTTGTTTGTTTTTTAATGAGCATGATCTGGAAAAAAAACATGGACACCATCAAACAAATTTTCCAAAGGGCAGGGGAAAAAAAGGCCCTTACTCATTAAGGATTTTTCCAGTCATCATGTATCTGGGTACGTACCTTCAGGCTGACTGGGAACCTGCCTACTAAAGAACTTGAGCCAGTTCCATATGGGTTTCACACACCAAAACCCAGTGGAAAGAATTTGACCAATTTGTGTGACCATTGTCTGGATTTAAGTGCTAACAAAAAAGAAAGTTCCAAATTGATTGGTGCCAGTGGGCATGTCCGACAGCATTTTTGCTAATAACTCAATCCTAAACAATCCTGATTAAACTCACTAGAAACATTTTGGCTATGTCTTAAACAGTGCTCAGAGTCAGAGGAAGCCACATTAAACTCGTCTCTGAACCATTACTGTTGACAGGTAGAGGAAGAGCTTTGAGCTCATATTTTAAACTTTTGGTATTAAAAAGTAGATTCATCTTCACTTTAACCTTTCTGCAGCAGCAAGAAATAGCAAAGTTTGCAGTTTGGACAGCTGTTGAATTTATTGTGCTTATTAACTGATGTTTCTAGGATTTTTGTCCACCTCATTTTTAAATTCTCTGCTTTATTGTTGGCTGTTGCTCTTATTGGTTTGAGTGATAAAACAAGGTTACGAACCAGGGAGCCAAGCAATGATGTGTAGCACAATATAATGCTCTAGAAATTTGAGGGGAGCTGCAGATTCAGCTGATAATTCTCTGATGGTTTATCACACAAGCAACATCTTTTACACTGTCACATTGTTTTCAGTTGGTCAGAAATACATGTCAGTTATAGAAAACATAACATGTAGCTGCTTTAAATAACATCCAGAAAACTCCTACATTACAGTGCTTACAGGAGTCACGACTCATGCATGACTTCCAGTCAGGGCGGAGCAATTAACGGTATTTCAATTCAAAAGTGATTACAGCTTCCAATAATTATGAAAACAAGACAATCAAGATCTAAAAATTATTGTGCCGCAATGATGCACAAGTTTGTTTTGTGTTATAAATTAAGGGCATCCCTGTTCTTTACTACAGTGCAACTTTACCCCTCCCTAAAAGCCTAAATTCACTCTGAGCCAAGCTGTTACATGTTTAGTTCAGGTTGGAGCACGTGAGATAGAGCCTTCGGTCAAAAAAAAAAAGGGTAAAACCAGTTAAGCTGTCAGCAAGAAATCACACGGCCCACACAAAGGTGTGCACAGTAAGCACTCACACAGACAGACACACACACACACACACACACACACACACACACACACATTTATGCATAGGCAATTCATGTTGAGAGAGCAGGCATTGGACAGTGTGTGGACACTTAAGCATTCCAAAACATTATACAAGTAATTAAGAAGACAGCCTACTCATATTACAGCTTGCAGCACAAGTATCAGTACACTGACTATGGATGCCAAATGTTCAGAGCTGACAGCGCTTCACTGGTCGCCCAGGACATTCAATCATAAGAGGTAGGGAAAACTCAAACGTGTCATAGTTGGAGCAGAGTCAAAATACACTCTGAAACCCATTACGCTGCTTTATAAACTACATTTTAAGTTCAGTTTGTTTTTCAGTAGGATTCTATTTAGACTTTTCGAAATTTAATATTAATAAGGCAAGTTTTTGTTTGTTTGTTTTTAAAGTTTGTTTGTTTTTCAATAAACGCATGGTGTTGTTAAAGTCACTGTGTACTCCTTCAAACATGTCAATGATGACCAAAATGAGAGTGATTACATGTATACATTTTTCTATTATGGAGCTCTGGTTTCAGCACTGATTACAAAATAAACAGCCAATGCTGTCTGATCCCTGGCTTTAACAACATGTGAAGGGAAAGGTTAAGGGGAATAGTTGGATGTTTCAAACCATCCAGTGAAACTTGGACTTGACCATAATCTGTTCCCAGTCTTAACAAAATTTTAAAATCACAGACTGCAGCACACACAGAGAAAAATGTACATATTATGAATTTTTTGCAGCATATGAAGAGGACTACGTTGTTCTGTTGTAAGGCTGGACAAAAGACGAGA
The DNA here is from genome assembly GCA_029814765.1 of Acanthurus leucopareius. Classification (NCBI taxonomy): domain Eukaryota; kingdom Metazoa; phylum Chordata; class Actinopteri; order Acanthuriformes; family Acanthuridae; genus Acanthurus; species Acanthurus leucopareius. The sequence goes on from JAQMCX010000032.1 coordinate 15,041,278, forward strand.
ATATCTTTTGAGAATTAAACTGCTTTGAAGTTAATAACTAAGAAGTGCCTCCAGATTCTGTTCCTACCACAGTCAAAATGGAGAGGATAGGGCTGCCATAAATTAGGCCTAATGCTTAATCTTAAACTGTTTCTCCTTCTAATTTGGCAAATTTAACTTATTTACAGTGTATTTACATATGTATTTTTTTTACATTTTTTTTTTATTCTTAATTTTTTGTTGGATTTAGAAATTTTATGGAGCATCTGTAGTTATCTAACTGACTCTGGCTCAATGGTATTGACATTGTTAATACACTGTCCTTTATTAAACAGTAAAAGTTTACTAGAAGCAGTGATTTATTACATTTACATGTTTTAATTACACTCTAAATTGACACTAGTTTAAGTTGTTCATCAATTTCACCTCATTATTTTACAGTCTACACACCCCTCTGTAAAATGTTACTCCAGCGTGCACTGGTAAAGTTAATCTTTCATAATATTTAGGAGTTAGGAAAAATCAAACTTTTTATTGACATTCCAGCCACCATCTCTGTTAATAATTTCCTCATTTAATTTTCAATTGCAAAGCACTTTGTAAAGTCTGTTTCATAATGAGCTCAATAGAAAGTCAATGATCATCTCTCTGAGGTGTAATAATGATAGATGAGATATTATTGCAATGAAGGTTTGCAGGCACATGATTAAACAGTCATACAGTTGCTCAGAATAGCTACAGTAACAACAACGACCACCCGTGAATGACAGCTGTTGTTGGTGGTGGAAAATCTCACTGATTAAACAAAATCAATTATATTGAGCATTTTCTCCATGTAATTTTTCTCATTAAGAGGTCTAATGAGTGGCACGAGATTGGATTTGAAAATATCCATTTATGGCTAAATGCGACAGTGGAAATGAGGCCCGTGCACGTGAGCCAGTTTCCACAATCAGGAATGTAAAAAAAAAAAGAGTACGTACTTACAGATTTATAGATCTGATGAAGTCTATATTAAAGATTTAAGTAGTAAATCTAACAGAGGTTTATGAATCTATCCCAAGGAGACAACAACCGATTTGCAATTGGCAACACCAACTTCTCTCATCTTGAAAAGGCAATCTCTGGGTTGAAAATTAAACCAACACTAAGTGCCAAAAACTGCAGTTCCTGGAATGACCATTTAAAGCTGACTCCAAATCAGCAAATCCTCTTCAGGCTCCATGTAAATTGATTTGTGATTTGAGGCTTATGCATAAATAAGGTATGGTAAGGTAAGATGGGTTTGATAAGTCTTACACAGCCATTAGTAGTGATTCGCATCCTCTCCAGCTCAACCTTCTCAACCCAAATATGATCACAAATATGATGGCTCCAACATATCAAGACAGCAACAGCCAGAATACTAAACTCAAGGCTCTAAAACCACAGTTCATTAACCTAAGGGGGATGCCGGGATGGCCCTGTCCACTATCTAATATGCAGTCTATGGCAGTCTTACAAGAGTAACACAGCCTGACACTTGTCACATGAAGTCTGGCATTTATCTACTGTTTTATAGTTCCAAACAACCAAAATCCAATGATCACTTTATAAGATACACATGAACAATCTATTGCTAATAAATGCAACAGCCCTGCCATAAACTCTTATTTTCAAAGCCGAAAATGTTCAGGTTTTGAGACATTGTAAGAAAAGAGCTAATCCAATTCTGTTTAATTTACTACCCAGATCTTATCTGCCCTGATCATTATATACAACATGTGAGTGAACTGAATGACAGAATTGTTGGACTGGATTGCCTTAGACCAAACAAGCTGACTGTGTCTCTACACTTGACCATGGAGACTGACTGACTGAAGCCAAGTAAACTGAAGCTACAGTTCAGGTCCATGTATGATTGAGATCTCAATTTGTTCATATCTGACTTTAATGGAGCCAGAAAACGCATAAAAAGCAAAACACGAAATGAAGTCATTGTCACCCTAAACCTCCAAATTTTCGAGTCCACCTGTATCACAAATTATGAAATTATTTAATATTAGCATTAAAGTACACATGCAACATGTGGACTAGTTTAACTCAGCAAATTTCTGAGAGGAACTAAAAACTAGGAACCCAGTGTAAGAGAAATATTTTAACATGCATTACAACTGTACTGCATGCAGTCTATATGCAAACAACACATTATAGAAATGTCACATTATATCATGTCATTGTTTATTTCATGTCTGCGTCATACATGGATCCCTAACATAACTCTTGGCCTTAATCGTGTCTATAGAACAAATATTTTAATTCAGCTTTTCAATAATCCACTAAAACCATCAATTCACTGCCACTTTAAACCGAAATAGTTCATTCAAGTTCATACTGATTCGCCTGAAAGTAACTACCGAGTGAACTAGAGCTAAATGTGAAAAACTGTTCAGTGTTAGTTGTTTTTTGAGGTAACCCGAATGAAAATGGGAGAAAATATTAGCAACTCAAAATAAGACTACTTTTAATGATGTAAAGTTCTAAAGTATAGCAAACAAACGTTTATTTTTTTCTAACAACGAACGGAGTTTGGCGTCAATTCTTCCATGAAAGACTAATTTGTTAGGACAGTCGGGTCCTAAGGTCAGCTCATCAGCTGATCCAGGAAATTTGGTTTCCTTCCTTCTCTACGTTAGGCTACGTGGTCACAGTGCGCACCACAGACTGCGATCACATTCTGCACAAACTACAGAAAATTTCTGAACCGTATTTTTCTACAAGAGAAAGTTAAAATGGGTGTGTTGGCATCAAGAATAAATCAATGTAACGTTTGCGAGAGAGGGCAGATGAACGGTGTAAAGTTCGAAGCTTTGCCTTGTGTTTACAAGCAGCTCACCTTGCTGAAAACCTCCAGGTCTTCGTCCTCGTCCAGGTCCAACATGTGTTCTGAGAAGTCCGCAGGGACGATCTGTTCGCTCATCTCTCTCTCAAACTTTTTAAATGTCCTGAGTTCATCAGACAGACCTGAGAGGTAAACTTCCACCACAACTTCAGAGCAGTAGAAAGACACCGAGAGCGAACGAGTATAATACTTCCTCTTACAGTTTTCAAAATAAAGGCCGTACGTTTACCAATAGCCCACTTTGGGTGTCCGCCTGATCATCTTTAATACGCAAAAGCAGTGTTAATATCATACACAGAAAAAAGTGTGCGAGGAAAAAAATACAGACAAATTCATGTCAGATCATCTGTAAATTGTTCTCCTACTCTGAATAAAACACCTGATTAGACACGTGTAAACTTTTTAAAGTCTTGTAAAGCCGTGTACTCTGATACCTCTGGTCAGGTTTTCTGGTAATAAGAAGTACTAGTCTGATGCCAGTTCTCACCTTAACAAACAGAAAGATTTCTATATTTTACTCTGTGGTTTAATTCTGTAAGGCAACATGAAAGATGGCTGAGTTAATGAAAACTGAGATGTCATCTGCCATGGCCTTCCTAAAGTAACTGATAAAGGAAACTGACAAATACAAAGTATTTAATGCAGTTGGTTTATGTCACGTCCAGTTGATAATTGCTCTACATAATAAAGTTAGTACTGGCATCTAGGCTTCCCATCCAGCCTATTAGTTTGGTTGGTCACACAGTAAACGCAGATCAGATTTATTTTGAATGTGTGTTGCCATGGATGGTCTTTCATTTTTCTTGATCTAATAATTATTGTTTTCAAAAATGCATAGACAAGTTGGCTATTTACCCTAAATGGTTAATAGACTAAATTTACATGACACTTTTATAGTTTTACAACTACACCAGAAGATTACAACACAAGACAGCACATTCACATCACACATAATGACATTTCTCTTGTTTTCTTTCCACATGTTCTATTTTTGCTCTTTGTTTCACTGTACGTATCACAGTTACCTTGTATTTGAATGGGTGTGAGGCACTTCATTCTGCAAATAAAAAAGCTAAGTAGTGGGAGCTTTTATGCCTGTGAGAAATCAAGGTATTTCCTGTATAGTGCTGTGCAGTTTACTCTCAACGTAGCTGAAATCTTGACAGCGCAGATGCGGAAGGATCAGGACAGGAATTACTCCTTTCATTTTTCAACCGGGAAGAACGGATGTGGGCTGGGAACGAGCTCTGAAGTTTTCCATAAGACTCGAATTGATGGAAAGAAAAAGAGAAAAAATAATGTTGAAGATTTCCTTTGCTGTGACACTGCTCTGAATAGGAAAAAAAATTCACATATGTGTAAAATAAAAATAGCCTATTCCTTTGTTCCCATGACTTATTTGCGCTTAGCGCGGAAAAAGAGTTTCCTCTTTGATTCAAGATTCAAGATTCAAGAAGCTTTATTTATCCCGAGAGAAACTGCTGTGCAACAGTTACAATACGAAAGGTGGAAAGTAATACAGTGTGGGAGGTAGTAGAAATTAAAGCTACCATAAGATAAAATAAGAAACATAAATAAAATAAGGCCAACATAGAATAAATAAGGCAATAACTAAATGCAATGAAATGCAAAGAACTAACAGCTAACTAACATAAAATAGAATATAACAAGTGGCTAAATGCAACAAAATGCAGGTTGAATTAAAAAGTACAGGTTCAATAAAATAAGCACATGCTAATAAAGTGATAAAGTGACGGACATGATAAGCATTGTAGCAGCACAAATTACATACGGTGAAAAAAACAAACTAGAAACTAGAAACTATTACTTGAGGGTAAATAAATCACATATTTATCTTTGTGTTGATGTGGAACGATGAAGAGAAATCAGAGCTCATAAAAGAATGCCATGTTGGCCACATTCCTGCCCTCAGATGGAAAAGACAAGTTGTCCAACAGTTCTAACTGACTGCAAAGCAGATTTTACTACAAAAAGGGCACTGTAATATGAGCTTTCTATGCAAGAAGAGAAGAGTGCCTTGAATTTAATACAAGGTGTAAATGAATAACATAAGCATTTTTTTTTATTCTATAAAAATTAATAAGAATCATAGTTATACATCTTATCAAGGTTTATTTGCATTGATCTAAAGAAAACAGAAAAAGCCAAAAAATAAAAGTTTTCTGTAAATTTCTTTTATCTGACAGTTTTTGTTTTGTTATTGCATGTTTGTCCACATTTATAATAGAAACACTATAATCAACACTGGAAAAAGACTAGTGGAGAAGGATGAAGTGCAGTTAACCTTGAATTCTGCTCTGATAAAAAATGAAAAAAAAAATCCTAGAAAAGAGTTTATTTTATGAGAAAACTTAAGAATGCAAAATACTTTTGCCAAGTTCTTTACACAATAGAAAGCACTGTGATGGCCACATCACAAAATGGCATGAAATGTGTTCAGTTTAGTACAGAAATGTCCTTCAGCAGATGTTTAAAATTGCCCAAAACATTATGTGTACTTATTTATCGACCATCAGTGATATCAGTGAGATGCAATGCCTGCGCAGAGCCAAAAGGATATTAAAAAACAGCACCCACATCAGCCACAGCCTGTTCAACCTGCCGAGATATAGGAGCATCTACTGCTGTACCATCAGACTAGAAGGAAGCTGCTTAAGCATTTAAGTCTAATCCTTTTTTCTTCATGACATTATTAATTATTAAACATTTGCAATTATACTAAGAAAAAAATAAACTAAAACTAAAACTGAAGAACTAAACCAGAATATTTTGGTTTGGCAGCATCATAAAGGGACAACAACTGTTCTTCAGTCTACAACCTTGTGTTTTAAAATAATGATTAAATAATCTGAAATCTTGAATGAGGTGAGATTAAATATCTCTGGGATACGTCAGAAACTATCAAATAAGCGCTCTGCATGAGAGGGATGTTTTTCAAGATCATTTGCTAGTAGCCTGTGTGCATCAGTACAAAAGTGCAGAATTTTTGTGATAGATCAGAAATGTAGGAGATGCAAAACAGGTAAGTATATTGAATTAAGTTTTTCAAGCATAATTAGAGGTTTGATAAGTTAATTATGAGTGAAATTACCTTGAAAAAGTAACACTCTTAGTTTGAAATAAAGGCAAAATGATTAGAGAGATAAGTGATCAGTACTGCAATGGCTGACTGAGTGTTGATCATGTGTTGTGGTCACAGGAATAAATCCTGGTTCTCAATCAGTGTGTCACTTCAACAATTCATGTTCTACCATAGCAAACTTGGACAACCACTTCTTTATGAACCTGGCTTGTGAACATGGGCACTGAAACATGAGGGCAATTAAGATAAATTGATGACACAAAGGTGGAAGCACACTGCTGACTAAAATAAGCTTGCAACATTGTGTTGCATTAGGATTTCTTTTCATTTGAACTCTTGGTTGGAACCTATCAAATTCCACAAATGTTGGCCTTGATTGGCCTTATAATGCTTGAATTACCCAAAAAAATCTCAAGTGCACCAATGTATGTGTGTCAAGTGTAAAAAAAAGTCCTCTTTGCAAGTCCTCTTAACTGATGACTGTTTCAGCTCACTGCTGAAAGCTAATTTCCCAGACAGCCAGGACATTGCACCTGAAACAATATAATACATTCCTGCATATTTGTCAGAGCAAGACTTCCTATCACCCTCAGTCTTGTCAACACATGGCTGCACAGTCAAACTCTTTGCAGCCCGGAGGACTCAAATAACTGTCAGAATACAAGAAGAGAGTGCACTCTAACACGAAGGAGCTGTGTACAAATGGAACTGTCATTTACATAATGTGATCATAATCTCTATTTACTGTAGTGTGGTTAGCCGACGGGCTTTGCTGCCAGACAAACTCAGCTCCACCAGTAGAGGAAGAACCAAAAGATGTCACTGTTGCACAAGCCATTCTGTGTCACACTTGGGTCTGTCCCCGATAGATGCCTGGCCATTAATCCCAGGCTGCATATCACCATTCCTTCACTCCACAGCAAACATTGTTACTCAGAGAAGAGACCAAAAAATCCTGTGGAAGTAAAATGACATACTCTATTTAAATACCTACATATTGTCAGAGTAAGAAGTAAGAACTGCTTCTCTAGGCTGAAGGGGCCAGAGATTCTACATTTATCCTCTGAAGAAATCCTCTTTTTTCATTTGGTTTGAAAATTCACTATCTGTTACTTTTTCCATATTCTTTAAACAAACTCACTGCCAGTATCCAGTAACATGATGTCACAGCATATAACACAAGCCACCACTACCACTACCACAGAAAAATTTACTAAACCTTTTTTTCTGCCTACCCCACAGCTTCACAAAAAAAGAGATCATAGAGGAGGAAAAAGAAAAATTCATTAAATAATCAATAAATAATGTTTTTTTAATATAAAGTTACATTCACATGCTTAAAAAAATGCAAATACAAAATAAATAATCAGCAATGCCAATAAATTAATTTTACACACACAGTCTGCTGTTTAGTCTCATGCATTTGTCCTTGCTTTTGTATTTATCATGTATGTAGCCAACCAAAAAGGTACATGAACAAGCTGTGGTTCATAAAGTGTCAGTTTAAAAATATATAACAACTATGCTGTACACTATTGTTTTTTATTTTTACAGAACATTCTGGCTATTATATTAACACTATAGCCTCAAATGGACATGAGTTGTGCATGCTGGTCATTTTCATGTCATGGTATGTGTTTGTTATTAGACTCTGTTGTAATGTAATTTTTACAAGACTGGATATCATGTTTTTATTCAATGAATAAATATTATGAGAATAAAATTCATGACAAAAACATCAGGGAATTAAATTAGGTTCTGGCATTTTTATATCTGATATATATTGATTGATATCTAGAAAACAAAATATCCATATGCAAAAAAAGAAGTACGGAAGAATAAGAAAATACTTGGTTATTTGATCCATAAGGGGGAAATTCCCGACAGTGAGATCTCCACTTGTATTGATTGATACCAATAAGACAAGCAGTGGATGATCAAGTTGTGACGCATCAACTAAAATGACTGTCAAATTTTTTTTGGAATCAATGATTTTTTACTCCCAGCTTACTTGTGTCGATGTGTCATCACATTGCTCGCTCAAACATCACCAATTATTCCTAATGGACAGAAGATAATCAATATTTATCGATCTATTCCCTCCTCTACAGTAACAATTACTGCTCGTCTTCCACTTGCCTGGGTCAAATTGTTCTGTCTGCACTCAGCACACGTACACACTCACATATGCACACACACACACACAGTGCCGCAAATAATTATCTATTCAAACACTCTACGGGATATTTTTTCTGTATTTTCTCTAAATGCACAGTGCCAATGGCATTACAAACAATGCTTCGTTCCACTTTTGGCATTTTGCAATTCAAAACGATGTGAACGCTGCCTGAGCGGAATACTGAGGAGCATTAACACATAGGAAGTCATTATCACATCTGGCCTTTGCAGCCAACAGGAAGGCTGTGCGCGTACATGTGTGTGTGGTGTTGCTTGTGTGTCTGAGTGTGTGTGTGTTTATTTGCACCTTGTGTGAATATGTGTTTGTTGCTTGTGTGTCTGTGTTTATAGTTTTAAGTATGAGCGTGTGTGCACATGTAAATATATTCTACAACATTAGTGTATGTTGTGCGTGTGCGTATCTCTTGTTGGTACATATGCATGAGGCAGATGCAACACATACTCGTATTTGGTGTGTATATATGTGTGTGTGTGTCTGTGTGTGTGCAAGTTATATGTGTATGTGCGTTTGCCCGTCCCCCACCTTTCAGATTAGAGGCCTCTGTAATGGTTCTACAAAGGTCAGGGTTTTTCAGTGTTGGGATGTTGCGGCAGGCTGTGTTTAAAGGTCACCAAGCCACACCATTGCATTATCTCCCTGCCATTTCATACCAGTTTGTCTGTCTGATTGATTTTTAAAAATAAAGCTTCACCTCCTCCAAGGCTCAGTGTGGCTGCCTTTTCTTTCACAGTGAAAGCAGGGGGGTGGGGGTGGGGGTGGGGGGGTAGAGGAGGGGCAGGGTGTGTGTTGTTTGAGCTTTGTAAGTGTTAGATGCGAAGAGAGACGTCTAGTTTCCTTGCTTTTTGATGGTAATGATGACGAGAGCTCGCTGCCGTACGGGTGGCTGAGTTTTGTTTGGGTTCACTGCGATGCTGTGTGCTCCATCTGAGCAGGTGTGGAAATCAAACGTCATGTTGATCAGTGTTCTGGATTTAACATGAGAGTGTTAAAAGTGAGGGAGTATAAGTGGCCCTATGAGATGCTCTCTTGCACAGAAATGGATGGTTTCCAAATTTAAGTATTTTGATTTAAGAGCATTATGTATCATTTGATAATTCCTACCTTGAATCTTTCTTAAATTAGTCTGATTTTGTTTGCTTAATTTACATTTAATTAGAACTGTCTTAAATTGTCATATGAGGTCTATGTTGGTTGGTTGGCCGCCCCATCTTAATGTTGATGAGTCCTTTGCTTGTATTTATTGCTTCATTGTTTAAGTTTGGGTTCGCTACATAACAAAGTTGATGTGATTGCTATTTTTTTTAAATACAAGGTGTTTTGAAAGGAGGCTTATAAACTCATTTAGAAATGAGTGACTGAGCAAAAGGTTCTGAAGCTCAGACTTGTAAGTGGTTTGATCATTTGTCAAAATCTTTATTTAAATCATTCTCATGACTTTTTAACATTAACTAATTATCAGATACTGATGCCTGACATTATGGGCATTGACAAAACAATGGTCATGTACAATAGTATTATATAAAACATGAAAAAGACTTGAAATCTTTAAAATCTTTATATGCGCTGTGGTCACTTTATTAACATTTTGGTCAAGAAAAGAACAAGGACTAGATTTTGAACAGATTTTGTTGAGTCTATACCTGGTGTTCAAAAAAATGAGTCCTATTGTTGTTGATAACTCCCAGACATTTTGTCTGGTGCAACAACCAGGTCATCATGCACTGCCTTACACAAGACATTCCTACAGCTAACAAACTAACTTACATGAAAGGTTGAAGAATACAGAATCAGGCTCATATTCATGGGTTAGGGTCCACTTTAACCCAGCCGCGTCGCCAGACAGATTTCACAGGGGCACGTGCCCCAGTATTGATCTGCAGTGCCCCAGTAAAAATTTCACCAATAAAAAA
>JAQMCX010000032.1:15051450-15063908 GCA_029814765.1 Acanthurus leucopareius
ATGGATGGTGCAGTGGTTCTCAAATGGTCTATCTTCAGGAAGAAAAACATTTTTCCCTAAGATCAAGTCGTGAGCCAAATTTTTAAACCATTCAAGTTTATTTCACAGAAAAATAGCACAGTAGGCTTGTCTTGTTAATCGGTTTGTCTTTGACTAAAATAATCTTGTTTTGTTATATTATTGTTATGTGATTGTTTGATTTGTATCCTGTGAGAGAGGGGGCAGATACAATAAGAGTTTTTCTTCTTTCTGCTCCTTTTCATTCAGTTTTGGGGATCTTTTATTTTTTCTTTGTATCAATTTTTATTTATAAAAGAATGAAATAAATAATAAATAAAATTTAAAAAAATAAGAAAAAAGGATCCTAGGAAAAATGGATAGTAGGCCAAATGCATTACCGCAGTACATTTCAGGTGGCTCAAAGATCTAGACAAAAACATAGTCTGATATGATTGAATAGTTTAAAGATCTATTTATGTTTTTTGATGATAAATAAGTGCTGAATATGTTTTTTTTCTCGCGCACTTTGCGCGCTCTCATGAATTCTTTGTGCCCCAGGTGTGCCCCAGTACAGTATCAGGTCTAGTGACGCCCCTGCTTTAACCACACTTCAAGTCTTTTAGACAAAACTAATAAGTTCTAAGTTGTCATTATGAAACAATTTCAGTTGTTTGACTCATTGAAGACAGACTTCTTGTAATTAACCCAGCTTTTCCCAGTGAACTTTATGAAACACCCTTCAGGATCAGGTTGATTTAATGAGTAAGTCTGTTTGACTAGTTATTTTGTGCATGAAACATTTATCCAGGCGTGACCTGTCATTATTATTATTATTATTATTATTATTATTATTATTATTATTATTATTTCTTCTTCCCACATTAGCTTCTAATTACATTCATTAAGCAGCTTAATCATAATTCAGTTTGTTGGGCTGGAGTCAAATTTGTGATCCATTTCTTTTCATTTAAGAACATACAAATTATTTATATGGTCAATACTGGTTGGGCCTTCAAGACAGTGTGAGATCAGTTTCATTGCAGGTTTATGTGGTAAATTCCTCCCACAGTGAAATTATGAAATGGATTAATGTGACTTATAAAAAATAATAAATATATTGACTACATGTTGAAAGGTGGATTGGTTGGCTTTTATTAAGCTGATTCTTAAGAAAATACCAGCTTTGACAAATGGATTTATTGGTGTAACCCTGCTAAAACAGACTCCCCATGTTCTCCTCTCACCAGATAACTGGCACAGTATCAGGATCCATGCACAGCCACCAGCAGCATAATAATCAGATCAACCAACCCCCAGGCCTTCTTCAACAATGGCTTACGTAGATTACTGCTGTCAAACTGCTTTTACACACTGTCATAGCCATTAGCCCACACAGGCCTCAGTGGCTTCTTGCTAAGACAGAGGAAAAAAAATCAAAGCAAATGGAAAACATCCACTGTGACTGTTTGCCCTGTACAACATCCAAAATGACTAAAGTAGAAAAGCATTACTCACAATTAAGGCAAAACTCTTGTCTATGTCAGCTTAGAAGGTTTTTTCTCCCCCTCTCTCTATCTCTCTCTGTCTAATGTTGAATGAATTGCTCTTGTTCAGGAAATTGCTGCTAACAGTGGCAGGCAGATCTAAACATGTTCCACTTAAAGAGAGGGAGAGAGACAGACACAGACACAGAGAGAGATTAAATGGGGGAACTTGGCCACCTGGATGAATACAGGGACTGAACAATTAAAAATCAATTTACCGTCAAAAAGCTTTGCCTTCCAATTAGGACCACATGCAGGCCAGAGGGGCTTTTCTGTTGAAGGGCACTGCTTTTTTTTTTCTCTCCTCACACATTGTTTCGTATTTGTGTTAATGTTTTTTCTCCTAACCATCCCATTGTTTTTCATCCTTCTCTTGCATGCCCACATAATGATAATACAGTAGTAAAGATTTAGACACGGAGAAGTACATTTGGTCTGAATGTATCTGCCAAAATTGAGAGGCCTATGTTTTGAATCTTAGCAGGTGTTCAGTGTTTGGTTCAGTCCTTTTCTGATTGAAATGACTATGTCTCATATACCATAAAGCTCTACTGTGTCTCATACAAAATGGAAGAGCGCATTCACTGTAACACAAATATTCAAACAAGAAAAACAAAGCAGGATCCAGCCGTATCCAGCATAATCATTTTTTATGAGAGGGCCTGAGGATTTGTCTCTTTGCCTCACAGTTTGGCTGGTTATGTGGCAGCCATGTTGTTGATCCTTTCACAGTGATAAAGTGCTTTGTTTTTAACAGCTTTGGCCACTGTGTTTCATATTTAAAATAAATGATATGGTGGAATATGCACTCAGAGTAACATGATTTTCTTGTCATTTGGGTCATGTATATTATTTTTTATATATATTTTTATTTGTTGTACACTGTCCAAAATTCTTACATCCATAATCCACAACTACTATCTTTTAAAATAAATAAATACAAAAATAATAGATTAAACAATAAAAAAGAGCAGACCACAGCAACCTGCTTGAACAGAATCATGTAACCATTACAATGGTGTAAAGAACTGGACAGCACCAGGCAGCACAAATGAACCAGCTGCCAGATAGATGGGACCCACCCTGAATGGTTAACCATAGGCTGGAGAGTCCTGATCCTGAAGGATCTCCAGAAGCAGTCCCATCCAAGTCCTGCCTGTAAACCTGCTTCAGCACAACATGGAAACTCCTGTCAGGTGTGATAGTGGCTAAGATGAGCAGGCACATGGCTCAGTACATAAACAAGGCCCAGAAAAGCATTGGTAGAAACACCAGAGGAGCAAAACACCAGCTACTGCCAAATAGAGCAGTCAGTCAAGATTGAAAGACCAGACGGACCAACCTTTGGACTGCACTGACTGCAAGAAAGCCTAGAACTTGATGCCCCACACATGTATCTCAGAATACAGGACTCTCAGAGCCTCATAGAGAACTCAGTGGGGCTCTGGACAACAACCCTAGAGGCCAACTTCTAGCCAATTGTGCAAGTCACCATCAAGTCCAGAGATGCTCTGTCCTTGCTGATGTTCTGCATAGGCCTGAGCCACATCAGCCAGTTCATCACCAAAGGGGCTTACAGATACCAACTTTGGAATGGAACAACCATCAGCCACTACACTGATCTTCACTGTCATCCAGGGGGTGAACGAGACATTAACTTAATAATTTACACCACTAGGATCTACAGCAATAAAAACTGAATGTATTTCGGACCGGGTAAGTGTGGTCAGATGGTAAACAAGGAGAGGCAAGATGGTCACAACTGAGAGGATTGTACTACCAGAAGGCAACAAAACAGATGTTGAGGACAACTGCAAGTACCTTGGAATCCCACAGGCAAATGGGAACCATGAAGAGACTGCTAGGAAAGCGAGAACAGCCAAATACATCCAGAGAGTAAGGCAAGTCCTAAGAAGTTAGTTGAATGGGAAGAACAAGCCTGAACTAACAACACATATGTTCTGCCAGTCATCAGATACACTGCTGACATAATAAGCTGGCCATGAGGCGATAGAAACCACTTAACTCAGGACAAGGAAGCTCCTCACAATGCATGAAGGGCTTTACCCTGAATCCATCACCCTGAGACTGTAAATTAAGAGATAATAAGTAGGGTGAGGAGCCACTATTATGGATAGAAAATAAAGATCCATGAGTACCTCAGGAAGATGGCCCCAAGTGATGAAGTGCTCGGTGAATACCTCAGGCAGCAGAAATATGAGGAGGAGGAGAAGGAAGAACAGGAAGAACAAAAAGCACATAGGATATAGTAGTGGTAGACAAACAGCAGAAGAAGGCCGTAATGATAGATATAGCAATCCCAAGTGATAGCAACATCAAAAGGAGGAACATGAGAAGCTTTAGAAATACCAAGGGCTGAGAGAAAAGTTAGAAAAGATGTGGAAAGTGAACACTTATTGCTGACAACCCTTTTCATGAATCTAAAGTTTAATGTATATATTTCTCTACTTTTACTGACAATTTATTTATCCTTTACCTTCCCTAGTCCCTCATCCAAACCACTTCCCTACCTCTGAACCTGACTCTTACTACAATCCTACCCCTGAACCTGACACCAAACTCACCCAAATCCTAAATCCAACCCCTATTTCTCTTCCAATCAGAACAGTTGCCCACATGTAATTACACAAGACCTCTGGAAAAGATTAAAGGGCAGGGCAGAACTTGTTCATAGCCTCATGGAGAGGAGAGTGCATGAAAAATAGACAGTGAAAGTACAGTATGAAAGGTTTTGAAATTAACATTGACCACATGAAGTTATCAGTATTCATGACCTGATAACAGGAAGAAAAAATATATCCCCTTCACATATTCATACAATACTCACACAAGTCTATGGATACCTGAGGCTATCTCTCATTTGTGGAAAAGTTATTTATTTAAATATTTTTTAGACTGTCAACAAATCCTCTGAAAAACCCCCACCAAAAACGTCACATCCCCATCCATCTCCGGTGACCAGTCTTTGAACCCATTGTTTCCTACTTGAGATATAAATCTTTAAAAAATTAATTGTATAGTTAATTTTCTAAGAGAGGCTCAGTGATTTCCTAAATAAGCTGGACACTGTAGTTTTTTTACAGAGATTTTCTCAAACAGAAGTAATGTTACATTTGTTGGGAAATGTTAATCCACATTTGGTGCTCTAATGACTTTTCCAGGCAGTGTGTGAAAGTGTATGTAAGTTTCAAAATAAACTACAGAGCGTACAGTGTGTGTCGACAGTTCACTGAGTAGGACAGTGTGTTTTTTTGATGTATTTTTGGAAAATGATAGAACTTTATGGCATAGAGAAATAATAAATATCTTAGTTTATCTTAGCTTACATTTAGATGATCAGCTCACCCACCAAGAGTAAAGGGTTACAATTTAATGTAGACTGCCTTTGGAGGTCTTTAGCGAAGTAAAGAGCCAGATACTATCAGTGATGTGCTGAACCAAAGGAGTGAGGAGTCCACAGTGATATAGAACCATCCATTAGCCAAACAAGTTCATGGTGCGCTAACAGAGGCTGGTAGGATCAATGTCTGCCCACTCTGGAGAAGGAAATGGATGCTGTTGAGGATGACAGACTGTGTGGTTTGAGGCAGTCTAGAAGACATCTGTGAATGAACCCAGCACATTTTTGAACTTATAATCATAATGATAGGTGAGCTGCTTACCTCCTCAAAGAGCAACAGCACAGTCACCCTATGATGAGGTGGTGCCGAGTGATTTTAGGTCAGCTTGGCAACTTTTAACAGCTGCGCTATTCACCAGATTAAGACACTATAAACATAAACCAGATTAAGATGTGCAAAGCTGTTTGGTGTTTGGCTCACGTCCAAGAAGGTAAATGTTTCTGAAGTCACGGTGTTGTCAGTTGTGCTGAAAGAGCTGCTGCACCATTTTCTTTCTATCCCGTACTTCTTTGAGTTTGTTTTAGACCAATAATATTCCCTATACTTTATAAAAAATAAATAGACAAACAAACAGTATTGTAGCATATATACTCTAAAGAATCTTGTCATCTTTATAACCAAAGTGATAAGTGGCAATGCAGAGTCATGAAAGAGGGAGAGGATTAGATAATATTTAATTTAAAAGTATGTTGTAGAACATCCAAGAAGCAAACCCTGTTGTAGTTTGCAATTAACATATTCAGGCATATGATATGGCAGCCCCTCAGAAGTGAAGCCGAAAAACCTTGAACCTTGGTGGTATCTGACTGAATACCAATCATGTAGTTAATGGGGCCATAGGCCATGCTAAAAACTGAAGTTTGAAAATAAATTTTCCCTAAAGATATGTTCTATCATTTTAGGTTATTTTGATTATCTGATTTGTGCTCAATTGCTAATTTGTCTTGATTGGTCTGGGTCAGGCATTACTGCAGCTCCTTTTGGTGATCACTATCACACAGACTCTGGCTCAAAATGATTTCAACAGATGCAAAATGGCTGTGTCTGTTTCAGGAATATTAAAAAAGGTGTCTGTTTCCATCTCTCCAGAATCTGCTGCTGCTAAGACATAGACATTACTGACTCTCAAAAATCCTTTCACTTGACAGCAGTGGCACAAAGAAGAGTTGAGAGTGGCTTCCTATAAGCAGTTTCCTGGCAGACTAGACTACGCTTTTGACACTCTTGCACTGAGTGGAAGGTCTAGACAGTCATGGCCATCCTCACTTACAAGAGCAAAGATAGACATCTGTATAAGGTACTTGTTTGTATATAAATGTAAATGAGTACTTTTTCCTTACAATCTTTTGAGGTTTCTTTCTCTGTACAATGCACCATTAAGAAAATAATGTGCTGCTAGAAAAAAAAAATGCTGGATTAGATTGAGGTTGGATCATGTTCCCACCCCATTGTGCCAGAATTTTATTTTGGTCTGCATCTTTTTACAATGTCTATGCTTAGATCAAACCAAACCAATTGTAACCAGGATGAATGGGGGAAAAAAAGTCTGATTGACCAGGACAAAATAATGCAACATTAAAAAAATGCTCTTGATGTTGTTGGAGAATCATCAGACTAGAATCAGAATATTTAGGAATAAAGCAAATTGAGATGTTAGACTCACAGTAACCTATATTTTATGCCACACTTTAAGTTTGTGTACATGCAGAACATGGGAAAGCTGTAAAACACAGAGGAAGGATTAAAAAAGTAACACAACAGCATGGGGATTAGGAGTGTCTCCACTACTGTTTCCCTGAAGAGACTCACCCCACTCCCCATCCTTCCATTAAGTTTAGGCTTGAAAGCAGTGAATCCACTTGTCCACCTGCTACCTGTGTATCCAGCAGTACTCTATAATATTAAAATGCTCTCTCCATTATTTATCGTGTCTCTCTACCCCCACCCACTTTCTCCACTCTGCTTCTCTCTATTAACCCCTCTGTCTCTTCAGTTAATCTAAAATGTGACTGCACAATCAACATTTATCAGTGCGAAATTCATTAAAGTTTTATATCAAATGTCAATGTATTTCTTTCAAATTTTAAATGTTATCTATGTAGGGTCAGACTAATACAATTTTTCCCTTTCCTTGTCATCTTGACCTTGTCTTTCCCTATTCATCTTTTAGTCATATCCCTTTACCCCTCTGTATCTTTCTGTTTTGCTTTATTTTTTATTCCACTTTCCAATTACTTTTATTTGTTATTACTTGCCTGCTGACACTACAATGTTTAACCTCATTCTTAGTTTTTAGAGGCTGACACTATTGTAAAGATTTCACTCATAGACAATACTAAATGTGTCTGAAACTGTATAAAAGTATTTTGCAGACAAATTGAATTCATGACAAGGCAAAGACCTTGTTGCTTCATTCATACACACAAAATCCTCTGTTGACTTGTAAACAGCACTAGCCCCTTTCCTTGTATCAGTCTCACTAAGAGACATTACTGTGTTACTAAGCTATGTGAGGGTTTTTAGTACATCTCATAAAGTACCTTGTTTTCAGCTACAGAATGGGTTATAAGGTTTTTTAAGACTGATCCAAATATTCAAGACATTGAAAAAAAATAGGCTTTTGCTGATATTTGTTTTTGTAATATAAACACTTATCATTAACTTGTGCATAAATCTCAATTCATCCAAGATCTTGTAATGCAAAAACATACTGTAAACCATACATTAGTAATCCCCACACAACAGCCTAACCACTGCTCTGTCCAGCTGCTACTTCATCTATATGATTTACTAATCTTTGCTTAAAATAAATCAGTAGTGCAGATTGTAGTGCAAATATTTTTTGGAATTAAAAAGTTTACTCTCCTTCATTTTCACTTCTCATAATGTCTGCAGCAGTTAGCCACAAAGGTGAAGACCTTAACTGTTGGGTGTTTGTAATCAGTGAATCATCTAATACTGTTGACTGACTGGAGGTAGATGTATCTTACTTCATGAATGGGAAATGGAAGAGAGGAGGAAACAGCAAGGGGCTACAGCTAATGTTATCGAAGGAAAAAACAAAAACACCTCATATTTTATAGTGTTACTTGCACGGATAAGAAATACAAGTGATAGTGCAGTCAAACTAGAATGAGTAACAAATATATGCTAGCTGAACTTGCTTTGTGAGATGTGCTCAGACGTGACCATGGAGGAGGCTGCAGTATTCCCTCTGTTTAGTGAAACCAAAATACACTCACAGCATTGGTAACTATGCGGGATGATGCACCTCACTTCATCGGGTCGACAGGTCAGCTTGTCGATTTTTACCCAACCTGAAGGCCTCTTGTTCAGAATCCCCTCTGGAAATAATTAACAACTGTGAGAATTATTCATCCCCACAATCTATCCTCACCTCTCACCATTACAGATCCTAATAAAAAAGTTCTGCATGAACGCATCGAGTGTCGGCTGATAAGACTTGGCACAGCGTGACTTAATGCACCCAGACAAAGAATTTATTTTCTATCTGCCAGATGAATGGATGGCATTAATAAAGATGATGAGTTTAATGAATTTAATGAGTGAATGTAATAAAGATATCTCCATTTCAAAACAGAGCCAAGTGGGGCTAACATTGAATGCATCTTTTTCTCTTTCTTCTTCGGCCACTCTTTCTTCTTCTTTTCTTGTTTACTTTCGTCTTAATTCATCCCTACTTCGTCTTTCTCTTCCTATCATCCATCCTCTTCCTGCTCACTTCCCCTGCATTTCCTGTCTTCCCTGTTTACATACCTACTATGGTTCTGTTTGTCTTCTCTGTACCTACTTTATGCTTTTTTATCCTACTGTTTCATTCCTACTAAATTTTCACATCCTTTATTTTTCTTCTCTCTTGTTCATCCTGTTACTGCTTTCATTCCTCTCTTCTCTTCCTTTTATCAATTTAATTTACCTAAATATCTTCCTTTCTCTCTACTTCTTTGATAGCTTTGCCCTGTTCACCATCCTTCCTTCTCAACCTGTCTTAAAAAATGGACAGTTGTCTCTTACTAGATTGTTTTGTCCACCAGACATAAATAAAAAACTTAACACAAAACTTTTTTCCTCTTTTCCCTTTTTATTTAAATGACATAGTTAATCTATAATCTGCTGAGCACCGCGCTGACATTTATGAAAAATAAGCTACAGAAACTTTATGAAGTACTGTTGTTGTAATGTGAATCTTTTTTCAGTTGGCTAGCAAAGGAATGAGAAAGTTCCAGTGTTGATGTCAGTCGGTCTATGCTAAACCCAGACAGTAAACAGTATTTCAGCTTCAAAATGAGAAGCTGCTCTGCAGTGGTATCAGGTAGTTTTAATAATGCTAGATGAGCAGGAAGAACAGAGACAGAGCTTCTGCTTTGTGCTTTTGATGCAGTGTGTTGCTGACTAACAGAAAGTCATATTAGCCTAGCTATGGACAATGAAAATTACTTCAGCATAGTCAGATGCTGAAGCAATGTTGTAAATGATTCATCAGGGTAGCAGCCCCTCATTCCATTTAAGTAAGAATTGATCAAACATCAAACAGTAAGACAGGAAAGACTATAAAGAGAACCAGGCTTCTATGATGGGATTGTTTCCTATCTTTTTCCCTCCTTCATATTCTCCCACTTTCATGAGAATAAGACTAGACAATGCTGTTTTTAGTCCGTCCTTTTTTCCTTCTTCTTTTTCTTCTTCTAAATTTCCTTTCACTACTTTTTACTTGTCTTCTTCCAATCCTTACCTTTCAATTTTTATTTCCTTCTTTTCCCTTCTTCCCACTTTCTTCTTCTTCCTTACCTCTCTTGTCTCCATTCTTTCTTCTTGTCACATTCTTACCTTCTTCAACCAAATAATTTCTTGTGGTGCCTGCCTCTGATTTTGCCCCCTTTCTTGGGCTTTCCCTTTTCTCCTTTCCATCTCCCCTATTCTTTCCTCCATGTCTTGTCCCTACTCCACCTCATTCAGAAGGACTCATAATGGTAGCCTCTGGCACTTTGTTCTTTCTGTGTCTCAGACATGCACACAGAATCACACATAGTAGTAATGTTAGGGGGCTTGTTAATTATTCAGTAAAAAGGTGCTGCAGTCCCATCTCCAAGATATCCAGCTACTGTAAATCTCTATGAAGTCTCAGATGACAAAAACACAAAATACACAGGTTCAAACAAAATCTCATACTAATATTTGCTATTTTACATTTTATGTTTTATAACAGTTTGGTATGTCTGCACAGTCAGACAGGCAAAAAACTACAGCGCATAGTAAACAAATCACCAAAAATTATTGGCACCTCCCGTCTGTCAGTTGAATTATTACACCATGGACACACAATCAACAGAGCTACAAACATCATCATATCATCATATCTGACCCCTCACACCCAGCTCACCACTTCTTTCAACTGACACCCTCAGGTCCATATCCACAAAACATCTCTGCTTAAAGAGCAACCTTTTCCCCATTGATAACCCTGACCTATCAAGTGTGTAGTTCCTGTTAAGTGTGTTCTCATGTATTTAAATGTCAATGCTGTCTATGTCTTGTATTTAAATTTTAATGATTTTGATTGATTGATTGATTGATTGATTGATTGATTGATTGATTGATTGATTGGTAGAGTGAGGAGACCTTTTCAGCCAACATGTGGGAAAAGGTCTCCTCACTGTATTCACTGTATGAAATGCGAACACTGTTGTGGCTCTGGTGTATTGTTTCCCACATGTGTGTGGCTTGTGTGTGTGATGGGAACTTTTGCCCTTGGCATCTAGGGACAGGCTCTGTATGACACACATGGTAATCATTTATCAGTGTTGATTTATGGAATACCTCCTCTGTGTTTATCATGTTGCGACCAGTGAAATGAGGGAGTTATTCCAGATACAGCCTATGCATGTGAGACAATCTTACTGGATACATTCTGTAATGTACTGACACTGCAGTTTTTTTCATTAACAGTAAGCATAGAGGGGTATCTATATGATTAACTCTCTGCTATCCAGGCGTCTGTCTTTCTTCCTGTAATTAGCTCAGTTGGACTCGTGGCTGCTCGGTCTACTTGATGTGGTGGTCAAGTATAAAGGTTAATATTTACATTTGGTGATGGGAGAAATAACTTATGACTGATTACAACTTAAATAACTCTGTTGTGTTATTTTTTGTTTGTTTGTTTGTTTGTTTTTCTTGTCACCAAATTTTGCCTGAATTTAGTGATGATGTGCTGTCTTAAATGTGAGTTGGCCCACAGTTTATAGCCTCCAGTCCGTTAGTGTCACACTGGATTTTATTTCAGAAGTAATAGCATAGTCTAGTTTTCTGCAGAAGATTTATGGTTTACAAAACTGTCTTCTTCCAACATTTGAAACACCTACCCTCTCCTTTGTGCCCCTTGTTCTTGGGTTTGAACTACACACATCAAAAAGCTGGTATGAAAATTGTTTTAGGTTGTATTCATGGTAAATCCAATATGACATGAATGCAGCATAAGTGGACCCTGCAGCTTTTCATCTGCTCACATTAGCGTGTCGCCTTTAGTTTTGAGGCTGCTTTGATTGCCAAACATCAAAGTCAGGGTTCAAACACTCAGCCAAAAAGCCATGTGATGCTACCTGCCCGGGCTCAATGCAACACACACACTAGCAGCCAAGAGAAGCATTCATCAAAAGACAGGAGAAGCCTTCAGACATCATTAGTCTGGAGTGCTGTACACTGTGTTTACCTGTTTTTGTGTGTATGAGCATGAGTAACGGTGCTCTGTACATGTAAGTAGAGATTCTTCCTCATGTGCGTATAACTTTTTCATACAAAATGGTGAGTTTATGTTTCCTCTACATTTCTTTTGAGTTTGTGTGTCATTTACATTAAAAGGTTATAAGTCATTGCACTGCATAAACTAAATGCATGACAAAATTAGTATATGATTTTTTATGGACTGAAAGTAGAGAAAGTAATTGAAACATAAATCTTCAAGACCATCCTGGAGACAGTAGTGGTGGAGATGTGCAACAGTAGTATTAACAGTTGGTATATAATAGTGACAATGGTTTGATATAGAGAAACTAACGACCACCTCCTTCATTAAAGTACAAGGTCCATCCACCTACCTGACCTTCTCTATGCTGGTTGGGTAGGTTAGTTATAATTACCACAGACAGGGCTTTATCTCTGAGTCCATACTAAATGATCTTTTATTAACATACTGTGAGCAAGTCAATTTGACCTTATGCTGCATGTTGCTTGCTGTTGTGTGTGGTTTTCCACAAAGCAGCATAGTATGGAAGAGCTTGTTTACCATAAAGATGAAAAGCAACTGTGCCGGCTGTCACTATGACAAGAACCTGTCAGCCGCAATTCTTCTTATTTTGTCACTTTTAAATGTAACCCCGGGATAAATCCCAGAGTTAGACTAAAATAACTCTTAGAGTATATCACTTTAAGAAAAGCCTATAGTTTGTGTGAAATACACATCCCTCAACACGAGGTA
>JAQMCX010000032.1:15100454-15115653 GCA_029814765.1 Acanthurus leucopareius
GTGAGTGAGTGAAACAGAGGAAGAGAGGGAGAGGGAGAGAGAGAGAGAGAGAGAGAGAGAGAGAGAGAGAGAGTTTGTGTGTATTTGGCTGCGGGTGGTAAATCCCAGCTCTCTGTACCTCGGGGGTGGTTGGACGGATGGATGGGTGGGGGTCTTCCTGGTTTTGCTGAGGGTATATTTAGTGTGTGTGTGTCTCCTGTGCTGAGTGGTCTGGGCTGACCAGCTGAGTGGCGTATAAGAGACGAAATAGAGATGAGGAAACTGAAAAGAAAAAAGGGAAGACACTTGTGGATTAGCATCTGCTTTCTTCTTTGTGCTTTCTTCTGTTTCATCTTTTCTTTCTTTGTTTTACTATTTTTTCTTTCTTTCTTAATTCCTTTTTCCTAATCTCCTTTTTCTTTATTCATCCACTGTCCAATCCTACAACTCACTCAGAAATTTTTATTTTATTTATAATTTGTCCATCCTGCTTAAGCCCCTCTGCAGACTTTAAATATCTTGTCCAGAAGAACAAGAATCTCTTTTTTTTTCCCGCTGATTTAACTGCATATCCACTCAATGTAGTCGTTTTTCAGGGTTAAACATTTAAAATACATTTCTTCCACCTGTCAATATTTTCTGCTCTGAGAAAAATGCAGCAAATCACACTATTATTCCTCACTTTTGATGAACGTATGTGATGCACTTCTAAATTAGAAACAGTCAATCTAGTGCCAATCCCCCGGCATTGAAGATATACACACCTATTCCTGTTCCTTTTATGTAACCATCCGAAAGGTAATTGTAAATATTGATTGAAGACAACAAATCAATGGAATGATTTTGGATCATCTTAGCTGGAGCTTGCTCTTTGTATTCGGCGGCTAGTTCAATTAGAATAGAATGGAATAAATTTGCTTGAACTTCTCATACATTATTAATGATCTCGCTCCAGCATTTAAACACATCATTTTAATTTAAAAATACAGAGGAAGAAAAATCATGATAATATTTGCTATATTACCATTTCTGAAATAATTTAAAATGTATCTTAACATTTGAAAATTTGAGGTAAACAAAAAAAAATGTTAAACCATGCCTTCATTAAAAAACAAAACAAAACAAAACAAAACAAAAAAACAAAACAAAAACAAAAACAAAAACAAAACAAAACAAAACAAAACAAAAACAAAATAGTTTTACTGAATGCACAGATTATTGTCCTGCCCAAAAAGCAGGACTATTGAATAAAATAAAATAGAATAGAATAGAATAGAATAGAATAGAATAGAATAGAATAGAATAGAATAGAATAGAATAGAAAAGAATAATGTTTTGGTTATCCACATACACTGCACACCTCCTCCCGTGGCAAAATCCATGTGTTGATTTCTCTACTTGTGTTGTGGGGGTGGGTAGAAGAGGGGTGTTGTACAGATTTATTGCCACACCACAGCAGCTCCCAGCCTGACCTCCCTAACCCTGTGTCTCCCCTGTGTGTGCACCCCCTTATACCTAACCCCCTCCCCTCTCTCAGATCTCATTATGCCTGGGTAGGGCCAAGCAATAGCAGTGACGGGAAACCAAATGTCACTGCAAGATGAGGATTTCCAGAAGACAAGGGCAGCGCTGCAAGGCCACGGTCCAGGTAAGAGGCTTGCTGCTGTGGGGATTTGGGCTGCACCAAACTTCCCTCTCCCCTCACACCTCCAAAGTTTTCTGTACAGAAGAGACAGTAAATCGAGCTAACCTCAGCTTTTACACACACTTTTTTTTTCTTTCTCCCCTCCACACATGCTGCTGGCTGGAATTGAAAATGCCACCATTGTCAATTTTCTCCTTTGCAGAGGAGCCATTGATGGAGCCTTGCCTCACACTGCAGCGAGGCGTCTTCAATCAATGCAACTGCCCCACTTTTTCTATATGTGTATGTGTCTGTTTGCCATCGGAGCCTGAAGGGGGGCTGCTGATAGCGACAGCAATGATGGTGATGATGGTGGTAATGATGATGCGATGGCAGTGGCACTGCTCACGTGGTTTCTGGTTTAGCTCCCCATGTTTACTGAAAGACTCTCTTCGGTGACGGGTATTCTTGGGTGGATAATACGGATCACGTTGTTATTGCTTAAGAATACGCGTAGTCGAGGAGAGTCCTCTCTTCGCCCAACACCAGCAACACCCCTCATCCCCCGACACCCACCCATCCACCCCACCTTGCACCAACCACCCACTCACCCACTTACCCACCCATGGAGGACTATCAGGATGGGTGAAGCCACACTCCCACTCTTAACCTTCCCAAAAAGAAAATTCCACCTTTTTTGATCTATGCTGCATTGCAATGTTTCTCCTCTGCCCCCTTCTGTCTGCTGAACCACCGTTTGAGGTCGAGAGTGTCCTCACGTTTGTCCCACTGTGCATCTCTCAGTCTGTTAGTCTGTCTCTGTCTCTGTGGCGATGGACAACCTACTGTGTGTGTTTTGTCTGTGTGTGTGTGTTGCAGACATGTTGCTTTGAGACTCTTCATTCTCAGAGAGAAAAACTGGCTCTTTGTCTTGTCTGACAACAACTTCTGATCATGTAAATCAATCTGCATGGACAGTTGTCTATTCCCATGTTGCAAGGCCAGCATGACAGCTTGCACACTAACACAAATATGCAGAATTAGGACTAGTATAATCAGATTCCGAACAGCATATGTGGCTCCATGGCCTTGGCTCATTTGTATTTCTGAGCAGGCCATAATAAACAAACGGACCCATATAAACCTGCCTTTTTACTCGCCCTTTTTAAAATATGAATTAATACCTTTATCCCAGGTTATATGGACTATAAATTGATTGACCAGAAAAAAATTTAAAACATGTAAAAATAAAATAATAAAAGACCAGAAACTAAAATTTTGAGGGGGACCCTCTCCAAGACATGAATAAAGAAAGGAAGCTGGAAGACCTTTACAATGACAGTTAATAATGTAAATCAATGCCATAATTTCAAAATATGTTGTTTTTTTGTTTTTTTTAATTAGCTAAAACTAACCTGTTTACTCACAATAAAACTTAGGGCTTTTTTGGCCCCCTGAGCTCTGGTGCCCCAGGATAGTTGCCCTCTTTGGGGTCAGTAATCCAGTCTTGGAAGCACTAGGGGCATACATTTGTTTAAAGAATGATGAAAAAACATTTTTTGGTAATTGTTCCACTGAGCCTCCTTACTAATACACTTTAAATAGTTTCCCCTCAAGGGAGAACAATATTTTGATGAGGCCTCAAAATATATATGTTATAGTAAATGTTTTTATATAGATTCTTTTAATTTTTTTATACATATATATAATTCATATATAATATATATAAATAATCATTATTCTACTGTATGAATTCCATTTCTTATAATTCCATTAATACCTTTATCTTACAAAACATGAAAAGAAAAAGATTTACAATTATAAAAAATGGGAATGCATCTATTATTGAATTAGCTGGTGATTATTACTATGGGTGTCTCACTTTCAGGCCTGTGAATAAAAGGATCTTGAAAGGGAAAGACTGTCTAGTTTGATTTCACTGGGACTTTGTAGGGCCATTCACAGTATAAAAGATGTGTTGGATCAAAATTTTTGCAGAAGAACTAAACTCAGCCGACCTTTTATTTTTTGATCAAGTAATGTCCAAACAGTTTTCAAAAAATATCAGTATTACCTTGACCTTACTTACCAAGTTTGTTATATTTGAGTATTAGCAGATAGCATTGTGCTGTTTTTTTTTCTCTACCGTGAATAAGAAGAAGTGCCACACTTTAACCATAACCCATGTCCATTTATTATAGGGCTAAGTTTGGTTGAGTAGCCTCTTACATTCCCTCCTTGTGCTCCTTTTTTATGCAAATTAACCATCAAATGACATTTATTGCAGTGAGGTTCACATCACATGTAACACTGCTGCTGCTGAGCTTCACACAATTGGTACACACACTCACGCACACCCACACACACACAAATACACACGCGAGCAACTTAGAAAACAAAATGTTCATCATGAGCAGCTGACAGCTTTACTTATGCATTGAGGAGACAGGCGTCTAGATAAACAATTACCCCAGGCTCAAAGAGTCTATAACCAGCTTTTCCTGTGTTGCTGGTTGGGGCAATGCCCCATGAATATGGATTCCCTCCCCATGTCTGATGGCACATTCTGAACCTTAACACCCATGTAAAATCCATTTAAACACGTAATAGGATCAACTTGACTCATACAGCCATGTCCTCACACATGTCACCTCCCATGATCATACGCTGGAGATTTCCTCATACCATAAGACTGGTGTAAATCACTTTTTACATGCCTTCTTATAGGTAGAATGGAATATCAGATAAGTCCATTCATATGCCTGTTTTATTCTCATTCAGAATAATTCCGTGCAGGAGTTCATTTTGAAGTTAGCGTCAGAGTCACTCAGGCATGCTCATGACTGTAATTATACAAATCGTCTCAGTCATTACCACTGCAGTTTATTCAAATAATAGAATAATACATTTAACACTTAACTTAGCTGATGATTACTGTTTTTTTATGGAAACAAACAAAGTGAAATGCCTAAATTTGTGTATAGGGATGTTTAATAGAGCATTTGTGGCAGAAAAGCAAATTCATAAAAATCACAAACAGAAATATTTTTTTCTACATTTGCATATTATTTTTTGAGCAGAGATCCTCTTGCTGTCTGTTTCCTGTGCATCTGTGTGGTCGTTGCTGTTGCAGGGCCTCTTCTGGCTGACATCACTGCTGCCATGTGATCTCGTCATTTTGCATTATACAAACACTTTATCTCACATGCATTGATATACTGTAGGCCTCTTATGATTTAGCTCTAAAAACTGGTTACTTTCATCCACATATAACCTTATCTCCAAAGTTAAAATATAGAATTTAGCATATTAATAATTAAGGATGATTTCAGAATTCTTTTCTTGTCACATGTATTCACTTTAAGAACATCAGACATCAGACTCAATACTGGATGCAATAATAGCTGCACACTTCCAAAAAGGCTTGTGACAATGTGACAATGATGTGGTATAAAGTGCTGTCTTGGAGACGTTCTGTGTGTGCGTCAGCCTGTATTTGGATTGTCTCTGCTTGTTTTCAAACTGTTGTCAAAAGCTGCCATGTTGTGAAACACGTTGTTTACACATATTATCAAATGCAATTGAAGATTTCTGATGATTTAATGAATGGGGCAGTATGTACACCCAGTAAGTACTGTAGTAGTGGCTGATGGTGGCATTGGTATGTCCAAACTGCTGGTTATTTCATGTGAATATCATTTTTCCGCATGTCTTTCTCTGTAGTCAAGGAGCTTTTGTTGTTGTGCACTAATGTATGCTGCTGTGTACTAATGGCATGCTACTTCTGAGGATGATAAAAACTTTTTTAAACTGACCAGTGATGACTGCTGTATGCATTTCAATCATTCTGACAATAGGAGTGATGAGAATGTCATTTAAGTGTGTCTTACTTTTGTAATTAATATGTGGATTGAAATATAAATAAATCCCTCTTTTTAAAATGAAATGTGAAATGAAGCTTTAATACTTTATATATATATATATATATGTGTGTGTGTGTGTGTGTATATATGTATATATATATGTGTGTGTGTATATATATATACATACACATACATACATATATAGTGTATGTGAAAAGGGGCTGTCTTTTTAGCACCTGAGGCCTATTTCAGCTATTTGTAAATTCTAGAAAAAGCAAGAGATGACATTCTAAATGATATATTTGACAAACACTTGGATCTACAATGGATTGCAGTAATTTTTCGTCTTCTTCAAAGAAATGCAGACAAGCCTGTGGATATAAAGTTGGAATCCTGAACACGTTCTCCTCTGCCGGAGGATCGGCTATGGACTGCTGCCTAAACAATTTTCTGTCTCTGCACTTTAAAAACCTTCTGGATCTCACTCTAGAGACCTTTTCCAGTGATCCCACAGACAAACCCAAAGATTAAAAACTAAAAACCATTTCCTCCTCTGCTCTGTCTTCTCAGTGGGAGTTATACCAGCACAGTCATAAGAAGAAACAGCCAGTCTGGGCATTTGACTTTTGCTTCAGTGTTTTCAAGATTTGGGAAATATTGAAGACACATTTAATATTCAAATTTCAAAACTTTACAAATGAAGCTAGATCATATCAATTTGTTCTATTTTTTCATTGTTTTTTTTTTTTTTTTAACTTCTCCTGGTCCTTAAGTCCTTAATAAAACCTCAACAACACATCCAGTGGGTTATCACTATATTTCTGCCACAGAGCCCTTAAGATATCAAATATATTTAAAAATGTTTGATGGTTAGCTTTGTGTTAAATATTTACCAGTTCATAGGTTTAGGGTATAGGGACTTAGATGTCCTCACTTTATAAAAGATGGGACCTCTCAGACCTACAACTACCTTAAAAAGTGAGAGGACACCCTGGGCTTCACACCATTGTTATTCATAACACCAGATATCTGATCTACTGTCGGTGGCTATTTACATCCTCTTATCACCACGCACCAGACAACCATATTACATCCTATTTAATTTAGCCTGCAAACACCCCAAGCGCCTTAGTACATTTTATCTCTTGTAATCCTGTTAAAACCGCAGTAATTAGAATCTCAAAACCAACCCTGCTGGACTGAAAACATATGAGCACAATCCACAATTTTTCATTAAAAACAAGTGTCTCCACAGATGCAGTATATTTAACAATATCTTCTTGTTTGATGGCACATCTTGAGCCTACATGTTCTGTAGGCTCAAGTCCCAATTGATCTTTGAGCCTGCAATGTTGCATTTGGTGAAAACTTTGAGTCAAGAATGAAATGTTTTTTTTAACTTTATTGTAAAAATTCAAATAACTGAAACAGATTTTATCCAAATTTAACAATTAAACGGAGATACATTTCTTAAATGTAGCACTGTATGACTGACATGTCGAGAGAGGAGTTTAAAACCAATGTAGGCTTTGCAGCTATTGGTCCACTCCGTTTCATTCACTCATTACTTATTAAGCACACTATTAAGGAAAATTGACAGTAATGATAGGAGGGATGGGACCCAGGCTCATTTGGCAGAAACGCCACAGGAAATATTTAGCTTTTGTACCAATTAATTATGTATCATCTTTACTTTGCTCTCTCTGTAGATTGAAATGGGTGTAATGTTACATGGCATGCTTGAGTAATTACAAAGAAAAAAATCTGCTTAAAGACAATTATAAAAGAACATACTGTGTGTTTGTTTTTTGAAATAAGATGTTCAAATGCATTTAGTCTTACAAGTGATATACGAAACTAGATTGGGAGGGGCGCTCTAAAGAAAGGTTAATGATGTATTTTATAATGCCGGCTGTTTTTCATTTTTACTCAGTCTGCATCTCTATCTTCTATTTGAATAATATTTTTTTTAAATTGCTTTGTTTTCTTCAGTACCTCCCAGCTTTATCTGGGTTTTGCACAGAATGCAAGTGAAGAGATAGGAAGGACAAGTGTGGTGATTCTTTATTTTTCTTTTAAGTACAATATAAGTACAGACCCAACACAAAAATGAATGTAATCTACTAAAAAGCATCATATTCCTATGTGCCACAGGAATCCATTGTTGTTTCCCCCCACAAAAAAAACATCTATAAGCCACACTGTTGCATTTCACTCACAGTAGTTTTGACTCTCTTCCACACACTGTTCTGTTGCTCCCAACACTCACTAAATCACCAAAAAAGGATTATTCTATATGTCAATTGTCTGCAGAAATACAGTGTTTTCCTTTGTTTTCGTAACGTAAATATGCTAATAATACTACAGTGACAACCTGGTTTGAAAACCACCACCAAATTAAATATAAATATCTAATTGATATAACTGTGAGTTCTTCCTAAAGAGATGAAAATTGGGTAGGAACCAACAAACCTTAGGCTCTGACACACAGATAAATCCTCCCTACTGGAAAACATGCTTACTAGGTTGCTGAGTTAATATCCAAAAATACAAGGAAGTCAGATTTCAAGCATTACACTGAATGTGTTTACTTTTCTCAATACCACTAATTCTTGTTGTGGAATTTTTTGTGACATTGAAAAGAACTTGCTTAACATTGAGATTTGTGTTTTTTTATTTTATTGAAGACACACTCGGATACCAGTTGCCTCAATCATTCATCCATCATTCATCAAAGATTCGTGATCTTTGTGTTCAGTTCTTATAATCCAATAGATTTCATTGTTTCAAGGAAAATGAAGGATTGTGTTGCATACATATGTATATATATAGGAAGAAAGCATTTGTCTTGTGCTATAAAGAAAGCATATGGTCTAAACTGAGTACAATCAGCAGCCTCAGAACTGGAAAAATGAGGGAGAGGAAGCTTAAAGTGTCTCCTGAGCAGCTTTCTTCCCCTCACTGAATCGTGATAACAATTCTACACCCCCTCCCTCTAGCCCATCCCACCTACCAACCAGCAGCATAATGTGGTTTCCGCCAACAAGCCCTGTCTGCAGTATTAATCAATTGGAAATGTGCTGCATTTCCTCTCTTCCTGAGACAATAGCACACAGACTCCCTCTGTATCCGTTTTTCTTTCCCTTTTCTCATCACTTCTTTCTATCTTGAGCTAAATATTGACTCTAATGAAGGACTCAGTGGAATTTATATACACAAAATACCTAACAATTAAAAACTATACACTATATCTCTCTTATCTATTGAGGGATATCCCAAGTGCCTCCCTTAATGTGTCTGTAATGTTTCTCTATCACTCTCTTTTTCCATTTGTTTTTTAGAGTCCAAATAGGGGATGAGCGCTATACTAACAGTACTGTAGCCTTAATAAAAGAAGGGTAAGTGGCTCTGCTATCAAATATACCGGCACTCATTTAAACAAGGGCCTCTATGAAATGTATCCACATCAGTGGCTCCAAGATAGGGAGCTAAGCAATCTATTTAAAAAGCAATCTATTTCTCGCTGTCGTGGAGATTGCACAGATTGAATGGGGGAGTCCGATCCTCAGCGGACAGCCCTCTCGATCTCACCCTCCACTCCTCTTTTATCTCACAGCTCCTCTCAAATTCTTCTGCTCTGCGTAGCTTTCACAGAAAAGAGAGAAAACAGGAATATGAAAAGCATTCTCTCCCTATAAAGCATTCAATTAAAACAAATAACCAAATCGATCTGAGCACAGATGATAACTCCTCATAAACCCCTTTCTGCCTGTGTTTTATAGACATCCCCATGGCTGTAAAATGTTTCAACATGCTAGGATTTTACAGTCAACATAATGTCTTTCAAATCTAAAATATCTATGATGATATGGAATTCAAACTAACTAACTAACTATATTATTTGACTGGAAGCTTCATTCATAGTTATATAAGAATATTTGACAACCTGGGCCCTGTTGCATTTTTTTTTAACTATCACTCTCATTTATCATGCAGTTATATTCACTCATCTTCATGGCTAATTTATGGTGAAGCTAAAAAGAAGAAAAGGCTACAGATGTAACTAAAAACCAATACATCATTTGTATATGAAAAGAAATTGTGCTTCGAAGGGATGTTAGAATTATCCCAATTATTGCAGCAATATTCATTTTGTTGCACTCTGAGTTGACCTAAAACTAAAACAAAAGAATTGAAAATGACCTAGTAAATTAAAAGAATAGATTTTATGTCAACATCTTTTTAATCCTTTATCATAACATTTTTTCATCTTTTATCATAACACCTTATTTATTTCTATACCAACCTAATCTCATTACAACCCTACAGTTTTAAGAAGGTTTTATGTAATATGCTTCTCTCTTTTTCTTTCTTACCGATGGTTTTTATAATTAAACAATTGTAGATTCAGTTACAACTTTTTTCTGGTGCAGTCATGATTAAAAGTTATAAAGTTTTTCTTTAATTGTTTGAATGATTGCTAAATTTAGTAAATTGTTCAGCTAAAAAAAATATTGTTTTTCTGTTTTTCTTTCTTTCTTTTTTGGCATCTTCAAGGCAAACCATTTATCTAAAATTGCTAGGGATATGTCCATGGCTTTTTTTATATACTCGTTTTTTCATAAAAATGCTGGCTTCCGACTGTAGTGTCAGAAAATATGAATATACATAAAAAAATAGAAATTTGTTCAATTTTTTTTTTCAAAGAAGATTCTGACATCACAGATATCCACATCCATTTGCACAGTGTCATTGCTCAGTACTGCATTTTTGTCAGACATTCTTGACAAAAGTCTATGTATTATAAGTTGGGTATATTCAATAAATTTGGTTCTAAAAAAGAGTAGTGTGCAAAGTATTGGTTTTAGAAATGTAAGGATTTAGCCTGATAGCAATATAGTCATCCTGATGAAGCTGGGTGCTTTAATCTCAGATAAAAATTAAGAGAGTCTTCAAAGTCATGGTGCAGTAAGTACCATATTACAGAAACAAACCCCAGTGTTTTGGTTTTTTTTGTGACAGCATCTTAGGTTTTCTCCTGTGTGCACAGAGCAGAACTACACAACTGGTGAATTGTAGAAGTAAAACTATAAAAAACAATAACTGCATGCAGAGAAAGTGGTGACATGCCAATTCTGAGGATGGACAGGTTGGACACATACAGCATCTCAAACATGTTGTGTCATTTATAAAATGTTAACTAAAACACCACAGAAAACTTGGTAAGCAGCATACCAGCCTTTAACTGGGGGACAGTCACCCCTTTGCATTCAGAACAAAGAGATTTGAAATGGTTGCTTATTTCATCATATTGTATTCAACACAATCGTACATTTAATATCCCTCATCATACATCTCCACTCTAAAACAAACAAATAAATAAATAAAGAAAAGAAAAGAAAAGAAAAGAAAAGAAAAGAAAAGAAAAGAAAAGAAAAGAAAAGAAAAAGAATAAAAGCCCAAGCCAAGTTTTAGTGACCTTCTACAGAGGAGCAATAGTGAGCATTCTAAATAGAAGCATCACAAACTGGCATGGAATGTACACATCCCAGTATATCAAAGCTCTGCAGCAATTGACACTACCCAAAATATCAGAAAAACTATTTACTGGGCTTCAGTGATATCTGTAAGACAAGGTGCCTTTACAGAGCCCAAAGATTACTTAAAGACAGCACCCCAAAGCCAAAGCTTTCACCCTGCTGCTGTCTGACAAGAGCTATAAAAGTATCAACTGCCATACCATCGGAGTAAAAGGAAAATTTCTATTTCAGGCTGGGATTTCTCATCCACAGCCTCTGTACTCAAATATGAAAAGTGCTGAAAAAATGTCTTGAAATTAAGTGACATCTAGGAACTTCTCCCCACTGATGTAACCCTTTGATCTTGATGTAATTAAATTAAGTTTTGGGTACATCAACCATCCATCGGTTCATGCCAACTGTGTGCCACTTTCCTTTAAATGCCACCGCCTAATCTGACCCCTTAATCCTGTCACTCTGTATGTCTTAATGCAAATGTCATCTGTATGTCTGATAGCAAATGCGCCACACTGTCTTTTTTTTGTCATTGATTCCCTTAACCTAATCAAGCTGATGCCCCCACATGCCTATGTTCCTTTGTCTCACTTTTGTTTAGCATTACCTGCTTTTCTGTATATAAATGCTTGTAATTCATTTGCTCAGGGTCAGCTCACAAACACAGACCTGCTCTCTGTCAGTCGGTTCACTAGTTATGAACTTATCATCCAAATATACATTCACACAATTTTCTGTTTTTTGTAGTAGTATAGGAGAATGCCAACCTGCATTTCAGTGGTGTAAATTAACGTTTAATTATTTAATTGTTATACAATATACATAGGTGTTCACTGTATAGCTTCCCCAGATTTAACCTTGTAAACTCAGATATTTGTTCACAAATTACCAAGAGCAATTAGAAAAACCCTTGACACTGCATAGACTGCACACACAGTATGCTCAGCAAAGCATTAGATGTACTCACCTGTCTGGTTTTACTCTGTGCACCATAAATTCCTCAAAGAACTTCTCTTAGCTCAACTTCTTTACTTAATCACTAGCCTCTCTGTCCCACTGCACTCATAATTTTTTCAACATTTTGAATTTAAAGAGGCTCTGCAGCCACATTTTCTGACATAAACTGTCAGTGACTACATAAAGGCCACATAAACATAAATGATGGTAGAAATTCACGAACAATTAAAAACACAGAATTCTCCGTGATGCTGAAATCTCCATGATGCCAGACCCAGACTGCATCTGTTTTTTTTTTAATAATGAGCTTGTTGCAGGTTTTAATGTCTTTGATCATAATGTTTATCCTGCCATAACATAATTTATACTTAAGTTTAACATTACAGTAGACTATACTACATCTGTCAGTTGTTTATTCTGAACATTAATATGACTGTGAAAGTAAGCTATCGTACATGTGCTTGTATCCAGGGATCCCCACAAGCTTGAACGTACGTAGCTTACCTGCTGTTTCAGCAGCTGCTGTGGTTCTTCCAGGTTTGCAATGTTTTAGTCTTAAGTCCTGTAATATGTACACACTGCAAAATGATACATTATTGAGATACATTATGGAAAAAAAAACATCTTTGCCATTTTTTTTTTATTTTCTGTTATCACATGTCAATATGCAAATTGGGAAGATGGACCTAGTAAGTCGGAGAAAAGTTATAATGCAAATAGAGGAGTCAGACTTTTTAAACTAAGTTAAAGCTACTTTCTAAGAAGATTGGAAAAGCTGAGTCATTGTAGTAGTATAATTGAAAGTCTCCTAAAATGATGCTCCTGTACAGAGGAGGTTCCTCAGTATATTAGATTCAAACAGTTTAAGACAGCAGGAAATGCAGTGTCAAGAGAGACCTTTAAACATGTTAGGCGTATTTAATTATTCTACTTGGCTCACTTCTACTGGCTTGTGATTCCGTTTGTAAAATTATTTTACTAATTGTTTTTAGAAAAATATGCCATCCTTATTTAAGTAATGGCGATTAGTTTAGACCAAAGAACTTAAAATTGCTTGATGCTGAGGCCAGTCTTATTTCAATTATCTCTCTTAAAAGATTAATGAAGTCCAATCAGCTTAATTAATCAAAACAAAAAGTCTGTTATACTTTCAGTAGTTTCAGCAAGACCAGTAGGTCCGATTAAATCAGTTAGTGTCTGAAAGTTGTGGAATAAACTTTAACATTTATTTTTGAATGCACTGAGTAAGTGCTGTTGAAATGATGGTGTTGTGGGTTGGTTTGTCTAATGGCTTATATGTGGTTGCTCTGTGCACTCTGTTGTCATCAAGCAGAGTTGGTCAGGGCTGTAGTTGGGGGTTAACACTGGTTACACACTTTTTTAATACAAATTAGTGTTTATTCAACTTTTTATGATAGTGCACTCACTTTTCATTGGAAAGATTTTTCAAGTTTGAGACAAATTTTTCCCTGGTGAGCAGTACATAAGAGTTTGGAGGATAACTTCACCTCACTCCTCCTCCTGTGTGATCCTGTTTAAAATCCATTAAAATCCATTAAAATCCATCCTATCACAATTTGACAGCGTTCAGTACAGATGGGAACACACCCAAGACTGATTGAGGACACATTTGACATCGGATCAATCAAACCACATTCTGAGGTGGCCTGATGCACATGTGGCCACATTTTTTTAGAATTGGGAACAGAAATCCGTACTGGGCCACACTGAAGGACCACCCACTCAACTGACACCTTCTGTGTAAGCGGAAGTAGTATTCACTCACGCAACAATGCATCATAAAAGTTTGAGACAAAAAGCGGCAGCCATAACAACCGCTTACAACTCTGCAAATGAATTTTGAAGAGCCTATGGAAATATATAATGAATACATAAAACATCTTTGTCAACTGTAATGCTTTGTTTTGCGCCCTAAGTTCTTCTTCTGCTTTTAATATCCTGCAGACAGGAAATGCATTCCTCTTCCTTTTCTGGTCGGCTAGGCATGGTTTAATTGCTGCCACCCGCAGGTAAAAACAACAACACGGTTGGTCACTACAAGCAGAAATGATGTCTGTTTTTATTTGCATATAGAATAGGGGGAGTGAGATCTGATCACAAGTGGTTTCCATTAGCAAAGCATGTTGATAACAGGAGGGAACACATGCGATTAGCGCTGTCCACTTGGGATCTGCTCACTCAGGACAGCTTGAAAAATCAAGTCACAGGCTCTGTTTTTCCTGGCACATGCCCCCTCCTCTATCCTCCCTCCTTGTTTACATATTAAATTAGAGAGACAGTGTAGCCTTGGTGCTTGTAGACTATTGACAAAAAAAATAAAAAATAAAAAAAATAAATATTAATCACAAAATTAAAATATTTATTAGATTATTTTATAATCGGCTGTTGGTATTAAAATAATCATAGGGATATGTTATTTGTTTTCATTGTTATATTTTTGTATAACAAGTCTTTAGTTTTGTATTTGGGTAACTGAAATTTGTAGTCTATCCGCCAAACTTACTTTTCTCTAGTCTATTGAACACATCATAGGCTTTACCCTGCAGGTTAATATTCACATACTTATTCATACGCCATTAAACATAAATACAATCAGCCTATACACTTATCAGACACAGAAAGACACATACAAACTCTTAAATCATAAACCAATTTAATAGTAATGTAAACTGGAAGAAAAGTTTTCTTTTACTTTAAAATGACACTCCAGTCTATTAGGATTTCTGTTTGATTCCCATAGTTCTGGCCATTATTGTTAAAATTGTACACCGGGGTTTAATTTTCCCCCTATAAATGTAACATATTTTTAAAAGTTATATTAAGATTAGATTAGATTAAAATAACTGCAGGAAAAAATTTACTGCATATACAGTCAAAGACCAAATCACTGGGAGACCGAGCCCTCAGGTACTAAATATGTGATCAAACCCTCAAATTCCCATTAAAAAGGAAGCTTGAAGTAAAACAAAACATTACCATGGTCAAATTATGCTTTCAGTTCTCTAGCAATAGTGAACACATTTCTGTAGTTTCACACAAAGAAGATTGTCATTGATTGTAGAAATTGTAGTTAAATTAGTTAAACAAGCTCCTGTCAGGAGTCTGGTTAATATCTAAAAAATTAAAAATAAATAAATAAAAACACAATCAATCAATCAATCAATCAACTTTTATTTGTAGAGCCCTTTACAACACACAAGGTGACCAAAGTGCTTTCCATT
>JAQMCX010000032.1:15128509-15142030 GCA_029814765.1 Acanthurus leucopareius
CCCCAAGGTCCTCGTGCTGATGGTGAGTATCCATGCAAATTGTCCGTCTATACCATATAAACCAACACACACACACATGCGCACGCACACACACACACACACACACACGCACACACACACACACAAGCACACGCATGAGCACACACAGACACTCACATTGTGTAACAGCATGCTGACAACAGAGTTATCTATGGAGGCCAGGCAGCAGCAGCAGAGAGCTGCTTCTATCTGCACAGGGAGGCCTGTTGGCTCAGTAGGCAGCTGGCTACAGCTCTAAGACTCTCCTTGAAGGCAGCTGACACTCTTGTGTTTGATGTCAGCCAAAAACAAGATGCAGGTGTTTTGGAGGAAACATTTTTATTCTCCCTGCCAGCTTCTCTCACTTCATTATTTTTTTTAGCTTGCTGTTTATTTTTTCTAAGTAGTGTTGCTCCATGTTTTAATTGTGGAAACTGTTTGAAATACTGTAAATAAAAAGTTTGGATAAATTAAGTACCTATAACTTAAAGTTTTTCTCTAGAAACATTTAAGTACGAAAAAATAATATAATCTGATAAACAGTTGGTTCAACATCATTTTTCTACATAAAAAGTAAAGACAAGCCCTGAAAAGTAGAACTGTGGGAGGACTGTGCATATTAAATGGCTACCTAGAGAAAATAAGGAGAAATGTAGTTATAGGCTTAATGTTTGAAACTCAGACTGAACATTTTTGGGACTCAGATTAGAGGTCCACTGTTCACCAAAGTTGGTGAATAGTAAAGGCATCCTAATGGTAAGTGTAGGTAGCATCTTTTATTTATGCTACCAAATCATGCTTGCTTTGGGTCCAACTGAATTGGAGAAACACAGTGGGCCGGTCGCTCTAGTCAATTGGACAGCAGCTGTTGAGGGTTACTTAATACTAAAAACTATGTTGGGACTTAGGGGTGCTAAGTTCTTCAAGATTTTTTTTTTCTTGAAATTTTTGAACTCCAAAGCAAACTACAGTGATACATGATGAAGTGGCACATTTACAGCATTTATTATTATATTTGAAGAAGAAAAATATGTTAGACATTTGTTCATTTTTGCAAGAGTAGATTATGGCAGAAGTATGATTCCACACATTTCTTCTTTTTTTTGATAAAAGTTATTACTTTGAGTATAGAGCAGATAATATTACCAGTAGCCCAGTACTCTGGCCTACTCCTGAAGTTTGGTGCTACTGAGCTGAGCTGCATGTGGATTATGTCCTCCATAGAATCTGTTTTCAGTATCCTCTCAGTTTTTCAAAGGTTACATAATGTTACATTTGGACACAATTTAAAGATGACCCATGGTCTTCAAAGGTAAATCTGGACTTTAAAATAAAACTTAAATCTCTCTAAAAGGATCCTGACCCTAACCCACAATATTTTGGTGACTTCTGTATGCTGAGGTCACAGACAGGTCAATTCATTTTGATCTGAAAAAGACAAGTAGGATAAAGTTATGATGTTATAAGATTACTGTCTTTCACATTACTTCTGTTAGTTCCTTCTTTGTTCCTTCTTTCTTGAAGGATTAGAATGAATTGTAAAATATTTATCACGCCATCTTACTGTCTCTCCTTTTTCTTGGTTTAACCATTAATTGAACAATAGGGATTTATTTATTTCACCCTTAAACTTCGGGCTACTTGGTGACAATTCTGAAAGGAATGTTTACTAATGTTATATTTACCTAACAGTATATCGTATTTGTAACTTAATTTGTCAGGCATATAAAAAATATATTAAATATAAAATCTGAAACATGTGATGAATCAAAATGTGAAAAAAATCTTAAACACTCACATTTTAGCTCTTTTCCCAAAACCTCAGCCAACTTCAATGGAACCGTAAATGCAGTAGAAACCAAAAAAAATGGATGTCCATCGCTTTTACATGTCTCCTGGAAACACTCCTATCAAATTGATGCTGCATACTACTGTACTGTCAAGCTGACAAAGACTTTTTCTCAATTTGTGCAATTGGCCCTTCTTGGCCACCATACTCAGGGTCTTTTTACTGGATCAAATTTTTTAAAAGGCTGGAAATGTTTGGATATCCATGATTTGTTTTGGGATTTTTTTTTTTGTCTTAACTTGCATACAAATTCTATAGAAAATATCCTAATAAATGTTGTTTACACCTTACTCTGATCTGTATAGGCAAAAAAAGTTTGTTAAAACTGTCAGAGTTTGAGTCTGCACAATACCGTTGCCCATATAGACACCCACTAACATATACACCCACTAACAGACACCACAAATACAGATATAGTGGTTTAGCCATGCGTAAAAAGCACAGGCCCCAGCCAGTCTCTCCTAAGTGCTAACCAGAAGCTCTTGTAAAGATAGTTGAGTTTCATTATATTGATTGTACCTAACCGCTTTATAAAAGGCAAGAGGTGTGGATTACCGCAGTTACATGCATACACACACTTACACACGCATGCACACACAAAACACAAATACACACACTCAACCACTTTTTTTGCCCTTCCTCCTTCCCTGTTGTCAGTGTGGAATTGTCTGTAGGCTTGACGACCTCAGCGGGCACCTGGATCATCTCCTCACCTGTCTGCAATAAATTCAATTAACTCCTTGTGTCTAGGTCTCAAGAGTCAGTTCTTCTCCAAACCACATCTAGGTCTCTGTTTCAGCCATGAGCTAGATTTAACTCTTCAGCCCCTCTACAGCCAGCCTGTCTCACACTGGAGCCTACTCCCCTGTCTTTGACCCTTTCTGGCCCTTTTCCGTTAAAAACCAATTGACCACGAACCTCTTTGTGTTTGTACCTCTACCTGGGTCCAAATTAAGAGGTTTCGTCCATCTTACTTAAGTAAACTTTGAAAAAGGTTAAAAATAATAATATAAGTAAAAATATTAGTATTATAAAAGTACACAACTTAACCAAATAAATAAGCCAGATATCGTCTTTTTAGGAGTTAAAAATGTAGAAATGTCACAGTGTCGA
The DNA here is from genome assembly GCA_029814765.1 of Acanthurus leucopareius. Classification (NCBI taxonomy): domain Eukaryota; kingdom Metazoa; phylum Chordata; class Actinopteri; order Acanthuriformes; family Acanthuridae; genus Acanthurus; species Acanthurus leucopareius. Next base: position 15,131,490 of record JAQMCX010000032.1, read on the forward strand.
AACTAATTTTATAGATACACCTCTAAATAGGTAGCACTATTGCAATTGAGAAGCAAATCCCTGTTGCACTGGGGTAATGCACCAAGTCACACAAAAACTATGTTAATACATCAGGCATGAGTGTCCCAAATCCAATTTTTTCCCCCCTTTGTGACTCAGACTGATATTTATCTGATTTTTTCTGGCATTGTGAATAGCAGAAATCACATAAAACCTGACTTTTTTCAATTCAGATTTGGACCACTTCCATACGTGGTTCTCGATCTCATACAGATCAGATATTTTTGGGGATTGGTACTTTATTCTGAACAACCATGCTGTAATCCATGATGATGTTGCACATAGCCTTGCAAAACTCATGGCTGATATAGCAGACAGAGGACCTTGCAATGCAAGACAAGTTCAACAGCATGTGGTTACTTGACTGTATTGCCAGCCAGTTTTCTGGGGGAGATGGGTTGTCTGAAGTGAGCGACTTACTAGAGTCTTGTGGAGAGGCACTGACACTCTGAAATTTTATGATTAAATCAACATTAAATATTTATATATTGAAAAAAATAAATATTGTGCTCTCTTTCTCTTCATCCTCTTCCTGGTTATCAACTCCTCTCACATTTATCTGCATCCCCTGCACAATAAGTTTTAGATGAAACCATAAACACTGATGTCTGTGCTCTCCATGGTTACTGCCATCTTCCTCCTTCTTTATTTCCATTTGTGTGTGTGGTGTCTTGTTGTTTTTTTGTGCACTGTAACCATTTCAAAATGGAATCTGATTCTGGTCACATTTTAAAAACATTATGTGAATAGCCAGATTGAAAAAACAGTTCTTTAAAAAATCTTAAGGCTCTTAGGCTTGCAGTGTGAACGTAGTGTAAGTTAAGAAAAACAAGCACATGTTATGTATGTGAAACATACTGAGATTTGTTCTCTTCACCTCAGAGTTATTCAGTTTTACAGTTTGTGTTGCAGGTGTCCTTGCAACTGTTGGTTCCTGCTCCACTGTAGTCTCTGATGATGTTGTAAGGAAGAGACTTTACCTCTGTCTTGCTAATATAATTATTTGGTTATAAAGTGAACCACTGCTATTTGCAAGGATGACATTGTTGCAAGTAAGAACTCAACTGCCTGCATGCTGTTTACTGTCTGGTTGCTGCCCTACCCAAAGTCAAGTTCTGCTATTTTCTAAACACCATATTATCACCATCCATAAAAAATAAATCTAATTTTGACATTTGATTTTTCAAGCAAAGCATTTGTAAAAAAAAAAATTGCAAATTATTATCATTATTATTTACTGTACATAAAGAAAACTATCTAGAGTAGCAGCAAGAGAAAAGGGGAAATTTTCCATTCATTAAAATTATTTTCCTTGTTGAATTAATGCTGTAAAAGTTATGTGCAAGGATTGTCTGCTGAGCTTTTATTTGGCCTCTGTGTTACAGAAAGAATCACATTCTCAAAGAACACACTGACACACTGCCCTTTCCTGTCAAAAGCTGCCTTTGTCTAACTGTCTGTTTCTGTTGAAAAAAATTACAAAAAGAGATGGGGCACAATGCATGATAAAATACTCAAGTGAATCTTTTCTGGGATTTGTTGAACAGTTTAAATTGTATTCTTTAACTCCTATTCAGAGCGATAGTCAGGGTCAAGGCTTGCTTCTAAAATTTTTCCTCTTAAGTGACTAATCTTTCTATCTATCACAACCAAATACATGTAACTTACTTTTTACTTTTCACTTTCTCTTTCAGGTGCATAAATTAGACACTAATTTGAGTTATTTTTTTTTCCCCCTGTTTTTTAAACCTTTCTATTAGTAATAAAAATACAGCCATCCTACTGGCAAATCAAACCAAGGCATTCTTTAAGAGAATAAGAGAAGAGAACATACAAGTAGGTGACAGGGATGTGGCCCTTTATTTATGAGACCTGTTTAACTATGAGTAGACCCACGAGTTCTCAGTGGAGGACGTAGTTATTAAAGCAGATTATCAGATTATTAAAAAACTCTAATCAAAAGCTTGTGTTGCTGAGATATTTCATGTTACACTGTAAAGATAATCTAGTTTTAGATCAGAGACATGAATTCTTACATTCTTCCAAAACCAGCAGAAGACAGTTATGTAAACAAGTCCAAAAAACTCCTTTGTACCTTAAAGATAGAATAGGGGATTCGATAAGGCTCTCTACTAAGACAACCTGGGTGAATGTTTACAGAAGGACAGAATCTCCTATTGTACACTATCTGTCTATAACAAAAGGAATTGATATTTGAATTGAATTAATGAACATGAATTATTGTTAAGATTTTAAAAATCTTTTAGTGTGGGCCTAGCCTTAAAAGGAGGGACAGCTGCACGTTGCAGGACAGTAGGCTTTAACTCATCTCTAACATCCTGTTCAGGAGGTCTGGTGCCATGAACTTTGAATGAGAAAGACAAGGACAAGCTATTCAACAACAGGTAAGTAGAGTGTTAACACTAGTTCTTTTTGAATGTTATTTTTCTCTCTTGTGTGATACCCCCATATTACTGACAGATGTATTATCTGTTTCTTCTTTCCTATATCTGATGTCTACAAATGTCTGATGTCTACTTTCTTGCTTCTAGACTGCTTACTCCAGCTTTGTAAATTTGAATAGCTTGTGATTTATTCAACCAATTTTTCATTTTTATTATAAGCTGTGTTCTCTGGTGTTACCAGTCTTTTCAAATTAAAATGATATTTCAGTAACCTACAAATGTCCTCGTTTTATCATCATATGGAAGTGTCTTGGTAGAACAGGGTACCATTTTATACTGTTTTATATTCAGAAAATTGTTTCTTTAGGCAGTGTTGATGTACTGAAATGGTGAGGAAGCTTAGTAAAATAATACGATAAAATGATGTGTTGTTAATGCAATTTTTTTTAAATAACTAAAAATGTTACATGATAATGATATTTCAAAAAAAAAGTGATAAAAGTCTACAAAGCCACAAAAAGGATCTTTTAAGATAAGGAGCATTTTTTATAATGTACAGAAACTAAGTATATTTTTTATGGGGTGTGGGGCATGTGGTAGTAATGTGTTATTTCAGATATTGCATAAGAATTAAAATTTTGAACATTATTCAGGATTTTGAAAAAGTAAAGCTGTAATGTCCCATTCTTGTGTATGGCTTATGATGGATCCACCAGTTTTCAGGAGCACCTAAGCTGTTAGTTTGTGTTATTCATTGTGCCTGGATTTTATGATACAACCACGCCTATGATGGTTTATGTAATGCATTTGGTTTGCTTACATTTTGAAATGAAGATGGAAGACATTTAAGATTTTTTAAATCAAAAAGATGTGAATACATTGTAAAAAAGTAAACAGTATTAGTCTTTAAATGGGGTTAGGCTGACTATCAGGATGACAGAGAGACACTTCTGTGCATTAAGATTCCAAACAGAGACATCCACATCTGGAGACCCTCCCCATTACTCCAATTTATTAAACCATGGGGAATCATTCTGGATAGCAGAGGCCCTTGTTAGAGACCATAATTTTGATCCCCTAATATGAAATAATTGTCCTCCACTTTCAACATTACAGATGAGATCCCATTAGGACCGTGCCAGGTCATTATGTCATCAGTAAGCAATATGAAAGAAGCCAGACAAGGAAAAAATGCTACACTTTATTATCACCAAATAAAAGTAAAGGGATCATGTCTCATCATTGGCCTGCTCTAAGATATACTGCTTGCTAAATGATTTTCATGTTTAAAAGTTGAAGAATAAGACAGAAATAGCTTTTTTTTAATGATGATATTAAAAAATATCTGTGGTCTAAATTTGTCATGGCTCACAAAAATAAGGACCCAAATGCAAACACAGACTGGAAAGAAAAAAACCCAAAAAGTTAGCTTTAATAAAAAGATTAAAATCCCAAACAATAACAAAATCCAAATATCCACAAACCAGAGTGTGACAAATAAAGGTAAGCAAATGATGACCAAAGAGGCAGCAGGTCACAAAACAGGAAATCAAAAGTAAAAAATCTAATTATGGTTAAACCAGGATGACACAAGGAGCTCAGGGAAGAGGCAGTACACACTAAAGAACAACAGGACCAGGAAACAACAGATGATCTAACAAAGGGGAAACATAGAGACCATGGCTGTCCGAAATCACTCACTTGTCACTATGTAGTCTGCTATATGAGTTTGTCATTTTGTAGTGCTGTCCAAATTGTCAGTAAGAATATTATCCCCTATCATCGTCCATATGATGAACCCAGTGTATCCCACACTGCATTGTTAAAAGTAGAGTCCAGCTGACTGTCAGTAATTGAGCACCATATACCACTCTACATGTAATAATTTGATTATGAATTTACCATGATGACAAAATCGTGGCTAGAGACACTAGTGAACATTAGCTAACTTAACATTAGCCATCTTCTGCACAGTAATTGCCACTGGGAGGGCCGCAATGTTAAAACTAACGTTAGATGGCCTGATGGGCTAATATCACTGCTTTTTGTTTTTAATTTGTAAGAGGAGGCATTACATTTGAGTGTATATATCGTCAGTTTATTTTTATCTCTTCAGGGAATTCTGTCGATGTGGCATTGTATTTGTAAATTCTGGAAAGTATGGTCAGTATAATATGTAGTTATCACAGAAATTTTTGCCGGTCTCACTCTGCGATATGATGAAGCATTAGATTCTGATCATAGTATTAAAAAAGTAGGATACTAAGATCCTTTTAGCTAGCCTACTTTGTAAAAGGTATCAATACCACCATGTGAAATATTCAGTTAAAAGTAATATCGTACTCTGCTCTCATCATACATCTCTGCTGTGCTCCCTCACCATGTGCTTACCAGTATGTCAACTCTCCTCGTATTTTTCGCAATGCCAGTCTCTCCACAAGTCATCAACAGAGCTCCACCACTTCCCCTTCATCAGCTCCCCCAATTCTTCCTATCTCCAACCCATCTCCTTTTCCCTTCATAATAAATCCCTTTGAAACTATGCCCAGTCTTGGTGTCTGCTAATATCACAGCACAACCATATCAAAATTATGGTGGCAAGCCTTTGTTTATCTCATCAGTACAACAGAAACAGGTTGAAATGTTTAAATTTTTAAACAATTTTAATTGATATTTGGCAACCTTTTTTCACGGTACTATATGTGCTCCATAGAATTTTAACACTAATGGACATTTAAAGCCAGACTGGCTGCTTTCACTGTTAGTGTTTGACAAAACCATGATCCACATGTTTACTTCTCTTTCAGAACAACTAACTTTCCTTGTTATTTGTGCATTCATTTTGGCTTTTTACTCCACAAACTTTAACCAGGGTTTTAGTGAAACAGAAACAAAAATGGTGCAAGTGAAGTTGCAGTTGGCTTTGAGAAAGTCTAATACACAGAGTCAAGAGATAGTCTAATATACCATTTTTTATCCAAAAAAGGAGAAATACTACGGAGATTTGTCATCTAAAATAACTGCAGATGATCATTATGGCCACAGAGCTCACACCTAGATTCTATAAGGCTGCACAAAGGGTAATTTCTTTTAGGTAATTTCTCTGCAGAAACATCCAGCACTTATTGACTTACTTAAGAGGCTTCTGCATTATAGCTCTTTTATTAATATTCAATCTACTCTGCTTATTATATGATTTTACTTTATTTTTTTCTGTGCCATCCTTTGCAGGGTTCATGATGACTATCTCTGAAGGCTTTTGCAGTTCACTGTAAATGCAGAAACATGGTCAGTGTGTATGAATCTTAATTAAATTTCAGTAAGATATTAAATAAGCAGCAGACCAGCCACTACTGTGGTTCTGCTCTGGCCTGTTTCATAAACAAAACTATTAGCTTGTCAATATGACTAGACAACCCATTATCTCTAAGTAGCTTTGACCCAGGCTTGAGTAGTATCATATTTGTGTCATGTCTCTGAATATGAATATATAAATCAGTGAGCAACTCATAAAAATTGTCACTCATATGATAAGGTATGAAAAACATAAGACTAATGACAGAAAACATAAATTAGACAAAAAGTTTGCTGACCTCTCGTCATGTAGACGATCATTTTAACTACAAAGCTTGCATCTGGATTCTACAAGGCTGCACACAGGGTAATTTATTTTTTTTCGTTAATTATTTTAGCAACTTTTGCAAACATGCTTTTAACCCCTAGCTGGAGGGGATTATAATGATTCATATCTATGTAATAAACCGTGATTATCTATTTTTTTTTTAAAAAAAACAAAAAATATTCTCAGAAACTGTATTTTTTAATCACTTGTTTTTTTGAGCCTTTTAAAAACATTAACAATTTCAATAGTTTCTGCAGTTCTTCCAACAAAAATGCAGTTAAAGAGTAGGTAGTAAATAGATGAAGACAAAGGTACCGGGAGAATTGAAAGTTTGGAGGTCAAGGCTCCTAGAAAGTGAGAATGTCGTGCAGCTGATGGCTGCTGGTGATCGATGGCTTTTATCAGCTGGAGCACACACACGTTTCCTATCTCTGCCCCCTCACTCAGTGCAGGATTAGCCACTGGATACATGGATTATTACACACACACAGTAGTAAATACACATGCAAGTGTACACACAAAGACAAGACAGAAGTTTTGTGTGGGAACACACACACACGCACACACTTCCCTCTCTCCTCCCTAATCCGATTCCTCCTCCCAGATAATGTGCGTATGTCTATATGCATGTGCGTGTGTTAGGGTTTTTGGAGGGAGGTGTAAGAGTGTGTCAAGGAGATTATGAGAATATAGTTAAGATTTGATGTCAATAGAAATTCTTTACAATTCTCCCTCTTGCCCTCAGAACACATTTCCATGCTGACTAACACACAATGAAAAACACAAAGAGGCATGTCTCCGTGCCTGCAGAGCAAAAAGATTACTGTAGACACTTGTAAGCTACATATTATGTGGCTGTATGTCGCTAAAGGGTTTTTAAATGGTTTTTGTGAGGTAGATTATTCTCTTGTGTGTGTTTGTGTGTGCGTTTGCCTTATATATTTATGCATTTGTTAGCTGGTTTATGTGCTTGCTACTGTGTATGCCCTAACATATAGTAGTGTGTTGCAATTGAAAGCTAAGCTGTGGCTTAATTTGAAAGCTGTATAACCACTGTTATTAAAACCCATTGAAAAATCAAAGAACTTAACATTAGTCAGTTAACCATCTATCTATCTAAGTAAAAATAGCTTTGTATGTTTTTTTTCCAAAAAGTACATCACAAATTTAAGAATGATGAAATAACATCTTTTCTTTTTGACTTTTCATCTTTAGTTGCAAGTTCTAGCCTCAACATTATCTAGCTGTAGACTAAAGAAAAAAATATTTAATTTATTGTGATGTTCAAAGGCTATCAAATCAAGTCAAGTCAACTTTATATATAGAGCACATTTTAAAAGACAGGCGTAGATTCAATGAACCCAAAATTCAATCCATAAAAACCTAAAAAGTGAGAGCAATTCCCACAAGAGCAAGCACTTGGTGACAGTGGCAAGGAGAAACTTCCTTTTAGAAACCTTGGTACAGATCCAGGCTCAGAGGTGGGCAGTCATCTGACAGGACCAGTTGAGTTAAGAAGAAGAGAGTGAGTAAGAGAGAGAAAGAGGTAGGGGAAGAAATCGACAGAGAGAAAAAGAGAGAGGTGGGAGAGAGAGAGAGGGCAAGACAGAAAAAGAGAACAAGATGGGATTTTAGGGGAGACAGAGATGCAACGGTAGAAATGCAACCAGCAAAAGTGATGTTGCTTAATATCTTAAATTTAAAGTAACTGACCAATTGATAAATTTATCGATTGTACTAAATAGAGACAGCATTATTAAGATTTTTAGTAATGATTCGAGAAAAGCAGTGCTGTCTAGATTGTTTATATCTGCATTATATTTGCTGAGCTAATCTTTAGTTAGTACTTAGTTTAATCAACCTGCAATTTGGTTTTAAACCACTTGTGCTCAAATTTGTTCTTTTTGTGCCTCATTCTTTCCATGTTCCTCCTTGGTGCTTTTGATCTACATCAAGTTGTCTTGGTTTTTAATGAAGCAATGCCATCTAAATTTTTTGTCACTGACTGGTTAAAACTATTGATTAAGTTGTCACATAAAGACAAAGAAGACAAGTTTGAGTCAGAAATAGAATTAAATTACACTGTCGCCTGGTGGTATATCTTGTGATAACCTTATTGTATCTGCCTGCTCAAAACAGGGCCCTTTAACTGAATTTAGTTCAGATACAGGTTTGGTCATCCAAGCCTTATTCAAAAAGATACAAAAATGGTCTGATAACCCAACATCTAGAATGCAGTGTAGGGTTATATCAAGGCCTTTGGAGGTGACCAGGTCGAGAGTGCAACCTTGATTGTGAGTAGGGCCAGCTGTGTGCTGTATGATGGTAGATAACATGTCAGAAAACTGGTTGGTAAAATGAACAGAACAGAAATAAGAACTGAATCATATTCAGCAGTGATCTTCAATAACAGCTCAGTGAATTGATCTATAAATTATGTATAAGCCTTGGTTGACAATAAACCGTGAGTACTAAATAGGGATATACAGATTTAATGACTATGGCTGAATATTCAAAAGTAGAGGAACTACCAACAGTGATGTTTCTGCCTGATAAATTATCTGAGAAAGTAGCAGCGACACCAACACCCTTCTTGTCCACCCTGGAACGATGTAAATATGAAAAATAAGGTGGGAATGCTTTAATCTTTGTGTAGCAGAATGAGTGAGTGCTGTATTCTGTTTGGAGTAAGCAGGCTTTGTATTTTGTTCACCAAACAACCATGGCTCGCATTATCCAATCGCTGCTGGATGACACCCAATAAAGCTGGGTAATGGTCAGCTAGTCGTTTTCTTGCTTTGATGTCTGAGGCACGCCCCGCTCCCTGTTCGCCTCACTTCCCGTCCACCTTGCTGGCAGGTATGGTAGCAGTTGCTGCATTGTTTGCCCTTCACTTCATTAGTTTTTTTTTTACTCGCTGCGTATAGAAGGAATTTTATTATTATCATAAAGTTACCTTTGTGGGTCCGTAGTCTGGGAAGTGAGCCACTCATGGGCCCTTACTGGTAGGTCCTCTTTTTCATGCTCTCATGTAATGTTTTGATGTTGCATGTGTGGTAAACAGCTTTTTGTTATAGGCCGTGACCGTGGCCACTGTTTGCTCCCCGCTCCCTCGCAGTGTACCGATTGAAGGATTGGGCCTGGGCAACTCTTACTTGGAGCTGTGCCGGCTACGCTGGCTCATGGACTTCAGAAACGCTGCTGCTTTGCCTCCATCGGTTTTGTCTCTGGCTGTTTTTTGCGTCCTTTTGCTGCGGGTGTTTGTTTGCCTGAGCTCACCCTCTTTGCTGCTAACGATTGTCCTCCCGCAGATTCCCATAAGGCCGTTTGGCCTATAGCGGGCTGGAGACTGTTTGGACTATCTGGTGTACCGGCGCCACTACCTGTTACTCATTTTTAATGTTTTCTTTACATGTATGTGTGAGTAGGGGGTTTATTCTTTGTTTTCTTATTTTTCTCTTACTCTAAGAGGATTTAATTTAATCACGCTGTCAAGTGACTGTTTGTTTTCATTAGATACTTTTTTTTTGTTAGGTTTATGGTTTGTTTTGTTGTCACGTGACTGCATTCTAGTAATAACTTTCGTACGATTAGTTTGATTATTGTGATTATGGTGGTTAAGTTATAAGTCAGTGTTTATTTGCCAATTCTTTAAATGTTTTCTTCTTGATAAATTGTTTTCTTTTGTGGTTTTTTTGTGTTAAGTTTATTTTACTCATTGGTAAATAGATGGTTGTCCACCACCTGCAACGAATTATTGTTTTGTAGTTTATTTTGTTTCAATTAGGTGTTTGATTTGAGAGTAACCCCCATTAATGAGTGTTCCCTTTCCCTGTCCTTTTCAGAAGCTGCAGGCCTATGGTGGCAGAACTGGTGTCTTCGGGTGGTGGGATCTCCTCTTTGTGTGTCGTGCCGTTCATCCCTAGTTTTGATGGCTAAGAGGAACTACTCTGAGAAGCTGAAGAACCAGTTTTCAGCTAACAACTCTGTTTCAGTGTGGAGGGGCCTGCGAGAAATCACCTGCTACAAGAGACCCTCCCCCCGCGTCGAGGCAAACAAAGACCTGGCCAACGATCTCAACAACTTCTACTGCAGGTTTGAGAGGGACAACTTCACACCCCTCACCCACCCAAGCCCACCTCTCACCCAGACCAGCATTACCACAACCCCCGTCACACCTCTAGCCGCAATCCAACCTGCCCCCCTGTCACACTCAGAGTGTGTGAAGAGGAGCTGAGCCAGCTGTTTAAGAAACAGAAAATCAGGAAAGCACCAGGCCCAGACAGAGTGTCACCCTCCTGTCTTAAAGCCTGTGCTGACCAGCTGGCTCCAATCTTCACCAGGATCTTCAACTGCTCACTGGAGCTGTGTGAAGTTCCCTCTGTCTTTAAGCGCTCCACCATCATCCCAGTCCCCAAGAAACCCTCCATCACAGGACTGAATGACTACAGACC
>JAQMCX010000032.1:15217153-15227342 GCA_029814765.1 Acanthurus leucopareius
TCAGAGTGAGTCACATGACCAGCAGAGTGGAGCCGCAGCAGGGCAGAGGAGAGAAATGAGGAAAACATTTTAGAAAAGCTCCTGAAAAGTACCACAAACTTGATCAAATCTTACACAAAATAGCATATTCTATAAGGTTTTTTCGTCCTCTTTCCATTGGCACAGGTTTGAAAGCCGTCAGACTTATACTTTAAACGGTATGGGCCTCAGTTTGACACATGTGCCTTTTGTTCCCTTTTCTCTCCATTGACTTTAATGGGAGGACACAGAGGAGCACTCCAACTTTGAGGGCTTATAAAATTCAAACAATTCAAAAAATAACAAAAATTCCACGGTAACTTTGTTCAGCACGGTGTCCTCTGTCATCGATTAGATTTATGAAGCTGTTACCATGTACGCCCTCATTGAAGATAATTTTTGTTAAAAGTGCAATATTAGCCGGAAATTGCATTTTCAAATGCAAATTGCCGGTTTCCTGTTGATTTTAGCCTAGGGGTGTCAGAGTGTGATTTGTAGGTCTTGATGAGTACTACAATAAGGTTTTTCGTCCCATCTCTCTACGACATTCTTGTGGGCAGCAGTGGGTGATTTTGTGTGCTTAGATGGCGCTACAGAGCCCATTTTTGTACCTTGGGGGTCAGTTTTTCCATTTTATCAAATTTTTCACCAGACCTGATGTGCCTGCCAAATTTGGTGAGTTTTTGAGCATTTTTAGGGGTTCAAATTAAGGTTTAATTTGACGTAATAATAAGAAGAAAGAAATAGTACAGATACAATAGGGCCTTCGCACTGAAGGTGCTCGGGCCCTAACAATCAGGTATGGTCATGTAAACTGATGTATTCAACAAGTCAGAGAATCAGCCATGCATGATGACTTCCATGTTTTGCTGAGAGTCCATGCTAGTAGTTTTGCACGAGTGTATATGTAAATGTGTGTGTGTGGCAGATGGTCATTTTAAATGACCAGTACTTGGCACTTTCATACCAATTACACACAACCTTGCTGGTTTACTTTAATCAAAAGGCTAAAAATAAGACATGGACTGTCTGTCGGGAGCACTGGGAGGCTAGGTCATCTGGGCAGCTGATTGGCCAGGACTGTAAGGTCAATGTTAAAATGAAAATGAATAAATCAAAGCTAAAACCACTGCAACAGTGTCAGCAGCAACTGTCAATTACAGCTGGTGACTGTCAGCTTCCATGCCTGCTTTTTACCTAATGGATTTAGAAAATACTCTTGACTTCTAAGACTAATTGTTATGGGGTTAAGTGGTACTATACTACATCTCAATGATTCACAGAAACTTTGGACTAATTTATACTTGCACATAGAAAAAGGCAAAACAAGAAGAATGACTAAAATTAGTTCATAAATTTACATTATAATGAATTTGTATTTAGTTTAGTCAGCAACAAATGAAAGCAGGAGCAGATCATGCCATGGTCTATATATTGAGAAAGGAGGGTTTTCACAAGCTTCTTCCAGAAGGGCTAAAGTTCAACCAAGAACCATTTGCTTCTGAAGAAAGATTTTTTTTAAAGGGAGTGTTTGAGTTATTTAAATAATTATTTGCCAGTCTGGGCATACATACCAACCTAAACCTGTTAGACTGAATGTGAACCATCACCCATGTTAAATGCACTGGGTAAAGAAAAGAAGCAGCTCTCAATGATGTCAATCATTTACTGACATTAAGGAAATAAGAACTTGAAGACACAGAAGTAAAATTAATTTAACAAGACATTTAACATCTTAACTTCTTGGTAAAACTGTTAATTAACACAAAAATGAAATTTACTTATTGGACCATAATGTTCTGACAGAGTCACTTCTAAAGCCTTAATACTCTGAGGGGGTCAGGCCCACTCCTTTAAAATTATATTGTAAATGGAATTTCTTTCCTAAGCTTAATAGTTACTGTTTGCCACTATAACTATCTTCTCCTTTCACTAGGTTCTACCGGCTGCATTCCCTCTATCTCTCTGTCTTATTTCTCTTTTTCCTCATTTTCTGTCTTTGTGGAGTTTTTTCACTATACTTAATAAAGAGCATAGTCTTTCGATTTGAGAGCATGATTTATTGATATCCTTGAAACAAAAATTTTTAAATCTTCCCTCTTGCATGAAAAATAACTCTGAGTCTGCTCTGTCATTCTGGACTATATACAATGCTTGTTTGGAATGAGCCTCCAGCCTCTCCTTACATCTGGCCATTTCTAAGTGCTTGTCAAACTTTTGCTCTTGGATTTTTTTTTCTGTGCTCCATTTTTTCTCCAGTTTGTTAAAATTCCCCAACCAATAAAGTGCCAGGTGTAGTGTTGACCAATGATATACTCTCTGCCTCCGTGCAGGCATGTTTGCTTGACTACTTAAAGTGTTTTTTTGTTTTTTGTTTTTTTTTTATCATGGGCAGTTACTGTTTAACCAGTGACATCACGACTTTATTTTGTATTACTTTTAGTATTATAGGTTATTTCTCTCTCTCTTTGTTTTTTTTTTTTTTTGTTTTTTTTTAATTTTGGCCTTGTCACTTCATGCCTATTGACAGTTGCACATGCCAAAATTGGTGGATATTACAGATATGCCAAGCTTTGAAAATTTTTTTCAGTACCACAATACCAAACTGTATCTGCTTCCACATTTTTGCAGCAATTTACTTGCCACACCATCATTTGATCTTTTCCCTGACTCATCGCCATATCAAGTTTATCATTAAATAAATCTACTATGAACACGGTACAATTAGCTACAGGTAAAAACCAACTTACTATTCTGGACTTCCATTTTTTTCAGTAATTTAATAACTGATTTGGCTCATATAGGCACACATCACAATGGCTTGAAAAACTAAGGCATAGTTATATGAATAATTATCTGGGAATGTACCCACTGCACACATCCAAAAGACGTCTTTTTGACATTTTTGCACATCCAAGTTTGGCCCCCTGAGGGTGCAGAATGAAAGGTTTCATCATGTCTTTTTATGACGTCTTCTGAACATCCATTGTTGATTCCCATAAGACCTCTGGTTCAGGGCAAAATTTAGTCCAATTGTGGTTGTCATGGACGTCTTTTCCACGTCAAATTTAAACTCATTCTAGATATCTTTTTTTAATACAGCTTAATTAACAATAGATGTGACCTTTTTTTTAATTAATTTTCAGAAGTGTTTTTTTCTGCTTGTTTTTTTTATATACAGAGTGGTTATTTTGTAGAATATGCAACTGAAAACTCGTACAGCAGTACAGTACAAAGGATGGCAAAAGGATGACACAAAAAGCCCAGGGCTTGTTTCCATTGTGGTCCAATGTATTCACTGCAGTCATACATCAAAAACTAATTTGAATGCAAAATAGAGACAGCAACAAAGCTAACGTTAGCTGACACTAACGTTAGCTTTGCTAGCTTGACTAGCATTAGCTACTTAGCAACTTAGCTCAGGTAAGCGACTGAACAATGCATGATCACCCACTTCGATTAACCTTTATTTACAGCCGTTTATATTTTCATGCACTGGTTATTTTCAAAAGTAATGAGTTGGTAATATAATGCTAACGTTACTGTAATGCTTACGCTTTTGGCACGCAGATGCACTATAGCGGCAACAAAGCTAACGTTAGCTGACACTAACGTTTAAATTCATATGCATAGAATTAACTTAGCTAACTTACTTCATAAGTTAACTTATGAACCTTACCCTTAAATTTCAAACACAATGCCACACGTTCTGGTGTATTCAGGGATAAAGCAGATAATACTTAGAATGGAGGGATCCATAATGAACAGTCAATCACCTGCGTCGTCACAGTCGAACCGGCAAAAAAGTTTGGCCAATTATGTTGTTTCACCAGCACAGGCTTTTACAACAGTTCTGGTTGGAACCTATACTTCGATTTTATAAATTCCGTGGATGATTAAAAGTCATGTAATGGACATAAAACTGTCACGTTTTATCAAACGCCTTGGAGAGAGTTTCTTCTACCTCATATATGCAGACATTTGAGCCGGCATCAGGCCGGAATCCCGGATTCAGCCGTAGGTGGAGATGAAACTGTGTGCTTGTGAGTAGAGATACGCAGTGGTATGAAATGTTAATTAGCCTACTTGTTTAATAACAAATATATATTTCTCGCATATTTATGTTGATAACAACAAACAAGTCTATGTTGTTAGTTATTTCTTTAATTTTAAAGATTTTGAAAAAAACGGTATATAATCAACCTCAACTTCCTGCACCTGTCTTAGATGTGCACAGATGTCCAAAAAAATGACCTAGCCTGACATTCAAATATTGGACTGCATATTGACGTCTAAGTGGGGTCATAGTTAGACGTCCAAATAGTAGACCTGGTTTGCACATCTTGTAGACATCCAGAATTAGTCTTGGACTGATAGACGCAATACAGACATGATCTGCACGTCCATCAGATATCTCATGTTTGGTGGGTAAGAATGATATTTTTAACCTGAAGCTCCCTGGTGGCCAATATCAAATTCATATTTGCACAAAGTGCAGAATGCATGGTTCCAATGCTTTGAGGGGCACGGCATTGCCATTGCTCTCGGTATGGTGTGATGTACATGTTAGCTAATGACCTGGCTAAGTTGATGTGTACGTGTTTGCTTATGACCTGGCTAAGTTGGTGAAGAATATACTCACCCAGAGAAGATATTGTTCACACTTTCTCATCTAATGCAACATATAGGGAGTAGTAATTTACAAAATTGCTAGCTGTGAAGTTACAATCAGCCTTTACAATTAGACCCAAAACGTACATCCATGTTTTAGCATTCAGCTAAGTAAAATTTATTTTCATTGGATATGTTGAAAGGCTGCCTGTTGCTTTAAGACCTGGAGCCTGAAGAGCCAATCACTAGTCAGCAGGGGAAGCAATTCTGCCCAGTGACAAAGACAGCTCATGCAGCAGCTCACATACTGCAAGGTGGACACAGAGTTGGATAGGTCACAGCTGGGGCTCTGCTTCTTAGACTGTGGTGTTTGGGCCGATGCAGCACTTTGTCTTGATGGCTGCTATGGTTTTTTCCAGAGTTGAATGCTTGTGGTGCATTATCCCTTGTGGGGGGATTAGGTGCGTCCTGGGGTTGGTGAGTGGTGGGGCTGCTGCATTCTTTTGGGTTTGGGTGCGTTGTCGGCACAGGGCGCATGCTTAGTGGCGTCACTGCCACCTCTGCCCTTGCATTCTCCCACTGTGTACTGGACAGGCCTCTGCTGAGCACAGCCCTAATCATTGACGCTCAGTGGGGGCCCGTCTGGTACTGTGCCAGTGTCCTCCAGAATGTGCTGAGTCACTCTTCGAACCTAACACACAGTTTATGTCCACTGTTTACTCTTCTTCGACTCCTGCCCTCTGTTGGGCTATTTATTTATTTATTTTATTTATTTATTATATATCCATCAGGACTCCCACACTTTAAAATTTAGGCTGCTAGATTAAAAGTGCACCAGTCTCATAAAAAGTTGACAACCCATGTGGTCTCAAACTATGATGAAAAATGCAGGCAAAAAAGAATAAAAAATATCAGGTCCTGCTTGCATTACTGTCATAATCAATTTTAGCTTGCTGCTTTAACCCACAACCTCACCATCAGTTCCCTGGATGTAGCCCTCAATCCAGTTGCTGTAGCCCGTAGCTTGTATATTTTTATGAATATGATGCCTCTCCTCTGCCCAGTTGTCAAAACTGGGCATTCACTGTACAGTTTCATAAATGTTATTGTTTAACTCCAACTCGCACTTTGTGAGTAATTCAGTTGCAATGTGAGGGAGGAACAAGCTGTATGTTATCCGTCCTGGTGTCTCCAGCAGGCACTGCCATCGTCAATGTCTGGTTTACCCACCCCAACCTTGTTTGCATTTCAAGATGGCCTCGTCATGATACAAGCTAATATGTACCTTTAATAATTAAAGAACACTCTTAAATGCAATTAGGCCTAGTTATGGGAATTACTCTCTACAAAGGCAACAGAGTTCTGACCAGACTTTCTACAGTGATTCAAAACTATCCAACAACCCCTCAACATTCCCAATAGTTTTTAAGCTCAGTTCTTAAATAGAACTATACCCTTATTCAGTGACACTTGTCACTATAGCAAATATTTACAAAACTTAAACTGAAAATTTAAGAAAACAACTTAATCAACTACTTAGGTCCATAAAACTGAATGTAATTTTTTACATATATCTATATCTGTTTAGATATAGATATAAATACAAATATAAGGATATAGGCCTCCTAACTTTGCGTGAATAGATTTCCAGAGTAAATTGTACAGAGTGTGTTTACTCATTTGATCTAGTTAAACCTGTAAACCTGTCCCTTTATTTAATTTGAGTGCACCAGAATGCTTCATTTACATGTTTAGCAATAAGGGATCTGTATCATGGGACTTCCTTGCACATCTGAAGTGATGAACATTTTTAAAGTTAACTAAATTGTCAAGCAAGCTAGCACACGTAACTCAGGCAATCTCTGAAGAGAAATCCCAGCTTTGTCAGGAGGATGAACATAATTTGAGCTATCAGAGCAACTGTTACATTTGGCTGTGGTTATGATGAATTTCCGAGGATTAAATAAACGTTGAATTAATGAGTGTGTTTGATAACTTTTATCAGTCTGGGATATGTCCATGAACAGCAGCAAAAATTATTTCTATGCATTATTAATTAGATATGTAGATTTGCATGTTAGTGCAAGTTAAAGTCCCATAAGGACATTTCTTGTCTAAGATATGTTTTTTTTTTTCTTTTTCTCACTATAATTAAGTCAACTCGTAAATAAAATGTTACCAAACTAAAATACATACTAACGTACAAAATACAAATTATTTTACCAAATCTAACCTCCCCCCAAAACACACCAAGTTCCCAGTTTAACCCCTGTTTATAAACCTTTTCCACCTCATTAATTCGCAGGTCTGGAGAGGCCTTCATTCAGTTTTGTTCTGGACCCTGAGAGTTGGACATTTTTGGTGTCTATATCTTCCAGGTAAGGTCTAGAGTTATATGGCTTGTTCCCAAAATGCAGCTTAGATCAGCTGCAGATATAAATTTTCTTTTATGAATAACCTGCGACAAGTGGGGTCTGCATACAAGCTGTGTTACCTGCAATGTGTGCAAAGTTGGTCTGAACCTGACCTTACCCAGCGGTTGACATAATATATATGTGATTACCTTAATTCTGTGATATTTTTGCTGGTCGTAGTTTTGGTTGTACACACTATATCTGAATGTACTGTGGGTTTTCAGTTGAAGACAGCTACGGGTTATATAGTTAAGTGCATTTCAGTAGAGAGAAAATGACTCATTCTCAAAAAGGTGAACAACTTAAACCAATTGCAGGGTACACTACAGCAAGACATGAACATCTGTAAGTGCTCAAATTCACACCTGCACTCTTTGTCTCTCACACACTCAAACCCACACGCGCACACACACATGCACACAGGACTTGCACATTAGAAAGTCCTGTGTCCACACACCCACACACCTTGGAACATGCAGTCAAATCAGTTTATATCAAGTATCAGCCCACTGAGTTAGTGTACTTTGATGTCAATTATTTCCCATATCTCATTTACCCCTTATCAGGAACTCAAGCATGTTTAATTAACCTTGTGCTGTAATTGCTAATCATAATCATATGGTCTTTCACTTTGACAACACCTATGGGATGTGATGCATATGTTGAATCCAGATTTTTTAACTACAGGCTGACCTGTAGTGAAGCCATGGATAGAAACATGAAATAAATCTATATTAAGGATTAATTGTATGCTTGTCTGTTCTCATAAAAAACGTGATTAGATAACCCTAATTACATAACGGATTATACAACAAGATTCTGAGTAAATGTTAAAACAAGACAGGGGACTTTGAGGCAATGAAGTGGGTACAAAGTGAGAGCTAAGGTGGAATGCAGCAAACAAATACTGTCCTTTGAAATCCCATTTTAGTACAACCAGGTGTCAGCGGGAGCATGAAGCGGATGAGGATAACAATCAGTCACTCAAGCCATGACCATGCTCTATAAAATCAATAAGTCACAGGGAGATAGGCAGACATGAGGAAACAGGCCTGCTGAGCCATGTCCTCATTACATGGATGAGTAAGTGTACATTTCTCACACACAGTGCTGCCGGATTATCAACATGCAAAGAAAAGAAATTGTTTAATGTCAGGCCTGTCAATTGTTCAGAGCAAAAGAGATTTTTTTAGGGAAAAAAAGATGCTTCTTAAATGTGCAACAACTTATTTTTTTTTAACTTTTAGGACTACAGTTAAAACTCCAATAAAGTTCCATGCACAAATATCTCAATACTTACCTTATTTGTGTTTTCTCTTTTTTATTTGGTTAATAAATTTCGCTTAAAATACATGTGTTGGGAGATGAAGTGATTAACTATAAGTGTGTATAGGCACACAAAAAGTACCACAATACTTCTTTTTTTTCTCCATTGTATATGATGAATGGCGGCAAGTGCTTTACCACAACCAACTTTATCAGAGTGAAAAACAAAGAACCTATTGACTTGGCAGAAAAAAAAATTAAATTGTTAAATATTGCTTTTTAAAAGTTGGTAGTGAATTTATAAATGAGTTAATTCTTATTTCCCCCTGTCCTGATGTCCTAGGACTCAAATACATAAAAATAGTCTTAGAAGACTTGATTTTTTTAAGATAAAAAGAAATTCTGTGCTTAATGCACCAACCAGTTCTTAATTTAGCATTGTATTGCAACCATACAGAGACTGTCTGCAAGCAGCTGCTCATTGCTTTGTATACTTTTACAGTGAAATGGGGCCAGAGCAGTTCCTCATGTACATTTTGTGGCTATTATCTAAGTGTGAGATGAAGCCTTGAGTTTTTACTGACAGTTTGAGAGTCGAGGAGAATGTGGCCACATGGGGCCCAGACCACCTCTGGATGTGGTTTGATGATTGAATCTAAAATGTGTCTTCAAAGCATCTTGGGTGCATTCCCACCTGTACTTACGCTTGTCCACTTGTGATCAGACCATTTAAGAGGGATGATAAAACCAGGTGGGAACAGGGGTTGAGGCACAATGTGACTGGGACTTTTTACTTTGATGAGAGGAGGTTAATTGATAGTTCTGAAGTGTAGATTGTTTGCCAGGCCATGGTCTGGGAAAGCTGTCTGCTTGGTTTGCATTGAACATGTGGCTGTATTCAAAGACTACAACTTGCATCACCACTACAAGAAAAACACAGGGAAAGATACAGAAGTCTATCAGCAGAACAGAATTTAGGGGCACCTGAGGCATTGCTAACTAAACCACAAATATATCAAGGACTTTTTCAAAGCTTTTAACATGCTCCATGTTTTTTTGTTTAGTTAATTAAATGGAAACATTTTAACCCCAAACAGTCTATACTATAAATTAGGTATAACGACATTTGCATGTAAGTTTTTTTTCTATTTAGATGATGTTTTAGTGATTTCCATACTAATCAATGAAGATAAATCACTTTTTTTTCTATTATTTATAAGTTAGTAATTAAATTAAATGTAAAGACATGGCATTTGTTGGCCCCTTTTAACAGTCTGGGTTTCTCATATGTCCTTACAGGAAACATAATTGCCCACCCCTGGTCTATATGAATTCTCCTAATGTGGGGAGACAAGTTGCTGTCACAAACACAACTTTCATTATTTTATTCTTAATCAGCTACATTTTTGGCTGCACATTTTCTGTAAATTTTGTTACTAACTCACTATGGCATAATATTTGTCTAGCCTTGTAGAAGACTCTTGGCATGCCCAGTAAGTGTATGAGTACTGTTTTTTTGTGAGTAGGCATGTATTTAGGAAAAAACAAGCATATAGGCCATGGATACAATACAGGTCTATGACAGCCCCTATTTAGGAAATTTCTTTTTTTCTCTTTTTGTCAGAGAGGGAAATATGGAGCAGAAAGCTAAGGTTAAATGGCCTAGGGCAAATAGCAACAAAGAATGGGAGACAGTCAACAGAGATTTGTCAGTAATTTTAAGCAGACTAGGAGGAAACTCAAGCGATAGAGTAGAGAAGATGGGAGATATAATTTACGCCTATGGTGTAGAAAGATTTGGGGTGCAAGACAGAAAGAGGGTTGAAAGAGTACATTTAGTTAAGTCTAGATGGCAAAGAGAAATGGAGAAATTAGTTAAG
>JAQMCX010000032.1:15269858-15288854 GCA_029814765.1 Acanthurus leucopareius
TCTCTTTTTGTTCAATAAACAATTTTTTGTACTACTCTGCATTTGGGTCCTGGTTCCCTTCTGACGAGATCGTAACAAAAACCTTTGAGAAAATTTTTAGGTCAGCATTAATCAATGAAATTGGACGATAGTTTGCACATTCGAGGTGATCTTTTCCTGGTTTTGGTATAACAGTTATTAGTGCAGTATTGAGGTCTCGGTGAAATGAGCCAATATTTGATGCATAATGTATAGCCTCAAGCCAAATTGGCCCAAGGAGGTCCCACAGTTGAAGGTACAGTTCAACAGGGATCCCATCTATTCCCGGTGTACGGCCCTTCTTGGTACCTTTAACTGCCTTCAACAACTCCTCCAGGGTTATGGGTTTATCCAAGTTTTCGGTCTCCTCTGCTGTTAAAGTAGGGAGATTCAACCCTGCAAAAAATGTGTCCAAATCATTTTCTAAAGGCACTCCATCACTGGTATATAGTTTTTTAAAATATTCCTTAAACGTTTTATTTATGTCTTCAGTGGAGGTTAACACCCCCCGTTGGGAACATCTAATTGCTGGTATGGCTCTCTTAGTCTCCTGTTGTTTTAAGGTTAGCGCTAGGAGATGACTTGGTTTACTACACTCAGAATAATATTTAGATCTTGTCACCTGCATCATATATTCTACTCTGTATCTAAGTAAGTCATTTAGCTCTGCTTGTTTGGATTTAAGAGTGTTTGCTTTGGCTATATTATAGTCTTTTTTAGCGTCCCGTTCAAGATTTCTACATTCTTTTTCCAAATCCGAAATTTTTTGTAATCTTTGTCTGTGAAGATTTGAGCTAAACTGTACTGCCACGTTGCGAATACAACCCTTAACTGACGCCCATATTAATGTCTTATCTGCAATGGTACCCCTATTTAGTGCTATGAACTCAGTTAATTGTACACGTATTTGTTTCAAAAATTCTTCACACTTTAAAAGTGTAGTGTTAAATCTCCATCTACTATTTTTGTTCTTAATCATACTGTAGTTAAAGGTTGATAGTATTGGGTTATGATCAGAAATATATTTCGGTAAAATATCTATTGAACTAACTGAAGGGAGAAGACTAGTGGATACTAGAATATAATCAATACGGGAGAATGTTTTATGTCTAGCTGAGTAGAAGGTGTAATCCTTTTCTGATGGGTTCTGTATTCGCCATACATCTTTTATGTTTAAATCTGTCATAAAAAGGTTAAGTGCCTTAGAGGCAGCGTCCTGAGAGCCTGAAAATACTGAAGTTGATTTGTCAAGGTCCATGTTCACCTGGGCATTCATATCAGACCCAACATACAGCTGGTAGTCAGAGAGAGATAGCAGCCTTTTTGTAATTGAAGGGAAAAAATCACTTTCAAAAGTATTTGGTGCATATAAACTAACGAGTGCGATTTTTTTCCCCTGAACAGATAGGCAACAGTATGTCATTCTACCTGCTTCATCATAACCTGTTTTTTCAATTGACACATTCAAATTTCGCCTCATAACAATCATGACCCCTTTTGTGCGCGTGCCATCAGCTGCCCATGAAACTGGTTTGAATAATCGATTCTGCATTCTTATTACATCATTTGGTCTCAAATGAGTTTCCTGAAGCATCGCTATATCTACTTTTTTCCTGTTAAGGAAATCTAAAACCTTGGATCTTTTATAAGGAGAATTTAAGCCTTGAACATTAAGAGACATTACGTTGAAACTTTTCAGTCTAAAAGCATCAGTACTTTTTTGAGCATTATTCATATTACTGGTGGTGGCCCCCCCTCCCCCGCCTCCGATCCCCACACCCGCTCCCCCTCCCTGTCTCCCTCCCTCCCCGTTGTTGTTACAACCCTCCTGTTGCATCCGTGAGTGTCACTTGGCAATGTCTACGCCAACCTCTGACTCCTTCCCTTTAACTGCACAAAATAGAACCCCCAACTAACAGGTATCTGAACAGGACAGCGACGTAAAATTACAACCACGTCATTTCTTTATGAAAAAGTAAAAAATAAAATAAAAAGTTACACGCTACGTAACTTTAACCAGGTTGAGAGACCTAAGTAACACCGTATTTATCACAATCTGTTAGTTTACAGCACCTAGAAAATAATGCGCTCCTCTAAAAATAAAACCAGGAGCCTCAAATCATTTGAAAGTCATAAAAAAAAGAAATGGACTCAACTTTTATATGTAAAACTTTAAATCGGCAACTCGTTATTTCAAAACTTGATTTCTTTCTGTACCTCAATTTACCCAGAGTCAGAGTCAGCTTGATGCGGTTCTTCGCCCTCGTCTTCTTCCTCGTCCTCTCGCAGCACTGCAGCCAAAGCATCCTCAGCTTGTTTTGGTGTATCAAAGGACATCTTCTTGCCATTATATTTCACCTTCAGAATGGCTGGGTAGATCAAAAACGCCTCCACTCCTCTCTTCCGAAGTTTGGCCCGAACGTCGTTGTATCCACGCCTTTTGCGGCTTGTAGCTGCGCTGTAGTCCGGGTAAAACCACAGTGGAGTTCCATCGGCGAGAGTCGGTTTAGCCTTTCTTGCTCCCACCAGGATAGCTTGCCGGTCAGAATAGCGCAAGAGACGGAAAATCAGGGCCTGGGGCTTCGAAGTATTGTTTGAATAGATCCGATGTGCTCTGTCGATTTCCACCGGAGGACCACGGGGGCTGCCAACCGACGGAATCCAGGTTGGTAGCATCCTCTGAATATATCCTCGGGGGTCGTCACCCTCTGCCCCAGAAGGCAAATTGATCAGCAGCAAGTTGTTTCTCCTGCTTCGGTCCTCCTGTTGAATCAAATCCTCGCGCAGCTTATCAATTTCTTTTAAGCAGTGCGCTGTATCAGTCTCGTTCTTTTTTAAGCTAGCTTGAATGCTATCCACTTTTCCAAAAACGGTAGTGAACTTCTTATCGTGAGTGTCCATCTGTTCTTTCAGTGACCGCAAAATACCACTATTTTCGGTCAGCGTCTTCTCGATGGGGGCAAGAGACTCCTTGATTGAATCTTTTATCAGTATGGTGACGTTCTCGTTGAAGGTTGTCATCTCACCGGCCAGAGTTTGTTTGATTAGCGCAGCTAATTCTTCCGTTAGCTCGGTGGATCGGGGCTGTTTGCTGCTGCTCGCATCTTGTTTTTTCACCGAACCTTGGTCTCTCCTTGACGACATTGTTACCGATAACTACGGGCTTGTCTCTACTCAATTCAATAGTAGTTGGGTTTTACAAAATACACAAAAGAGTACGGGAGTTTGCTCGGAGCTCAGCGCCCTGCCGCCATCTTGCCTCGTGCCTCAATCCTTCTCTTTTTATGACACTTTTTAAAATTGTAATAGTTTGCCAGCAGTGCAGATCAAGGGATGAGGGGTAGCTTCATTCTTGAAATATAAAGGATGACATGATTCAGCAGCTGTTCACAGCTTTGGTTGTTGTGGGGATCAATATGTAAAGCGACTAAGATGTTTCTTTAGAATTTAATTTGGGTTAAATACAGACACTCAGGTATTATCTAACTCAAAACAGTGGAGAGAAAAGAACAGGTATTTAAATACTAGATAATATACTGAATATTTGCTCTTAGAAATCTTGCCATGAAAATTGCTGGGATTTAGTAAATGTAGTTAATTATGAATGTCAGTTTTCACATTGTTAACAAGTACAGTTATGAGTTTTACAAAAACAGAGAGGTGTTATATGTAAGGGTGTGAGTTAATCACATACTGTATGTGCCCTATAATTGTTTTGTATTGCTTAAGTGTAATTGGACTGCAGCTTGACTTAAAAACTAGGATTTTCCTCTTCTTTTGTGGTTGTCCCTAAGCTTTCTCTGTCTCTGACTCTCTCTCTTACCAAATATTTATTTGTATGTATGTATGTATGTATGTGTGTATATATGTGTGTGTGTGTGTGCATAGATAGATAGATAGATAGATAGATAGATTGATAGATATGATCAAACAGTGTTGTCAGCTAGCTGCTAACTGATACACATGAATCAAAGTGGAATAAGTTAATAAATAAATAAATAAATATTTTAGAATTTTTTTTCCAGTTCAAGTCATATTCACCTTTTCAGAGGGCTCTTTTTAGTATTTCTTTTAAACAAAGCCAATTTGTGTAAAAGAATGTGAATGTTTGTATCGGAAATAGACAATCAAAGATGGCACCATTTTTGAAGAAGTGTAACTTCCATGTAAAAATTATTTTTTTAGAGATGTCTGTATTTCTGTCATATTCATTGACACCATCCCAATCAACAAGTCAAAAATATCTCATCAATGATCTTTTCATAAAACCTAACCAACCATGTGTAGATCTTTTCCTTAGTTAAAACTAAATATATCATGTACTTTTGACCAAACTTGCAATTCTGGTATCAAGCACAGCCTACAAGAGAAACATATTGGCAGAATGCAAGTTTGTGAAATAGAAAGGTCAGTTCAAACAGAAAACTGTGGACAAAAAAACACTTTGAAATGAGTCCATGTGTTGCCTGTGTGTTAATGTTGCACTTTGCACCATGAACATGGTTATTAGGACCTGCGTCTGTGACCAAGTTTCTCAATAAATGTTCTTATAACTAACTTGTTTCATTAATTATAAACACATCTAAGACTATTATGAACTATTTTACACAGTGATGGCCTTCTTTTTGCGAGTTGATTTGTTGGATTTTCATGAGGTGGTCTATGTCCTGCCCCTTTTCTACATGAGTAGTTTTTTATTTATTTATTCATTTTACTAAGTTACTTTGATTAATTTGAGTCTTTTATAACTGTTTTTCTTTTTGAATGATTTTTTGAAATGTGTTTTAACTTTTCTGTGTTCAGTATTTGTACATGAAAACACTTAATTGTTTTGACTCATACTCTGGATAATGCTTGTGCCAACAGAGTGTAAGTGTGAGCAACAACATTCTGACAGCAGTTTTCCGTGTTTTTGACAGACATTCCAGAACTAAATGTTTTAAATGTGTGTCTTATCTACTAACAGATGTGGACATGTTTTTATCATGCTGGGTTAAGCTTGGCAAAACCAAATGACAAAAGCAAATTGAAATAATCTCTGCGACGGGATTTGATTTGCTCCCCTTTCTGGAGATGGATGTAGGACTATGTATTAGAGAGCCAATTGATTTTTCTCTTAGCTGTCTGCTGTTAATGAGCATCAGCGATATAATGCCTGTGATATCTTCCATTTGCTTGAACAGCGAGAGTGCTACTTTGTCAGACTGAGCATGAAAGAGCTCTGGTTTTCAGATCAGACGGTGAGCCTGTTCCTTCTTTCCTGCCACCTTCTCATACACTCTTAATGGAAGCAGGACAAAGAGCTGGGTTGCGCCATTTTCTACTAAATTAGCAGCCTTTGGATGTGTCTTATCTGAACAAAAAAGCATAGGATTCTATGAACTAAGGCTGACTACAATGTGTGTGTATGTGAAGCATGAGCAGCTTTGCCACCTCTTACTTGAAGGGGGGAGGAGACAGAGGGCTGACAACATGGAACATGTCTGTCACATTCAGCACAGCTCTCCAACCTACAGGGCACTGGGTTCATCCATACTCAAGACAAACCTGGAGCCAAAGCCTTTATGGGGTTTGTGTCATTGTTAAACACTTGTGTATCTTGGTAAAACAAACATGTCTTTTCTATAATCACTGTAAATAATGGGCGCTGTAGTGAAATAACAGTGGCATTTTGTCATTGATGCAGTTGATTCCTGTACACCGCTTGCCTTTGCTAAAGGATAAACATGCTCACAATAATTTTTCCATCTGTCTTTGACTCCTTTTACCATTTTCCACCTGTTTTTTGATGCTAAAAAGCAATTCACCAGAGTAACAAATTAACATGAGTGGTAAAATGGCCATGTCAAATATTTTCAGAGACGGACTACATATTCTTCTTCACTACAAATTCTTGAATAAAAGCTTTATTCTATCTATTTATTTTTTTTAAAATGATGGTCAACAGTAACAAATAAAGACAGTACAAGATGAAAGTAAAAAAAAAAATCAGATTGGACAGATTATATACCTATACTCTAATTGCTCACATAGTAATGTAGTAAAATGGGTGACACAACACTAATGACACAATTTTGGAACATTTTCTGAGTACATAAAGACAAGAATGATTCTTTGGTTACTTTTTATTGATTTAATATTTGGGGTCTAAAGTGCGAGTCTTAAGTTATGTTTTATGTAGAAAAGCACTGGTTGAAAGCAGACTACTCAATAGAAAAAAAGTATTTCTATGTCTCAGTTTACCATGACAAAATTAAAAAACCATCTCAAACACGACCCTGTTTTGTCATGTGCAGCTAAAAGTAAGAAGTTTGGAATTAAGTGTGGGGGAAATTTTAAAGTCACATTTTCTACTCCTGGGACCCCAGGGCTGACTGAATCTAGGGCAACTGGACCCTTTTGTAGATACTTGATCACCTCAGGTGATTTACATGACTGTTTAAGCCATTCCTGAACAGAGAAGAAGGACTATGACAGTACATACCATTCACTTACAATGCGTCCTTTCTTCCTCTCCAGAAGATTTAACAACCGTTTACACTTGACCCTAGATCACTCCTGCAACTCAGTGTTGCATGGCAATAACTGCCTGCAAATGCAGCAGCAGGTAGCTCATTCAAACTTGATAGATTTAAAGAAAAATCTTTTAAAAAATAAGCTGTTTTTTTATATTATTTTATTTTTTGTCTTTACACTTGAAAACACATAGTACTTATGAGATAAAACAGCAACCAATACTGGAAAAGGAGAAATGGGATTTAGATAAACAGAGGTAGAGAATTTGGGGGACAATGACTGCACATAGCACCTTCTGATCACTGCGCCAGTCCAGCTGAATCACCCCAGGAAGAGAGGCAAGGGAGATGAGATAAGAGCAACTAGCCCAGCTTGGACTCAGGTCTGCTCTTGGCTAACAACCACTTACAGGAAAATAAAATGGAGCCTCTTGAGATGCAGCAAAAAAGCAGAGGTTGAGGTGGTTGTGCCCACATCTTCGCGATTCCTGTCTCCTTCACATCGTCTCAGATTAAGTTTCTGTGCTTTAAAGGCACGCTATGTTCTGAGTCATTACATCTCAGGACTACAGCAGGGGGGATGGGGCAGACTGTTTTACATCAGTAATAGTTGGTGCTCAAACAAGGTATAGTTGATGGACAGTCTTTCATAGATATTAACCTTTTAGTTTGTAGATGTCAACCATATTTTCGTCACTATCTTATTGCTACTGCTAGCATTGCCCCAGATTGTAAAAAAAATGGACAAATTATTTCCAAGATGTACGGATCTTCATATATATATATGCATTATTTAAAAAACTATTACTTTACACTGCTCTTATTTTTTTTATCCCATTCTATTGTGTTGTATTGTATGGAGGACCACAAACTTTCTTTTATAACCCATGATCATACTGCCTAGTCCTAACTTCAAGCTTAGCGGAGAAGTTTAAATTCCAAGTAAAACTCCTCCTGCAGGCAGAGATTGGTGTTACTCAGATGAAAATACATGCAAAATACATAGAGCATACAACTTACCAATGTTTGATGTTTGCTCAAGTTACACATCCCTGGTGAAATTGTGGTTTATGTGCATGTGGTCACAAAAATACAAGTATCCTCAGGTGCTTAGGTTGATCAAGAAATGTAACCTGGAATACTTACAGAAGTCATGGCTTGCACCTGCTACATGCACATCGCTGTAAAGCACATGGCTTGTTCACTGCAGAAACACACCTTGTACAACAATGACTTGAAGGATGTAGGCTACTCACAAGGTTACTACTATACTACCTTTGGTTTATACATGAAATAAATCTATGTATTATCTTCACATTGTATCTCTTTAGCTTAAGACCATTTAACATTGAGAATCTTTTCCTGACCTCAACCTGGTGGTTAGTTTTTAAACTTGACCAAACCTGATCAGATGTTGCAAATTAGAAAATCAGAAAACATTGGGTGATTTTGGAAGGTAGTGAAAAAAAATGTAATGATTTTAACTAATCTGTAACCTGTCAATAATGTTGAAAAGGCAAGGCTCATATTTTGCCAGGTAATTAGATTCACTCCACTCTAGAAAGCCAATGTCCATTTGCCCTTTAGCATCAACTTCTGTGAATTTTGAAGAACTGATTTGTCTCATACTGATACTGAAACATTTTACACACAGTTTTTGGTGGTTTTGTGACAACTCAGTACTGCTCAGTATGTTTTACACATGGTGGAATGCCACCTCTCAATTACAGTACAAGAGGAAATGACAGGATGGACCATGAAGACACTGTGCCATTCATTTCTGCAGATTACTCTTCAATATCAGCCGACAGATTAGCTGAGAGAGGCTTGCACAAATAGTCCCAATTGTGGCTGTCGGTACTGCAAAATGTGTGGTCATTACCTCCAAGGCAAGAGAGAAGGCAAAAGTGTGTGTGTGTGTGTGTGTGTGTGTGTGTGTGTGTGTGTGTGCTTGCGTGCATTTGTGCGTAGGTATCTCAGTAAGCCTCCAAGAATGTGTAACCCAGAGACACTTTTCCTACACAAGAGTTTGTGCGAGTGTGTGATTGTGTTGACATGAAATGGCCTTAAATTGTCCTTGCGGCCATCAGACACTGCACTCATGGTTTCCAGGTGATGTCCGCTTATCTCCATGGAGACGTGTCGTTAAGGGAAGTCGTTATGTTCCTGTTTGCCAAGGTCTCTCTGTGGAGATAACGAGATTCAGGCTGACATGACAGCCTAGATGGTCTAATGTAGTGTTTCTCAAATGGTGAGGTTAAAATCCAAAGACGGTCGAGAGAAACTTTCATAAGGCTCAAAGTAAATAAACATGAGATTTGCATTATATGTCAGGGTTAATGACATGTTCAATTCTCTCTAAAACCTTCATTACCAAAATATATTGCACAGCACTGAGTTTAACAGTTTCTGTGGTGACAGGTTAATTAACGAATGAAATTAGTATTAGAGGAAAAATCTCCCTTTTCTGATACCACAAAGCACTGAAAGGATAGACAAGGGCTCTGGTAAAAAACAAAAAAAACAAAAAAAACAAAAAACCCTGAGTCTGTCTGCAAGCTATGCCTCTACAGAGAATCTTGGCAGGTAGGATCCAGCAGATAGATGCTCTTAATTGGTTGTGTTTTCTCCCATGATTTCCAGTTTTTTTTTTTTTTTTCCCAGAGAAAGAGAAATGACATGAGCCCCTACGCACAGCCAGTGCAAACCCCCTCATACATCAGTCCTTTTTATTTATATCATTACTTAAAACTAGCTGGGGATATTAAGAATCAGGGTCTATATAACCTTTTTCACAGTGAAGCTTATTGTATGGCTGGGAGTAGAAAGTGGGAATTAGAGTAAGGGTAGGAAGAAAAGGAAGGAAAAAGAGATAAGGAGAAAACAGGACCTTTAATCCAGTCAAGGCTTGCAGCAAATACCTGTCTTTGAGATGTTTTTATTGTGTTAATAACGCAAGCATTGCAGAAGATTTGTTCTGATCTTGTAAAATTATAAATATTGATTTTTGTGATGAAAATGGGGTGGAGAGAGGAAAGGGAAAGCCATCTCTCTCTGGAAGCCTCAGTAACAAATCCTGGTTTATAATGCACCAAACTGTCATGTTGATGGAAGTGTGGATCAGTGATGATACCAAATTTTCTACCCAGCCTCTGAGGATAAAGGATCTATCAAGCTTTCTCTAGACTGTTTAATGTCTAATGTCTGCTGACTTTTGTTGTTCTTATCTCATGCTCTGTGTTTGGCATGATCAGACAGTTGTAATTGTAATTGACATAAGATTAGACATGATCAGAGATTCATTACCATTATTCAGTATATTTTATTTAAAAAACACAAGCCTTAAATAAATAGTTGGGCTCTTTGTGAAGTACCTCTCTTGTTTTATTCTGTCCTAAAATATGGAGAAAAGCCAGTGATTAGTTAGCTAGCTATACATAAGGTCAGGTAACAGCCTGGCTCTGTTCATAAGTAATGAAATTTACCAGGACCTCCAAAGCTCACTAATTAACAAGTTATATGTGTTACATTTTCTGTAATCTCCTGAAGTGTCTGCTTATGTCTGGCGATGTTAGATTTATTTTGTCAGATTAAGATAAAATCAAGCTAGCTGTATCCTCCTGTTTCCTGTCTTTATGCTAAATTAGGCAAACAAGCTGCTGGCAGTAGTTTTATATTCATTGTAAAGACATGGGAATTGTAGGTCTGCAGTCATTGTCATTTAACATCAGCAAAACAAACAAAATATGATGAACTTTTCCTTTAATAAAACAACATCTTAAAAAATGAGATAAAATGCTATAAGGTAAAATTTAACTCAAAAGGGACCAACTACTGTAACATTGATTTTGTGCCACTTTTGTCTCTCAATTTGTTACTCTACTTGTCATTTCCTTTTATTTGTCATCTCACCTTCCCTTTCTTCTCTGTTACCCTGCAGGTCATCAGCTTTATTATTGTATGCAGGTACAGACTTGTTGGCCCTACATTGACACAGACAATAAGGGAAGCCACAGAAAGTGGGGATGCCCCTTTAAAAACAGCAACCTTGAGGCAGAGGAAGGCTATGTTTATTGTGTCTGTCTTATTGCGTCTGAGGTTTATAAACAAACCACAGTATGTAATCAGCAGTACCCAACCTGTAGGTTCACTTTAGAACGGTGCCATTGAAATTAGATACCTCTGTGAAGCTCCTGTGTATTCATTATATTTTTGATTTTCTTGGCTATGTTGTTTGAACATTGTCATATCAAAAGAACACAGGTACGTGGTCGTGGTTTTTAACTTTACTTTTAAAACTTGATTCTTGTAATAATTTCAGCCACTGAATGGCAGCATAGCAACTATAGAATAGGACTTCTTCTTTTTTTTTATCCTAAATCCAACATTTACTCTACTTTTTAGGTACTTTTTGAAATCTTGAGAGAGTTTATGGATGAGTGAAAGTTAAATATGGATATGCATAATGAAACATTTTTTATCATTGTAATAATAACAAATGTACAATTTGCAGATAAAGAAGTGACAAAACTGTTGCATGTTATATATTATTTTATACTATCAATAACATTGATGACAGGAACCATAAAAGTAAAGTAAAAGTAAACAGTATCCATACATCTTTAATTTTTTAATTGATTGATTGATTTAATGTTGAATTAGCAACCATAAGTTACTCAGTGACTACAATGATTGATTATATTAACATATTATCAATCAAGATGCATCAAATCTATTACATGGTGGTTTTTGACAGCACCAGATGAAATTATAGGAAAGTTGTTGCTTTCACATTCAGATCCAAACTGGACAAAGCAGACTTGTACACACTTGTCCAACACGTTAGTCCATACAATGTCTGTCTCCTCTGACTGCAAGAGGAAGTCTTCCTTCCATTCAAAGGATTATTGACATAACCTGCTGTACAGAACTAAGTGTACAATACGTAATCTGAGGCACTTGACCTGGTTTGCCTTTACTGTGCTGCCTTTCATTGGTTTTCTGTAGCAGCCTTGGCCTGTGCTCTACTTAGATGGAGGAGAATGTTTGGCCAACTTGACCTGTTTTCTCAGAAGCCATGGCTACTCAGAAGTGCCCAAATATTGAAACAGCAGGATGTAATCCTAGATTTGGAATGGAATACATTTAGTTAAATGTTTGTCCAGCCACAAATTGTGTAGAGTGTTGCCAAGTGGCACTGAGACAGATGATACTACTCGGCTGGAACAATTGAGAGAGAGGGAATGTGGGGCATTTGAACAAGAGGGCTGGGCAGACAGAGTCAGAGGAATGAGGCGGTTACTGTTGAAAAGAGTCATTCATGGAAGGATGGATCAGTGGGCAGGCCAAGCAGAGCCATAGAAAAACTGCTTTCATGGCCAGACGTTTTCTGGCTGGGTCCATATGTGCTCTCATGAGGCTCCCAAAGCCTTCAGGCTGCCTCCCAAAAAGCCCTCAAACTCATCCCTGAGCACCTCCCACTGTGACAAGGACAAGGTGGTTCAGCCACCTGTGCCACACACACCTAGGTTGATGCCAAAATGCCACTCTAAAGCCAACTGTTTGTGACACTGCAAACCAAGTTGTTGTTTTTTTGTAAGTAAAGTCACAGTGAATTTTAACACTGAGATACAAAACATTTATATATTCAAGAACATTCAAGTCCTTTCCAAATAAATCCTATTGATCAAGCCTATTACTGCAGTTACATCTCTATGTGTTTTGAAGCATACCAGAGTTTTAATATCTTGACTCAATGGCAATTTTACCACACCAGTACTGATGCATTATACTTTAATAGGAAGTTAATGGCTTGCCTTAACTCAAGGGATGACCAACAACGGTGGCAAAAGGGATCAATACAGCAACTAGGAGGGAGTTTATGCATGTAAAAAACTGTGTGATTGCTCTTATTGTCAGAGAGGGGAGACCAAAGGTTTACACTGCAGGTTTAACTATAAAAACCCAAACCTATAATTTTATGGTCACCAACAAGTCCTCTGTTTTTCTGTAATTTTTACAATATTTGCAATATTTATAGATTCCATATAAATTTCAAACTCTTAGTTTCTTTATTACATTAAACAAAACCACAACACTTATCCAGATTCAAGCCTCTTGGGTAACACTGTAGCTAGAGATCTTAGTAATTACAATTTTGGTGTAAAACCAATCAATATGATGTCTAAAACTAAACTAAATTGAAAAGCCCTCCCACTTAAATACAGAGCCACCTTAGTTAACTAAGCAAGTGTTAAATTCTGGAGTAGCAATTGCTTGTTTTGTTTTGTTTTTGAAAGTTTATTTGAACATGAAAAAACAAAACAAAACAAAAATTAAAAGGAAAATCATATCAAACAAAAAAGCAACACGAAAAGACAATGAAAAAAACCTGAACCCCGGCTATCCATATTCAATAAGGAGCAGGAAGAAGTGCAGATTTTTCAAATCCCATCCCCTGTCTCTGCTCTATTGAATTATATTTTTTCAATCCCACTTCATGAGTAATAATGCTAATACCAACAACAACAACAACAACACAACAACAACAACAACAACAACAATAATAATGATAATAATTGTTATTATTAACATGATGACTAGGTAATAGCAACTACATTTGTAGAAAATTATGTAGACAATGGACTAAACAAGAACAAAGACACAACACAGTCAAAAATGGACAAATAATAATGAACATAAATATAGAAAGAAAGAAATAATCAGTAGCACTCTTCCTTGAACACCTAGTGACTGTCACACCCCCCATTTCATCCCTGTATCCCATGAAAATATGATCTCTGTATTGTGTTTTCAATTGTTAATGTTTTGGGGTTTACCTGGAGTACTGTGACGATCAAGTCATTCACCCTGGTGCACTGCACCCCTGCTCTCCAGGTAGGGGAGCTGCTTGTCCTTCTAGGTATTCAGGATGCGGAGGGACTTTACCTCCTTGACCAGATCCCGGATACCTTGCTAATGCGGTCTGACAGCAGAGATTTCCTCTGTAAGGAAGTCAAGCAAAATTTTAATGTCATCAACTTCCTTGGCCATCAGGGCCTTCTTCGGTCCAATGTAGCTGACTGTTGTTTTCTCAGTCAGCCGTTTGCTAGTTGGCTGTTAGTATGGCTAGCTATTACCCTAGCAGCTAGTTAGTTTGTCAGCAACAAGCTCTATGTTATTTTGTAGTCTGATTTTCCTAAACTGTGTTGTGAGCCAGATAGGGGTCGCACCGGGGGTTTCAGCAGGTAGTCCAAAGTTCGTGATCCAAAATCGAAGGCCGGAAAGTCCAGAAAAAAGGTCGATGACTTAGCTTGAGCGCACAGAATTCCAAAAACTTGCTTGTTTACTTACTTACTTAAATAAATATCTGTGCTTAAGAGAAACTATTGTAATGACTAAAATGGGAGAGGGGCACTTACTGCCACTTAAGAATGAGATTACTTAATATAACCAATGGTGTTTTTTCTTTTTATTGTTTTGTTTTTGCTTTTATTCTTTTTATTTCAATTTAATTGTGAATGACATGAATTAATAGACACATCCATAGATTAATACAGTACAAAAGAGGCACTAAATACTGGACAGGGGTTGGGGGGACACTGCCTGCAAATGCCCACCTATGAAGCCTGTTCCTTCTTCCAGTTCATTACCAGCCTTAGTGAACCAGCAATCATCGTAGACACAATCTTGTCCTGGTCAGAGAGGATCTAAGACATCCCACTCCCTGTGAATGCTAAACCAGGCTGAGAGCAGTTGGCTTGTGTGCATTAATCAGATCCGACTTGCATATCTGAGCTGCTTAATTGCACGGAGGGAAATGTCAGAAAGCAAATGAGTCTAACATGTCAATGTGTTAATTCTGCTATCGATTTCATTGATGCACACTTCGTTCTCTCAGCTCATTAAAGCTGACGTGTCTGATCACACACACACAGTGTTGTATGAGGAAGAAAGTAACTAAAATGTATATTCCCCTTTTGAACCTAACAAAAAACTGCATTCATGTTGACCTTGTCCATTATTGTGAATACCTCTGGTATTCAGAGGACAAATGCTTTAATGGCTTTTAAAGTAATGAATTAAAATACTATAAACTAGGTTGAGTGGGATCTAGCAGAGCCTGACATTTGTGCTAATAACAGGTTTCTAACAGTCCCATTTATATTGATCGAAGGGAACATTTATTAAGAGCTTGCCTTTTAATTTATATATATATCTATCTAATTTTAGTTCACTAACTCTTTTCTATAAAGCTTTTATTTAAAATTAACACTCAGTAAATTGGATAAAAACAACATTCTTTTTAAACTTTATCAATCTAAAATGAAATTGAACTTTCTCCTTGAATGTATTTAAAATAATATCTGTAGTAGAAAATACTTGAGCGGTATTCTGTCAAACTGATGCACACTGGGGGAGGTCATCATAAAAAAAAAGAAGAAAAGAAATAGTAATTAATACTAGCACACTAAATAGCAGATTTTTAGTAGCTGGACCTAAAATGATTATCAACTACATGTGTTTTGATATCAGAGATTTTAACCCTCACCCCTCTTATTGATGAAGACCAGTTCTGGTTTAGAGGAAATCTGCTACACCTGCTTCTTCTCTTAACCACCATTGTGTAACTGCTACACTTTAAACACACTGATACTTTTAAACTCTACCTGTATGCCTGTGTGACTGTGTAATACCTGTGTAAGTGAGAGTCAGACACAAGTGTGTGGTGTGCATGTATGTGTGTGTTTGTGTGTGTGTGCTGTTAAAGAGGAATGGAGAAAAGGGCTGGTTGTCATAGCAACTGTGTTTTTCAAGGAGAGTCAACCATTCATTTTCACAATGAAGACTGCAAGGGAACGCTTAACTCTGTTCTTCGCCTAAGGATACTACTTTAAAAGTCTTTCTCTCCCCCCCTTGTCCTGTCTCTGTACCTTGCTCGCCCTCACTGAAGTGTCAATCTGAAGTGAAACGTTATGGCTTTCTGCTGCCACTCCAGTCTGCCAGCTCTTTTCTCCCCTTTTTGTTTCTCTCTCTCCTGCTCAGTTCCTTCCTCTGTCACTCGGTTTCTAGTATCAAGTTGTTTGGGAACATTTTTTTTCAAAAGAACAAATCTTTTGGGTGAATGAACAGAGGTGAATCACTCCCTGAAACACTCTGTTCATTTCTCAGTTAGCACTCATGATTTCTGAGTCAGTTGCAAGTAACGATGGATTAATAAACTCATTGAATGAAAGATTCAAATCATTTATTTGCAGGAGATATAGGTTTGTCAAAACCATGAGTGCACAGGTCCAGTATACCAATTTGGGTTGCTTATTAGCTACGATGATTCGACAACAATGTTCGGAACTATAAAATTGAAATTATATGCATGGGCTGACATTTAATGTTACGGAGTGAAGTGTCGACTTGGTGAACTTCACTTATTTTGTAACCTCAAAAACACTTCAAATGTCCCACTGGCTTGAATTTATATTTTATTTTATTTTATTTTATTTTATTTTATTTTATTTTATTTTATTCTGTATAGGTTAGGTCAGTTTAATTGGCATAAATTTCTGTTGCAAAAGGTACGATATAATAGATTAACGAGACAAAAATATTAAGTATGACATGATATCATCTTCAAATCACTGGTATGTTTCAAAAGAGTGAAAGAGAAGAAAAAACGCAAAGAGAGAGAACAGTCAGAAATTCAGGTATTTACTGAATATGCAGGTGACAGTTTAATACGTGTCTTAAGAACGTTTCACAAATTTAATCAAATTTTTTTAACAAGACGACTAACAAAATTTATAAGAGAGGTGACAAAATATCTAATACAGTGACTGTTCAAATTTTACAGTTTCTTCATTACAGATTTAATTTCTTGCAGAAAATGTTGGTATGGAAATACGTTAGACCATGTGTTTTTAATTTGGCAGATGAAAGATACTTAAGCTTTGCCATATAGCTACATGCTGGAGCAAATAAAGACTTTGGTTTTGACGCAAAGAAAATAGGGTCACCCGAAACAGGTCCTTGCTGCACCATTTGTGTAAAAAATATGTGTCTTAGAAGGTGAGCAGATAAATCTATTTTTGTCATATTATTCATTGACTCCCTCATGACTGTCAAAAGTTTAATTTGAAAATGAGCATATAAGTGAAAGGAGTTAATCAATGGCATCAAAAACTCTTGGTCCAGATGCATAAAACAATGTATGCTTTGTAGTTAATGTCCACTTTTGATATCTGTCTGATATCTAGACAGAAGAAAAATGCAACTTTACCAACATTCTTTTTGTTGTATAAGGTGGTAAAGGAAAGGTTAAGTGCTCATATTAACATGAAAAAGTGAAGTAATGTGAATTTATAGCTTTATGTTTCACATATTCTTTAACTGATTGCCATTTAATTAGGTATTAACATTCACAGATCCTTTGGGATAAATTCTGCTCATTTTAGTAATCACCTGACCTTCACATTAAGATCTTTACACACTGGGGCCATTGATTAATTCGCATATCAGTGAGTTTTATCAAAACTTCTGTTTTATTATGGGTTCCTACATACAATATGCATCGTTTCATCCCGCAAAAAGTGGCATTCATTTTATTTGCTTCAAGGTAATTTTTTGCAAAATAATAATGGTAAATTAAAAGTTTTAATCAGTTATAAATATATTTTGGCATTTTACGTCACATTTTGTAGGAGTACTCTGTAGTGCAGCAATAACAGACCTACTTATTTTTTTAAAAAAATGTAAACTTTATTTTTAATACACAAAGCAAGCCAGGGAACAAGTATACAACAATTGAAAAAAACTAAATGCATCAGTGGCGGAAATAAAAGTGCGTCCCTCAAAAAGAAAACATCAAACAATCTATAATCATATCAAAAACTGGAAAAGGTTGAATAAAAATAAATGTGAAAAATAAAAACAGAAAGAGAGCACAAAGGAGAAATGAAAGAAATGTTAAGAGTAAGGACCAAGAGAGACAAGTGCCCATTTTTGGGGCTTTTATGCTCTTTTTTTCCCATGATCCCATTGAAATAATTGACAAAGCTCTGCATGAAGGCTGTGAATGAGGAAGAACTTCCGCTCAACTTGCTGGAATGAATATGATATGTAGGTTTATTAAATGTATATTATCCATTTTCATTGATGACAAAATATGTAAGGAATCAACTAATTGTTTGTGTCATGGAGCAGCTGATTCTGTATGACAAACGACAAAAGTATACTTTGGGTTGGGTGTATTTAAGGATGTCAATACCAAAGACATCCTAAAATACATGCAAAAGCCACCATGATAGCTCTTCAGCTCTTGGATGAGACAGTGAAACTCCACATGTACCTCCCTTTTGGTTAGCATAGGGTGTGTGTTGTTCGGTGAATACTTTTTCCGAAATGATGGAAATATTGCAAATTTGCAACAGACCCCGTTTGAATACTTTTGATGGATACTTTTTAAACAATTTTGTCACATTTTTGTCTTGTTTATTCACTTTGGCTCCAGTGTCTAAAGACCTTAAGGTCGATTTTTGTTCATTTTAGTGACATATTTCAACATTTATTGGTCTTACTGAAATGATATTTGGCATTCACAATCTTATCCCACATAGGACAAATTTTAATTTCTCAATCTCTGATAAGTACTTAATTTTTCTCTCTATCATATAATGTACTTAGTCAGTACAAAAATAAGATGTATTTATTATTGTAACAATATATGTAATCACTTATTTTATTTCCATTTTTCTCTACTTAAAATATTTAGCACGAGGAGGTCAAAGTTTTATCACCTATTGTCTTAGTTGACACAGTGTCCTAAGACACTCACACACCAGCATTACAAGACCAGAGAAGAGCACCCTGCAATGCAACTGCTGAATGAACTTGAGTTCCTGTGTTATTATTGAGTTGAACCTATTGGTTGTAAGGTGACTGTATCTTCAACTGGCTCTATCATGGTCAATATAGCTTCAAGAAAGAGGTGATATTTTTAAAAGCTCAGTATCATAATCGAGCATCATTGTGGGCGTTAATTTCGTGGCGCAGCGCAGGGTGGCGGAGCGTGGCGCACCCCACGCAGTGGTAATTTTGTCCGGTGCACCACCGTGCGCAGCCAATTTGGCAATTTGGTAGACCAGGCTGCGCCGAGATGGGTGTGGTGGCGCACCAAAGGGAGGTGTCGACAGATTTAGCTTGGCGCAGTGACAATTTTGTGCCAAAACACTGCGCGGAAGGTGCGCTGAAAGCTCGCCAGCTCCGACCTGGTCTATTCTCGGCGTAGGCGAAGTGCGCCTGGCGTAGTGGTAATTTGACTGACAGGCATGCAGTGCGCACACGTCATCAAAAAATCACAGGCAGGTTTCCAGAGTGTCAAGCACATTTCAATACAATAAACAATCACAGTAACCACTATTTAATGTAACCGTCTGAACCAGCATATACATTTGTATCTATATTAATTGTC
>JAQMCX010000032.1:15294201-15304939 GCA_029814765.1 Acanthurus leucopareius
ACCTCCCGGACCAGCACATCAGTTTCCTCCTGGGAGAAGTTTGGCTGCCTGGAGCTGCTGCTGCTGCTGTCTTCGTCCACAGTGGTGGCGAGGTGAAATTGGCACTGCGCCTTGCCCGCAGTGCATTTAAAGGCAAGGAGAGGCGTTCATTTGACTGGTGAAGATTACACTCGGCTATGTTAAACCCGCTCACGCCTTCTCTCCTCCCTCTTTGCCACTTGCGCCGGTGGGAGGGACGGAGGCATGGGTGCACTGCGCCTGCGCCTGGTCTACGAAAATAGAGCCCATTGTGTGTTGATGCTCACATATGGGTCACATAAGGACATATGGGTCCTCTTGACTACTTCTGACTTCACATATTAAGGAGATGGGTTTAGTGCTGAAATGATTTGTGCAATATTTTTATCCATAAAATTAAGGAGTTCTTAAATTAGGACTGACAAGCTTTTTTTTTCTTCCCGAAGAGTTACTCACAAATCAGTACATTGGTCAATGAGAGCCCCTTTTGGTCAATTTCATTTAGGTCTTCTAGTCCAGACATTAGCAAGGAACAGTCCGAAGTCCAAGCTGAGCTAATGGCTTTTATTGTGGCTCTCCTCTCTCTCCTCTTAGGGCAAATAGACAGGTCTTGCTGGGTGGTCAGCAGGTGCTGTGTGCAGTGACAGTCTCAAATAGCCACTGCTCTTACTCTAAACCCTATGCTACTCTTTTCAATGTTGACAGGTGTATTTTTCTCACATTCATAATAGTTTCGGTGATTTAAAAATAAATGTAGCAAGGTTGAAGGAACTACCTCTGCATCTTTATGAGTCACTATTTTAGCCATAGATGTAAGACTAAAGACTAAAAGACTTTCTGATTAATTGAAAATGGGGGAGAAAGAAAAATTACCAATGGATTGTTTAATAATTTTAAAGTTTCTTCCAGATGTATAAAATCAGAGAAGAAAGGTCAAATGCAAAAAAAAACAAAAAAAAAAAAAAACTAAACTAAACTAAAAAACCCCGGAGAGATATGGACTAAGTTAGCTGTTGTCTTTATGTAATTGCTCATGCACTTCAGTTTCCAAATGATTAACAGCGTCACAATACTCTGAGTCCACACTGTCAACAATTTAAATGTGCTGAGGGTGGCTGATTTGATTATACTTGGTTGGCTGGTTGATGTCTATGTGTGCTAATATTACTACAATGCAAGAGTGTATTTGTGCATATACTAGCATTAGTATGCCTGTGTGAATGAATATGTGCATGTTTACATTTGTGTGACTGAGCATGCCTCGCACTAATTCGAGTTCTCTTTCTGACTGAGAGCCTCTCCAGGACCATGTGCACAGCTAATTCTGCAGGGTTGCAGACTGCCTCACCGGCTGGAGTGCAGTCAATCGTACACCACTCTTCCTCTGAGCTCTCTGCAGTTAAATCAGCTGTGAGTGCCAGAGTACAAGAGCAAAGTGAAACCTTCAGCCAAGTGAGGTTCAACATTTTTTAGCCAACACTCCACTCCAGAGGAGGGCTCACTCATGCCTGCAAGAGTACTGACACCACCCCTTATTCCACCATAAAAACCCATTTAATGGAATCACCCTGCAAATTTAATAACCCTTAGACGGTCATCTGCCAGCTTGTTGTTCAGTTGGCAATTTACCCCTGTACTATCAGATTTGATTCTGAATTGTGAGAGGTTTTTTTGCTAGTCTGTTTTTGTCATTGTCAGCATGTTGTAATAAATGAGTTATTGCTTCACTCTTTGATATGAACAATCACACAGATAGTTCGCTGTGGGCTAGTCAATGAAATTCGTCCAGAGGGAGCATGTACCCAAAAAAGTTGCTGAGGCTTTCTCTTGCCTCTATGGGGCCATAAAGTATTAAATATAGAATTCTTTTCTAGCTTAGCTGCCAGCTCAATTTCGATTGGTCACTTTAATTTAAAACATCACTTTTGAGGCCTGGATTGATAAATACAGGTGAGATTTCATGATACCATTGGTTGATAAAATAATCAATTCAAAAAATTTTCACCCTTATCACCTACTCTTTTCAAGATTTAGTCCCAAATGTTTCAAATGGCTATGTGCACCCTTAATTAAGAAATAAGATCTCATGCTGTTAGTTTGCCAAAGAGAAAAGTCAACTGGTGGGGATATTTGGATAGTGGATAGCATCCACTTCTTTCACTGGGACTGTATCTTTCCCCAAGGTTGAGCTCAAGAAGAGGTGAGTAAGTAAACCTTGAGTCTGTTTGGAGGTCCTGTAGGACCTGCAACATATACCAACATATCATCTTTTTAGCAGAAACATTGTTGCTTTTTATAATAAGTATCAATAATTCAAGCAAAAACAAAATTAGTCCTCTAAAAATATGTTGGTCCCAAAACACCACAAGTAGCAGTTGAATGTGAGAATAGAAAGAAATAAGGCTGCCTTAAATACACTTAAAAACCATACAATATACAAAGGTAATCATAATTGTCCTTGGACTCATATTCAGCAACAGTACAAAGAGAAATCAACGAGATCCATCTTGACTGTCTTTCCAAGGAATGAAGCATGGGCTTTTCCCTTTCTGAGGACAGAGGAGGCAAAGAGACATGGTTATTTTCTCTCACAGAAAGCCTGGTAAATTTCCTGAGTTATGTTTCCCTCTTTGCTAGAGCTTTCTCAGCTGTAAGACAAAAAGCTAATCAAAGGCTCCTGCCTTAGGGGCAGGTAACCCCGGCGTGAACTAAAAGAGAGAGCAATATCATTTCATCACTCAGTGTGCTACATGCTCACTACCCCTCTCTTTCTCCCCTTTGCTCTGAGAAAACATCAGCTCTTGTTATATGGAAATTGGAGGGAAATTTCGTTTTAATGGTGTATTAACAAGCAGTTTTTCTCTCTCTTTTTTTCCACATTGCTCCGTATACTATCCATCAGGTTCTTAGATCAAGATATATATTTCATTTTTCCTTCAGGAGGTCAACTATTACATTTAGTCTTGTCTCAGGGTAAGGGTAGTTGATTTATCTCACAGGAAGAAAATGTAAATATCATTTTTGAATATTAGACATATTTTTACGTGTTGTATTTTGTGGTCTCAAAAGGATTCTCAACAAGAAAGGTCTTAAGACTTCTATTGCTGGAGTTAAGATAAAAATGCAAATACTGTCCTAGGGCTGGTTCTTAAGAAACTCCAAAAATTCAGTACAATCTTTAGTGTACATTCTCAGGACAGCATGAACATGCACAGCAAATGTCATGTAGATCTATTTCAGTCAATATTTCAGTCTTGTGTGCAATGTTTCAGATTCGACTGGATAGTGTCATATGATAGAGCGTCCAAATTAGAATGGTGCATCATATAAAGCAGTTAATAGTCTGAGTAAATAAAACCAGCATTTCTCCTTTAAATTTCCTGTTACCAATTACCCCCAAAAGATCAATTAGCACAGTTTCACTATCCCTCTTTTAGAAAAAAAAATGTGTTAACTTGTGTCAGTTTTTTTTGTATTCCAAATTGAACTACATCAGAACTTTTTCATCATCCTCATCGTATCTACCCCCATCGTTAAGACAATGCATCACTGAAGCTTCTTCTTCAGTTCCAAAGGACTGGTTGAAGGAAGCAGGAGAGAAAGACAACAACAACAACAGTCAACAGTCTGTTGTTGTCTTTCTCTCCTGTAAGATAAATATCTGCTTCCTTCAACCAGTCCTTTGGAACTGAAGAAGCTTCTTGGATGAGAAGTGAAACGTTTTCCCAAAAATTCAACATAGTCCAGTTGCCTTGTTTTAATGACTCTTCAAGATAATCATGACCTGGATAAATGAGAATCTACACAGATATTTGATTACAAATTGCTTTCTCCAAATATGTTATTAAAGAAATTATATGGCGGTCATACAGTGAGCATTAGTTTTACACCTAAGTGAACTGCTTGTGTACAGGCTATTGTTGTACACTAATGTGACCCTTTCAAATAAGTTTGTGATGATTATTTTTCTTTTTTTTTTTTTTACAGATATCATTGATTATGCAATTTGATGTGATTAAAGTGTCTGCTGCATTACTTTTTTAATGATTTCACATGAGTTATTTAGTCCATGAGTTTAAAGGTTTGACTTAAAACTTTGTTTAGAAGGCCATCCTTTTCAACAACAATAAAATAAAATAAAATAATAATAATAATAATAATAATAATAATAATAATAATAATAATAATAATAATATACACTTTGAGGGAAATAGTTGGGTTTAGTTGGGTGCCCTGTATGGCGCCTGTTTACATGTTTTTTATGGTGGAGCACCTGGAGCACCTGGAGACACACAGACATGGGGAGAACATAAAAACTCCACACAGAAAGGCCCTAAATGTTTGTAAATGTATTTTTACCACAAATGTGATGCTAACTTCTGTTAGCACATTAACAGGAATTCAGATTGTGTGTTAGCATCAAGCTAACAGGCTATGTGTCTGGTGATTAAGGAATCACAGAATGTATTCTGCAATATTTCCTTTTATTTAGAATGCCATTCTACTACCAGTTGTTTTATACCAAGCTGAGTTTTGGAGTGACTTCCCCCTCTGTGTCTTCTTCTCTATAGTACATGAGCATAACTAATGCAGTACTGTCTGATTTATGCGAAAAGATACTCAGCAGTACCAACATGATTCAATCCGTACCCTTAAAAGCACTGAGTTTGGTGCCCAACCTGACCATCAAGAACATTTACCCTGGTG
Organism: Acanthurus leucopareius; assembly: GCA_029814765.1. NCBI lineage: Eukaryota > Metazoa > Chordata > Actinopteri > Acanthuriformes > Acanthuridae > Acanthurus > Acanthurus leucopareius. The sequence continues at coordinate 15,298,927 of JAQMCX010000032.1, forward strand.
CCTGAGCCTATAATATAAGATAACCATATTAGCTAAAGTGCTAGTGCCAGGTTGAACTGCCTTAATATACAGTAAGGAACCTCAAAAATGGCAAAAACTTTCACTCCTGAGATTGAAGTCAGGTCATGGATAGTCTGTATTGATCCATTCTTGAGCTTCAGTTTTGAAGCTAATTCTTTTTTTTTTTCTGAACTTTGCTTTTTATTTTATTTTCATTTTTGTTGACAATCACAAACAGTGATAAACAAAAATACAGAGGGGCATCTCCAACATGTGTGGTTTTCTTTCTCAGTCCTTTAAATTAGTCCGTTTATTTGTTGGTATCACTTTCCCTGTAGATTTTCCATTTCCTCCAGTTCTTGTCAAATATATGACCCTTGAGTTTTAATTGGTTTTTCTGATTTGTATTGGCCCTCACTGACAAGCAGTCCAGGGTAAATTGACTGTACTTAAAAGCACTTTACAACACAAGTCAGCATTCACCCATTCACATACACATTCACAAACTGATGCCAGGTGGCTTTTCTGCTAAGTGCCAACCTGCTCTTTAGGAACTCATCGTACATTCACACACTGCTGACACAGCCATCTGGCTTTAGGGGTTCTGTATCTTGCCCATGGATACTTTGACGTAAAGACTAGAGGAGCCAGGGATCAAACTACACCCCTTTTGATTGGTAGACGACCCGCTCTACCTCTTGAGCTACATTCGTGAAAAGCTTTGTGTACATGTGCAACCCTTCACTATGTGTTGTGGGGTCATTTCATCAAAAAATATCAATTCGGGCCGCTGTTTAGCTCACTCGGGAGCGCGCGCTGTCCATATACGGAGGGCTCAGTCCTCCGCGCAGCAGTCGCGAGTTCGATTCCAGCTCCGACCCTTTGCTGCATGGCACTACTCGCTCTCTCTCCCTGTGTCCTGTCCCATCTCGCAGCTGTTCTATCATTAAAGGCAAAAAGCCCGAAAAAATATCTTTTAAAAAAAAATAAATAAAAATATATCCACTGGGTCAGATGTTAGGGGTAGATGAAGATTTTTCGTTAATTCTTACAGTCAACAACAGAGCAAATAGCTTACTTTGTCGTACTTTCAATGTCTTTGTTGTCCACCAGAGCCCTTTAGTGAGAAAAAAAAGGTAGCTTTGGGCTGGATGCACTAGGATTCAGGGGGCCTGATGGAAGAAAGCAGCCAGCACTGGAAGTATCACCGAGTTGGAGGTGTGGCTCTGCTCCTTTTGATGTCAAAAGGGGAGCAAATATGAAACTTTCCTCTTTTTCAGGGAGTGGGTAAACAGGTTGGGAACACATCTACATTGGAAAACCATAAAAAAGTATATTTTGGAGAATAAAGGATCTTACATTTTTGCAGCATTATTTTATTGTTATCAGTTGACAGTGTTTTAACAACTATTCCTGTCTTGTTTATTCATATTTTCATGCCTTTAAAAAAATAATAAAATGACGCTAATATTGAAGTGTTACAGAACCAACCAGTTGTAAGTTGGGCAAAATGTTTTTTTTAGTATAACTGAGCTTCCTTATACTTTTGCCTGACCAGTGTTGGTTGACTAATTTATTTTTTTTTTTAAATTTCTTTCTCACTTACACCCAAAAGTAGTGTAGAGGGTAGATTGTGGTACAGTTACTACTCTATCAAAGTTTGGCACCAGAAAACTAGTTTTTCTCTCTATTGCTGTTATGCACATATGTAACATCCGTTGAAACAGCAAGGCACAAGATATCATTTAACTTTTTTTTTTTAATTGATAAACTGTGCCATGGCTCACTTAAAGCTGCATTTTGAATAAATTCTCCTCTTAATTGAAAAATTTTGGCCACCCATTATTTTGCATCCCTGCAGTAATTTGGGACATGCTTATATATGTATGGTATGTTCAGTACAGTATTAAAAGCCATATTTTGTCATATTTTGAAGCAATTGTGAATGTTTGTTACATGGAACACATAATAATGGACAGTTTGGGGGACAGTTCTTTCCTCTAAAAAAAACCTGTGTGATTAGAAATTCGTTAAAATTATATGAATCCAGACGGCTAGCCATTGCCACCTTCAGCATCGATAAAGAAACCACAGTTTTTTACAGATATCTTTCAGGCCTAATTCTCTATATTTAGAATACTGCTTTCAACATGTGTTTCCTGAAATCCACACATACCCTGCACTTTCTTTGCTTCAATCAATCCATCTGTTCCTCTGTCCATTGCTCCATCCCCTCCTCCTCTCTATATCCCCTCTGCTTCCCCTCCTTTCCCCAATTCACAAATTAAAAACCCTCTGGCTGTTCTCCAGCCTTCCCAAATGGGTTGGAGGTGACAAGTAGCCTCCATCAACCCTACACCACCCCCTCCCCTATCTCCACACACACACACGCACACACAAACACACGCACATGCACACACACACACACACACACACGCACACACAGAATGTATACACATGCACACATACACACACTGCAGTAATTCTCAGCTGAGGATGTGATCCAGGCAATGTGTATGTGTGTATGTGGATGACATACCTGGTGTTAAACTGACAGTAAGCCCTCCTTCCTCATATACCACCATCACAGCTTGGCCCCAGTGGACCTCACCTCACCACAACCCTGCCTAGGGCTAATCCTGGGATACACTCTCTTACCAACACACACACAAACAGATGCACACACAGGCTTCCATCTTGTCTTTTTCATTTTTTTTTCACCAAACCTGTACACACACTAAATCAGTCACAAGCACAAAGACTGATGGAGCACAAAATTGATAAAAAACAACCCTTGTTTATTTGCAGGAAATTATTTTTAAAAAGTTGAACATTTTTTTAAAAAGTTAAAGGCAAGCTTAATGTGATGTTATCGTAACATAAAGTTAGCTTTGGTAAAATTTAGCCCATTTTGTTTCCATTGTTAATGCTGCCATATAAAGTTCAAGCCCCACTGAATTAAATTACATCTCTAGATTTAAAATGCATGAATACAATCTACACAGAAATAAAAGACAGTGTCATCCATGTAAAGATAGAATGTTTAATTCTACATTGAAGAGGTATATTGAAAAAGAGGTTTGTTGGAAGAATGAGCCTCGGGAAACCTCTAGTAGTTAGTAGTACGTGAATAAATAGCTAATAAAAACTGACACTTTCTTCCATCATTTTTGCATAACATACTTACACAAAAATTACCCTTTTTCTGGGTTTCCAAAAAGTACTTTTGCTGTCCTGCCACATTAAGCCTTCCTGACACAAATTAAAATTTTCCAAGCAAAAGATTATCATACAATTTAGTAAGGAAGTATCAAATATGCTAATTATTTATCATAGGCTTGCAAATGAGCACCAAGTAAAATCTAATGTAGTAAAATCGCTGGGTTAGGTGGTTACCTTTCACTATCAGGCTTCATTTTTAAACACATGCAAGCTGAGAATAGATATCTGACTAAAAATGTTTTTATATATGTGTAGGTGGGGGGCAGAGGGGATGGTCTGGTGTTGAAGATGAAAGGGAATATTTTGGATACCTAATGTATCAGCTCTAGTGTATTTTGTGTATCTCATAAAATGCTGTTTTTCAGCCAAATTTGTGATAGACATGAATTTAAGAGAAAAAAGGATGGCTAGAGTAAAGGAATACAAGGAGGGCAAAGGGAAAATTGATGCTTTGTTAGATAAAGAAAAAATACCCTAAGGGTAAAAAAATATCTCTAAATTTTGTATCTCCAGCTCCAGAATGCCAGTGCAATGCAAATGTGCTTTTCTATTTGGCACAGGGATGGTTGCATTCGCTAACACTTTGATCAAGAGAAACTTTTAATGGGTGTACCAGAATTATCTTCACTTCTTATATTATAAGCAATCAGTAAGGAGGTCAAAGCTATTACAACTGTTGTGTCTTGGCACTGGAAAATATCCATGTATATACCTGGAATGATCAGGTGGAGAAGCAGTACGCAAAATAAGAGTTGGAAGAGAGTCCCTTATTAATAAATAATATCAAGGGGTTACTCAGGGATACAAAGAGGACATAAATAACTAAATGATTAAAGCAAAAAATGTTATTCTTATGAAAAGCATATGACTAGTTGTGACCATTATGACGTTACTTTGTTCCTTTGAATGGTGTCTTTTAGTGATAGAAAAAGGGATGAATAAGGTACCAAAAAATATATACTCAATTGTTATTAACTTATAATTACAGTTATTTAATTATCTTTTTTATTTCAAAGCCCAACAGACCGCTAGAGCTAGATGATTAGTTAATATGATTATCATGAAATATTAACATTACAAATGATAAACAGACAGCAAGTTCTGCTCCATCTTTAATGAACTGTGGTAAAGAGAAAGGTGGTGCTTAATTTTCTTTTAGGCAGCTGCCAACTTGTCACATGCTCTCCCCGTCTACACGCATTTGCCACCTTCAGAGCATACAAGTTGTAACTAAGGTATTTGGCTTTCAAAACAAATTCAAAATTATATCATTTACAAAAAAATGTTCTCAAGCAAGAGTTATTCATTCTTCAACTGCACAGGGGATTTTTTTTTCCTCACGTAGGTAAAAAGTTTATGATGACCAGCCCCATTATCAGATGTCTCTCTTGGATGCAGTGAAGGTTGGGTGTCCGGACATATTTTCAGAGCATTACCAGTGATGTATCAGGCATCTTTCCCAGCTAGATTACAAGAGAAGACAGAAGGTGTGATAAAGATAAAAAACAGCGGCCAAAGCAGAAGACGGGGTTGACTGTCACTGTAGTATTTCTATATTTGTAGCTATCCTATACATGCATGTATATATAATAGGGCTTTGTCATTGAGTTAATTTACAGCCAATGCAGTTAATGTCATGTAGTGACAATTCTGACATTCAGTGCTTCTATTGAGGTTTTTAAAGCAGGCTTTGAGTGTATGTCATCACATTTTGCGTAAGCATTTTTTCACCACCACCATCAAGAAAAAGGTGTAATTTTAACCTTGCCTTACTCACATGTGTTTAACCACTAGATCATCTGGGGCTGGTTGCACCAACTGAGCGTAAGTCTGGTCTTAGCTAAGACTGGTCCAAACTTGGCGTTGTAAGATCTGGCAGTTACACCTGTTGCACCAACAAGGCTTAAGCATGCTTCTCGCTAAGACCGGTTGTAAATCTTGTGCCTGGTCAGGAGAAGGCGTTAAGTTCAAATCTAGGCCATCACTGTAGCAAAACGTCAGGCACCTCTACCTAGAAATGTGAATGGTGCTGGTAAATTTACAGATTAAACAACAAGAGGACATTCAGATGGCTTGAGAGGTATTACGAAGGACTGAAGCAATCCACCGGACATAAACAGATGAAGAGCTGAGTGAGAGGTTCGATTTTGCAAGAGATACATGTTTGAACTTATTGAAGAGCTGTCACTGACTTGCAATTTGTGCCGGACTGCAACACAGCCTTTTCACCCACTCTGTAGCTACTGACAGCACTTAGTTTTTATGCCACCAACGTAGCCTTTAAAATGCTTATCACCAAACATGGGACTTCTGATGGACATACAGATCATGTCTGTATTACGTCTGTCGGTCCAAGACTAATTCTGGATGTCTACAGGATGTGCAAACCAGGTCTATTATTTGGACGTCTAACTATGACCCCACTAGGACGTCAATATGCAGTCCAATATTTGAACGTTCAGCTAGGTCATTTTTTTGGACGTCTGTGGACAACTAAGACAGGTGCAGAAAGTTGAGGAGGATTAAATACTGTTTTTTTTCAGAATCTTCAAAATTAAACAAATAACTCACAATATAGACATTGTTGAAGAAAAATCCTCATGGTCCAGTTTAGGGTTTGCTGTGATGGTGTGAGTTTTATTAAAGTATGCCAGCAAAGTGGTGAACTGACTGACAGAGAGTGGGTCTGTGTCCGTGAGCTGACCCCGAGCAATTGACTTACAAGTGTTTATATACAGAGAAGCAGGTAATGCTGAACAAAGGGGATAACAAAAGGGAGACAAAAGGAACA
>JAQMCX010000032.1:15350527-15362729 GCA_029814765.1 Acanthurus leucopareius
CCTCCGCTTCTCCTGGAACAAGGTGGCAACGGTTGACCTGGAAACTCCCATGAATTAATGTGAAACTTTCCCCGCCCTATGCGCCACTGGCGCACGGCGGAAAGCGTACGATAGGGCCCAATGTGTCTTGCATGCACAAGATTGCATGTGCCTCATCATACCAGTGCAAAGTTAAATCTAATCGGAAAAACTCTCTCACACTTTTTGAGGGTCTAATAAAAATTATGCAGATTTTACACTCCTTCTTAGGGATTAGAGATTAATTGCAGTTATCTTGACTCTATAAAAGTGATTCTTCTGTGGTAATGAACCTGGTGCACAGCTATGTGTATCTGAACAGGATCATCTTTATATGAAATTTTGCCATATTTTATGTGGCTGTCCAATCAGTGTTGGTAGTAGCATTTTGTAGAGGAACCATTGTTGGTACCACTTTTGCAAAGACCAGCTCAATTTTGTCTTCTTCTAGGACTTAGCAACAACACTGAACACACTTTATTTTGTTTTCCAAATTCACACAGAGAAGAAAAAGAGCATGTTCACTGAGTAGGTAAAATGAAATAGTCATAAATTTATATGGGGGAAAAAGTTTGACTAATGCTTTGCAAAATCAAGTGACAACAGCAGGTGTTGTCATTGGACAGGAGAGAGGAAAGAAAGAAAAAATTTGTAGAAAAAAGTCTGTTCATATCTCTAATGATGGTATGGAGGCAGAACATGTCTTAATTTTCCTGAGACATCATGCCTGGCGACACACAGTATTTCATGAAAAAAAGGAAACTATGTATACAAAGGGGCTTGGAGGATACCAATCTCAACCCTAATGGTATCATTATTCTGTTGTTTTTCCATCTGAAACCAACATTTATCTGACTTCATAATAATAAGTTAAAGAAAAAAATGTTTTTGCTGCTTTAACAAAGAATTTTGATTGCAGGCAATGTTTAACATGAAAAATCGATTTAATACATTAATTCTGAACAAAGCTCATATGTCAAGATGTATATAAATGTGATTTGCACATTTAAATTTGGGCATATCCTTTAGTTATCGTATTAATTCTAACTGAGAAATATAAAGCCTTGTTGTACTGGAATCTTTGAAGGCTGCTGTGTTTTTTTACCCAGTGTTATTCATTCCAAGAGAAAAGAACTTTTAAGCAAATGCTTCAAATCAATTTGAATCAAATCAAAAGCGAAAAGGGTTTATAATAAAATGCCTGTGTGATAACTGAGTCTGAAAACATTTTTCATTCTCAGACTGTTTGTGGCACTCATGTAAAAGGCCAAGCATGCCAGTGATGAATGGCATGCTTTTCAAAAACCCTCGCTCTATGGAAACTTGTTTGTTGTTGCTTTAGTTTGAAATAGAACATCAATCATGTGAGGAGTGAAAAGGATTTACACAAGCGCAGTCTTAATCTAATGGTCTGCTGCGCAAGGCGATGAAGAAATCACAAACCAAATTTGACAAAGCCAATTGTCAAAACATTTCCTTCTTGTAGTGTTGGCTCAGTCCACATTGTGAAACTCAGCTGCAAGTCTCCAACAGCGGAACGAAGCCAAATGTAAATGGGAAACAGAAGAAAAGCAAAGGAATGAAGAAAAAAATGTATGTAAACTCTTTCAACCATCCAAATTAGAGGTTTTTATCGGATCAAAGGCTGCCAGGCTTACACAGCGGCACACACACAGATGCACATACACACAGTGAGCCTCCCGTTGTGTTTATGGCAGGGCTCACAGCAGTTATATGTTAATGCCAAATGAGTAGAGGGGAAGGGAGGAGGAAATAAAGGGAAAGAATTAAGCAAGGCTGGGAGGGAAGGATATTAAAGGAATGATAAGTAGAAATAATTCTCTCCTCGGCAGCACTGCACAGACTGACATTGTCAAACAAATTGTGGCTTTGGCAATGAAAGGAACTTTTATTTTCTAAGCCTTGAAGGAAAAGGAAAAGAGGAGAGAAAAGGAGGAAGGAAAGGACAATAAATCTAAGTTATATACATACATGGTGCTGAAATCAGATATGAGTCAGTCAGTACAGCATCATCTTCTTTTGAGGGTTTGATACTACACATTTATTGTGAATTTACAACATATTGTGCTGTCACTAAACCGCAAAGGGTGGGGTGCACCACTAACTGTGCTGCTAAGCAGATAGTGTTCTCCACTGCTGTATTTACGTATTAAAATTTAGTAAAATAAATACATTTGGGTACAAAATTGTCCCATTTTAATGCACATTAGCTTCATTGCTAAAGAAAAGTTTAATTTATAAACACCAGAACTTATAGTCACATGCAATTGCTGTAGATTGAAAATGATTGTCTCTTCAAAGATTTGGAATTGTCTGAAGCACATTGATGAGCGGTGTCACACCCAGACTTTCAGTGATCATGGCAGCACTGACTGCCTGTAAATACAGTATGTAAATAATATTTTAAAATTGTTATTATTTTCATCATCATGACTTTCATTGCATTCAAAGTAAGAGATGCCAAAGGTTTTCAAAAAGCACTCCAAAAGAAGCTTATTGGAATTGTGAATAATTTATTGTATATAAAGCGTCATACATAGTGACGAAGACAGTTCTAAAATTTCTGCGGTACTTGAAAGTGTTTACAGATGCTAACTTAAAGTTGAAGCGGCAAACCACAGTCTAAACTTGTATGAAACTGCTGGACTGACTTACTGGAGGACATGGCTATAGGTGAGTACGTTTAACCATTTAGTGCCTTGTCCCATGGTGTGATACCCCTGTGGGATCATCAGGAGGTGTCTTTGCTGCTGTTATCTTGGAGGTGTGTCCCTAACCTGTAGCTCTCACTTGCAGTGCCTTGATTGGAGTAACTTCAGCACACCTGGGCCCAGTGTGATGAAGTTACCTAAGTCCTGCAGTTTGCCTTTTTTTGTGTTTGCACCTTTCAACACTATCACACACATACACCTCTTTCACTCATGCACACGACACACAACTGATTTTACTGATTATCACATCCCATTCTTTAAATATATAATTTGGTTATTTAATTTGGTTTAATTTGTTTGAATTTAATTCAATAAAGAATTATTTAAATGTTTATCATGGTGTTTTCTTCCTTTTTGTTGTGACCACCTGAGCAAGGTTATGACACATGGACAGTTGCAATCAGATGCAAAACACGGGCAGATTAAACTAAGCTGCTGAACCTTATAGCTGTGTTTGCACTGTAAGACATTAGCCAAAGTCTTTTTGAGTAGAACATCAAGATGAGGCAGATAGTGGTTGAAAGTTATATGCAAATTATGGTGCTATTCGAATTCCATTCTTTGTAAAATTCACCAGTCAGGTGGATTAAATACTACTGGATGCCTGAGAGAATGTCTCTACCTGAACTGTTACTAATGAAATATTTTACAGTGACAGTATTATTCTTTTTTTTCAATGATGGCTCAGTTCCAGAAAAAAATACATTTACAATGAAACTTTATTTACTGCATATTACTTAAAATTTAGCCTTGGGAGGAACATGCTTAACAGTGTGCCATGCATCATGACAGGGATAAAATATTGTTTGCTGGACTGGGACCAGTTGGACGATGATGGCTTATTGGTGGAGCAAAGCAGTGACATCAACATGTCAACACATAGCTGCACCCAGACAACATCACAGACATCAGACTTCTAAATTACATATCTGATTTGTTAGCTATCTACCAAGCTACATATTATGTTTTTTTAACTAACCATTGTTTTACTATCTGAGTTTCAAAGGTGCATTTATTCATGTAAAAATTCTAAATTTATTTAGATCAAAATATGAATTGTAAGCCTGAAGAAAATTATTGTAGTAATTGTGATGTAATGAAACTAATTTTAAAATAACAACAACAACAAAAACCTCTCACTGACAGCAATTGTATTGAGGTTCAAAATCAAGTGTAGCAGCAGATATATCAAGACCATTGTTTCCACGTTCAGATGTTATCTGGCTGATCTGAAGGTGGATGAAATTTTATCCAATAAAAAAAGAGAGAGGCATCAGTGTTTAGGTGATCTGGAGCAGAAAAACAAATGTGGGGACTCCAGCAAAGATCATTGTTCACATCATGTGTCCTACCAACCGTCTCCTTCTACCATTTTATTCACATCATATCTGTACTGAAAAACAGTCTAGGGTAGTTTAAGATGGAAATTTTAAATTACTTATCTTGTTGTGTACTTCAGAGGATTTGGTTGGTTTTGTTGGTAATGGTCATTGTTCACTGATTTAGAACACTGACTAAACTCTTTATTAGATTTTTGAGATGTACTGATGGTTTTAATAGACTGTTGTTCATGGTCTCAGTATAGATGTTGTTTGTAATGAGGCTACATGTAGAAGTATACAACTAATGTCCTATGTGTTGGCTCAGTTTTATCCTCAAAATTGTCATATAGACTGATACAAATAAAACATACAGATGACAGTCACAGTTTTGTTTAGTCAGGCACCAAAACTACTTTGTTAAGAAAAAAAAGACAGTTCAGCTTAGGATAATTGTATACTTAAAACAGCAAACACTGACTATTGGTTTCACACTTGGCAGACTTTCTTGTGTTATTCTATGCACCAATCAAAACACCCTCCTTTTTGTGCAGCACCTTCATATACATATTTAGTTTCACTACTTGGTGTGGCACAATGTAAGACTCACACTCTATCCCCCAGTGGATAACCACATCTATTTCATGCTTTGTTGTGAGACTTGCTTGCACAGACCTAGAGTGGGGGGTCCACTAATAGTGGTGTTTCCTAACAACCCAAAGGAAAAGGTCACTCACAGCCAGGGTCAGTGCACCTGGGTTTGTCTCTCTTATTTCCCCTCCTTTTCTTTTTCTCTAGGTCCCTCCGTGATCCACTCCCCACTCTATCTCTCTTTCTCTTTGTCTCTCTCTCTCTCTCTCTCTTTCTCACACACACATGCACAGCCACAGTCACCTCTCAGTCAACAAAATAAAGTCATCTCTTTTCTATTGTTGGGAACTGAGCTGGACTGTTGACCTATAGCCATAACAGGCCTTAAGGGAAGCTGTGATCGCTTTGCTCTTTGAAGGTTGGACTCTTGCCTTTATCATGATTATACAGTAAGAGGCATTTCAACTCAGTGTTATGATGAAAACGTCCTGGGGTTTGTCTCCTCCATGCATCTGAACTCTTGTCACACAGTCACAATTTGTTAGGGTTTGAGTGATGTCTTACTGTTGCGGAGTAGTGGAGCCCTAACACTGAAGATGTTTAAAATTATAGGTAGAAAAGACGATATGAAAACTACACAGAAACTCTTACACTGTAATAATGGGGTGCAATATAAAAACAATTATTTATTGAAATACAACAAACTGAAACAAAAACTATAATATGTACTATCAGACAATTAGAATATTTAATTGTATATTTGGACAAAGGAGTGTTCTCTCATGATGACAGCAATATCCAATTCAGTGATATACAATTCAGTTTTAAATTGTTACAGCATTACAACATACTGTATGGTAAGAGTTTGGATAATTCATTTACATTAGTTCAACAAGACAATGGCATGGAGATTGTCATGTTAAGACGATTAAATGATGATGATGAACATAATAATCCATAGCTGTAAACCAATATGAACAAAAGGCCTTAAAGGCACTGAAGGCCAGTTTTTGCAACAGATTAATCTCCATGAAAACTTAGCAAAGTCCTGCTGTCAAAAAAATGACTGTGATGTTTTTGGCTCCAGAACAGGCATGTTACGCTACATTAGGCTTAAATTGGTTAATGTCTAGAAATAACTCATTGGCTGTCAATACCGTTGACCTGTCATCTTGGTAAATTTAAAAGAGACCAAAAAATTACTGGATGCAGAATTTTATGCACTCATATAAAGTTGGCAAAAAAATAAACAAAAAAAATGGTTTGTGGTTAGGCCACATGCAGGGGCAGATAGTGGCATCGGTTGGAAAAAAAATTAGCATTAGAGTTATAATATCTTGACTAGACTGTTAAGAAATTTCATGATTGCGAACATCGGTTGTCTGTTGTCCTCAATCAGAATTGATTAAGTTTGTCCTTGGGGATGTTTGACATCCCATACTTTTTAAATATTTTTTATTCATAAAAATATTAAACATATGAACAAAATACAAAACTGTTAAGTACAAAATATCAAAAAGCCAATAGGATCAGGGTATATGTGTATTTTATATGCACAGGCAGGTGTGAATGTCCATGCTTGTGTGTATCAGTAGCACACATTAGAGTTGAGTGTATTCTTGGCAGGTTGGTGTGTCAGGCAGCTCAGATAGGCAGTGACAGCTCACCTGCAGTGCATAGGGCACAACTGGCCTACAGGCACACAGAGGGGGATGGAAGGGGGTGGGGTGGTGATGACACAAACCCAACATGACTCACCCACGTAGACACACACAGCAGGGGTTAACACGATCACATTACTTACTGCACAGCACAGGTGGGGGCTGGAGGTGGCAGTGGTGGTGGGAGCAAAGCACAATGTATATCGCCTTGGATGAAAAAGGATGGAAGGCTGGAGTGGAGGAATACAGAGGGAGGAGGGGTGAAAACGGAGGAAGAAGCCCCAGAGGACAAAAATGGAAAAAGACAGGTCTCCACTTTAAGGGGAGCATTAAGGAGATAAATGGAAAGCTAAATCTTATATAATACAAACACAGACATATAAAATGACAAAGGGCTCAATGGGCATCTAATCGTATTACCACTTTAACAAATCAGACAATTTGAGCTCTGTAAATGTAACCACAAACAAGTCAAACACTTAAGGCCTTTTTATTCAATATTGGCAGCAGCTAAAGAATTTCAGACTAAGAGCTTGTAAAATCGGTCAGTATACTACCTCATACCAGCAATAATGCATTTAAATTCAAAAAATTCGCTTTCAATACGTCTGAAACCCTCTGATCTTTAAGTGTTGACAGTAAACAAAATAATTAATGGAAATTTTAGTTGACACGTATTCAAGGCTGTTTCTGATGACAGCCAGCATCACTAAGTTACTCTTTAAAGAAATGCTAACTGTGTACCGCATATGTGTCCATGTTTTTACTGAATACAAACAGTGTACTTTTACATTTTTAACATTTTCACTTAGGAAAGACTGAGGTGACATATATATCTGCTGTATTTTATATCAATATTTTAAATGCAATACAAAGCAACACATCTGAATATAAAAAACCTAAATAATATATTTAATAAGGCTGCAAATAAATTCTATAAATTGAGAGCAAATTAGGAAAGAGACAGATAGGTTTTATGTTTTTACTAACGCTAAACTTCAAAAGGTGTGTGTACATTGGATAAACTTCAGCTGTGTTCTTTCAGTCAGGTCTTTTTATGAGTGTTTGGAGGAAAACACTCCAATTTCAATCAATCTGGCTTTAACATCTGAGTAGCCTTTGCCTGTTATGTCTATTTAAAGTTGATATTGCATCATTTTTTGTCATCTCAGTCTCTGCCCTTGAGTTTGATACTTATTTGCTTCCAATTACTCACCTGCCGCTGGTTTTGGCATTACCAATCCATCTATTATTTCTTAGGATGTGGTCAGTTGTCAGACAGTGATCTCCAGTGTCTTTCCTAATCATATCTAACCTTGATAGAAAATGCAATTAGCACAAGGAAAGATGTAAAAGAATTTCACAACTCTGGAAAAGGAAAAAAATCTTACTTACAACATTTGTTTTTGCCATGTCGTATCATGCAGGTCACATAAATATAGACAACTCTGTTAAAAATATGACTTCGTTAACAAGGTTGAAACTGAAATATGAGAAGGTATGGATGGGAGTAAGGATGTTGAGGAACCCGCAGTGGCCCCTAAAAACAGACATTAAAAAAAAAAAATTAATCAATAGCATAAAAAGTGATCATGGCTCACATCAGAGAGAGAGAGAGAGTGAGAGAAAGAGCGAGGGACAAAGAGAGAGTCCGAATAGAGCCCAATGCTTTAGTGGTAGTATAAAAATGTGTTTTGTTCATCTTTGCTCATGAGGCCTGATGTTAATCCATATTTTTTAGTTTATCATAGATTACATCATTGTTTTTTTTTCTTTCAAGTCATCATGACTGATACTAATAGATCTAGATGATCATGGGGTTTTGTTTGTTTGTTTTGGTTTTCTGTAAATGGCTGATGCACTACTTTGAATGCTGCTGCTGCAAGGAATTGTGTGGTAACATTATTTCCTTTCAAAAATGATTGAAGAAGCAGATATGACAAGAAGCACTGAAGCACATTTCCTTTGTAATTAGAGAATTTTATTAACAAAAATACAATGCACAGTTCAAGAGCATTATTTAAACAGTCTTCAACAGACTAAAAATTGTTTTCATTAAGATACCCACGTTTTTGGTATGTGTGCCTTTGCAATTTTACCATGGGCTTAAAAATTTAGTCTTCACCTACTTTCAAGAGATTAAACTTCATTTTGGTAAACAGAAGTCCCAGAGAGCCAAATAAATCAAATAGGAGTTTGAATACAGACAAATGTGTTGTTACATGAGAGAAATTCACTTATATTCAGAGGTCTTTGAAAACATAATGATTCAGTTAAATATGAAACATGTACCCAGCCAATCAGGATATGCCTACCAACTACATGTAGTCCTGTATAAAATGGGTGTATCGCTATTCTGTATAACAGAAGCCATTGGAGCAGAGTAATAGGTGGCACAATCTCACTCCCTAAACACATCCGTACAATTCATCTCCAAGGTGACTCATCTGAGTTTAGGTCAGCAAAGGCAGCAAAGCTATATTGGATCACAACACTTTCAGAGAGAAGGGCTAAGGAAGCTCTTTCCCAAAGCTGCAAGCATCAATGGCAGTTCTTATTAAGAGGCAGAGGCATGCATCACTGGGTGCTTTTATATCTGCAACAGGCAATGATTGATCCTTCCCTTGCCACCTGGATTGTCTTTACAACTTCGTTGAGACCTCATTATTTGAGTAGAATATAGCAAGGTCTTGCAGATCTCACCTCAGTATGAAATCTGTGCTTAATCTGTCCTAGATGAGACTCTCAGGAACTTGCATGAATACACCAATCACAACTTCCCAGAAATCCCAAGGTTTTTACACAAGTGTTGGTCATGGTGGGGGAGATTGAAGACATGACCATTTTGAGTCAGCCATGTTTTTGTCCGTCAAAGGGAAACAAACACAGTCAACAATTCGTATACAGTCCAACCCAAAAGAGCCTATCCCTCTTTGATACCGAGACAGAAGAGATTCAGAGTGGTCAATGTGCCTATCGCACTAGCTTTCTGCAACAGAGTTCCCCTAAACATAGGTATAGTCCAGGGCTGGGCTGCCACAATTGCCAATCTAGGGCTGCTGGGATGACTGTTGAACACCCATGTGTCACTCTCTCAAGCAGTAGGGGAATGACACGAAGAAAAAAAAAAGTGCTAAACAGCCTTCTTGGACATGGTGCATGAGCAAATGGGACCATTTACAGTGGAGCATTGTGTAGCTGTGTCAGGGAGATACACAGCGGGTGGTAGGTGTTGCAACAAGGCATTGATCCAAATTCAAATTTGCTTCACCACCTCAGGTTAAAGTCTCCCACATGCAGCGGCCACCACTGAACATGTAGCTAGTGACTGTTTTTTTTTTTATGTATATAAAGAATCTTAAGACATAACAGGTGTTTTGAGGCCCAAATCAACCATCTTCAACAAGGATGTAGACCTGGCTCCACTCTGCCAGTCAATACACACCTATTAGCCATAACATTATAGCCACCTGCCTAATACTGAGTAGGTCACCCTTTTCCCTTCAAAACAGCCCTGACCCATTGAGGCATGGATTCCATAGACTACCTCTGAAGGTATGCTGTGGTATCTAGCACTCTACACCTCTATGGATTAGACCTATTTGTTCAGCTCATCCCCCAGATGCTCAGTTGGATTGAGACCTGGAGAATCTGGAGGCTAGGTCAACCCCTCAACTCGCTGTTGTGTCCCTCAAACCATTCTTAAACCATTTTTCTGTGTGGCAGGGCCCGTTATCCTGCTGAAAGAGGCCACTACCATCAGGGAAAACTGTGTTATAAGGGGTTGTTCTTTGTCATCAACAGTGTCTAGGTAAGTGGTATGTGTCAAAATAACATACACATGAATGGCTGGACCCAAGGTTTCCAAGCAGAACATTGCCAAAAGCATCACACTGCCTCTGCCAGCTTGCCTTCTTCCCATAATGAATCCTGGTGCCATATCTTCCCTAGTTAAGCAACGCATACGCAACTAGCCATCCACATGAAAAAAAAAAACACAAAAGAAATCAGACCAGGCTTCCTTCTTCCATTATGGTCCAGTTCTGGTGCTCACATGCCCATTGAAGCAATTTTGGCAGTGGACGGAGATCAAAAAAAGCAACCTGAGTGGTCTGCATCCACACAGTCCCATGCACAACAAACTGCAATGCACTGTGTGTTTTGACACCTTTCCATCAGAACCAGCATGACCTTTTTTAGTAATTTTAACTACAGAAGCTCTTCTATTTGATTGGCTAGCCTTCACTCACCACATGCATCAATGAACCTTGGCTATCCATGGTCTTGTCGCTGGTTTCCTTCCTTGGAACACTTTTGGTAGGTCCTGACCACTGCAAACTAGGAACATCCCACAAGAGCAGCAGTTTTGGAGATGCTCTGACCCAATTGTGTTAGCATCACAACTTGACCCTTGTCACTCAAATCCTTATGCATTCCCATTTTTTCTGTTTCTAATGCATGAACTTTTAGAATAAAATGTTCAATTGCTGCCTAATAGATCCCACCCACTGCCAGGTGCCATTGTAATGTGCTCACCCTTATGACACTTGACATGAAGACCAGAGGTGCTGACAATTAAACCACCAACCTTAAGATGAGTAGGCGACCTGTTCTACCTCCTGAGCTACATTGATCTCATAAGGTTGGTAAGATATCCACACTTCTTCAGAATTAGGATTAAACCACAAGCCCAGGTTAGTATTTATACTGTGTGCGTTGCATGAGAGGAGCAGAGGGACATAAACTGATATTAAACTACTGCTGATGATTACACCTGCAAAAGAGTAGGCTGGCTTCTGAAATCGTGGAATCTCACTCTTTCATGTCTTTTTGTCTCATCTCTGTTTTTTAAACTTGGGGTCAAAAAAGAGGATTTGTGGTAGTAACAAAAGTCATAACCTCACCTTTTTTTAAGGATATCAAAGTTTGAAAACAGTTATTCAAAGTTTTAGGGACAACTTTAGCAGAAACTTTAGATGTCAAAAGATGACATTCATGATAGTCAGAGGTTTGATGTTTTTTTAAACTTGTAAGGAACACATTTTGATTGACCATTGTACACCTGGCGCAAAGCAGGTGCGCCAGTGGCACAGGTGGCATCGCTGTCTTACACCAAATGTCATTTTTGGCACTAGTGTAAGATAGCAAATCCACTTGCACTGGGCAGGAGGTCTAAGAGAGAAGGCAAAAAGAAGGCGTGGCCTGGCACATTTGCTATCTTGTACCCGGCGCAAATGAAGTCAAATGCCCCTTGCGCTTAGACCAGCCAGAACCTGGTCTAAACGCAATCTCGCACACAAACCTTTCAATTACGTGAGGTTTCCCCTCTCACCTTAATAACAAATAAGGGATTATTGTAATCATAATACCAAATTAATCTCAATGGACAGGAACACAGCTGTCAGATCATTTTTAACAGATCAGTTGTTGACAGCTGGCACAACTTCAGTGTTCGTGTCACCTTTCTTTGTTTGAATTTATTGTAAAACAATGGCTGAAAGAAAAACAGTCCTGCAACCATTTATTACCATATGCATTCCATCCACAATACGAATTTTTCGGTGTGGGAGTGTGAGTGTGCCTAAGTGCGTGCATGATTGGGTGTCTGTGTATGTGCCAGTGTTTGCATGTTTTCTACCAAATGTATAGTAGGAAAGCATATGCCAAGGTATGGAAATGCTTGCTTTTCAAACGAGCTGACTGAAGGTGAAAATTAGCTGAGAGCTCTGTGGCACAATACATTTATTGAGCTTTGTCCATGTCCAGTTAAATAAATAAATAAATAAATCCATATAGGATTTTTCTAGGGATGCACCGATATGGAAATTTTGGCCGATACCGATATCCGATATTAATATTGCTGTTATGGCCGATAGCCGAT
>JAQMCX010000032.1:15372699-15407194 GCA_029814765.1 Acanthurus leucopareius
ATTCTTGTCAACACCTGAGCTTTCAGCAACATCCATTTTGCTTGCAACTCAACCATTTGATTCTGAGTGCCGTGGATCGCGTGACCAAAAGGCGCTTTGTAATAGGATAAGGGAGAAGCCTTGGAGCGCTTGTTTACAACTCTGACACATGCTGCCGGCTCTTGGAAAAAGAAAAATTGACGTAATCTAGAAATTAAATCGCATGTAGGGGTGAATCGACATCGAGGTTCTAAATCAATTAATCGTGCAGGCCTGCTGTGGAAAAACAAAGTGTGTGCTGTTTTCACCCCACTTTTGACCATTCTCTCCTCTCAGCACTGCAGACGGGTAAATCGACAATATGGCTGAACTCTTACTGAATATCCAGTATTGCATTGAAGGTGCAGATGTGAAAGGATGGGGGGAGCCTTCTGTCCTCTTCACTTGTTTACCTTCGTCACTTTCATTTCTCATCTAATACACTGATTTGCTAGCGAGCAGCCAATCAGAGCGATCATTTGCCCAGACAGCCTACCCGCCGACATGCACACACCAGGCTGACACAGGTCACCGACGCTCACCCACAGCCTGATGAGGAGTGATGGTCAACATTTGGCCAAGGTAAACCTGGCTTTACATAGGATGATCAGTGTTTACTGCACTTCAACATCCTGACTACTTTCTGTCATCTGATGAAGTTACCTCCTGCCTCTCTCAGGACCTTCACAACAAGATGCATACCTTTAAGAGAGTTTCATGTTTATCATCTTATTTTCAACATAGTGCTCTAAAAAATAGTCCCCACTTGGATGGTACAGAATGTCTCTGGTCCCCTGTTAAAAAACATGAAATGGCACTCACACTCCTGCATGAGTGTAATCAGTAAGTAATAAACTCATTATTATTGTCAGCAGTTATGTGACAAAGTTTGATAGAAGTACTTTCTGAATTTTTGGTATTTTTCTTTTTTAAAAAATGTTTCTTGCTTTGTTTCCAGAAAGCAAAACAGATACTTTGCAAAAAATTTAGATGAATTTTAATTTATGTGATTGAATTTGCAAGGAAATGCACACAATTTTTAAAATTGTAACAAATTCTTAAATATTTTCCACAATTTTAGCACTATATGTTCTTTCTGATGACTGCCTCCCGTGGTGCATAAAGATTAAAATTTTTTGGTGAACGGTCAGTTTCGAACAAAAATGACAGCTGTGTGATCATGCGGTATTATAACAAATGTAATGAGAGTTTCTATAAATTGAAAGGCACACTACAAATGTTGCATTAATTTCTCCAAGTGATAATAGAAAAGGCAAACAGCCTCTTTAAAAATGTTAAAAAGCTTTAAAGATCCTTCATTGCTGTTTACAATAGGCTGAAGGCCACTTTATAATTAGAATGCAAGTGTATGTTTTATTTAAATTTTACATGTTGAGAAAAGATTTCTTATAATAGTAATGGAATATGTGATGCTTATGCAATAAAAGGAGTTTCTCTTTAAGACAGATTTGTGGAATGCAAGATTTATCCACATAATGTGTATTGCCTGGAGCATTTATATGTGAACAATCTGGATTTTACCCATAGGTCCCTCTTGTACTGTTCGGATCGAAAGAAGAAACTATTGTTTACAGTAATAAATGTATAAAAACAAAGAGGTGAATGGCACAGCAAATTTTGCTTATTAAAGAAAGAGAGTATATTTTATCAAACCCTGCTTAATTTAGGAATTAAAATGATTACCCTGAAAATGCTATAACAGCTACAACAAAGTACTGAAACAGTTTTCAAAACCTAACAAAGGCTGAATATGTTTTTTCCTTCTTTAGAGAATTCCCATAAGAGAAAATTAAAAATAGTGCATTGGTGTACTTTGTCAGTAAATTTTAACCTAAAAAACGTTATCTATGTAATTAAGGCCCAGATGAACTAAATTGTGTTTCTAGTACCACACTCTTTGCTGTTAGTGCATGCAGCTAAGTCACAACTGCTTTGCGGGTGAAACATGAATTTACTTACCCTAATCATTTTTTTGACATTTGTTTTGTATAGACATGTTTAAATGGACGATATAAATGTTACACAGGATAGTAATAGGTTGCATATTATGCAACACAAAGGAGTAACAGGCACTGCAGGCATGGTGCACAGCACTGTAGTAGGCACTCAGTAGATAAAGAATTAGTATGCAGAATAGTAAAAGGTTGCCTGCTTTGCAATGCAAAGTGCAAAGCACTGCAATGCCTGATACTCTTTGCATTGCATGGCAGGCACCCAGTAAGTGAGAATAAGTATGGCTTACTCTAATCAGTGTTGCCTACGTGCTTTGCACATCAGCCACACTGAATTACAACTGTCTGTTGTCCTGTCTTACAGCCCCACAGGACAGGGGTATATAGCAGTTCTCTCTGAGCAACACAGGTCAAAGGACACTATCCCTGCACCTTGGTCCTTTTTTCTCCAGGGATCTCCTTTCAGGTGTAGAGGCAAAGGACACAGTCCTTTTTCTTTGCTCTTTTTTCTCAAACTAGAGGTAGAGCAGGTTGTCTTGTTGAAAGTTTGGTCATTCAATCCCTGACACCTCTACTCTGCATGTCGACGTGTCCTTTGGTAGGATGCTGAACTCCAAATTGCTCCTGATGGCTGTTCCATTGGTGTATAAATGTAAAGGAATGAGTTTCTAATGGTTGACGCTGTGTAGAGAAGCCACCTACCACTTGCTTGAAGTGCTTTTTTTGGTGGTTGAAAGATCATGTTGCAGGCACTTGGAGTTTCATGGCAAACCAGAAATTTAGGCTTTGCCCAGTTCACACTATTTAGCTGTAATTCAAAAGCTCTGCAATTCAACTTTGCAAAAGTTTAGAGGTTACACAGACAAAATTAAAAGCCTATCAGGTTAATTCTTCAGATGGACTTCATGAAAAAAGAATGCTTGGAATGGCAAAATGCAATAAGCATTTAACTAACAACTGGTAATCAAAACTCATTAATATCCAAAAGCTGTTTGTTGTCTTGGGTCACATGATTTGGATGTGAAACATTAGGGCAGGACCAGTCTTTTATTGTTCACTTCTGATCAATGCTCTCCATGTTTTTTTTTGTTGTCATTTCTTTACATTTCATAGATTTCCTCTCCATTGTTGATGGATAGCAAAGTTGGCCTAGCCAGCTTCAGTGCTTTTGTATACTCTTTTTCTTTCTTATGTGACACTCTTATCTTCAACATTTTTGCCTAATATATATGGACTCTCTAGACTCTCTTTGTAAATACCACAACTAAGCATCTTGCATGTGTATGTGATACAGCGCAATTTAAGATCTATACAACTTATTTGCATGCATCAACATATATCACTTTGCTTCACTAAGTTTGTAATTAAGATATCTTTGATTTGTTTTACTTAATGACTGACTGTATTTATGTTTTTATCTGTCTTGTTCTTGAAGTATTACCTCCACATGGACGGGAGAGGGAACTACGAGTTCAAGCCGATCACGGAGGAAACTGTGGAGTTTGGCTCATAATTGGCTGCTCACTTCAGACACAAATGCATTGCTCTAATTAAACCAGTCCATTTAATTTTGTACTTATAACAGGAGTGACAAAACAAGAAAAAAATTTTAATCATTTGTTAATGTCAGCCTTATTTCCTTTGTTTTCTGTTGTTTTGAGCATCACTCTCAATAATCAGTTTGTTCAGTGTAATTATAAAGAATTTGTTAATTAATTATGTCTCCAACTTCTAGGTCATGAAGGTGGAAATACAGTATATTGTTCAATTAATCTCTATACATGCAATCATTGGATATTACAGCCACAGAGTTTAGCCTGTAGAGAAAAGTTAGATACCACAGTGTTCTTTGAGGCATTATGTTCCACAGTAAACTATGTACTGCACAAAAGATACGGAAGTATGCATTCACGACATGATATTTTTTAGATGAACACTCACAAGTGATTTTCCTGGCTATCTTGTAGGCTCCCATTAAATTTTAATTATCAATAGCTGACAGAAGTTGAAAGCAGCAGAGGCTAGCAATCAATGTTTTAAGATAATAACAATGTGTTCTAACAGTAAGCCTGGCTTGACTTGTTTTGAATATTTTAGTGAGATTGTAAATTATCTTGTCACTGCAGAATATTAAACAATTCTTATTTCATTATAATTTAGTGATATAGTAATAAAGTAATTTCAGGAAAATTGTTCTTAAAAAAAAGTCTTGTAGGTCTACTTGCCTCTTCCTCTGTCATTTTTTCAGTTTTTCCCTGGCTCTGTTACTTGAGTCCAAATGATGATAAAAGCCATTAAAATATATTTCACCAAATAATAACAGCTTTTTTATTGGAACAAAGAGATGTATAAATCACTTAAAATAGAAAACAACTTTGATATCTCCAGAAATGATTTAAATCAGTTTCTTTGGAAATATGGCTTAGAAAACTACATAAATTGGGTAAAATTTATTACCTTTAGATTATGTCACCATTAAGTCATGATCACATGATAAAACCCAGAAATCATAGTCAACTATGGTTGCTCTCTGCCTTTAGGGTTGGGAGCTACACGACAAACAGTACTAACTAAACCTGACTACCATTTTAGAGGGAACTCCAAATCCAGTTTTGTGACTGAGTTTGCCACAAGTATGCCCTCATTCATGATGAACCTACAAATAGTTATCTATCCACTCTCTGTTCAGACACTGTAATAGAGCTAGAGAGCTTGAGAGCTCTAATACAGATGGATCATTTCTGAATTCTTCTACTCAAACATTTAATTATGCTTGTTTACCAACCATCAGTTTAGCCTTTTTCTTCCCGTATTTTTTTCATATTAAAATTGAGATTGTAATTGAAGAAATTACACAATTTGAATGTAGTTGTAATTCATATAAAACAATACATAAAGGAAACAAAACACATACACAACTTCCTTGCTTGTAGAGTTAAAACTTGTACTTTTGTACTTGTACTCCAGTCACATGCTCGTTAACCATTCATATTTAATTTTTCCTGGTTGCTAGCTGTGCAGTGTTTCTTTAGGTGGGTGGATTGTGTCAGCCAAACTTTGAAAACACGAGTTCCACACTAAACAGAAAAGAGTTGTTTGTTTTTTTTTATCATTAGACATTTATTCTTACCATAACTATTGGGTGGTTGGATTAAAAATTGTTCTTAAATTTTGAATGATCAGTTTGATCATTTATTTTCTATAAGTTCTATGAAACAGGGAAGTGAATTTGTAATACAGTGTTTAATTGTATTTGTTGAACACTAACTAATACATGAATATTCAGATCTTGTACAAGGCTGTATGCCATTATGTAAAAGCTTCTCTGTTCTGTCACCTTAATGTGTTACTTTATTTAGAAAGTACTAAGAACAAGCCCCACCAGTACTCAGTGGTTTTATATGTATAATAATGCTGTTATGATTAAAGTTAACTTTGCATTAAAAGAAATTGTAGGAGAAATTAATTTCAGGGAGAGATTTTTTTGTTCTTTCCTGTGTGTAGATGTGTATAATAATATAATATATACTTTTGACCTAAGTCATAGTGCATAATATATATAATTACATCAAAAATCCTTCCGACAGGGGACAAAACCCAAGCCCATATTATCTAAGTCTTTACATTTTAGGATGAAAACTTGTGTTAAGGGTAAGAGTTGGGTTTAGGGATGAAGTGGCTATGGTTACTGTCGTTAGGAAAATAAAGACCATTTGCACTATTGTTTCATCATCATCACTAAAATACAGTGTTTTGGTAATAACAGATTGTGTAAAGGCAGTTTGGGTTATAATCAAATACGTGATCGGCCACACTCACTTATATAAATCATTACAGCACTTCAGTTTGGTGTCAGTTGCCACATCTGCCACAAGAGTATGTACACCAATACTGATGCAACTTCTTTACCAAGCTTTTAGTTATAAGTGGGACCCCTTTGGGTTGGGTTCAAATACCTTTGAGAACATTTTTCCAAACAAGTCATTAAGACATGTCCCCAGATTTCTGATTACTGAACAAATACTTATTGAATTATGTACAAGTACTTGCTAAGATTTTTTGGTTGATTGATGGCAGCTATATCTTTAAACCCATCATTAAGCCATGTTTTAATAGAGAGATCCTTTTCTGCTGTATACCCATTTTGTATTAGGGTTAAGTGTTGGGTGAGGGCTTTTCATTTTGCAAACTTTTACCTCCTCCCATTGGTTCTCAATGACTAACAGTTTTCTTTTCTCATAAGAGAGGATTGTCCAATTACATACATGTGCATTGGGAAGACAAGAAGGAAGGACAGAAGAGACATTTAGAGAATAGCTAGGAAACTGGTGTTTTCTATGTAGAATGTTTTTTTTGTTTTTTGCTTTTTTTTACCAGGTTGCAACACCCATTTGATCAAATGTCTGAATTGATTGAAAGGTAATCTGATAAGTCTGTTACAATAAGTTACAGTCATGTTGTAAGTGTAACAGATCTGCCTCTTGAACAGGAATGAATAATAAGTTCTCCTTGTTACACTGCGAATATCCCACCACTGCCACCCTCTTTCTTCTGCCTAAAGTGCATAAAGAACCTATTGGGCTACAACATCACTCTCTGCTGAACAAAGCTGAGGCCTACATGGAACAGCTTGAGCCTGCGAAGAGACAAAAGGACAGAGAGACAGAGAGATGCTGCCAAAATAATTGAGTCATACAAAATCACACCTGGGAGCACAACCTGCTTTGAATTACCTTTTGATTTCCCCATTTTGTTTTATTCATTCAGTCTAAGCAACAATTCCTAACACAATTGACCAATCACAGAATGTGTTCACTGATATATCACATTAGTTAGCAATCTAAGTTGACCTGCAGAAAGCAGACATGGGCTGCCTATTTTCTTCAGCAAAGAGAATGATAACTGAAACATTCCACTCGTTTAAGACTGAGCAAAAAACATACTGTGTATGTGGACCAGAGCACAGGAGCTCACTGATGGACTTCGCTACGATCTCTACCGCGAGCAAGCACAAGTAAGGGGCTTTTGTCTGGGCAGAGACAGCTTAGTTAAAGTCCATGTAAAGGAAATTCCATATTTTGTTTCAAAATATTATCACATAAAAACTGATTGTTGAAGATGTGAGAAAACCCATGTCTATATAGTACTGAATTTTAGAGTCAGACCAATAAACTGTTTCATACCATTTTAGTATTTTAAGTTGTTTTGGGTAATTCTTAACTGGTGGCTCAGTGATGCACTGCAGCTTCCTTTAGGGCTGTAGCATTATAAATATTACAAGCCTCAGTGGTTATTTCACTCATTGTCAGGTCATTAAGCTCTCACACTAGTTGTTTTTTTTCCCTAGCCAGCTATGCCTTTGTATCATAAATTCATCTTTCCTGGTTGCATGAATTTTCAGACTACCTTTATTAAATTTTCCAAGGGGAGGGTTGAGTTAAAATAAAAGGGGGTTCAATTTTGTCAAGAGCCTCATAGAAGAAGAGCTGAGCATCACCATCAACACTCACCTCTGCAGTAACCATGTCATGGCAGGGAGTTTTACAAACTTATGGTACATCAGAGACAGTTTGAGTTTCACGGACAAACTACTGCTGCTAGCGCCATGGGCCATGCCAACCATCACCCTGCTGGGACTTTATCTTCCTGTCCCGCTGACATCTGGTACCATTGTCCATGCTACCAGCCAATCAGTCCGTGTAAGTGTCCTCTGAATCAGATTCAGGCTCTAATGGTTCAACTAGGTGGGGTTGTACCAGTCCAATTTAGCAGTTGGGGGCACCTGTGTTTCAGACCGTGGTGTTCTATTGACAGTTCAGAGTGGCAGCGGCTTTAAGATTTGATGTGGTCTGTGCTGCTTCAGGGAATATGTACTGAGCGTTTCAGAGCAGAAAATGCTTATTTTTCCATGATTTGGAAAGCTTATTTTACATACTTGACATGTTTTAAGTTAATTAGTTTTCACTGGGTCGATAATAATACATCTCTCTGTCTGTAATAAAACATCCCTTTGTAGTATGACAAACTCAGAATACATTCTCAGTATTACTAAACATGGACTTTAAGTGTGTGTAATCTCAAAAACCTGTTGGAATTTAATAAATTGTAGAGCTGATGGACCACTTAGCAGCACATCAGTCATCTTAAACTCTCAGGTGACATAGCCACTGACATGGTCATTTCAGCTATCTTGCTTTCTCTTCTTATCCCCCCTCACCTGCACACACACATACATGTGTGTGTCACATGCTTGCTTGCCACTGTTACTTCTTTAGTGTAGTTGCTTGTTGTATCTGCTTGGGTTATGTTGAAGAAAAATCCTGAAAGTCCAGTTTAGGGTTTGCTGAAATGGTGTGAGTTTTATTGAAGTATGCCAGCAAACTGGTGAACTGACTGACAGAGAGCAGGTCTGTGTCTGTGAGCTGACCCTGAGCAAATGACTTACAAGCGTTTATATACAGAGAAGCAGATAATGCTAGACAAAATGAACAGGTGCAGGAAGGGGCATATACCTAATTAGGTTAAGGGAATCAACAAGAAACAAAAGACAGGGTGTGGCATTTGCATTCAGACATCCAGGATGACAGGATCAAGGGGTCAGATTAGGAGGTGTCAGCAAAAGGGAAGTGACACACAGCTGGCATGAACCGATGGATGGTTGATGTACTCAATACGTCATTTGACTACATCAAAATCAAAGGTTCACACCGGTAGGGGTGGAAGTTCGTAGACGTCACTTAATTTCAATACATTTCTTCATCAAACCCCACCTCACTGTTCAGCAGCCAATTGTTGTGATGTGTTGAGTTGTTGGGTTAAGAGACAGAGACAGAGAGCCACAACAAAAGAAATGGTATTAATAACCATAACTACTATTTGATTAGCCAGAAACTGAAGTCTTCATCCTAAAGTTTAATTGTTGATGCTATGGGGCTGCATTTTTCCCCATTGGGATGGCAAGCCGCTACACTCTGACAGTGTGAACAGAGTGATATCCCCATTAGATAAGTGATGCATGACCACACACATGCACACACACAAACACGTGCATAAATGACGTGAGCACATAAACAAAACTACAAAACATGACAATCACTCAGCATACTTTATATTGTGGTCTTTATTGTAGAGATGACTGAATGGCAATAAAATCAACTCAGTGTCACTGTCTTGAGTGAAAAAGTACCATGTCCCCATGAGTCATTAGTTTGACAAAATAATTTGCATTTATGGTCCATTTAAAAGCTTTCAATAGGCTTTCATCTGCACATCATGACATTGTGGTTTTCTTTCTTTTTTAAAAACCTTGACTTGGTTTAGAAAAAAGAAGGTAGCAATTTAATATTTAATTTAAATAACTATTTTCAACTTGAACTAATTCACCATTATTAACAGAAATGAAATAAGCTGACAATAAAGAAAAACACAATTGGAGTGATGTTCTCAGATCGTCTCCTTAAAAAAGATCAAGTTATTGTTGCCAGAAAAACATTGGAAATTCACCTGTTGTCTCATTAAAAAGATGTTATTTTCATGCTAAAAACATACATCTTTGTTCAGCATGAAATGCCTGTAAAAAAAAAAACAACCTTAATGGGTGGTAAAATAACCCCAGCTGAAACATTTAAGCCTGATGTAGTCTGGAACAGTGACAGCTTTTGGCACAAGACATATAGGCAGTTGTCTACAGAACCACATGCTGGAGGGGCACTGCAGGTCATCCTCCAAAAAATAGTAGTTTTCTATGTTTTTGTTTTTGCACATTCTGGTTCCATTGTTTACAGGAAACCAAATCTTGCCAAGGACACCAAAAAGGTTAAAGCCGGCCCCGGGGCCTGTATAAGGGAGCAGGTTTAGTGAAAACCCTTGGGCCTGTTAACCCTGAAATGAAGGAAACTCTGGGATTTTCGTTTCATAAAGAAAGGTAAGTCAGGCCTGAGAATGAGGGTGAACTGCAGCCTGTTTAAGAGAAAGAGGTAACTTAGGCTCTACGTCTGTGAACCTAGCCTGGTCGGGAGCAAGTTCTTTTCAATTAACTCCCGTTTCTCTCTGTCCCCTTGCTCTTATAGAGAAAGAAACACTGTTTCACTTTCTCATTCATTTTTTTCAGTCGGTATCGCACATTTTACCGGAGGTTTACCGTCTGTCTGAATAAAAAATCAGGCCTTAAATAGCTTTGTCTGTTTGGCATACTACAGAAAACATACTTCTTTGTTGAGCATGGTATGTCCTTTTGTTGAGGTTCCTGCAGATGAAGAGGCTGCATTACTCAGGGAGCTTGACCTATTTAGGTTACATCAGATGATTAATTGACGGCTTTTGTTTTACCCCGTATTATTTTCGTCGCTCAGGTAGTAAGAGGCCGGAGTTTCTTGGGTTTTGTGAGTGAAAGGTTGTAGTGTGACATCAGTGCACAGCTGTTACTAGTTGCAGCAGCGCCTGGTGAATGAATACTCAGCTAATTGTTCGGGAGTAACATCGACGACGGTAAGTGTATTTTGAGTCGCCTTAAAGAAGCCGTCTGTTGTTCGCAGTCGCCAGGTTAAATGAAAGTTACAGTGAATTCAGCAGTCCAGTGCAGCCACTGTAAGTTACTGTTGTTTCCGTCCCTGTTGGGTTTTGATGCGGACTCCTTCGGGGGGATTTGTGGTGTGAACATGGTTGGAGCTGTTAGCTCGGGAGCACAGGCGACCACTGCAGGCGAAGTGGCCAGATGATGGTTGCTTTGCCGAGTTTGCGGTAGCTATCAATTCAATTCAATTCAATTCAGTTCCTTTCAATTCAATTCAGAGAATTTTGTTTTTCCGTTAGGAACTTGATTTGTGCCAGAGCATCTGTGCGTATACTGTACATACAATTCACGTACCCAACAACATAAAAATAAACACAGACAGCATACCATACACACAACACATCCAACATACCAGAGATATAAGTCTGATGGATGTGGGCATGAAACTTGACATGGCTCTCTTGGTCCTAAAAGTTAGTGACCTGTGTCTCTGGCCTGAGGGGAACAGACTGTGTTGGCTGTGCAGTGTGTGAGTGGTGTCTGAGGCTATCTGTGTTCCTTTTAGTGTTGTCCTTCTGTTGTAGATGCTGATTAGTGGTTCTTGCTCCAGTCCAATTATTTTTACTGCTCATTGTTATGATTTTGTTTAGTGGATTGCGATGGATGGTGGATAGGGACCCAAACCAGGTTGAGATGTTGAAGGTAATGACTGATTCAATGAAAAATTTGTAGAAAGTTGTCAGAACTGACAGGTGAACCTGACGTTTGCAGTTTCCTTAGGAAAAAGAGGCGCTGTTGACATTTGGAGAAGATGCTTTCACTGTTTGGTTGGAAGGTGAGTTTGTGATCAATGGTTGTCCCGAGGTATTTGAATGACTCAACTTTCTCTAATGCCTGATTGTTGACTGACAGAGTGGGAATGATGGGGGGATGTTTGCGAAAGTCCACAACCAATTCCTTAGCTTTAGAGGAATTGAGCTCAAAGCAGTTCTGCCTGTACCACTCTGCAAAACTGTCCATCTCACCCTGTAAGTCTCCCTGGGAGTTGGTGGTGTCAATGATCACAGTGTCATCAGAGTATTTAATATATGTGATACCTGGGTTTGTGCTCTAACAGTCGTTTGTATATAATGTGTACAGAACCGGTGAAATTACAGAGCCTTGAGGGACTCCTGTGGAGACTGTTCTTGATGAGCTGAGGTGGCCATTGACCCGGACCCTCTGGTGTCTGTCAGTCAGGAATGAGAGGATCCAGAGAATCAGATGTGGATTGACAGCCATCTGGAGAAGTCTTCATCCCATCAGTTGAGGTTGCACAGTATTGAAAGTGCTGGAGAAGTCCACAAAGACCATTCTGATGAGTGACTTGGGCTTCTCAAGATGGGTGTAAGCGCTATGCAGCAGGATTAGTATGGCATCATCCACATCCCTGTGCTGCTTGTGTGCAAACTGAAGGGGGTCAGCATGCATACTGACCTCTTCTTGAAGCTGGGAAAGAATGAGCCTTTCAAACCCTTTCATGACCAAAGATGTTAATGCTACGGGCCACTAGTCATTGTCACAGGTGGGTTTGCTCTTTTTGGCTATGGGACAGATGATATACATGCGTAAATACCCACTGCAATTAGCATCTGAAGACTAGGGGGGAGTTTAGCTAGTTTTCTGTTAAGTAGTTAGGGAGACGGGGCCACAATGATGTCCAGGCTGTGCGAGGGTGTGGCTGTTCGAGCTCTGCTTGCTGTGTTTTTTTGCGTTAGGTGAGTAGCCGGTTGTACGTGTGAATGTCTATGTGTAGTGAGTGCTAGTGGACAATGGCCAGTGTAGAAGAGTTTTTGAGAGCCCCATCAGAGGAGCTGCTGGAGTGCCGCTCACGTGAGCAACTGGTTTGTATTGCAGAGCAATTTAAATTAGATGTTGGTGACAAAAGGATGAAAGAAAACATCAGAAGTATCGTTAAAGCTAATCTGACTGGATATTTTCAGATCAAAGATGCAGGCTGTCGGTTCTGTGGTGGACAGTGAGGGGTCTGGAGATGGTGATGAAGGGTTGATCTTTGAACAGAGGAGGGAACTGTTGCTGCTGCAGACAGAGATGGAGAAGCTGGCAGAGGAGAAATTGAGGAGAAAGGCTGAAATTTAAAGGTTGGAGATGGAGGAGTGTAGGTTTAGCTTACCTGCAAGGGGTGCGATTCATGCCTCTGACTTCTCTAGTGGATCTGCTTCTTTTGATGTCGCCAGTAATCTGCGGTTAGTTCCTCAGTTCAATGAGTGGGATCCAGATACTTTCTTTTCATTGTTTGAGTGCATAGCAGAGAGCAGGGAGTGGTCTGATTCTGATCGCACATTGTTACTGCGGTGTGTGTTAACAGGTAAGACACAGGAGGCTTACTCTGCTCTGACAGTGGCAGAAAGCAAGTATTATTTAACTGTTAAATCTGCTGTGTTACGAGTTAGTCCCTGAGGCATATCGCCAGAAGTTCAGGAGAAATCTAGCAAGCAGAGTCATGTTGAGTTTGCTAGAGATCTGTTCACCTTTTTCAGTCGGTGGTGCAGTGCCTTAAAGGTCGACACTTATGCTGCATTATGCGATCTAATTGTTTTGGAACAATTTAAAAACTCTAGTCATATCGCGGTTTATATCAGTGAGCATAAAGTAAAGACTGCTACTGTGACTACAGAGTCCCAGATGGAGGTGGTATGTATTGTGCTTCAGGTAAATGGGAGAAGAAAACTCATTCATATCTTGGTAAATCTGAGCGTGCTGCACAAGGTCAGAAGCAGTTTGACTCTTCAAAAGTATGTAACTTCTGCAAGGGTAAAGGGCATTGGAAAGCTAACTGTCCCAAAGCCATGGCTAAAAAGAGGAATAGTCTTGGTCAAGTGAACTCTGGTGTTTTTTCTGTGTCTGTGGAACCTGTCCCTATGGTCTCTGTCCCTCGGCAGGTGAATTCTGGAGAAGAATCATGCAGGTTGGGGAAGCCTGACTTCTCTGCCTTTTGTGTCGGATGGCTATGTGTCAGTGGTGGGAGGTAACGGTGTGCCTGTAAAAATTTTGAGAGACACTGCAGTATACAATTCTTATATTTTGAGCTTTATGCTACCATTTTCTGATGACTCTCACACTTTGTCTTAATGCGGGGTATGGGATGAGATGTCATGCCTGTTTCTCTGCATTCTGTTGTCCTTAATTGTGGTTTGGTGCAGGGTAAGGTAGCCATGGGGGTCCGTCCTGCACCGCCGATTGAAGGTGTGGATGTCATCCTGGGTAACGGTCTGGCTGGCAGGCAGGTGTGGGCTGCGGGTCCACCCCCTCCTATAGTGTCATCTTCACCCACTGTGACTAGTAATCCAGATAAGAATGCTCAATATTTATAAGTGTTCACAGCTTGCGCAGTCACACGGGCTATGAGTCCTGTCACCCATTGCGCTCAGGGGGAACCTGAGCAGGGTGAAGAGGAGGTGAGTGAAGTGGATACTGTTGTTGTTCCTGACTCACTGTTGTCTGTATCTCACAGTGAACTAGTGTCGGAGCACAAAGCTGATCCTTCCCTTAAACCACTGTTTGAAGCGGTTCTCTCCATTGAAGAGGGGAAGAGTGCAGCTAGTGGTTATCTGTTGCAAGGTGACCTCTTGGTGAGGAAATGGTTGCCACAGGGGGAAGTCTTCATTGGTAAGGCAGTGTTTCAGATGGTGGTTCCTGCGAAATTTCGTGATGAGGTCTTCTGGGCATTCATAAAACATATAATTACATTTTATGATATTTCTTTTGGCCTCGGTTGAAGAGAGACGTGTCCCAGTATATTAAATCATGTCACACATGTCAGATGACAGGTAAGCCCAATCAGAGCATTAAACCTGCTCCACTGTCCCCTATTCCAACGATGGCACAACCCTTTGAGCATCTGATCATCGACTGTGTCAGTCCTTTACCTCGTTCAAAAGCTGGTAGTACCTACTTACTCACTTTAATGTGTCAAAGCATGTGTTATCCAGCTGTTTATCCACTGCGCCCCATCACCACCAAGTCAGTAGTAAAAGCACTGAGACAATTTATTTCCATTTTTGGGATCCCAAGGGTGATTCAGAGTGATCAGGGCTCAAATTTTTCATCAAAATTACTTGCACAGGTCTTGAAGAGGTTAAAGGTTCAACATAACCAGTCCTCCGCCTATCATGCACAGAGTCAGGGAGCGCTTGAGAGGTTTCATCAGACCCTTAAGTCCCTGTTGCATAGTTACTGTGTCAAGTTGAATCAGGACTGGGAGGAAGGGCTACCGTGGCTTCTGTTAGCTGCTCAAGAGGTGGTGCAGGAAAGCACAGGTTTTAGCCCTAATGAGCTTGTTTTTGGCCATACTGTCCGTGGGCCACTCACACTGCTGCATGATGCAGTTACACCATCAGAACCCCCTGGTAATTTTCTCGAGTATTTAAATGGTTTCCGGCATCATTTGTGCTCAGCTGGAGAGCTAGCTAAAAATAGAGAAAATGAAGCATCTTTTTGATTGGAAAGCGGAGGAGCAGGTGTTTAGTCCTGGAGATCAGGTTCTTGCTCTGTTGCCCTTGGCACCGTTCCAAGCAAAATTTTCTGGTCCTTTCACTGTGTTGCACCAAGTGTCTTACCAAAATTATCTGCTGTCCATGCCAAATTGTAGAAAAGCTACTCAACTCTGCCCTGTCAATCTGCTGAAACCTTATTATGCTCGTGACTCTAGACCTCTCTCTGTGGTGGTAGTGGTGGAGAGTAAACTCTCTGCAGGGGAGGATGATGGGGTAACAGCACTGGATGAAAGCTCATTGCGTGGCAGATTGAAAAACTCCGAAAAACATTAGGTAAACTTTGTTGGGTCATTTGTCTGTGGAAAGAAGTGCTGAGTTGTCTACTCTCATCCGTAGCTCTCCTGGTTTGTTTGGTGATACACCAAGCAGAACTCATCTGATAGAGCATGACATCGATGTTGGCGACGCGCAGCCCATCCGTCTTCGTTTTTACCATTGAAGAGAAGTGCAAGGTAATGGATGCAGAAATTCAGTACATGCTTGAGAATGTCATTGCAGAGCGCTCATCTTCAAGCTGGGCATCACCCCGTTTACTTGACGAGAAGTCTGACAAAAGTCCCAAGTTTTGTACAGATTATAATAAGTTAAATGTGGTGACTAAATCAGATGTGCAACCTTTGCCTCAAATCGAGTTTTGCATTGATCAGGTTGGTTCTGCTCAATGTGTCAGTTAATTTGACCATTTAAAAGGATACTGGCAAGTTCCACTGACTCAGAGAGCGAAAGAGATCTCTGCCTTTATTACGCCTTCTGGGTTATTTTCTTATACCATCACGAGTTTTGGACTACGAAATGCACCTTCAACTTTCCAGCATCTCATGAACATGGTCTTGTCAGGGTTGGAAGGTTGTATAGTTTACCTGGATGATGTCGTGATTTATATTGATACGTGGGAGGAACATCTGGCAAGTATTTAAAAAACTATTTGATCGTCTGAGTGATGCTCACCTGAAAATAAACCTGGCTAAGTGTGAGTTTGCTAAAGCCACTGTAATCTACCTGGGGAAAGCAGTGGGACAGGGGAAGGTGTGTGCAGTCCAGTCCAAAGTCAATGCTATTCACAAATATCCAGTTCCCACCATGAAGAAAGAGCTGCAGCGTTTCCTTGGTTTAGTCAGGTACTACCGCAGTTTTTGTAGGAACTTTTCAACTATGGTAGCTCCTTGACTGATTTGTTAAAGGGAACTGCTCGCTTTGTCTGGTCAGCCTCTTGTAAGCTGGCTTTTGAAAATGTAAAATCTGTCGTGTTCTTCTCGTGTTCTCGCAGCTCCCTGCGTGGATCAACCTTTCAAGTTGCATGTAGATGCAAGTGATGTGGGGGCAGGAGCAGTGTTGCTACAGTCAGATAGTTGTGGTGTGGATCGTCCTGTGAGTTTTTATTCCAAGAAGTTTAACTCGTTCCAGTTGAATTACTCTGTAATTGAGAAAGAGTCCCTTGCACTTATCTGGGCATTACAGCATTTTGATGTGTATGTTGGCTCGAGTGTCCCTCTGGTTGTGTACACGGTTCACAACCTGATAACTTTTCTTAACACAGTACACTGCCCAATTCGCAGGTTGAAGCAATGGATGCTGTATTTGCAGCCCTATTGCTCAGATATCCGCCATATCAAAGGCTCAGATAATGTTGTGGCTGATGCCTTGTCGAGAGCTCCTTGCTCTTAAGTCTGACTGACATATTAACCCTTTTGGTCTTCCATGTCTCTAGGTGTCACTCTTAAATGCTTCTCCAGGCACTGGAGTTGCTGAGTAGGCAGGTTAGGGGCTGGTTGGCTGGCTGAGGATCCAACCAACGATAAACGGTCAGTATGTATTTTGGCATAGGTTTAAGTGTAAGTACAGTGAAAATTTATAGTTTAAGATGTTAAAAAAAAAGGTACAAGTGAATATCTTGCACATTTGTTTATTACAGTGTTAAGTTTAATAGCTATTGCTGGTGTTCCTGTTGGAACCCCTTTTTATGTGTGTGTGTGTGGGGTGTGGGGTAGGGGGGTGACCCCTCCATACTACTAGGTGGGTGCTCACTTGCTTTCCTCTCTTTTCTTTTTTCAGGCTTCAATCAAGGCAAGGCCGTCATTGAGGTGATTAGCTGCACCTGAGCCCGTGTGGTTGAATACCCTCCCCTTCCCCTTGATTCTCTCTCATTCCATCTGCTCACCCATGCTATACATGCGAGCCTCGTGGCGCAGCTATTTTGTTTTGCTTTGTGCACCCACACACTCACGGACCTACACGACTGATTACTGACACTGACGTGCATTTATCTCTAAATTGTAACACATAGTAATGAGTAATTAAGCTGTACTGTATTTCTTCACAATCTGTTAACCTATCTGCATAATCTTATCTGTCCTCAGATCATCAGCCATCATGGACGTGCTTTACATCCGAGCAGGTGCTTTGTGTTGCATAATGCTGTTTACAAATGGGAGTTTTCTGTACTTGTAATGTAAACACTCAATAAGGCCGTTTTTCACACTTTTATAGTATTTTCTGGGCAATAATAGGCCTATTCACTTAGTTTGATATGTCAACTATGAATAAAGTGAGGTGCCACCATAAGCCTATTACACCTAAGCCTGTTTTTATATTTAATTTTAAGTTGATCCAAGTCTATTTTTCACCTGCCAAATTTCGGCTAAATAAAAAGAATTTTTAGGTTCAATACAGTACCACAAACTTTCACCAGAAATATCAATGTGATTAAATCTCAAATTAAGAGACTATCTTCAAATGTATGCGTTTACCAGTGTAGCAATTTTCTCCCATGCCAATCGTCTCTCTTTTGATGCTGCAACAGTGTTTTTATTTGTTTTTCTAAAAATGTGTTCATACTTGCCTACCTGCCTACATGCATGAATATTTCTAATTCCAGAGGGGTAAAGTGGGCAACCTTTTTTTGTCAACTGGTCCCATGGTGAATCGCAGTATTGGGGCTCCATTTATGTGGGCCTTCTAAAGTCGTGGTGCATGCACTTAACTCAGAATGAATTTACTCTGAGTTAACTAAACTAACTCAAATCAGCTGCTTTGAAACTTGAAACTCAGATTTTCAAAACTGAGGGAAAATCAACTCAAAGTTCAAGGATAGACTCTGAGTTTGTTGAACCTCCTTTGTGAACGGGAGGTCTGGAACACTGGTGCCCTGCTTCACTGTCCTGTTGCCAATTGCATGCGCTACAACCATCCCCTCCACTGTTCTGGTGTGAAAATTATATAGGCCTACATAAATTAACATGTATGTCATGTTGATTTGAACTGTTTAAGTGTGTATATGCAAAAAAATAAACTGTCAACATGTTTTGTGGCAACCAAACTGCAAGACCAGATATTCTATATGAAAATATGCACTTGGCGTGACTGCAGTTCTAAATACATGATGACTGCATAACACTAAGATTTTTTTGTCACAATACAACCCCAACTTCATACAAGTCAACCACTGATCTCTCCCTATGTACAGGTCAGTTATTTTTTGTTATTTTCAGCTTTCAACCATCATGAGTAACAAAACTTGAAAAATAACATCTGATTCTGAAAATAAGCATATTCCACCTTTTGTACAGAGCAGCTCCATGGCTTGTCTGCTTGTGACTCAAATACTGAGGTAATTAGAGTATGCAGAGTTATCATCCATCTCACAGTGTTTCATTTGGATATCCTTACAAAAAGATGTCCTCAGGCAGCAAACAGCAGGTTTTCAGCTGATGGCAGCTTAGCACCACATTATGAATATGCCTCCTGCACTGCTTTTATAAGCATGGCCTTGCCTTCACTAGCTCTGTTGTGGATATGATAATGCGTTCAATAACATGGTTTTCTGATTCAGATTATATTTTCTCCCGAAACAATCAGGGATACTATTTCTCTTTTCTTCCTGTTCCCCAAAAACGTTGAGTTGTTTTCACTGTGAAACAAAATAGCCCATTTTCAGACAAGCTGTTGAGTGCTTGAGGTAATGCTCTCATATTCAAAATCACCTGCACTGCAAGTAAAAGCCTTAGATAAGAAAAAAAAGGGAAAAAAAAGAAGAAATTCTCAAGTGGGATATCTAGCTGGCAGAATCCATTTGGAGTGAGCAAGCAATTGCTGTTCATTGACATGGCAATGTCTTAAGCTTGGTTGGTGAATGAATATTTTTGCAAATATATTGCATGATTTTACAGTAGAGGGCCTGCAGAAGATGCAAACACAGTAAAAAGCAAGACAATAATCTTACAAAAAAAGCATGGTATGTGACTGTGATCAGCTTTTATTTATTTTTTTTTTTTGGAGCCCAGACAAATTTTCAGTATCATGTAGGATGCATTACAAAACGAAGAGTGAAGGAATAAAACTCATCCACTGCAGAAACTGTGGTGTAATGGCTTCATACAGCATATCATTCTGAAAGCAGGATGCTGAAGTAGTTTAGTGTTTGTTTCGTCTTTTCTGCTGTGGCGTCTGCAAAAAGTAAACCTATGCAGACACAGTGTGCATTCTTAAATGAAGAGATACTATGTAACTAAAAGCTTATTAGCTCATCAAAGGCTTTTGGAGCTCCCCCACTTCTCTGCTTGCTAAGCTCAAAGTGTCAATGTTAGCAAAAAGGATCTCATTAATTTTTGGTGGATGAAGAACAGTAGCCACTACTCCAGAGTAAACAGCAAGGTTTTAATAATAATGGGTTGACAGCTGGGGCTCTTTGTCTCTCTCACTGTTAGCAGTCCTCTAACAGCATAATAAGAGGTGTGTTGGTGTTGTGCTCACCAGAGGAGAGGAGGATAGACTGTGGAAAGGTAAGAGAGGCACCGCAAGGAGTCCTTAGATGAGAATGAATCCTAAGGAAAATAAAGAAAGAATGAAAGAGATCACTTCTCAGACATCCCTGAAAAAGTAGACAAATTTAGGCAATTCGCTGATTTACAGTTACTGAGCAAGGAGACTCAGAGTTATAAACTACGAGGTAATAATACACCTTGTCTTGTGAGCCTCCATTACAGTGTGAAGGATCAAGACACACTGTATTTATATGCAAGTGAGCTAGGCTACACTTCACTTTGATTCCTGGATCATCAAAATACTCCGATCATGAGCGCAGTAGCACTTTTGGTCTATGGCACTGGATACCCATAAAACTTGGTCACACACGCACACACGCACACGCACACATACACACACACCCACATACACACACACACACACACACACACACACACACACACACACACATATACACATATATACAGTATATACATACACACACAAATATATATACATACATACACCCACACACACATATATATATATATATATATATAAAGCGAGAGAGTTTTTTATTTTTTTTCTAAAACATAAAGAATAAGAACATTAATTTTTGAAAAAGTTTAATCTTGCCTGTTACAGACAAAGTAGTTAGTCAAAAGTCAGAAGAGAAGTCAGAAAACTTGGGTTAGAAGAGAATTCCACATCCTTTATAAGCCCTCATAGTAGGGACAATATGGAGAAACCCATTCACCTGTTCTTTTGATGGTAAGGCTAATGTAATTGCTTAGGTTTAGTGGGTGTAATGAACAAAGTACATAGATATTATTTAACCCCTTTTATGCTGACAGTCAGAGGTCCTCATCAGAGTTCTTCTCATTCCCATGTAAATTAATCTGTTCGCTCAATTTGGTGATCAGTTAGCTCTAAGTATCAATGTGATGGCACAGACATCTGCATCAATCTTCTTTTTTTAATCATGTGACCCCTGTCAAGCTTCAGAAGAACAAGAGTACTGGACAATTATTAGCATGTGCTCAGAAACTAAATAAAGGCAGGACAAGTTAACATCTTGATCAAATTCACTTTAATCAGATAAATTATGTGCAATAAAAGGCAAAAACTCCTGAAAGTCATTCCTCATTCAGTGAGAATCCCTCTCTGTGGAGATCACAAGCCAACATATATATTTCAGGATTCATCTGGGCTCCTCTGCTGCTAAATAAATGTCCCCTATAATCTATCAGGGCCCTGGCAATGGAGTAGATGTGGCTGTGTGCATTTTATCATCCTGGTAATAGTTCATGTTGACACACATTGTCTTTGAGAGGATGGAATAGTGATAGGTATTCTGCCTTATTAATGGTTTCTAATAAAGACAGACATTTATCAGGCCTTATACGGCACTGTCAGATGAGGCAGGTTTCACCCACACACAAACACACACACACAAACACACACACACAAACACACAAACAAACCAACGTTTACGCACACATGGAAGACAATCTCTTTATCTACCCACACCTAAAAAAAATGGCTTATTTTGGAACAAAGATCTTACTGTTATTTTCTTTAAGTGTGTGTTAGAAATTGATTGGTACACATGATATCATTTGGTTGTATGTGTGTAAAAACAATATCATTTCTTAACAGGGCAGGTCACCACCCATGGGTGTTCAGAAAACATTTGAGGGTGATAGAAGCAATAGTTTTAGAAGGGGTCATTGAGGTGTTCTTTGGGTGTATATTCAGGTGATTTTACACTAAAGAATCATAACAAGATGGGTTTAAAATCTCAACTACTTGCAAAATAATGTAATTTGCAACACTGTAAAAAAGACTGCCTCTAAAACTATTACAACAAGATTAAATGCTGTCCAACAACTTTTTGCTTCAGTGTTCTATAAAAATATGCAGCATTGTTCAGCAATTCTGATTTGCTGCTGTTTTTGATCAACAAGAAGACCAAACTCTTTAAAACTCATAAATTTCTGTTTATATGCATATTATAAAATCAGTCCCTGCAATATGGCATGTACAGAAAAATATTATCTGTGGCAGGTAAAAAAGTTGACACGAACGGTCACAATGAGAAAGATTTTTCTTGTGTTAAAAAATAAAGTCTTTTTAAAATCAGTTCTTAAGTTAAGAAGAGTAATGATTAAGAGAACTATGATCATGTGACATAATCCAAATTACAACAGACCTACTGGTAACTCAATGATTTTAAAGCCTTTTAAGGATTCCAAACAGCACACAAACAACCAAAAGAATCTACAAAACGAGTGGGTGGAAGAAAGGTTTAGTGACCTGCAACAATAGCAGGTGAGAAAAAAACTTTCAAACCATGTGTGGGGTATGTGGGGTCTTTTTTAATCACTTGGGAAATTATGATAGGCCCTTAATGGCCCTGTTTATAAAATGCATTAACAGAGGTTTATATTAGATTGGTGGCATTCAGATACCAAGTGCCAATCCTTAATGCTTTGTGTAGATGTACTTAAATGCTTGCATGCAGGCAACATCATAATAAAGCACAAAATGCTGGCAAACACTCTAAACATTGTCACATCTTTAGAGGTGGATGGTAGCGACTGGACCACAAGTGAGACCCAGGGCTGTATCGTACACACGGTACAAAGCTGGTGTGACAACAGGTGGCATTGCTATCCTACACTTGACGCAAATGTCCTTTTTGCTACTAATGTAAGATAGCAATTCCCAGAGCCGGCCCTACCCAAGGTGCTGCTCTAGGCGAGATTTTATTGGGGGGGGCGGCTTTGGAGGCACTCCGAGCTACGCACGTAGCGAACGGTGGCTCAAAAACGTTAGTCATGTCTTCTTACTAATGTAGGAGTTTTAAGTTCTTTGTCCAGAAATAAGGTTTTCACCAGGGTTAGGGTTAGGCCAAAGAAACACCCATGAAACACCCATGAATTGATGAGGGGATTGTACACAGCTGATAGGATTATCCCGCTGTGCACCAGTGGCGTAGGGGGCGGGAAAGTGCAGAATACCTCTGCTGATCCTGGAGCAAGAGGGCAAAGGTTGAACTGGACACTCTCCTGAATAAATTAAAACCTGTGTGCCACATGCCTTACACTTGTGTCAGGCACAAGTGTAAGATAGAGCCCCCAGTCTCAGGGCCGAAGAGTCGGTGCAGTGAAAGCTAGACAACTACCGCTGCAACCACAATCTATGAGGCAATCTATGAGGCAATCTATGAGGGAGTCTACTGGTGTTCTTCTTCTTGCCTTCCCAGATATGGTACTCTGAAGAGCTTTGTGAACAATGCTGCCCCTGCTGGTTCAAAATGGCACGGAAACAAGGTATGGATTGTTGTTTGCATGTGAGGTGGAAGAGGGAGTTCCAAGAAGGTCGTCACTGAGATGTGATTGTTAATGCATAATGTGGACACATGTACTGCACTGCAGTCACTCGATATCCGAAATGCCCTGAAACGGATATAAACCCCTGTTAATGCATCGTGTAAACATCCTCAATGATATTCCAACTGTCAAGTTTTTTTTTTTTTTTGGTACTTAATGACATATTGATACAGTGATAATTAGCATTGATATTCAAGAAGGGCAGTTAGCACACAATTTGTTCGATGATGTTCTTTGATGACCATCTTCTAATAAACTAACAAGCATAATCACAATGGCTTAGTCCACTGTTAAGTGTATGAGCATGACTCACCCAGATCTCTGTCCAAACTTTCAGTGATCAAGTTGTAACAGGAGTATTATAATTGCCAGGTTTTAACAAGGAAGGATATGGTGTGAAATAAAAAATAAAGATCTGTCCTTATTCTGGCTGTCACATGTCCAAGAATGTTTTAAGAGTTTAAAGTTAAATTAAGGGAGTATTTTAAAGTCTGATTCTCTTTGCTAAATGTTGCAACTGTCCTTGGGCTTAAGGATCCCAGGGCCCTAGGTACATGTTGCCCTAGCAGTTATCCACCTCTGCAGTTCCCAAATGATTATTTTGGTCTCTTTGGTGTAGAGTAGAGTAGAAGC
This sequence comes from Acanthurus leucopareius, assembly GCA_029814765.1. Lineage (NCBI taxonomy): Eukaryota > Metazoa > Chordata > Actinopteri > Acanthuriformes > Acanthuridae > Acanthurus > Acanthurus leucopareius. Next base: position 15,396,527 of record JAQMCX010000032.1, read on the forward strand.
CCTGCTTTACACCCACCAGAGAGGAAATTGCGTCATTTCAAAGTAAATGAAAAAGAAAGAAAAACAACTATTATTATGTGCAGAGAAAAATAAGTAATTAGTTTGGTGAAGTATTTGCCTTGATAAAAACCCCCTCCACACGCATACCCCCCCAGGCACACAAATACTCTCCCAGGCACACAAACTCACAGCCCACTCTGCCCTTGCAGTGGCCAATTACCCAGGAACAATCGGGGAAAAATCAAACACTAACAAGTTATTTCTACACAACTACAATGATGTCATGTTGGCGTTGAATCATTATTTTGTCCTTCTGTCTCTTATTTTTCACCAACCAGCCTTTCTGTTCTTCCTTCTGTCTGCTCTCTCAGGACTACAGTAATGACAGTGAAGAGAACTGGGGAGAATGGATATCTATGCAGCACAGTGAAATGTCCCCATGATTCTCCTTTTGATGAGGGCTATACTTCCTAACAAGCACAAAGATGATAGCAGATGGGCAAGGCCACCCAGCAGTAAAGACAGATATTACGGTCATTGGGAAATCAGAAGGACAAGCGCTGGTAATGAAGAGAGATGGATGACTGTTATCATATTCTACCAGTGACTGGCAGTACAAACATCTCTCCTTATGTTTTTTAATCCCTATCTGCCTTTTTCAATTTCCATCTCTATCTTCATTTCTTTATTTGTTTGTTTGCCTGTCAGTCTTTAATTAAACAACTGGAGCTGGAGCTGACAAAAACTGCTACAAACTTCTTCCAGAGCAGTAATCAGCTATAAGCCATGCCTCAGTAGGCTTGTTTACACAGCCTGATCAAACTCCCACATAAAGCTGGAAACACAATACACAATCCTCACAATATGTATCTATACCCCCCCCCCCCACACACACACACACATACACACACACCTTGTAACACTTTTCACGCTTAATCTTGCAAATCAATGTCAATTACATACTGATTATGTTTACTACGGCTAACCATTTGTCTTGATTTTGGAGCCATGTAAGTGTGGAAATCAGTAATCCATATAGGTGCTGGTGGATATTAAAGGTGCGGGCAGTGATGCCACAGTACAGTATTATAACTTCAAAGGTCATGTTTGACTGTTTCTGCATCATTAGATATGAAGAGTAGTCCTGATTTTCTGGGAAATACAGAAAGGTCAAGCTTGACCGCTCTTCCTCCCTCTCTCCCAGGTCGTAGCAGTGCTTAGGTTCTATGTCACACTGTGAAGACAAAATGGCAGCAGCCAAGGGGCCAAAGCAATACACACTGAAGCCAGCACAGCAGGTACGGATCTGAATGTTGTCCCCACGTCACTATGTCTTTGTGTTGCCATTTCTCGTCCTGTGCAAGTTGAAACACACTGACTTCTCATAGTCCAATGATTCTAAAAATACAGTCCACTTGTTTCAGCTTTGAAGTTCATGATTTCTTTCTTCCAGCTGTATTAACTGTGCTTATAGATCTGACACTTTGCTAAGTGCAGATAAAATGATATCAAGCATGAACCTACTAAACGTAATCTCAGGCAATACTGTTTGCAATCAGCTACACCCTGCCAGTGTTACTCCAGGTGATAATAATACAACATTAACAGTTCTGCTCTGTTTTCATGTCTGCCAGGGTGTAATTTTATTATGCACTTATTGAGAATAGATTTCTGCTCAGTGATAGTCATTAGAAATAAACTAAAATGGAAATGGTTATTATCAATTCTGAATTTATTCCAGAAAACATTGGATTCATATAGTCAAAGAATTATTTAAATAAATATTTTTGTTCAACTTTTGAGAGACTGTAGGTGTGTGGATGTTATGTCGCAAAGGAGCCCCTGGTTTTTGAAATGTTTGCATATTTTCAGAAATTATATTTTTTGAATTCAAACTACAAACAAAGCAGTTGATAAACACGCAACACTGATCCAAGAATTCATACAGAGATCAAGAGTGTGAATATTTCAAGTATGAAAGTGTGTTGACAGTATGAGTGACAGTTCTGACACTTAGGTTGGCAAAAGTTTCTGTTTTCTAAAGTCTGAAACAATCAAATCCGCTATTTAATTATTTCTCTGTTTAAGGCTTTTCATTTCTATGTGGTACCAAGTGTGACTTTTACTTGTTAAGATAACATCACTCTTGGCAGATTAGATCACCCTTAACAAGAGATGCTTACAAATCATTTTCTTTTTTTTTCCTTTGCAAGTGCATTATTAATTAACTAATTATCTTTATTATCATCACTCCTTCATCCATGAGGAAACAGTATCGGAAGTATTGATTTGTTGTTTGGTATGATCACTTACACAGTTTATTGCAAAGCCATATGAAATATATTTGGTGGATAGTCATTATTATTTACTTTTACACTGAAAAGTGCCTCACCTATAAGGGTGCATTTTGAAAATTAAATTAAATAGGATTAAGTCAATCAAGGTTATTTTGTTATCACATATGTTGCATCCTGATGAAGTGCTTAAAAATTTTGTTTTCCACTATTTAAAAAACAACATCCCAGTCAGCTGACCCTCACCAGGTTGCATTCAAAACAAACAGATTCACAGAGTATATCATTTCTAATGGACTCAGTCTTTACACCGCATCCGAATGCTGTTTGTGGATTTCTGCTTAGCATCTCTCTGAAATTGATTGTAAAACTTAATGCTCTAGGTATGAGCACCACACTATGCCACTGGATGTTGGACTTATTCACTAAGTCTGCAGTCTGATTTGGTGGCCACACATCGGCCACTCTAGTACTCAGCACTGGAGCCCCCCAGGGTTGTGTGCTCAGCCCCTTCCTGTTTACTCTGTACACTCATGACTTATACTCCAGACACAGAGAATTTTTGCTTATGTAATAAGGCATGCAGCCAGTTACCACTGTTGTGCCATGACAGAACCATTCCAAAGTCATTTACTGTGGTTTCACATGGATTCAGACTCTGGTAACATGGAAGACAGCTGGGTAAGAGGGGAAAGAAGAGGCTTCCGGCTTGAAAAAGGACAGGTTAGGCTAGCTGGTTGCATGTATACATGTTTAGTATAAAACTGTTATGCATGTCAGAGGAATGAGACCAGTCTTCGGATACAGAGACAATACTAAGTTTAAAGTATACATTCAGTATTACTTTGCGTCTTTTTATAGGATCTGTCCACAAAAGGAAAAAAAAGTATCATGGGATTTATTTTGGACTGGGTTCAATGTTCTGGGTTTTGTCCTAAGCTGCTTGGAGAGGTATCTCTGCTCCAGATGGATGACATGGTTTGTTTTTCTAGGCCAACAAAACCAATATAGTGATCAGTCCTCTCTAGTGAGATAATTAGCTGATAATGCATGGAAATTAGTCGTGTGTTCTGGGTATGGTAGCTTTCATAGTTTGAAATATATATATATATATATATTTTTTTTTTAAATAAAACTTTTTATTTAATGTTTATTTCTTTTAATTAACCTTAGAGTAACAAGTCAGTTGTTATCAAAACTATGGAAACTGTATCTCTCTGTCACTCTCTCTAAATGTGACAATACAAACCCATTTACCGGAAATTTGCCCAACATTGGCAGCACAGAGCAACTACTGATGATTCAGCACTATTTCGCATCATCACAATGGTTGCTGTAACATGGTGTTAGCCAGGTAAAAGAATACAGCATGTCTACATGACACATTCACCATTATTAAAAACACTCAATAGAACTGAGTTAAACATATTTATTCCCCCAACTGGTTTCTCCCTAATTCTCCTTTTCTCTGTATCTCTCTCTCTCTTTGTGAGATTGGGCTTAATCTTTTTCAGACAATACCAATATGAACTTGTAAACAATTTGATTAAATTTCACATTTGCTGTTAAAGAGTTTAGTAAATGAGTTAAGGGTGGGACACTTATGTCCCATGTAGGCCAATTGTTTTAAGTTATTGAAGCAATCAAAATCCTGAAGCTCTACTGATTTACTCAGTGATATTTAATAAGCCAGAAAGGCCGACTATGTTTTTCCAAAAAAACATATGAATAATGTTTGCGTTTGCTCTTAAGAGAGTGAGAGAGCAATAAAAAATACTTTATCATATAGTATTCATTTTTTAACACATTTTTCAGGATCATGTACAAAAAGCAGAGGTCTGTTTTTTTTACACTGTTTGTTTTTTAACCCTACTTTGTACGGTGATCTTGAGTGTATTGAAAGGCACCTATAAAAACTTTTCTATTACTTTTTATTACTATTATCATCTGCCATTTTATACAAGGTTTAGAGAAAAAAGGAAATACACTGAATAACTATAATGCTCACAAAGTAGTGCCCAAAATACAGCAGAAAAAGAGGCAGAGTTGGCACAAAATTGGCAAAGCTATTGTTTCAAAGTCCTATGGTAGGACCACAAAGGTTATTTCAGTCTCATTAACATGCTTGAATTCTCTGGTTACCAGGAAAAATGCCTTCAGTGACAACCAACACTTGTACAGCCTCTTGGGAACTGTCAAAATCATGGAGGAATAAACTAGTTTACTTACTGACACCATATTATGCATTAAGCAGAAACATATTAGCATATTATAGACCAGTAAAAGGTTCAATATATTCATAATATGTAACATATATGAATAAGTGTTGTTAAAGGGACTCATCCTTTTAATACAGTGTTAGGTTAAGTTCTTGTTTTTCAAATCGCGGATCATTACAAAGCACTTCTGTGAAGTCATATGATATTGCCATACCTTTGCTGTAGCTAAATTATTGCCCCTGTGGTCATGTCTCATCGGTTGCGGAAATCCCAACCATATCACTTCATTGTGTACACACATTATTCAGCGTTTCACAATCTGTAAACTGCAGTTTTACCTCACAGAATGTAAAAACAATAACTACTTTATTATTGCATTACTTTTTAAAGATTTTTTGGGCATTTTGCCTTCTACCCTACTTTCTTTTCATTAACTTTGGGGCTAATGTGCCCCTTAAAAACATAAGCATTGAACCCCATCATGCTACCTTGTTTAAATAGGCAGACATGAATACAAGCAACAAAACTGTGTGTGATATTTGGCCACTTAGCAGAAGTGAGAAAGAGAATATAAGCAAATGAAGGAATGGAGGGATCAAGAGGGCAAAGAGTTGTGCAAATGTTTACTTCTGCATTCAGTGCAAAAAGGGATGGATAATTAGAATGACATTTAGCATAGCCAGACTGAGTTGTCCAGCGCTGGCGCTGGCTTTCGTTTGGCAGCACATCATTAAATATCAACATGGCATCAATCTAGGGGCTGTGGCCATGAACTCCAGGCCAAACAAATGCTCATCAGCGGCGCTGTCAGTGGCAGAAAAGCCGGAGGTGGGTGGAGTATTACTGGCTTCCCTTGGCTCCCAAATGAGGTAAAACCAGTGTTTTCCACTAATATGCAACTGACCTCTGACAAGTACTACCTCCTGGCTCAAGCTATGCAGTGAATCCAGGAGGTCACATTAGCAGCCTAGTTATAACAGAGTGTCAAATGTCTGTCAGCACTTTCCAGGCTAAAAGGCTGTAACCACACAATGAGTTGCCATCTATTTGAGGCTTAATAAGTGACAGCACTGAACCACTCATAATATATAGGCAGCCATTAGCTTAGAGGGAACAGGGCCTATACATATAGGATACAGTCCCTTTTTTATTTATTTCTCTCCCTCCTCTTCTCTACACTTGAATTAATGAGTTAGGATGCCAGGAGAAGAAGGGAAATAGTGCCCTCCCCATGTTATTGAAATGACTTCTAACCCTTTTTCCACTGGGGGTGAGGGTGTCAAAAGCAGTGGTGCAATAAGACCCATGCAGGAGAGAACATGGCTTTAACATGAGGGGCCAAGCAACCGCTGTGTATGTTTTTGCATTAATGCAGACAGGCATATTGATCCCAGATGCTGACTTTGGAATGAATCCAGTTCATTAGTCTCTGTGCATTCCTCTGGCCAGAGTCAACAGAAACACAGAGATAAAGAAAAAATGGAGGCACAGTAACAAGAACACAAAACTCAGGTCACATACACACATGTCTCAAAGCTATGGAAATTCTCACTTAAAGGAGAACCATGTTGAATATACAGCTGCATCTAGAATCTCTCTCTGAAGGTTTGAGATCCCTCAGTATTCTATCAGCAACTGTTAGGAAAAGTATAAAAACAAAAATAGTAGTATACAGTGTATGTAGTAATGGAGATGGTTAACACACAGGCTGACCTAGGCTGCAAAATTAGGGCCTCACATGTACAAGGGCTCTGCATTGGTACTTTTTTTTTTTTTTTTTACATATGTAAAAAACTTCTTGTGACTCATATCTGATGATGTTACAGAAAATGCCTCTGGTCATCACTATATGCAAATCCATTAATACACCCCAGACACTTTGGTAGCCCAAGATGACACTTATCCCCCCACACAGTAAAAGTAAGTTTTGCAAGATTCCAACATCAGTGATTTAGACTGGCCAGTTTGGTCAAATCTTAGGGTTGGTAACCTGCAAATTCAGGGGTGCATGCTGAGCCTCTTCTGTTGATCAATTTGATGGACTGAGAAAACAGCCAATTGAAATACAATCGGGGAACTCATGGTGACTTTTTTCTTCGGACGATAATAACACTGGACATTTAGCAGACTCCAGAGGGATAAACACAAGTGCATTGCACAGTAAGGTAGAGTCTTATACAGAAAACATGAGTTATGTAGGATGATGCAGGAGTTTAGTGTTGTACTGAAATGAAAATAAATAAATAAATAAATAAATAAACTGCAACATCAGTCTATATTTTGGTGGCTGAAGGTGTGTATGAAATGTACCACAGTAGAGAACAGTGAAATCAGAGGTAGGAATCAGAGCACACACAAGCATAGAACAGTCTTTGCATTGTATAGTAATCTTCAAGGTTTTCAGTCTTATTACTGGTGAGATTTGTGCACAGCCAGCCCCACCGCCTCATTTCAAAAGAGCACATCAATGAATGTTGTTGTCATGGTTTCCTTTGTTCTAGCCTGCTTAAAGGAGTCACTTTGGATCGTTGCAAACTTGCAGTTGCAAAGAAAATGCATGTGTGTGTGTTTCTCTGTGTGAGAGGTGACACAAGGACAGAGGATCTGTGGCAGACGCAATGAGAGCTTAGCAAACCTTCAGAGAGAGAGGAAGAGAAAAAGACAAAGAGAAAGGAAAATCATGTCTGTTTGAAGCTATGTCCAATTCTTACTGATTTTCATTTTGTGGAACATGCCTCATTTTTTCACTGTTGCTATAGTTACACATGTTTTAAATTTTTTAAAGTAACTCAATTCAACTAACCCTCATGGCTTTAAGTCAGGGAACAAACGACCCAAGTAAATGCTGAAAAAAAACCATCATGTCACAATTTTTGTGTAACATAAATAAATAAAATACAATATTAACACTGAATATAACGTGATAATTTGCTAATATTTTTGTTTAAAAGCTAGCACTTCATTCAAGCTTTGATAATAAATGGCCAAAATAGCAAAGAAATGGATTAGCTTGGTTTAGCTGGTTTTGGCAGCATTCACAAAGAAGAAAACCTTCCTGCTCAGGTCACTGACAGCAGTGTGCCTCTGACTCACATGTCAGATCAATCCTGCTTTTATTTTCTTTAGTGGATTTTACAGCAGCTTCAGTAGAGTATTAAAGTGATGAGGTTGACTCCGGAAAACAATCAAATCATTTCAAATGGTTGGCTGAATATCCCAACTTGCACTTTAAAATTCTGTCTTTTTTTTCTTTCTCTCTACACAGCATGATGAGATTGCTAGGCACAAAGCCTAGCAAAGGCTCAGCAATGTGCAAATGGCATGAGCAACTTCACTGTGTATTGTAAACACTTTGAGAAAGAAATGTACTGTTTTTATGTTATGTGAGGCTTCACTTACTTATCATTTCTTCAATACGTGATGCAGTACCACAGTGAATGGTTCTTTCTGAGTAATACGGCAGCTAGACTGTACTCATCTTCTATTATGACCTGTATTATAGAGTGAAACAGAATATAGTTACAAAAGACTAAATTGACAGTTGGAATATCTTAGTAACTGTCAGAGTGAAAATACAGAGGATGGTGAGACCACCAGGATTTATGTATTTATGGTCATAAAATGGCAGAAATTTGACACAGTAGTAAACCACAGTTAGACTGACAGCAGATTTATCTAGTAGTTAGGTACAGGAGGTGTTTTTGTTTCCTGGAAGTATATAAATAGCTGTTAATATCTAGCCTTTGACCTGTCTCACCTGTGCAAGATCAGAATAACAATTGATTTATAATTGAGGTCTTGAACTGACATGCAAACAAACACTTCAGACCCATTATGTTACTCTTCAAGTTGCTGCAACCCATCAGTCAGTTACATTTTAATACTGATGAGTAGGAATGACTCAAATCCCTTTGAACTGAATAAGAGAAAAAAAGAGGAAAAAAATCGATGGTTCCTGACATATCAAGGCATTAGGCATTAGTGTTCCTAATCATGCAGGGTCTTTTAAAAATACTTTAATATGCTTAAAATTCCTACACACATTTATGGATAATTCTATCAGAAGTATTGTGGTTAAAAGTAAATGACCTTTCTCAGTTTTTAAAGCAAAGTAACAAAACTGGCTCTGCTTTGTTTTATTATGGTATACTAAATTATTGGGATTTTTATCTAAGTGAGCAAATAATGTTTAAAAACGGGGTTGTTGTCCTTGGTACACAATGTTGCACAATAAAGTGTCTTCTTACAATCATTTGGTTAGCTTCTGAATGTCAATTCTCACTGATGTTAAGTTCAAAGGAGCAGTACAAAAAGGAAAAAAAAATAATCTAAACCAGGGTATGTAACTATTTCAGTCTGACATGGCTTTCTGCACTCTGGTGCCTCACCACATACAGCTGGTTTCCTTTTTATTTGTTTTTTTTTTTGTTGTGCTTCAAGTGGGTTGGAACTCTCAGTTATGCAATACCGCCACTTCTAGATTTTACCCTCTACAGTATCGTGACTTTCCCCAGCATGTCAGGAGTTCTCACAAGCTGCCAGTACTTTCTCCTGTTCTCTCCATATCAGAATATCTCTTTACAATTCATAATAAACTACATTATCCAAGGTGCACTACCTGACACTCACCTTTTTCTGTTCTCACAAGCATTATTAGTGACCCTACACACGATAAGAACTCTGCGCTTTGCTCACTGCCAGGTAGGGCGCAGAGGCAAAGCAGGTGCAGCGGAACCAGTCACCGTTGCTGGGCAACTGCAGCAAGGGACAGCATTGTATTTAGTGTTAGCTCATCAAATGTGCCTATTCACAGACCTGGTAGTCCAATCTGACTGCTGACATTTTACCAAGAATTGCTTTTCCTTTTGAGATCATGGTATGTTTTTAGTACTGTGTGACACAGTTCAGGGAACTCAGACACACATAAAATTAATTTTCTCCATAATTGTTGCCCTACTCTGATTGGAGTCACTTCTCGATCGCCTCAGGCAATGTCACATACAGCTTGGTCATGAACCACAGCCAGGCATTAGATTTATTGCATGTTAGCAATTACATACTATGGCTGCTGGCTGCTGGGTTTGGTAAGACTTGCTGCTGCAGCTAGGTTGATAGCTAGGCATCTTACAGCAAAAACCACTTCTTTTCAGTCCCTCAAATTTGTTCGATTTTCAATATAACATATGTAGGAAGTAGGAACATGTTCATGTTGGTCTAGTACTCTGATCATCTTTATATATTTATTTATTTATTCACTTTATGTTTACATTGTATAATGTTGCAGTTGCACTGACTTTACTATGTCAATGTGAATTGTTAATAGGTGAAACTTGGGGTAATTTCAGATTAGTATCAAAGAGCACTTAAAAAGAAAACTACATGAGCTCATCAACAACTGCAGCAGAACAACATGAGGGAGGTGTGGAGTGGAATGAGGGAGATCACAGGTTGTGGTGGGAGAGGCCGTCAGACATCAGGCTGCCAAGAGAGGGCGAACGAGCTTAACACCTACTTCAACAGGTTTAGCTCTCTGCCCTCCCCCGTCTCACCTACCCCTCTCCCTGCCCCCCACACCCCTCCACTGCCTCCAATGCTCCCTCAACTCCCTCCTCCACCCCCTGAAGTGAGCCCACTGGACCAGACCCTCCCACCAACACAGCCCATCACACCTCCCCCCACAGACACTACTCCCCTCCCCTCTTCACTGACTGTGACAACCAGCCAGGTGCGGAGACAGCTGGAGAGACTCAACCAACGCAAGGCAGCGGGCCCTGACGGCATCAGCCCCCGGATTCTGAGGACCTGTGCCAGCCAGCTCGCTTCCGTTCTCCAGCATCTCTTCAACCTGAGCCTCAGCCTGGAGAGGGTGCCACTGCTTTGGAAGACCTCCTGCCTGGTCCCAGTGCCCAAGAAGTCAACTCCATCTTGCCTCAGTGACTACCGTCCAGTTGCCCTCACTTCTCACGTGATGAAGGTGCTGGAGAGGCTGGTGCTTGGCTGCCTTAGGCCGCAGGTGAGATCGTCTCTGGATCCTCTACAGTTTGCCTACCAGCCGCGTCTGGGGGTGGACGATGCTGTCATCTATCTGCTGCAGCGGGCTCACTCACACCTGGATGGTGGTGGTGGCATTGTGAGAATCACATTCTTTGATTTCT
>JAQMCX010000032.1:15409106-15419288 GCA_029814765.1 Acanthurus leucopareius
TATGCATATCAGAGCCTACACTATGAAATAGAAATCACACATTACATTGGACAAACACACACACACACACACACACACACACAGACACAGACACACAGAGCTCTTCGCTTCCTTAGCTTCCCCTCCCTGATTGCAATTAGTGAATTATGCACTTGGACTATGGCCAGCTCTGCAGAATTAAATTATTCATAGATGTTAATAGACGCTGCCTTTCTCCCTCTCACTATTTACTCTCACTCTCTTTCTTTCATTCTCTCTCACTCTCTCTTTCTCTCTCTCCAATCTCAGCCCCAGCTCATACAGCCCATGCTGGAGAGATAATATTGACCTTTTCATTGGGGCATGTTATTAGGAGCTGCTCTCTATTAAAACAAATGATGACATTGTCTGTAAAGCACAATACAATAAGTCATTTCAAAGGGATTACTTTAGCTTCCGCCCAGTGAGAGCAAGAGTAAACTCAATATAGCTCTGGAAGTCAAACTAAAATGAACAATGATGAATGAAGTAAACAGTAGCTGGAGAAAAAAAAACAAAAACAAAACTCAAAATGCAATGGTTAGTATTGTACAGGCTTTGTGATGCAGCCTTGTTGTTTACTTTATCAGTGTACGTTTAAATAGTAGCTTGCAGTGCACGATTCTAGCTATTCATTACTGTCTGAAAACATCCTTTAATCTCCAATTGTCTTAAAGGTCCTACACAATGCAATTTTTTAAAAATAGCAGTAGACCATGTCTTTGTCCAATTCATTGTTTTACTGTAAAAAGTAATTACCAAAAGCAAATGGTATTGCTAATACAATATCTTTATACACTTTACTCTAGTGGAATTGTTGGTGTGATTGCTTCCATACTTCTGAGTACTCTCATTGTTTTTACCCTCTCTGTAAGACTTTTACCAAAAATAACCTATCTTACATTTAGAATCGAGAACTTTCATGGTGTGAGTGATAGCTGTGGTCTGTTTGAGCCAAAGAATGTGAGTATTGCGATGTTGCCACGGCAAGGTCTTTTCTGAATCTAAAAAAGGGGAACTTAACTGGTTTTATACATTTGTCTGTTTACAGTTTTTAGGGAGCACTAATGCATATGTAAGAGAAAGTTGTTTGAATTCTTTAGTATCTTAAGACAAGTCTGATGAAATACATCAGGTAAGGACAATTCAAATTAAATTGTATAAATTATTGCAGTTTTAAAAGTTCTAAATGACTAGGAATGTGGTGTTGCTAATCAGTGAATTTGAATTCTGTGGGTCAACCAACAACAATTTACATCTAAACATTATCAAACCAACACAAGAGTATTTAAACAAGAAAAGGTGACATATTTACATTTTCACATTTTACCAGAACGTATGTACACTTGTTATTGTATTTATTTTTTTACGTCACTTTCAGAAATGTCCAATCACTGCCCACTTTTTTTTAACACGGTTTTAAATCTTGGCTTGATTTCACAAAGTGATACATAAACAAAAGAAATGATTGACAAAAATTTCTCTAATTTGTGTGCTGGTTTGTACTCCCAAAAGTATATTTTCTAATGCCGCTAAGTCCTATTATTACCTTTAATTTAAAATCAAGAACAACACAATCCTAACCTTTGTATTATGTGACCATATACCTACTCCATGTATTTATTAATCAAAATAAAGTCTCTTTTTCTGGTGTTTTTGCATCCTGTAGTTTCTTAAGTTGAGCATTTTTTTATTTTATTATTGGTTACATATGAAGGGTAAATCTTTCCTAAACATACTTTGCATGTGTAAGAAAAGCATACTATGGATTTTGCATGGATGTCTTGCAAGACTTTGTACTGTTGCCCATTTGTAATAGAGGTTTCTTTAGGGATAAATTGCTGGTCTATTAGTTTTTGACCTTCTATTGAGTAAGACTGAATACATTAGTGTTTTCTGCATGTTAAAATGCTGCATGTAGCAGCTTTAATCTAGTGTGGCTAATGTGTATACTCTGCTTAAAATTCTAACAGTTCAACACTTATGATTGTGAATATAAAAATCAGTCGACCTTTCTCTCTCTCACTGCTCAGTCACAAATACAATAAACTGACTGAGCTGCTGTTGGTCATTATCCATATTGAAAGACTGGACAGCCTCACAGCTCAGCCCATCCAACTGACTGTCAATCACTCTTAAGTCCAACATCCAGTAACAGAGGTTGATGTGAACATCAGGCTGCATGGCAGGCTGAGACAGACAGATGGAAAGGAAGAGACAAGATTAAAGAAGGAATCCCTGTGTAGTTGTCCATCCTATCCTTCCCAGAGAACTCAAATATTTGACGACTAAATCCTCCTTTGAGGAGCAGTATGGAATAGCAAGGCTTCTGTGCTGTTTTTTTTGGGTTTTTTTTTCATGAAGCAATGCCCTCTAGCTCTTTGGGTTGAAGTATTGATGGTAGTTGCACAGACGCGCATAGGTGCTGTGTCTGAGAGGTAACAGTGCAACTGGTTTGCTAAATAGTAAAAATTTTATCATCAGTATTTGAGTAAATTTAAGGATACCTTTGTCTACAAATTTTGAAACTTCACTTAAACACAATGGATCACTGGCAGAGTGTACAATACTTTAAAAGCCCCCAGGAGGATCTGAAAACTTTGGACTTAGTGAATCTAAGTTGTAGTTTACTTAGAAAAATAAACTGATTGATGTAGGGCTTAAAGAGGGCACTAAAGAGTTAAGAAATAAATTAAATTTATACGGTGAACACATGTGTTGAAGAGATAAACAGAAAGTCTTGAACACATGGTGAGTTATTCTCCTGAGAGAAAGAGAGAGAGAAGGCTGACATGAGCTTTACAACAATATTCTCCTGGTAGAGCTTCAAGTCTATTGTGTGACAGTGAATTAGTAAAAAACAGCCAAGCTCAAGATCTGGATTGTGTGATGTGGAGGACTGAAATGCACATCTAGTCCAATTCTAACAAAAGCTTAGGCAGAGGGGTGCAGGCAGGTCATGTCAAATAGACACTGCTGACAGCAGCAGAGAAAGGAAACAAATTCAAGACTGATAGACACGAATGGTTGGAGAAAAATTTGATTGGTTTCAGTTAAAAGTGTCAGCCAACGATCAATCCACTCTGACTCTACATGTAGGGTTATTTAAGCAATATGTTGACCTGTACTGTAGGCTATCATTAAGGAGAGCAGCACTGCAACACAAGCCGGCTGAGGTGGACCAAAAAAAAAGGTTGGCTTTTTATAGCAAGTATAAATATTAAAATGTACCTAGATTGGCCCTTCCACTGATCAATAAGGTCAATCAAGATCAACATCTTTACCTCATACAAAATACATACTCAGTAGGTATAATGCCATTAAAGTGAAAACAAAATGTGCTTTTGTGTTAGGGTAAACTGATGCTTCACGGACAACAGCTTATTTTGAGAGGCTCATTTCACAGCAAATATTTTGTCATGTAATGGCAGGTAAAGCACAGCTGTAACTAATAATTTTAAAATGACTGTGTTCCATTTTGTTGTTAACCCATTTCATGACCCCGTTGTTTTGCATGCTGACTGACTGGAACTGAGCCATTGTTGAGGAAATGAGTTACATGCTGGCTTTAAATGCTATTAGTTGCAAAATGTCTGCTGCAACGCAGACTTTGTACTTTATTGTTTAACTGTGTTAGCACAGATATATGTTATCTACACAGTGCATAGTTCTACCTCTGTCAGTGTCTGTAAGTCTGTTGTCAGCAAGTGTTTATCTCAGTTTATCTTCAAATCAAGCCAAAACAATGCCCTGTAAAACAATGACAATCATCCTTGAGCCATTTACTTTTAGTTGCAATAAATTTTTTTTTTAACCATGGCAACAGAGCTGTACAGTTTAATAGTAGACATTGTGTGCTACAGGTTGGAATCAGGTGCTGAAATTTGTGCTGTAGCCCCCAGTTTTGACATTTAAAAAAAGGAAAAGGCAGATAGCAAACTGCCATTGTGTGAGTATCCTTCCCATGAAAAGGCCAAACTTTAACTTATTGCCTTTATTATAAATCAGTGGTGACAGACCGCAGGCCGAGTCTGACATTTTGATGGAGACGTCCGGTGCCCGATAACATGCAAATTCAAATGATGCTGCTGAGGCTACAGCACCGCTCATATATGTCTTTCTCTCTCTCTTTTCCTCCTCACCACAGCTCTCTCTTCAGGGCAATGATGCGTGATGCTATCTATTACACTGGTCTGCGTATTTGCATTCCTGGTCGGTAGCAAAGGTTTTTAATAATGTCACAACAGATGATGTTCTGCTGTCGGGTGTGCGTGTGTTTCTGTATATATGTGTGTGTGTGTGTGTGAGAGAGACACACATGGAAATAAACAGGGCTGTCATCAAAAGGGGAAGGGAGTAGAAGAGGAGGGAGTCAACTGAATTTCAATAGTCTTTTTATTCATTTACTGAGGTGTGGTTTGATGTACAGCATGGGCGTTATATATGGTATGATATAGAATAGGATTGTCAGGAGATCACATTTTCATTACAAGATTACTGTGTCCTGATGAATTTATGATGACCATACTATTGTGAAAACTATGGAAAATTTTGGGGAAAAAAAAGTTTTGAGTCAAATTCAACAATAACTTGTTTGCTGTGTTGACTCTTTTTTGGCTGATAAATTATACTGAAAATAAGAGTGTAGGGGATCAGAGAGAATCTGTAAAGTTTTTCACAAAGAACAATTAATAAATTCTTTCATTTATGATTTGTTGCTACCAGCAGGGATAGGCTGACTATCTGCATGTTCTGGAGAATTGAGCTAGCTCCCGGAAGTGCTGTGTCAGCTTTGGTGGAAGCTGGATGCAAGGAGTGAAGTATTAAAAGCCGGTGAAACAAGATGAATAATATATGCAATATGCAATGCATTGAATAAAATTTGACTTGACTTGACAATATTTTATAATTTCAAATTAAAATGTCTAGAAAAAACAGTATATTTCATATTCAGTTTGCTGAGTTTTGCTCTTACATTATCCCATTCATACACGGTGATACAGTAACACAGAGCAGGCAGGTGGTCACCATAGAGGTCAAGCAGGAAGAGGAAGAGGTGGAAAACATGGCTAATTGTTGCTTTCATTCAAAGGGAACCATTGTTGTGATTGATAGTAATGTATTTTATCAATGATTTTAAGAGGTTTTCAATGATTCCACTGTGTTTGTAGTTTTCTCTCCCCTGTTCCTTTAACAGTGACATTACTTGTAGCACCATGATGAAACATGGATCTTGTATTTTGTACTACAAAATCTAATGGTTGTAAGAACAACTTAACTGTGAAGCTATGAGTATCTTATGAGTGGGTGAACTAGGGAAATGTTTGTTACGGCCCGGAGATCCCCGGCGGAGGATTGGCGGGACTGGTCGGCGCGGGGCTCCACCAATCACATCCCGACAACATTAATATAGGACCGGTGTGCACTGAGAATGGCGGCAGACACCATTAGACTGATCGTGTGTATAGCTGTGATATTGGGCATTTAGAGTTCCAGAATTGGGCCCAGGTTAAGGTAGATTTACTGATTTGAGTTATTTGCATTCACCCTAGGTTCTGATCCCTTGTTTAGCTTTCATTAGGTTTTAGGGGTGCTGGTCACTTGTATATTTGTTGATTTGTTTGTTTGAAAGAGAAATTTAAGTTGTTGCCAGTTAGGTATTAGATAGTCAGCTCCATTTTATTTCAGGGAGTCCTCTTTTTGTTATATTTGTTTCATTCATTTTGACCGCATCTGGCGGGCCTTTTCTGTTTGAGAATATCCACTTGTCCTTAATAAAATACATATAATTTCACAATCCTCTCCGCCAATTGTGCTCTATGTTGCTTCCCTTTCCCCTCCACGAGCTAGGGTTGTAACAATGTCCCTATAGTATTTTATGATAAATGGATTGCTTGAATCAGTAGTTCTGTGAGTGTGAGGTGTCTTTAAGGTTATGAATGCACAATTCAGTGTTTTGAATTTTGAATAGTCTGTGTCATAAGCGCTAACTGTTTTGAATTTTGTATCCAGAGTTTTGAAAAATGACATAAGGGTGCAGAAACCAGTGCCAAAGCTATTCCAAAAAATATATATAAAAACCTCTAAAATGCTACATATTTGAATCATAGGACCCTTCCTCTATTTCTATCTCAATTCTTCTAAAATACCTGCCATTGTTATTCCTTTGCAATTGAACTTCCTTACTCAAATATCATTTGCCTTGAAACCAGCACACTTGTATAGGTGCTCTACCTGATTCATATTTTGCAAGAGCTTTGAAATGAATTCAAGGATTCCCATTCGGGCTTTGAAAACCCTGGACTTACAGCCATGTAGATACAAACACACACAAACAAACACACACGTACCATAGTCCTTGTTGCAGAGTTCTATTGAGGGCTAAAAGCCAAGCCACGGTAATCATGGAGGTAGATTAGCATAACGATACAAAGCAATGGGCTCAACTTTGGCTGCTAGTCAATGCAAAACCATGACCTCCTATAATTACAACAGGCAGGATGCGCCCAAAGAGGTTTTCAGAGTGTGTGTGTGTGTTTGTGTGAATGCCCTTCACTTAGGGCTTTAAATGAAATGTGAAATAAAAAGTCTTATCATTTGGTGATTTTTTTGAGGCCACAGCCTGAATACATATCACAGGAGGTATGGCTGGTGGAGAGCAGTTTGATTGCAAAATTACTTGAATGAACAATATGACTGCATATGTGCTATGCATATTAATAAAGATGCAATTATAGACAACTGATATGCTAAAAGGTCTGGATATACTGAAATATGTATTTTTTCTACCTTGTCTGACCACACTATGTTCTCCAAATAATCTATGGGTTTCCCCAAATGTTGTTTTTCAAACTTCAACATGCTTCGACATAGCTCTTCTTTGAAAATGGAATGGTGATCATGCATAGAGACCCTGGAACTCTTTTTGAGTAGCCTTTGGCTACTTTCCTAAATGCTCCCCAACTGCCTGATTTAAAAAATCTTAAGTGGAGCTCATGTGTGTGGTCAGTTGATGATAGAGTGATGTTCTTTCACTAACGGACAATGGCCCCACTGGTACTAATGAGAACATTTTTTAGTTGAAAAATCTGTCTGTACCATTTTTGTGTTGGGTAACGATGATGTCGCCAGGGTTCTTAAAGCTCTTTGCCTACACCAGTCAGGAGATGTTTCTTGTTTGACAGCTTGGTAATAAATAATTTGTTCACTTGCTTTGAGAGGAGGGCAGCCCTTTCCAAAAAAACTGAAATATTAAATACCTTATAATATTTAATACCTACCATGCAGTTACTCAGCTGCTTTAATTAGCACAGTTAGGAGATCTAATTAGTGTAATATTAAGATTTCTTCATCTTCATTCGTCTTTATTTTATTGACACAGGTAATATTTTTGCTTACATGATGAATATCCTAAATAAGATTTAACTTGTGGCACTCAAAATAGACTTGGGGAACATATGTTGGCCTATGGTTCATTGTCTGCTAGACCCTATAGTTGGTCAATCTAGTTATGCATATGTGTGACATCTTAGATGATATTCCCACATTTCTGTAATACTAATCCATTAAGACAGGAAAGAAAATTCACAATTTAGTCAGTTATAGTCATCTATGTGAGCTCGCCTCAGATTGATGTGGTTTGGACGTCATTCTGCATCCTAAATTGGTTGAGGCTGGATTAGAGGTGAGGGGTGATGTGTACAACTCCTTCTATCAGTGTAATTACTCTGACCACATAAAGCTATTTTCAGCCCACAAACCAAAAAAAGACCAAAAAAAAAGAAAAAGAAAGAAAAACAGGTTTGCGTCTTTTGCTGATAGTCCAACCCCACTGTGGCCCCTCCATCTAGCTGAGGACCTCTTTGAAGCCTCCTGCTAAGCGGAATTACTTTGTCACATCCTTGGGACAATGCTTTGATCACAAGCCCATAGAGTCAAAATGTTAATGTCTATCACACTTTTATGTGTGTATACGTGTGTGTTGTGCATGTACCATGAGTATGTGTTGCATCACAAGCACATTACTGTTTGTGTTTGTATTTGCATTGTTTCCCATTTTCCTTGTGTATGGCATTGAAGTCTGTTATTTTCCTCCCTTCATTTTTTTGTCATGTATGACAGAGGGGATAAATTATTTGATTGTATTGGCCTGGCCTATCAAGTTCGTTCAAGAATGTCACTTACCAAAGTTTAAAAGATACTCTTAACCAAAAGAAAAGGAAACCAGCTGAGTGCAGTAGGCCACCATTATATGCAAAGTCATGCCACATATATATATATATATATATATATATATATATATATATATATATAGTGAAACAGTTCTCTCTGGATAAGATTATCATTATTATCTGTTCTTTATTGTTCATTGTTATATAAAATTTAACCATTACACTTCTTTAACAAAAAACATATAACATGTAAAGGTCAAAAGATTTCTAGTGTGTAAAAAGCCTTTAACACATTTTGTTCATATCAAAGGTCACGTGAACTTCCATGGCAATAATTTTGTGTTCAGTTAAAATAGGGTTTTTTGATCAAGATATAAACCCTCATAAAGAATGTTATTTTGTTCCTTTCAGTGAATTTTTTCCGGATTAATACAAAACAAGAGTCCACAAATCTGCAAAATTGCATATTTAGAAATTTAAAATGGGCCTAGAAAAAGCTTATAACAATTAAAAGACGGAAAATACATATAAAAACATCAGAATGTATAAATATATATCCAAATACAGATATAGCTTTATGAAAGAGGATGTGGCTTTATGAAAGAAGTGTCTGTGTCAAAGATCCCCACATCTATAGGAGAATATTAAAGTCTGATAAAGCTGAACTTCACTGTCTGTCAAGTTGTCACTTTGAGAAATTTGTATTAGCATATTGCTTGCTCGCAAATTTTCTATTTTAACCCTCCAATCAACTCCTCCACCACCACCATCATCCCACCAATGTCACTGCTCAAGTATTATCCCTGACGGCTAAGGACATGTGGCTGAGCCAGTTAGGCTAAATCCAAATCAATTCCTCTCTGATGACCATAGGAAAGAACCAAATCGAGTTTAAGCTCAGCTAATACAATCAGCCTGTGGGTGGGGAGAGGATGACTGTGCCATCATGTCTTCCCTAATTTCATTTTGCCAGGCAAGCAGGCAGGCAGGCAGACGGGCAGGCCCGCTCAGTGGGGCTGGTGCTGGAGAGATGCCCACTGCCACCAGGCATTGCTGGATGAGCTCAGTGCCAAATAACATGGCTGTCAAAGGTTTCACAGGAGAAAACACAAGGCCAAAACCCTAAACTGGAGGGACAGCAAAAGAAAGAAATGAGGTGAGATAGGGAGAGTTGTAAGATGGGAAACAAAGAGACAAAATAACAACTGAAGGAAAATTATTATGAGGGAAGTGCATAAGGACTCTTCATTTAGAGCTTTAAGTTCCAAAATTGTGCTATGTTTGTGGTTTAACTTCAGTAAATATATGAGGGACTCCGTGATGGCAAAAACCACTAATTTTTAGTTCATGGGATTTAGCTAGGGTATTGTTTTAGCTTCATAAAAAGTCAAATAACTATCCTTGGTATTAAGTGATAATTCTATGTTTTTATAACTTAAGTCTTTATATTGTGAACATGGCCATCGTTTAATTTGGTTATTGCCAATGATACCTGACCATGCAATGGTCCCCCGAGGATTCTCTGTGTTTTGAGCGGACAGATTAAGTAAGCTGTCTGAAACTAGCAAAGGAGGGGGGAACTCTGGTGTTCATTGTTCACTCACACGCATCCTTCTGTACTCCAAATGTAGAATATCTTATGGTATTATGCAGACCATTCTGGTTACCAAGGGATTGTACAGCCATTGTTGCATTAACTGTATACCGTAATTTCTGGACTATAAGCTGCTACTTTTTTCACACGCTTTGAACCCAAGGGGCAAACTCTCCACTTCCGCATTGAAGCCAACCAGGAAGTAAAAAAACTTGCAGTTCCTCAACTGACCACTTGAGGCTGGCTCCAAAAGGGAGCAGATTCCCATTGGAGCCCATGTTACAATGACCAACTTTAGAGCAGAAATAAACATGTTTACAGTCTGGTTCAAAAAATGGTTTTTCGTCTACAGCTTCTCTACCATCTCATGAAAACTCTGAGGGGGGTGAATTTTTTTCT
>JAQMCX010000032.1:15431249-15451032 GCA_029814765.1 Acanthurus leucopareius
TCTACAGCAAGGATGAGTTCAAAGCCTGCTGTGGTGCTGTGGACCTTTTCCAGTTGTTCATGGACAATAATCTGGGAGAGGTATTTTCAGAGACAGTTACACTGCTAAGAATCCTCATCACCACACCCATGACAACTGCAGAAGCTGAGAGGTGCTTCTCAACCTTAAAAAGAATAAAAACATTCCTCAGAAACACTATGAACCAGGACAGGCTGAACGCATTGGCCATGCTGTCGATGGAAAAGAGACTGGTGACAGATATGGTAGACTTTAATCAGAGGGTCATAGATAAATTCGCAGCCCTGAAGGAAAGGAGGGCAAAATTTCTGTTTAAATAGTTCTGCTGAATGGAAAATTTCTGTGTAAATAGTTCTGCTGAATGTCAAAATTTCTGTTTAAATTGGTCTTCTGAATGGTGTTGAACAGCAATAGATTGTATTTTGATTTTGATTTGTCTTAAGTTTTTCGGTTTGTTTCCTCCAGAGCTGCGCCCCCCTTAAAATTTTTAGCACCAGCTGCCACTGGTGGTGAGCCTGTCTCTGCGCACACAGTCCTGTGATATCTGGCTCAATTATGCTCAGCTTCAGTCTCAGGTCTGGCTCAGCATCCATCCTGCTTCTGTATTTTGTCTTGATGATGGCAAGTGAGGAGAAACCTTTCTCGTACGGATATGTTGTTGCAAAAGGAAGGAGAAAGCGCACGGCCTTATCTGAAAGTGCAGAGTATTCCCTGCGTTGCTGTATCCATAAGTCCAACAGCGACTGTTTTTTGAAACGAGTCTTCAACGTTTCATCACAAGACAGTTCTACAGTTCTGCTCGCAAATAGTAAAATCAATGGGGATTTCAAAGGTTTCGATGCTGAATGGGTTTCTCATCCAGTTGTTCACTTCGGGCGTCATTGGGAAATATTCCCTGAATTGTTGTCTGAGGGAGGCGAGATGCACAGCGATGTTGTCCCTGACCCTGTCATCAAGTTGCAGGTCGTTGTCAGACAGAAAACTCTCCGAAGCGGGGAATGCTGAAACATCATCTGCCATGACTTTGATTTCGAACAGCTCCATCTTTTTCAGCATTGCGCTGACTTTGTCCTGCACATCAAAAATGTTGACAGAGAGTCCCTGTAGTCCCAAATTCAGTTAGTTCAAACGGGAGAAAATATCTGACAAGTATGCCAGTTGACTGAGCCATACAGTATCCTCAAAAACATTTGATATGGGGAAGTTTTTGTCCTGTAGAAACACCTGGACCTCTCTGTGCAACTCGAAAAGCCTTGAAAGCATCTTCCCTCTTGATAACCATCTGACTTCTGTATGAAGCAGGAGCTGGACATGCTCGCTGCCCATTTCATCACAGAGCACATGAAACAGATGAGAATACATTGGTCGGGCCTTTATAAAGTTCACTGTTTTTACAGCTGAGTCAAGCACTGACTTTAGCTCATCGGGCATCTTCTTCACTGCAAGTGCGTCCCGATGGATGCTGCGGTGTATCCATCGCATCTCAGGTGCCACCTCCCAAATCCGGGCTGCTACTCCGCTGTGGCGGCCAGTCATCGCCCTGGCGCCGTCAGTGCAGACTCCGACACACTTTTTCCAATCGAGTCCGTTCTCTTGCATGAAGGTGCTCTATAGCTGGAGTATGTGCTCGGCTGTAGTTCTGGTCTCCATTGGTTGGCAGAATAGACAATCTTCCTGAGCTGCACCATCGCACTTATATACAAGCAAAAATACACGAGCAAATTTGCCAAATATGCAACATCAGTCGTCTCATCCAGTTAGAGGGAATAATACCGACTTCTTTTGATGCGCTCAGTCAGTGTCTTGTTAACATTATCTGCCATGATGCGTATTCGCCGTGACACTGTATCGTTTGAAAGTGGCGCCAAGTTTAACTGTGTAGCAGCTTTCTCCCCGCACATGATGTGTGTAGTTTGTTTGGCCAATGGCAGACACAGTTGTTCACCAATCGTATGTGGCTTTCCAACTTTCGCTATACAGGGGCTGGCACAGTATGAAGCCAGCTGTGCTTTGGCCGTGGATGTAACACAGGATAGCATTGTGGACTTGTACTGCTTCAGCTCGTCCTGCTTTCTTAGAAAAAAAATCCAATGGTTTATCTTTCAGCGCTGTGTGTTTGGTTAAAAGGTGCCATTTGAGGTGCGCTGGTTTCATGGACTCATTGCTGAGGACTTCACCACATACCACACACTGGGGTCTCGGCTCTTCGTCGGTCCTGCGTTAACTAAATCCAAATTTTAGGTAACTGGGGTCATATTTCTTGACCTCTTTGCGCTGCTTGGTGCTAGTGGGTACTAGCACCAAGCTAGCACATTCACTGGCACCTTTCAAGTAGCCACTAGCACTTGTTGCCGCTTCACTGTTGTCGTCCTCTTCATTTTCAATTCGGCTACCAGGAATATTCTCCACCTCAACTGCAGTCCTCTTCGCAAACGTTCCTGTTTGTAGCCACGATTGCAGGGTTATTGTACCACTCATCTTCCCTCTCATTTGATCTAATCTCATCACACGCACAACTCATAACCCAACAACTCCCTTCAACTCAGAACTAGTGGTGTCTCAAGTATGCACGGGCTAAGTGCATGAACCGGCCGACGTAGCAGACTAATATTGAGACAAAAATAAAGGAGAGACGATGCTTATTTTAAATATGAATTTAATATGTTTTATGTATTTTAATTCTAGCTTTTGAACTATTTTGATAATATTATATATTTTCTAATTAATTTTATTTACAAAAAATACTTATGACCCTCCTCCGCGTACCACTAGAAGGACTTCGCGCACCACTGGTGGTACGAGTACCACAGTTTGAGAATCAAGGACACAGACAGTCAAATAGTGGTGTCAGGGGGCAGTGGCTGTTCCTAGAGATTGGCATGTAAATCTGGCAGTTGTCGGCGTAAAGATGATAGGACATGCCATGTCTCTGACAAATCTCTCCAAGTGGGAGGAGATATAATGCAAAAAGGAAAGGTCCCAGGATAAATCCCTGGGGGACCCCACAATGAAGTGGGGTAGAGGACGAAGTGGAGTCCTCCAGCCTGACAGAGAAAGACCTCTCTGACAGGTAGGACCTGAACCACTCCAAGGCGGTCCCCCTGACACCCACACAGTCCCTTAGGCGGTCTAAAAGAATTTTGTGGTTGACCATGTCAAAGGCAGCCGTCAGGTCTAAAAGCCCTAAAATGGTGGAACTACCTGAATCAGTCATTAAAAAAGAGATCATTAAAAACCTTCAGAAGTGAAGACTCAGTGCTGTGAAATGCCTTGTACCCAGACTGGGTCTAAAGGGCCATTACCATCAAGAAAAGGCTGCAATTGCGCAAAAACACACTTCTCACACTTGCCACAAAGGGTAATTTGGAAATGGGACAGTAATTTGACAAAAGTGTCAGATCAAGACCGGGTTTTTTAATCAAGGGCTCAACAACAGCTTTTTTACAAAAGGAGGGCACAATGCCAGAAGCCAAGCTGCTCTTGATGATCTCCCTGACAAAAGAAGCAGTAGTGCTCCAGACCTCCTTAAAAAAGCGAGGAGGGACTGGGTCTGTGGGACAGGAGGAGGATTTTAGTTTGTTAACTATCCTTGTGAGCTGAAGGCTGTGCAGAGGGAGCTGAAGATTAAGATCAGGGAGGGGAAACGCTGTTAGAGGAGGATCAGCTGCAGCAGAGCAACATCAGTGGAGTTTTAGAGAGGCCTACAAAACATCCCTGGCCATGGGGAACCCAACTCCAAGACTAGGGGGGACCAACAATGGGTGAATGATCTCAACTCATAATTTAACAGGTTGGAGCAGTCATCTGCCTCTTTCCTGGCCCATTCATCACTGCTGCAAGCCCCCCTGTTGGCACCTCCAGCATGTTGCCCCCCCCCCTCACGTGTACCCCTCTGACTACAACACCCAGCTCCCAGCCACCCCCCATTGCTCTTCCTGCCTGCACAACACCCGAGCCCCCCACCACCGAGCCCCCCTGCCCCAACCTGTCCCTCACAACACTCCAGGTGAGGAACCAGCTCCGGAGGATAAAGGCAAGGAAAGTGGCAGGCCTAACGGCATCAGCTCCAGGCTCCTGAATTCCTGCGCAGACCAGCTGTGCAAGATAGTTGGGAACATCTTCAACCTGAGTCTGAAGCTGGGGAGAGTGCCACAGCTGTGAAAAACATCCTGCGTGGTTCCAGTGCCCAAAACTCCACACCCCAAGGACCTAAGTAGCTACAGGTCTGTGGCACTAACATCCCACCTGATGAAGACCTTGGAAAGGCTGGTCCTTGCACATCTCCACCTATTGGTGGGCCCATCAATGGACCCACTACAATTCGCCTACCAGCATGGCATCGGGGTGGATGATGCCATCATCTTCCTCCTGCACAGAGCACTTTCTCACCTGGAGAACCCTGGGAGCACTGTCAGGATCATGTTTTTTGATTTCTCCAGTGCTTTCAACACAATACAATCTGTGCTCCTGAGGGACAAGCTGCAGCACACAGGAGTGAACCAGCACCTCACATCCCGGATCCTGGACTACCTCACAAACCGTCCACAGTATGTGAGGTCTCGGGACTGTATTTCGGACACAGTTGTCTGCAGTACTGGGGCCCTGCAGGGGATGGTCTTGGCTCCGTTCCTCTTCACCCTCTACACTGCAGACTTCTCACACAACACATCCGCCTGTCACCTGCAGAAGTTCTCTGATGACTCTGCCATCGTCGGTTTCATCACACAGGGAGTACAAAGAACTGACTCAGGATTTTGTAGACTGGTGCCTGGGGAATCACCTCCAGATCAATGCGGGGGAAGACCAAAGAGCTGGTGTTGGATTTCCGAAAATGGAGACACTCCTCTGACGCCGGTGAACATGCAGGGAATGGACATTGAGATGGTGACATCTTACAAGTACCTGGGTGTTCACCTGAACAATAAACTGGATAGATAACACCACTGCACTTTACAGGAAGGGCCAGAGCAGACTCTACCTGCTCAGGAAACTAAGGTCTTTTGGAGTGCAGGGGGCACTCATGAAGACCATCTATGACACTGTGTTTGCATCAGCCAGCTTTTATGGGGTCATCAGCTGGGGCAGCAGCATCTCGGTGGCAGACAGGAGGAAGCTTGACAAACTCATAAAGAAGGCCAGCTTTGTCCTGGGATTCCCCCTTGACCCGGTGGAGGTTGGTGGAAAAGAGGAGAATGATGGCTAAGCTGACTTCTCTGATGAACGACTCCCACCCCATGAAGGACACCCTGACAGCACTGGAGAGCTCCTTCAGTGACAGACTCCTTCACCCAAAGTGTGTGAAGGTGCGATATTGAAGGTCCTTCCTCCCAGCAGCTGTCAGACTTTACAACCAGTACTGCTCCCAGTAACCCCCCCCCCACACACACACACACACATCAACCTGGACAATTGAATACACTGCACTTTAATGTCCAATACTCTGTGATAATATTAGTATTTTATGTATACTTAGAATCTCAATTACGTGCCATATCCATGTATATCATTCCAATTTCATCTGTGCAATCAACCACTGTATTATTACCACTCAATACCATCACTCTTGTATATGATGTAATGATTTTGTTCTTATTCTGTACCTATTATTTATTGTTCCTTATTCTTATTGCTGCTTTTTTACATTCTGTTTTTTACTGTTCACTTGCTGCTGCAACAATGCAAATTTCCCCATTGTGGGACTAATAAAGGAATATCTTATCTTATCTTATCTTCCCTGCTAACCTCATTATCATTTAAAAAATTCTGTCAATGGTGGAAAAACAGAACAATTTTTGGATACATTGTTGTATACAATCAATTCCAGTGAAAGCTAACTGAAAGTGTGGGCTAGAGTATTACTTTTTCCCCAGACAATGTTTCTTACTAAGCTACAAATGGGGGACATTGTACTCACTTGATTTTGACTAACCTGCATGGCTGAGGCATCATTTAACTTCACTTTCTGGATTATATTTTGTGCAGGATGAGGATTGTCAATGTCGGACACATCATTTACATTAAAAGCAGTCTTGTAAAGAATCTGTTAACAGCAAAAACCTTCTTCTCTGTTTATGTTGGTATCCGACTATAAATTTGACTACTAAATTATTAAAATCACTGTGATTTTCTTCAAGTAAAATTCTTCCTATAACTGATGATCAGTCACAAGAAACAAGAGTGGATTCCCACTGACAGGTATGATATACGATTTATGCAATTGTCAGTTGCACAGCTTTAATTGTGCACATTACTTAATTTACAGTTAGGAAAAACTGTGAATTAGTGTATATTATAAACTGTCATAAGATTGAACTAACAGAGTTGGAGAACATGAAAAATTAATAACACCTGCTTTACTGGCTTTATCAAATTCTAGGCTTAAGTTTTGATAAATTATGCTCATTTGAGTACAATGTTTGACCACTGCAATCAAATGCACATCATAGTGCCATGGTTAACTAAAAATTGTGTACTTAATCTCTCTTAAAATTTAGGGTCAGATCCTCTGGGATACTAATGGTTCTCCTGTACATCCCTGCCTGTAGAAGATTTAATTTGTCCTCTTCATATATTTATAAACAAAGTAAAGCTGAACAAGAGAATATAAAACAAGACTGGAAATTCTTTTCAAGTTCAATCTAATTTAAATGTGATCTCTTCTTTTTTTAAAAGTCTTTGGACAGATCTATAGAAAAAGTAAATTAACGGATGAGACAATGTCAGAGATAAGTCTTAAAATTCAAACAAGTTGTTGGTTTTAAGCTCTAAAGTTTTATTTAGAACTAATCACAAAACTGAACAGAAACAGAAAATTTTATTGCCTTGCAAACTTTGTTATGTTCTGCTTTTCTTTTGTACATTCCTGTTGTGGAACATCTTGTCCAACAATGTGCCACTGATATGCACAAACTTATCTTACACCTCAAACAAAGAAAAACACAAGTTACCCATGTTCACAATGACTTTCATTCAAATAATGAGGCACACACTCTTGTTCCACCATCATGTAGTTTATAGCTCCCCCTGGCAACATTGTTTCTTTGATATTGCATCATAAAATGTGTTATGGTAAATGCATTGAAAAAAAAGCTTATAGACAATATTGCTGTGGCCTCGGACAAGGCACTGCAAAGCATTCTGCAACTCCTCCCACAAGTCTTATTAATGTTGTATATCTCTCTCTTTTTTTAACGGAAAGAATTTAGTGACAATATGACTTTTACACTACTCATCTGAGTAAATGCCTGCTTAAAAAAAAAAGTAAGTCGTGTTGGCATACAGTGCATGGTAGAACCAATCAGAGGAGTGGCACCGGAACATCTCATGACATGTATGCAGGGATTCCTGCCTGTTTTATTAAGGCTTGATACCACGTAACTCATTTCAGAAGCATTCTAAAAGATGATCAAGACAAATTTGAAGTCAAGCATATACAAAAAGTGCTTAAAAACAAAAAACATAGAAAACAAAATGGAATCTGTTAGTTAATATTTTTAAAATCAAATAACCTGTGCAGCCTTAACTAACATAAAAACGGAAACCAGCCTCCTTTCCTACAAATAAAGCTCAAAAAACAGATAAAATGACTAAATCAACACAATATGAGCAAGTCACTAGGCAAAATGTTTTGCTTCTGACACCCCCTTTGTTGGCTTTCAGCTCCAATGAGGTTTTGTTCCATCCTCCCTGTAGCTTCAATGTTTAAGAGTCATGGGCAGCAAAATCTTAGAGCCAGTCTTGAATAGAGGTCAAATTGACATGAATTACTTCCTTTGCAGAGCTTAAAGTCTGTTAAAGTCTCTTTGCCCCCTTTGGGTTTACAATCAAAACCAAGCCATGTTGGATGTGCAGAGATCGGATTGGAAGATAAAAGAGTTTATTTAATTGGAAAATCTGATTCCAATTCTACAGTATTTTTTAAAATTTCTAATATTATTTCACTTCTCTCTGTTCTCAAACTTCATAGTCCCTCTTAACTTGTCTTTGTTAATGGTATTATGATGTTTTGGCAACCCACCACGGAGCTCAGCATCAACCCTACAGTCTGTAAGCTTCCCTGTTATCCCACATGCTATCATCATCACAGCCCAACTCCCCATTCAACCCAATTCATCTGAGCCTCCAGCTGCTCCCTCTACAGTCATACATAATATTTACTCAGCCTGGCCTTGGTCCAGGCACTGAATACTAGTTGTAGACGTAGTGCTCTGTTGAGGGAAATATCATCCACGTTGTGTTCAACACAAGAAAGTGTTGTGCCAAGCTTGCTTTCAAGGTCAGAGCTTGGTGCTGTTGAGAGCCTCTCGCCCATCTGGAAGGAGAAAAGCATAGTGTCCTTCACACAGTGCTAGCTTCTTTCTCCACACTGCAGCTCTGCTCTGGGTGTGAGACATGGGCTGTATATATAGATTATATGATTAAACATGATTAAACAATCATGTTTAATCATATAAACATGATTGTTCTAACTTCTAGATATTTAGGAATAGTGCTTCCTGAATAGAAACATATATAAGAAGAGAAAGAAGAATTGTGGAATATGCTTTCAGCACTGTGTGTTTGCACCCCTACTTAAGAAAGAAATGAAATCCGTTTAAGTAAACTGAATGTGTGTATTTCACGCTGCAATAAATTCTGATATCATTTACATTTAGGAAGTGATGTAAATTTAAATAAAAGTCTGAGGACAGTTGTTAGTCTGATTCAGAAGTTTAGGTAGTTTGAACTTTTTGATTAAACCTTCAGTGTGGAACTCTTTCCTCCTCCTTTTTGCAGTATGAGTAATTAAACTAACACTGGCAGTGTCCTTATTAAGGCAGAGACTTACTACTTACACTACTTTTAGTCGCTATAGCCTCCTCTGTTGCTATGTCCCACACTGCAAATTTTATGTTTATATTTTATTTTATGAATTTGTACATAAACTGACTCTAGCATTATTAAAATGGTTTTCCAAGGGTTTCTGCTGCTTACATCCAACTATGAAAGGAATATGTAAGGACTGTTCATGTATCTAGACAAATTTAAAACACTGTCACACACCATCAGAAAAAGTTCTATGCATCCCAGTTTGTCTAAGACATGGAATATTCCAAGTAGGAAAACAAAAGCAACCAAAATCCATCATTCATTGACTTAATTCAGCACTTTGAAGAAAATGCCATAAGATTATTTGATATTTTATTTTATTTATTTTGTTTATTGTGGCCATAAAGTCAAAACTGACTTTGTCTATTTTTTTTTGTTTTTTTATTATTCACTTGGTGTTAGCTGAAAGGAATTATGCATTTGGATTTGTATGTGTGTGCATGCACGCCTGTATTTGCATCTGCCTAATTTTTGAATATTTTGTAATATGAATAATATGATGAATGTGCTCAATACTTTTTTGTACACATTAATGACTGTAAGCTTAAGTACCTCTTGTGGTTGAAGTTTCTCAAAATTATATAGAAACCTTTTTTAATTTATTTATCTTTCATAGTATGCTTCAGTTGACTAATGACTCATAAACTGTCTTCAGTAATTAGACTGAAGGAGTCAGGGATCCAACCTCCAAACTTCTAATAGTAGAAGATGAACTGCTCTATGGCTGTTGATGTTTCATTTCATCATTTTAGCTCGGTAAATAATGCTTTTCTAAAAATGAATTATATCATGTGGTCAAGTGTCGTGATTAGACAAGTTTAGAGGTATTCTTTTAAAACTTCACAAAATGTATTTATTTTTTAGGCCTGAGGTCTATTTGAAATAAAGCCTGTATGCCAGAATCTTGATACAAACATGAAACACGAAACTGCATCAGTTTCAGCAGTTAAAGTCATAAATTCTGAACTTGGGTGAGAGCTGTGACAGAATAGACAATGGACCCCAACCAGTTATAGCTAGTTGTCTTCCACAACTTGTGCAACATACACTGGTGAATCAAGGTTTTACAGGCATATGGTGAGCTTTTGTAACAATATGATTTGCCACTGCTGTGAAAGCTTGAGCACCAAAATTCTCATAGTTTATGGCTTACTTATAGTTCAAAAGTAAATGTTTAAAATTAAATGTCTTCTCCATGCCTTACATAATCTTCACCTCACTTCAGCATTTACAAGAGTGCCTTCTGCCCAGAGTTAATTTGACCACCTCCTATTTTGTCTTTGTCTGATTTATCTATTTTTAGTTGCTTAAATTTTGTTAATAACAGAAAACAAAAACTAGAAACCCTCAGTCTAGTTTTTGTGAAAGAGATATTTGTTATTGTTGTCATGCATTGTTAAGTCTTCTAAGCACTTCGAGGTTACATCTTTTGCCATCTTTGCTGTTCACTGTCACCATGGTTATATTTTTGTTCTCATCTGCTGCAAGGTTAGTTGACAATAAACTGTTTGTTCACAGTGTCCATGTGATCCTGCTCTGCTGTAATAGAACAGACTGACTCTCTTAAGTAAATCCAGTCATCATTATAAACTGTCTGTTTGAATAGAACCACTCTGTTTCTGTTCCTGATCAGAAAGCATTACCACAGCTACCCCACGTCTCAACTGTAAGCAGCTGATCTCATTCAGAAAGTGAATATAAAATTTTTATCATCAACCACACTGTTGTGGCTAGCATAACTTTCATCTTATGTGTGTTTGTGCCATCATGTCAGATGTGGTGGTGGAGTCACCATGGTTGTTAAAGATGCAGTTTGGAGTACTTGCCGGGTGTGTCTATGGACAGATTTGTCAATGTCATAGTGTCATATAAGAACAAAACTTCACGTGTGCATAGGCCACAAAATGGCCAGCTCACTGCTGTGAAACAACTTCATTACTAATGTAAGTCAACATAAGCCATAATGCCTTGACATCAGTGTCATTGCATAATGTGAAAAATGTACCCATTTTCCACGAGGTTTCTTGAATCTTTTATAATGATAAAAAAGTGTATGGCAAAGCAGCAGATAATTACTTTAGACCCCTTCAAAATACTGTAGAAAATTCTATAATATTTATTGTGATCTGTTAACTTCATCATATTTCTTCTGTTAGATTTTTTTGTGAAATCGAGAAATGTCTTATGTTGCTTACAATCAATAATTACTTCTTCATATTTGCATTCTCACTGTGTTACGTAAACCAGGTTTTTCAACTTTTTGACATAAAAAAAAAATCCAATAAATGTTTCATATAATATTTGAAAAAGAAATTCATTTACACTTATCCAAAACCACAGAGTATGGAAGCTGAGAGTGATCATGGCAGCTACTATCTTTTTTTAAAAATTTTGTTATCTTCAGATCCTGAATTGATCATCTCGTCGTTATCTTGGGATAATGGAATAAAATAATGCATTATCATAGGATAATGGCTTGTCATTTTTATTCCTGTGAGAATCCAGACTTCCTAATGTTACTGACTACTGTGTAGTCTTCAGGTCTTCGCTTGAATGAAGCATAACACTTATTTAGCAATATCTTCCGTCTCTGATGGCCTCACACACTGTGTGGAGAGTTCGTTGGGTCCAGGGTCCAGCTCCTTATCAAACAGGAGCTCAATGGGGTCACTCAGATGATCTGTGAAATGTGGCTGTTTCACAACAGAAAGAAAATGTGGTCTTGAAAAGAAGGAAGTGTGTTGGTTGGATATGTTGGTGGCGCTGCTCTGCTGGCGACCCGGACTCGTGCTAACTTTTAAATAGTGCTGTTTGAGGCTGCAGGGATTGTGTAATATTTCCATAGGTTTTTACCACAGGGTATGTGCAGTGTGTGCAATGTGCAATATGTGTTGTGTATTTGTGTGTGCAATATCTTGTGGTGTGCGGTGTTGACTGTATGCAGTTCATTGTGTTGTTTGTCTTGTCACACTGTTGAGGCATGTTGTGCGAGTACAAAACAAATTTCCCTATGGGGACAATAAAAGTATATTGTATTGTATTGTATTGTATTGTATTGTGTGGTGACCACAGCATTAATGTCAAGGTGATTTAAGTATGACTATGAAATCAAAATGACAGAAAATATGTGAAGTGACCCACCTGACCGCCTGGTATATGCGTGAGCTTTGACAGTGTGCATTCTGCGTTTGTTCTGTTTCTTGTAGTTATTGTTGCTCATGGTAGCCTCATTTCCGCTGTTCATGTCAAACATCCACAGTTGAAAACATCATGAGTAACTGGGTGAGATATACTTGGATTATTGTCACTATCATCATATGGATCATAAGCTATTATGTTTTTTAAAATAGAAAATAAAAAGTTACACTACTAACCTCCACAGAGTTGATCAAAAATATATATAAAAATATTAATATATTTTTAGCATAGCCAGCAAGTCAAGGAGTTACTCAATAGATGGATTTGTTACATCTGCAATGAAAATTCTGTTGGTTTAAACAACAGTTAAAAGTCCACTGTGCCCCCAAGGGTGTTTGATATGTTAATGCCACTTATAAAACAAAAACACTGGCATGCTGTTTCAAAAGCTTCCCTAAAATACAGACATCCTTTGAGAAATTTCTTTTTTTTTCTATTTGACATGGATATGGTTGCATTTAATTATGCATTATGACATATCAATGTAAAATATTGGCTATCTTTGAACCTAATAGATTATGACACTATTTTTAAAAAAGAAAATTAAGTCACAAACTTATGTGAACATAAATTGATGAAAGAGATGTGCGCACATTTCAAGCAACTCCTCTATAACCCTGTGATGGTCACAAGTTATTTTTAAAGCACTGATGGATGATAATGAGCATGTAAATGTTTGGTTTCTTTCCAGCACAGCTGAGAGAGCGAGCCAGACCCTTTTCCCCATACAGATTTCTCTGGTTGAATCATCCCAATTAGCCAACAAACCCAAACGGTGTCTATCGGGAACATGCTCCCTGCAGGAGGTTCCAGATTAAATGAATCAGACTGTGCAGCAACGCTTATGTTCCTTAAAAAACAACACTCTTCTTCTTTTCAAAGTCTTTGATAGCAGACTGAATGGATTTCCAACAGATATATATTTAATGACTGTGTTTTTCATACCATTGTGTCTTCATATAGGGATCTGAATTCAAATCTTTACTGGAACATTTGGAATATATGGAACATTTTAACATCCCATAGACCCTGTGTATTCCACTTTGAAGTCTAACCTGATACATAATGAGAATCTTCTCAGCTACCTAACAATCACACACTATGAAAGTCACAGTGCAAAGCATGAAATCATTTTGTTCAATACAAAGACCTGTTTTAATATCTTATTTTAATACAAGTTTCCACAATTAAAGCTTTTGTTCCACTTGACTATAAGAGGATATCATTAGGCGTACACAGGTTCAATCTTTCAAGAGTAATAAACTAAGTGATCAAGCAGAATTTCTTCTCTTATGATTTCTAAGAACATTAAAAATCTCATATTTAACAACTTTGATCACAGTGCTTTTTCTATTAAAGTGCGTCAAATGGGGTCTGGCCAAAGTGTAATAAGGGAGACTGCATCTACTACTTATCTCTATCTTTTATGCACCACTAAACTAAGCCCCGTCTCTTTGTTCCTATCCTTTTATAAATTTTCTATTTCACCTCCTCAGTGTTTAAATTCAGATGATAGCATCCTCCTAGGCCAGGGGTGAAAGCAGATTGAAGGTTTGTGGTATGAATAGTCAAGCCTATATCCCTTCATATTGTTTTCCTCCTACCCCAACCCTCAAGCATCCGTGCAATACCTTTTTTAGAACCTGTTTGGTGAGGAACAAAATAAGAAACACTTAAATGTAAGGCAAATGTTACCGAGCAATTTGTTTTGTTTTTAATTAGAAGAAAGTCTGCAGGTATGTCTTAAAAATTCTCAGAACAGTGGGCACAAAAATAAAAGATGATTGTGAGTCAACTGTCCTAAAATGTCTTACATTGTGAAAATTAAAATGATGAAACATTAAAATGGTGACTAAGCATTTTCAAGTGAAGAAATATGCTAGTAATGTGTGAATTAACCACAAAAACATTTTTTGTGGAATTTTGGTAGAATGCCAACCTTGTCCAGTGCAAATGACATCAATGAAGTCTTTAGTTTGGTGGTGAAAAAACTGTGACACACCTTTCCAAGTACTGTATGTGTTTTGATAGGTATAATAGCAGTACATCTGCACCTTTTCTGAGTTCCAGAGACAACCCATATAAGTAGCATAACATGCTTTACCTGTTGTCTTTGTTGTTGGAATAAAACTGACCATCATGTTACACCATGACCTCATTTGTCTTTTTTTTTTTTCTGTGGCAACCCAGTCTCACTCCAAATTGTGTAATACTTTTAATTAGTAGTATTAGTAGTAGTAGAAGTAGTAATGGTAGTACTATTCCTTTACATTTGAATTTATTTCTACACCTCGAGCCTACAGTATTGTTCATGTGTTTAAAACCTTGTAATGATGAACTGTAAATAAAGTTTTTTGAAAAAAAAGGTTTCATGATTTATGTTATTTTATTTAACAAGATAAGCCTGACAAAAAACATATATCTTAAGGGTGTTGAATCATATATCTTATTAATAGAGGAACGACCGGTGATAAGAATATAAACTATGATTAAAACTAGTGGGCGCATTACACTGACGTCACATTCGTGACTACGGACCATAGACTTATAATATAAGTATATACAAGTATAATATAACTATTTAATATAATATCTATGCTATGGACGCTGTTACCAACGAACCGGAAGGAAGTTGATGTCACATCACGGACCAAGTTGCTCTTAAAACTGGTTACATTTGACCACAAATACACTTCTATGAATTAAATAATGACTTCTGTTTGATTTTCAAAACATAACTAAATCTTTTAAAAAATAATGAAACAGATCAAAGCATTTTAGCCACAATACAAACTATAGAACGTAACAATCTTTGTATTGTAATTTACACAATACTGCTAGTACAATACGTGATTTATGTAATTTTATTTAATAAGATAAACCAAACAAATTAATACCATGTTTTAAAATAGGTTTGATTAGACCACAAACTATGATCACATACAAAAAATTAATTTCTGCTTTGTCTTCGTCTTAGACAAGATAGGCTACTGGTAGTTTTATGTCATTTCTTTTAATGAATTTTATTTATTTATTTTCTTTTATTCAGATGTGTGTAATTATACTGCTACAACAATTTTGTTCCCCTTCTAGGGTAAATCAATCATTCAATCAATCAATAAATTAATCTGTCTATCTGTCTGTATGCATGTATGTATTGCATTACAACAACACCTAGATCATACCTTTTCAAATGTTTACATTGTATTACTGAAGATTGTGAAGTATTGACATAACAACAACAATAACAAGATACCACCACCACCACCACCAACAACAACAACAACAACAATGGGTAATAATCAACTAAATATTAAAAAAAGGAAAAGGATAGCAGCCCACACAATTAGGGTAAACAATTTATACAATTTGGGTTGAATCCTATTGAACAAATTTGTAACTAAAGCTTTTGATAAGCACTGTATGTAAAGGGCAGCAACTAACATAATTACACAAGTACTTGTTGTTAATGTGTGTGTATGCATGCGTGTGTGGGGCTGTGTGTGCGTGAGTGAAGGTGTCTAGGTGTTTTAATTCTTGGTGTTCTCCTTTGCCACCCACTGTAGAGACCACGTCTTCCCACTGCAATAAATGTAAAGAAGATTCAATGACAACATGACGGTAGAGGATAGTGAGCCGCCGTGGGCTTCAGTTTGTACCTCATACTCACTATGTTTACATGCACACAGTTATATGATAACTGTAAATTACCTTCATATGGTAATAGTGTGACTAAGCTATTTATATGTACACTCTGTTTATGCTTGAAATCTAAAATAAGTTAATACAAATAATAGTGGTGGGACTCAATTAAAAAAAAAATCTAATCAATAGGCTGCGTAATTAATTAATCTCAATTAATTGCATATCAATATTTGACACGAGAAGCAACATTTTTTGTCATTTTGTTGTCTGTGCTAGCTGCAACATGTTTGGCATTGAGTGGTAGCGTGGTTGGAAGAGCTCCGGATAGGCAAGTTCTTTCCTGGACAATTTGTGCACACATCCAGATTTCTACTCAGTAGTTGTTTTCCAACAAACCCAGCAACAACCTCTCATCTTTTTAAAAAAAATTATTCTACAGTTTATATACACGCAGCAAATGATCGGAGCCGGAGTCAAACTCGCGGAGAACGAATCTTCCGCACATGGGAGGCCCGCCCTACCAACTGAGCCATGCCAGGAACTCATGCAATGAGAAACGCTCTGCACTGTTTGCAGTGCAAAAAAAAATTGAATGCGTTATTTTTTTTTGTTGCGTCATTTTTTCTGTATTTAATTGATCGTAATTGACGCGATAAAGTCCCAGCCCTAATAAATAAATAGCTCAAAAGCATTTAACAATAAGTACCTTACAACTTCCATTACATGAATAATAAAACTTTGACATTTTTTTATAAAATAAAAAAAGAGAAATTATACATACCACATGGAACAGGGCTCCCACTCCACCAACTCCATTTGGCTCCCCTGAGAAACATCTAAAAAATGTTTACTACCATAAGAAATCACACTGTCAGATGACTTTAGAACTGTGGTGCATTAAAATCCACTAAATACATCCGTAGTAAAGGTATATACTTACATTACATTTGAAGTAGAAACTTCAAATAATGACAAAAGAGAACCTTCTGCATTTTGGTCTTTACGACTCGCTTCACGGGGTAATACTGGTCCTTTCCCTCGACCATATGGCTGCATTCTGAAATAGCAAAAAGTGTACACTTACATTTTTAAAACTTTTTATAGAACTGCAAGGAATGCACAGAAAGGAAATTATCATTCAAGACAACAGTTTTTGCTTAACACTGCGCAACACAGAGAGATTAATGCACGTTTTATTGTAAGCAAATTGGATTGTAATGTTCTCCTTTTTGGTCTTCCAAAGAATACAATAAACTGTGGTTGATTAAAATGCAGGAATACTGGTGCAAACATAGACTAGAAGACTAGAAAGGCACACATTAAACAAATTAAAAATCTTTACACTGGCTGCCTGTGATTTATCTTATTGATTTTACAATTATTATATTAGTTTTTAAGGCACTGCACAGCTTTGCACCAGATTGCCTCTCAGAGATACATTTGGTTTACAAACCAGGACAGCCCCTAAGCTTCTCTCTTTTAGCTTCAGAACAAAAATTGTTGGTAATACTTCATTTCGCCTGTTACAAACCCAGCTCGTTATGGGGAAAGGGAAGTAACATAAGACAATCGATGGAAGGGATTGTGAAATTAAATATATTTATTTAATAAAGACACGTGGGTATCAACAGAAAGGGCCCGCCAGGTGTGGTTGATCAGATGAGGCCTGTAGATCTTATCAAATATTGAGTACAGAAATCTCATCTTATTTTGAGCGAATTTGACCAACTTATGATGCTTAATTTACCATCTTAATTGGACATTGCCATGCTCTGTACGGGCTGCAGAAAGGACTTAGGGGGGTCAAAACACCAAAAATGTGATCCTTGGGGAGGGCAGGATAACATACAAAAATTTCAACTTCCTAGGTTAAGGGGAAAAGTTTTACCCCCTTGTGAAACTGGGGAAAATCAGACTCTGTGACTTGTGCACTCTTATAGCCTTTGTGAGCAGTATTGAGGATCAAATCCAGGTTCTGATATTTATACTTGGGCTACATACACCAAATTTTACACACATAATCTAAGGCCCAAGTGCTGTGAATGTCAGCCATCTAGGTGCTAAGGGGCTTGAGCACTGTCCCAGAGAAACCACTAACCCCAACCCTAATGAGTGGCTCCTCAAAGCCTGGCCCTGGTTCCCTGGTTTCCATTTGAGCTAGAGCCACCAAAAGTTACACCAATGATTGGTGTCAGTGGGAGGACTGATTCTGAAATTTTCAGCTGTCTAGAAGTTACAGAGCTGAAACACAAGCCCAAAAGACTGCAGCAATTTTTTATAATGGAAGTGCATTGTCATTACTGCCTTATCTCTGCAAACAAGTATGGAAGGGACTTTAAGCTTACTATAGGTGTTCTAGCAGCAGAGCCCTGTCACCAATATCTGTTTCAAGTCTCAAAACACTTAGTTCCTGTGTTAAGGTAGCTGTCCATGTGCACTACCTGGGCTCTTATTCAAGTGTACAGGCCCTTGGACATGTTTTTTTTATAAGTTTGTGTAAATAACTTGAAACTTCATGTGTGTTCTGGGCATAATTTTCAACAATTACTGTGAATTTCAGCCTCCCAGCACTTTTATAAAAGCCTTTACACTTGCATGGTAGCCCAGGAAGTGCTTGTGGGCACCTGCCACATCTCAGGCTCTGATTTGGACCAAATTCACAACACATTTTTTCACTGACCAGAGATAGAATCAGCACCCCATCTGCTTCCTGTTGGGTGAGACTATGTTGATTATCACTATGTTCAGAAAAGAGTAAGCTCATACACCCCAACACCTGCTCATACCAGACCTACCTTGCACATCTTTACTTCATGTATTTGATATAGGCCAATAAACTTGCCAATATTGAAGACTTATTTAATGTCACTATAATTTCTGTTACAAAGCATCCGCGTCATTCATCATATTAATTTGGTCTACCAAGTCATTGTGTTCCATACAAACACATGATTGAACAACATACAGTTTAGTAAAGGCCATCAGTTTTAAACAAGTCTAAAAAAGTGAAGTGACATTAACACAGATGCAAGCACTATTAAATGTTTTGGGTAAGGTTATGTGAAAAGTCCTATTTAAGTAACCACCTATGAATCAACATATTTTGAAATAATGACTCTCATAATTTACATAAACAGAATCAGCATCTGATGGGCCAGATCCATTCAATATAGCAATAAAAAATAGTGTAGTGCAGAAAAAAATCAACAGAATGACAATTGCAAGGAATTTATTTTTATTTTTTATTTTCGGGGGAGGTCAAAGTTCTTCATCAGAGGAAGAGCTACTGTCAAAGTTTTCCTCATCATCAGTGGAGGAGTCATCCACAGACAATGCTTGAAATCCCAAAACCTGCTGGTATAATGTGCGAGCAGCACCCTGCTGAGCTTGAACTCTAGACAATCTCCTCCTCAGCAGACAGAGTAGCCCCTCACGTCCTCTCTCCGTCAATGCCTCAGTGCTGCCTGACAATGACATTAAAGGAAAACAAATAAATACTACAAGCTCTGGACATCCATGCAAATTGTGAGAAATATTTTACTTACTTTGCTGGGTGATCCCTTCAGAAAGCTGGGAGGAAAGCTCTTCAATCATTCCAACCGCACTCCTCAAGTACTCCCAGTGCTGCTTGACTTCACGAACCACAATAACCTCCTCTTCTTTCAATCTGTTCAGCAGCATTACCTTGTCATAAACCCTTTTTTTCTTTACCATGTCGCCATGACCTGCAATTCATCACATTAAGTTTTATCAGTTATCTTACATTTCTAGAAAATTGTGTAAGTTTTTCCTCAGAGTCTTTCAACATGTGCACTTTCACAGGAATTTGGGGTTTTAAATACACGGCCAATCTCCTCTCCCATGATGCTATCCTACTTCTTTTCTATACATGTCTAATGTACTTACATTCCCAAGGCCAGGAATAGTTTTCCTCAGCCAAGAGCTCGTTGGGAGGAGGGAGTTGGTCAGTTTCCCCCATAACAGCATTACGTTTTGTGATGGCATCTTCTAAGGCTCTCTTTTCTGCAGCAATCTTTTTCCTTAGCTGATGTCT
>JAQMCX010000032.1:15451132-15466145 GCA_029814765.1 Acanthurus leucopareius
GCACAAAAACTTGGTCAACAATTTTCTGTAAATCATTTTCTGGAGGCAAATATCCCTGGGGTCAGATTGACCCCAAGAGTAAAATGTGTTAGTGATATTTGAGGATAATAGGAGGGTTTAAGTTAATCTTGTAAGGGCTTTCAAACCCAAGAAATAGGAGCGTAAGCCTTTAAATCACCATATTACACCCTTTAAATACTGAAAGAAACACTTTACCTTTTTCTCATGAATTCTGTAATTAATGGATTTTGGTGTGACATTATATCATTCATTTATATATATGTCCCCTTATATATATATTATATATGTCTCTCCTCATTTCTCTCATTATAAAAAGCATTAACATATCTGAATATCTTCAAGAAGCATGTGTTCTTAGTCTTGGAGCAACAGTCACTTACATCAAACTTAAGTAAAAAAAAAAGATAGTTGTTTTCCTCTGGATTTTTTCAGGTAGATATATACTATAGTTGTGTTAACATGAAATACATTTCTGATAATGAAAATCAACAAGCACCTTTATATTTAATTATTTTAAGATTTTCAAGAGCAAACTGAGTCAGTGTCACTTGTGTCTATATGACTTTATGCCATCTTTTTACACATTCTTTGCTCACTACAGAAAAACCAAATTAGACAACAGTATTCATTAGAGGGCAAAATATGTTCTTAAGAAGGATTTAGAAGCTAAATCCTAGGCAATGGGAAATTGAAAATCAAGTCACACCATGCTAAGTAACCTTTAAAACCATGGACTCGTCCTTTGATCAATCTCTTTCTCTAATATTCCCTTTGCAGTTTCATTAGCACAATATATTCTTCATTTAACTTCTCACAAAAGCCCTGGGAGAATACAAGACCCCTCTGAGCTATAATAAAGGCACCCAAGTATGTTCTTTAAATAAACCTATTAACCAGTGCCAATTAGGCCAACATTTTGTTTTGGATTCTATTGCCATGGAGACCTTGTTAAAAAATTGCCAAACAAGTGCAGAAACAGAAGGCCTTCAGTTTGTAGCGGACAGCAAAAGCAGCTCCAAGAGTTGAGAAAGTGTGAACTAGGCTGAGACCAAAATATTTATTGGCCCTTCATTACACATTACACTCTTAACTGTTGCCATGGTAAAGGGAGCCCTTAACAACACTGATAAGATAACAATTGGATTCAATTCACATTATATATTAAAGTACTTAGTAACACCTAGAGGGAGCCACATAACAACAGCTGATGAAATGCTGTATGTTAGGCAACCATTGTTAAGATTTAGGAAAAGAAAAAGCAACACAATACATACAGTAAACAACTGTAATTACAGAGCAACTTGTGATAAGACACCATTAATTAATGTTATGGCTGAAAAACTTTACATATATTTGAAAATATAACATAGCCTCATAATCTAAGTCTCTGCATCCCTCATATATTTATGACTGACTCTATTTCCAACTAAGCAGATTAGTGAAAGGTACTTTTAAAGCTGATTTCAAGCCAAAACTCTAAACAATACCTGATCTAGAGCATTTGCTATGCATTTAATGCCAACTTTACATAACAGCACATATTACAAATTATTAAAGAATTCACACAGCGTTTAAGGTTTTTTCTTGCTCAGTGACTCAAAATGTACCACTAAATGTCTGGCGACATTAGTGAAATTAGTTGACAAAGACTGCTTTTACAAAAATATCAGACAGTGTGTTTTGTGTATACTCACAGCAGTTGCTTTAGAGTAAGCAGTTCTTTGATGTGGCCCAAGACACATATGAATACACACTGATTGAAAACTGTGACTCAATAAACGTCCTAACCCACCTCCAAATAAGCTCTGAGCGATCAGATCTCAAAAGGCTATAGAGGATTAAGGATTCAACAGTAACAGTGCTTTTAATCAGATCAGTCAAGAATGGGGTGACCAGATGGCCCAAAAATATAAGTCCAGAAGACTGCAAGAAGTTGAATCTTAAATCTTTAACATTCTGATTGTTACATTGATTGTCTCAGCCCCTTCGTGGTCTATTTCTCTTCTTGTTTCTATCTTTCTTTATGTCTATTATGGTAAAAGTTCCTTCCCCTGATGCACCCTCTAAATCAGACATTTCTCAGCTAGTTGTAAACGTAGCTCTTGTTACATTGCTATGCTAACTTCAGCTCATGATAAATCCCTACTCAAAGGCTTGCAAACCCATAGCCTTATGACACCATCTGCACAAAGTAATATACCTAAATATGTGACCCATTTGTTTCTGGGTGCATGATTCTTCCCTGGAGAGGTTTATGTGTATTCATGCTAGTTGGGTCATTGTCTTTTGTGACAAGCTCAATGTTGTCTTTCAGTTTAAAGAGGTGAATATTTACATTTAAATGGTAGTTGAAACATAAATATGTATCCGTCTCCTTTGTCTCCAGAAGCGTTGTGTGTTTTTGTGTCTTTTTTAACTCAAACTCAGAAGTCCTCCTTCCCCTCTAATGTTCTTCCAGGTTTAGCTTACTGGCAGCTTATGTGAGCAGGAGCCACAACACTCTGTCCCTAATGTCAGTATGATGCTGTTTTCTAAGCCTTACAATGACACCTACTTACAAGATGCAAATATACAGCTTCAGTATAAGTTATTATAAAAAAAATACAGCTGAGTTGTCAAGGTCAGCATCCTGTACATGTGTAGATAGCTGCCACCAGTATTAACTCTGTGTACAATTAGAAAAAAAAAAAATAATTCTGTAACTCTGACACTGAATGTTTGCTGCCTCAATCCAGATGTTTTTTTAAATTATTTTGAAAGGGTTTGTCGTGAGGACATGCAGAGACAATCCAGACAAAAGGCTTTAACAAACGAGGACTTAAAAACTTAAGAAAACATGTAGGAAAACTGAAAAGCATTAAATACAGTTTTGAACATTTTAATCTTTGTAACCTTGTCTTGTTTTGCATTAGTTTAGCATGTTTCCTGTTCAGTTTGTAAGGTTTTTCCTCATGTGTCATGCTTTGTCTTCTTTCTGTCTTCACTTGCCACCTTTGTCTGTTGATGATTAATTTCACC
Organism: Acanthurus leucopareius; assembly: GCA_029814765.1. Taxonomy (NCBI): domain Eukaryota; kingdom Metazoa; phylum Chordata; class Actinopteri; order Acanthuriformes; family Acanthuridae; genus Acanthurus; species Acanthurus leucopareius. The sequence continues at coordinate 15,454,172 of JAQMCX010000032.1, forward strand.
TGATCGCAGTTATCCTCCTGTGTACTTAGGAACTGACAGCTCCGAGTGGGAGTGCACATGGACTATGTGTCTGTTTTTAAGTCCTACATTTTTCTTGTGTCTATGTCTTTTTCACAGTGTTTCAATTGGTAACCCTCTGGATTCCTTGTTGCTTTGTGAGACCTCTCTACCTTGGATAAGTCTTTGACTAAACTTGTTTTATCTGGACTCCCCAGCAGCCCTTTGCAGTATTTGCACTGCCCCACCTACTTCTGTTTGCATCTCTAGTAAGTTTATTAAGGTTTCCTTTTGTCCATGTAAGTTGTCTGCTTTGCGTCTTTCTTTTGAGTTTTTATTTAAACTGCAAAACATAACAAACCAAAACTGCTCAGGCTGTTGAAGCTGCAGGAATGAATCAGGAAAGAACAAATGAGGCAATTAAGAGAAATGTGTAAGAGAAGAGAGGAGCTCGGGCAGAGGCAACAGGTGACACTGACAGTGTTATTTATGGTCAGTTAATTATTTGTCACAAAGTACCTGAAAATCACAAGTTTTGCAGTACAGCACCTTTATAGATGGTATTATTTCCTAATTAATTCAAGAAAATGTGGATATTCCTGTGCTCAGTAGTATGTACCCATTTTGGTTTAGTGATAAAACCAACCAAGTTATACATATCTCTTATTTATGTTGGTGAGGAAATAGCTCGTCATCTAGCCCCTAAGGGGTAGGAGACATGCATGACTCTAACCCTAGATACACATTTTTGCAGTAGCTGTAACACATTACAAACTAAGACTAACATGGTATACTCTTTTTTTCTTTCATGCATGGTTTCCTTGTGCCACTGTGATATGTGTCGCCTCAGACAACTAAAACGCTGAGTCAGGTTTCTTTATTAAGTGCTTCAGGCACAAAACCCTGCATGAAGCAAGAACTGAGTGCTGATTTCCTTGTTTAGATTGGTTCTTATGGCTGTAACTCTGTATAGGGAAAGGTAAGAATGGACAATATATATTTTTTTAATTACCAAGGGAGCTAAAATGGGTACTGAAACAAGTGTTATTCACTTGCAGCCCCTACTGGCCAGTTAAATAAAGGTGGAGTCAGGGGTTGAAGACTGTATAAAACAGAGCAGACAATCAAAAAAGGTTTTTAAAAGTGTAAGTCACTGCAAACATGAAGTCCTTGAACATTTAGGCATACATATGCACAAAAATTAGGCTGAATTAGGCATAGTTAGGCTTTGTATTAAGCTGCAGAGAAAATGAGCAAATAAAAACAGGCACAGGATATGTGGGATACTTTTAAGCCTTTTGTTGTGAAATCACATGTTCACGGAATAACAGTCTGGCACTGTGCATCTGATGCTACTCTGTTAGATAATTCACATTGCAGCGATGGATCTAATTAGAACAGCAGTGCAGCAAAATGGAGAGAAATATTAAAATATGATAATATCAGCAATGTCAGTTGTGTGGCTGCTGTTTTCTTTTTCCTGTTAGCTTCAGTGACACCTTCTACAGCAAAGTACATATCCTGACTCTAAGATACAGGAAATTAAACTTGTTTTCATTCTGGTGATAGTTCCTGCCAGGAGATTAGATCACCATGGTGAACTCACCTCACTCACCCCTACAGTGTCAGATTGTCCCTCAGAGGCCACCGTGGGGGCCACATGTCTTTCCTGCCAATAATCATCCCATTAAAATGAATGATTTTGCCCAGACCGTGTACTGTACATAATCGTCAATTAGCCACTGGCGTCGAGATGGCACCTCTGCTAACCTCTAAGAGTCTGCTGGAGCCTCATTATGAGGAGTGTGACTCACTCATGATCACAGCCAGTCTCTGGGCAATAATGGGAATTGAAACATCAGCTTCATGTTCATAAGATTCACACAGAGCAATGAAATGAACTGCATGCAGCATCTTCTTGCTGCTTGATCATCTAATTGAAAGATGGCTATGTTAGATTTGGTTTGTTTTTTAATGATACAATTAGAAAATTATGAAAAGGAGAAGAGGATGCAAGAGGTCATGCTTAGCAGAATAATTGTATTAAAACCTTTCTAATTTTGTCTCTCAATGCCCTTTTTTTTTCAGTCTTCCATCTCATGCATGACTTCAGTTTTGATCAGTAATGTCTGCTGCAGTCAGACATCCCTCTTGTAACTGTGACCTAAAGCATATTTAGTAATATCAAGTTTTTCTTTGGATCAACTTTGACCACACAATGTAAAGTAAAAAGTTTAACCATGCTACACTGCACCACTTTTCAGGTAGCACTATCTATCCGGTTGTGCTGCCCTCACCCCACCCACTGTGTACCAAAATTCCTCTCTGCTTGCATCAGGTAAGATGCAAAAACTTGTGGTTAGAGAGTCACAAGTCACTCCTGATGGTGTTATCATCAGAAGACCTTTATTAACTGTGGTTTTTAAACGTTTCATAACAGGAACGTTTTTTTTTTCTTTTTTTAACAGCTAGATTCAGTTTTTGCACACTGTGATGGCCACAGCCACACAGAGTAACATCTAACAATGGTAATATTGTGCTATTCTCACCTCATTTACACAGGTTAATTTCATTTGCAGTCAGCCACACCCCAAACAATTAATTTCAACATTAAGTACACACCACACTGTTAATTCGTTACGCTATTATTTATTTACTTCTGGCCTTGCACTGTATGAATGAAGTGCACACATTTTTACATTGTAGGGTCCGAATCAATGTTCTCTTATATTAATCATTGTTTCTTTGTTCTTTTGGAGTTACCATGCTGGTGGGAGGTCCCTGGCTGGTGAGGCAAAAGGTGTGGCCAAGGGTGGAGGACTCTTATATTCTGTAACCTGCCTATTAGGCCATACCATATGCTGCTGTGTTAGAGGGGGGGGATTTGTGTTTAGTTAGTTTCCTTTGTATTAGTTCTAGTTGACGTCCATCTTGTTTTTCCGTTGTGTGTGATTTGGTTTGGCCAAAATAGTATATATGTTCCCTCATGTTTCATTATGTCAGGTCAGATGGTTCAGTTAACCTCTTGTTTTGCTGCTGTTTTGAGTACAGTTCTATTTTGTTGACCTCTTTTACAGGCCTAGTTATTAAGTTCTCGGTTTGTAATGTTTTGCATTTTGTTGGGTGAATAAAAACCCTATTTTTTCAAACATACCTCCTGTTCTCCTCATGCCTCACTGCTTGGTCCCTGACACACACTTAGATCTACAGACTGAGGTAGTTTTCATCTGAACTTATGACTTCATCTATTAACATTATAAAAAATATAACAATCTTAACCACAGATGCCAAGTCTGTTCATTAGAAGCAACTTATGGCTTCATTTTCTTTAAAGTCACTGTCAAATAAGTTTATTTTTTTTAGTTATGGCTTGTTACTTATTAGGTATTAGTAGCTGTTTAATCCCTTTATGTCTACTGTATCTCCTCATATTTAAATCATATTTAAACTAATATTATTACCAGATATTTTTTAGTTAGTTATTAGTTAGTTTAGTTATTTAATTACATGATCATTTGTTCTGTGACTATCCTGTAGCTGTCCAGAACCCCATTCTCTTCACCCATCCCCTCTGCCTTTTTTGTTTATTTGTTTGTTTTTGGAGTGAATGGTTTATAGATTTTTGTTTGGGCAGAGCGGAATCTGAGTGAAATCAGAGCACAAAGTGGCAGAAGAGCAGAAATTTTTACTGTTTTACTCCTTACACTGGGTTCATCTGCTCTGACCCAGTGCACGCACAAAGTGGTAAAGGGACAGTGATTAGGTGGAGTTCATACAATCCATCACTATCAAAAAGCCATACAAATAATGTTTTGTTATACTGCAAGAAAAAGTGGTTTGTGTTATAATTTAAAATATATGTATTTGCAAACATACTGCTGCTCATGTGTTTGTAGGATAAGCTGTGGTTAGGTGGTAATGATATTAACTTTTATCTCCTCAGCAGAATGAATGAAAAAAATATATCATATCAAAGTTGGGCAGAATGACTTAAGGTTTTTGCAAAGTAATAATCACAATTTATAATTTTTTTTAGCTTACACTCTCTCTCTCTCTTTTTCACCCTGTGCTAACTCCATCTTGCTCTCTCATTCTCTCTATCTTCATCCTAATCTCTCCATATAATGCTGTCAAACTAAAGAAAAACATAACAACCATAGCAGTTATAGCATACCACGTGGTAGTAAGATTGGGGAGAAGCCATATCAGTTTATAACATTATCCTATACATTATCCTGTCCTGGGTTCCTGTGAGTAAAATTGTCTCAACCTCTTACCTGAACCTTTATAGTATGGTGAGAACATTTTCCTTGTTTCCACCTTTGTAAAAATGTAAATTTCTTTGGTCCTCTAGAAGTTGAGAAAGGGCATCTTACCGTATTTGCAACATCATGCTGCATCTTCAACAAAACTAAACAGAGAAAGTCGTGTAAGGTTAAAATGCTTCAATGTCCTGTTTATTATAGAGCCTAATTCTATCAGAAAAAACTTTAACTTGAACATTTAAGTGCATCAGTTTTGAGCAGAAAAATTCAAGTGCACTCTCCTTACTTTGCCTTAAGCAAAAGAAACAAAATATATTTATTTATGCTCTTTACCTAGTTCACTGCAGCTCAGCTAATTGCTATTTTTTACTCTTTGGGTGTATCATCATCATGGGTGGGGTTATCAGTCCATGCACACACAGAGCGGAGGGGAGACAACTGAAGTTAGGGTTAGTTTATGACAACTTTGTAGCTTATGACGATACCATACTGTGAGTGCAATTCACCCTTTGTTAGCCCTCTGATTGGCCTACTGACTGACTAATCAGTGGGCTCCATGCACATAGTAGTTAGATAACTTGCCCAGGACAAGCTCTTTGTCAGTGTGTCATGGTGGAACAGAGTGCGTTCAAGCTGCCAAATGCTGATTAATATTATTTTAAGATGGTTATAGTGTGTGTTTGAGGGATTTGCAAAAGTGACTCTTGATATCCAAAGCTAAGATTATCATTTTTCAATGTTGATGTTTTTGATAATGAAAGAAACACAATAAGCCTGGCTATTATCTATAATAGAATGATTTTTTTCAATAACATCAAAATATAATAGCGTTTGCTTAATTCATAACCAAGCAGTGCATAAGCACTTCTGCCTTGTGACAGTCCCAAAGGGAGTCACTTTCACAGACAGTAGATGGGGCTTTTTTTTCTTTTTACATGGATCTGTTGCATGTTGCATTTATAGACATGGCTGTGATGTCACATCACGTGAACACAACACTCTACAGCATATTGAACACTCTGCTGTCAACATTTAGAGGATATTTGAGATTCCTGGCTCCAGGACTGGTCACTGATAGATTCTTGGGGCAAGTCTGTGGAAATGAGACAGCTAGGATCCACAAGGGAAACAGTAAAAGCTAGCAGCCATGTCTAACTTAAGATATTGGTAAGATTTTCAATAATTTTTCACATTTTCATGTCAAATGTCATGTAATATTTATTTACTCTCCCATACCCATGTGTTATTTATTACAGAGGCCACATTTTTAACAGAACAACTAAATAAATTTGACAAAGGAGCAAGTTACGTCACCACAATTTTTAATTGCTTTTAATCAACTCACACATACCTGTCATAACATAGCAACAGTAACCTGAGAGGGTGGGGCAATGGACAGGTTTACACAGGGTGAACTGCAGCTGCATCTTCAATTTATTCATTCATTTTATCAGTCTAACACCAATATCTAGATATTTAAATGCACACAGAATGCATCTGGTGATATTATTATTTTTGGGGGGTTGCTCAGATAAAATTTGGGGATGCTTCAGCAGTATTTTCACATAAAATATCTTTTCTAGCATAAAAAATAGATATTGGAACAGTATATAAAAAAGAAAATTTCATAGCATTCCCTGTGGCTGCTTTACATTTAAGGCTCTCAAATATTTTTTTTCTCAATAAAATGCTTTTAATGGGAAGATGCAGCAACAGGAAATGTTTTATTTGCACATAAACAACCGCAGGACAGCAACTTTTGTGCAACAGTGATGCTAATAAAGACCCAGTTACAAGATGTAAGCAGCTATGCTACACAAAAAAAAATAAATAAATAAATAAAAAATAGACATATTGACTTATGCACAGGTCTGATTGACCCCTAACATTAGTGTCATCACTGTAGGATAGCATATGGTACATTTCTCTGTCCATGAATGACTTTTTGGCAAACAAAAGAAATATGTACTTGTTCATATATATATATATATAGCCCCTATACAGTGGGCTCAGCTCATGAAGAGGTTCACTGCACCATACATGGTTTACCATTTGATATAATCACAGCATAAAGCCTCTCAGTGGACTCTTAAGGGACCATTCAAATCGCTTACTTTCTTACTAGAGAAAAATGGATTTGTATAGAATTGAAACCTGATGGATGGAGTTTGTCCTTGTCGTCACATTTAGCCATGGCTGTTGTTGCGTGTGTTCTGTGATGGAGGGAAGGAGGGGTGATGTTTTTGTTTCCGCACTCAGCAGTAATATTTCACACTTCTTTTCTATAGCTCTTACTTGGCTGCTCAAATAGAATCTAAGCTGCTATCATTTGTTTATGTTTGCTGTGAGCTCCTGGCTTCTCTAACTAGTGATGAATTTTTGTAATAAGCAGTTTTATACTTGTGATGACTCAAAAATGAATGGTCAATAATCATGGATAGGCCGCTGCATTATGACCTCATCCTTTTCTTTCAGATTTGGCTGTTACTGTTTTGCATGGTAATAGGGTGGACACATAGTAACAGGGTGGACATAAAAGGGCTAGATGAATTAATGTTTCCACCATGAATTCTTATTTACTTCTAATTTATTTGTTTGTCATTTACTTTTAGGAAAGACTGATCAAAACGATATGAATCTATTTTTCAGGGAATGGTGTTGTCTGCTGCAGAAAAGCAGCGGCGCTACAGGACTCGTTGGGATGCAGACCCTGAAAGAAGGCAGGAATACCTCTTAAAAGAAAAGGAGAGGTGGCAAAGGGACAGAGAGGAAGGAAGGAAAAAGAAAGTATCAGACCTTAGTGAAAGAGAGAAGAGAACGCGAAGAAAGAAATTGCGAGAAAAGAAGAGAAAGCAGAGAAATAGTGCCAGAGCCAGGACAACCCATCTAGCAATGACCACTCCTCCCACAAGTCCAGACACTCCCCTAGAGGCAGAAAATGCCCCTCAACCAGGGCCCTCAAGGTTAGAAGATAGTTGAAAGTTGAATGCTTTGTTGATTAGGCAGAATATGCAAATTAATTATTTTAAAGGATTTCGCCCTTACATTGTGTGTGCTCCCATGCACCTGTGTGTGCATGTGAGAGTACATACATGCTCTAAAAGTAGGAAAACTAGAAACTGTTAAAATTACTGATATTGAATACAAAACATTGTGTACCCTAATAAAGGGATGCTATAAGAACACCTCATTTTAATGTAAGCTATTATCCTAGAATTGTTGTATACAGAACATTTATCCATTAGAATACTTGTGCATTTTGACAATATGCTTTCTCTGTTTTGGGCAATATGTTTTTGGACGGAGAAAATGTAAGATAAGGGAGAAGGAGACTCCAGAATGAGATTGAAAATTTAAAGGCCTAGTTGAAGAGGGAAAAGAGAAAAAAAGAAAAATACAAAAAGAGATGCCAGCGCTTGGCAGGGGGGAAAAAAATCGCCCCGTTCTACAGTGAATGCACTGTTGCGCTGTCAAACAGTTAACAACACTATTAGGAGACGATTGTTGTTGCAGGAATCAATTATTGAAGAACTCAGAAATAAATACAAAAACATTAAGAAGGAACAGGAGTGGAAAATTATTGCAAAAACAACAATGGGAAAAATTATAAAGAAATACAGGCTGCAGAGGGCTGCACAGGCAATTTTGGGCTTTTCAAAGAAGAGAGGTCAAAGACCAGATAGAGGGCTCATGACCTATGAAAGAAAGAAGAGCAACAGATTACCTCCTGAATGCAAATAGAAAGTAAAAGGCCTTCTTTTTAAGAGATGATGTTACCTCCTAAATGCAAAGAGAAAGTAAAGGCCTTCTTTTTAAGAGATGATGTTAGTCGGATGACAACAGGACGAAAACAAACTGTAACTCAAAAGAAGGTAAAAAAAACAGAAACATTTGCTAACTGACACAATGAAGAATCTGCACCAGAAGTTCCTCTCAGAAAATGAAAACCGAGTCTCTTACTCTTCTTTTTGTACAATTTTGGGTTGTGTTACCCACAGAGGCTGATCATGAAACCTGTCAGTGCAGAACCCATGAGAACTTATAGTTCATGGCCAACACTGTACACAGACAAGGTCTGTCAGCAACAAAAAATCTTGAGGAGATGGTCGATGCAACAATGTGCAATCCCAAATCCAAACTCTGTGCATATGGTGAGTGTAAAGACTGTGTCAGCTCAACACCTACAATGCTGAGACCTCCTACAAACACAGAAGTAGCCCTTACCAAATGGTCTCTGGAAGACAATACCAATGTTAATGATGGAGAGGATTCTGGGAAGAGGTCAAAAATCACTGTGAAGAGAACTGTGATGACAACAGAGGATGCACTTAAGTGAGTTCCATGACCGGCTGTTCAGATTTAGGCAGCACATTTTTAATATCCAATGGTAGTATGGGGCCTACAGACAGCTAAGAGAAAACTTGAGAGACAATGAGTGTCTACTTCATGTGGATTTCAGTGAGAACTACTCCTGTAAGTATTCTCAAGAAATCAAATCTGTTCATTTTGGAGGGTCACATCAACAGGCAACCCTCCATACTGGAATGCTGTATACTGCAGCTGAACAATCACCACTGGCTTTCTGCTCCATCTCACCTTCCAAGCGGCACGATCCCCTGGCTATCTGGGCCCACCTTGACCCTGTGTTAGACATGGTGAGGGAGTGACATCCTCTGATCAGTCACCTCCATTTCTTCAGTGATGGTCCAGCCACTCAATACAAACAGAAGGGCAACTTTTACCTACTGTCACAAGAGCCCTTCAAGAAAGGCCTCAAAGACATCAGCTGGAACTTTTTTTGGGGGGTACTGTAAAAAGATGGGCTGACAAAATTGTCCAACATGGAGTAGATATCCCTAATGCAGAGAACATTTTTCAGCAGCTAAAAAACAAGGGCACTTCAGAGGAACTTTTTTGTTGGAGGAGATGTTGAGAGCAAAGTGCAGCAAATGATGGAATTGTACCTCCACGTGTACCGGTAAAAGGAACAATGAAAATCCACCAAGTCATCAGTCTCTCTGCAGGGAAAATTAAATATTGCGACATAACATGCCTTTGCCAGGCAGACAAGGGTGCACTCGATTGTTCATGCTATGGGCTGAAGAAAGTGAGCCTGGGAGAAGAGGGTGCACTCGATTGTTCATGCTATGGGCTGAAGAAAGTGAGCCTGGGAGAAGAGACAAGTCCACATTGTACTGATGAACCATCGCGGCCTGAGGTCATCATAAAAGAAAACATTGGGCAGTGGTGCATTGTCAATTATGATGGTGAGCCGAACCCAGTAATCATCCTGGAGGTTGAAGAGGATGTTAAGGTGAAATGCATGCACCAGAATGGGACCAACAAGTTTTTCTGGCCAAGTCCATGAGAGGACATTAGCTGGTACAGGGATGACCAGATTGTGTGCCTCATGAGAGAGCCACAACCCCTAAACAAGAGGTCTGTCCAGCTGTAAAAAAATGTGTGGAATTTCTTGGAAAAACATCTGGGTTCCTGGTTTGCATGAAGTCAGAGACTAAAAAAATATTTGTGAGGTTTATTTTGGGGTGTAGGACATTTGATGGAGAACTTTGATGTGGACATGTTTCTGTTGTTGTTGTGATGGTTCTTTGGAAATGTATTGCTGTTCACTATTATGATGTCCTTCCTGTTACGTCCTGTCCCCCCTGTTTCTCCTTTTTCCACCCTGTTACCTGTGTGTTTTTGACATTAAATGAATAAAAAACAACAAGTATTATGCTTGTCTTTGTGAATACTGGCAGTGAATTAATTAAATTAATCACTCAATTAAAAATGGGACCAAGTTTCATTGAAATTGCTTTTTATTCTTAAAGAAATGTGCTGAAATCACATTGTGCCTTAATATGGAAAATGTCTCTTTTCTAGATAATGCTTGTTTATGAATACTTTTTTAAAAAATACATTTGGGGCAAAGTAAGGGACATTTCAGCTCTTAGGAAGTGTAAATCATAAATAATTGTTGTTTCAAAACACTTACTAATAGAGATAAGAATGTCCTATAACAGGGTGGACATTTGGCCCATGTCTTGTGCTGAAAATTTGATCAAAATCATTACAGTATGATATCATGAGCTTGAGCAATATATTTTCCCTATAATTTAACAAGCCCTCCTCCAGCTGAAATGATAAAATCATGCAAAGTTTTACATTTTTTAATATAAAGTTACCATGGTTAAATGGCACCGAAAAGTAGGAATGACCTGGTTACGGTTAGGGTTCATTTTTTTGCCTGCTGCTAACTTCCCTAACTCTGCTGCTAAGTCAGAGGGTGAGGAAGAAAGTGTGCAAATATGACTAAACATAACATAAATGAGTTCTAAATACATTACTTTATCTGTTGGCAATACATTTTCAGCTGCAATGGTGACTGTTATTGTTTTTATAAGAGACATGTAGCGGCAGACATTTAATGTTGTGTATTTCAACATCTCCACTGTCAACCAAAATGTAAAATTGAAGTGATTAAATTATTAGAAAATTAAAGATGAAAACTTTTTTTTTAAGTTTTTGTGTAATCACAACTTGTATTGTTGGCAAAGATCAAAAAAATATTTAAGTAGTACAAGTTTATTTAATAGTTTTTTCTGAAACTTTACATGTTTTTTAGATATTTGCTGCTAAGGTCTATCATTGGCATATCAGTCAACGTTGATGTTACCCATTATCCACACAGGGCCACCCGTACATTATCACAACAGAAAACTACCTTTAACGTTGTTGAAAGTTGGTAAATTCGTAGGGCATTTAGTTTTAAAAAAATAGAAAATACGAAACATAAAAATGATGACAAGATTTTCCAGTTAATGTCGGAAGGTTGGGGCTGTGGTCTTGAAGTGTCACTTGTACTCAGCTTCACTTTGAGTTTGTAAATGAAGGGTGTGGCTGTTAGGTTGTGCCATACAGTTCAAAACAAGCTGTCAATCATGTTAATTAGTACCGCTAAAGAGAATCTGTCAGAGCATATAAATCAAAGAGAAGCAGCATGATGCACATAAAGATGTTTGATCTGCACAGGCACTATAAAAAAGGCAGACAAAATGAAAACATGTTTTTCCTCATCTTAAACAGTGAAGAATCACTGGACATTTTAACATACTACATAACCATCTGGTGGTAGTAAAAAGTAATAAGCATAGCATTTAGTTTGTTCTTAGTTTTGTACTTTGAATGATTTTTTTTTTTTAAGTAATTTGTCATTATAAAGTTTTCTGTCCAAAATCACAATGTTCATCAGCAAAGAATGTCTAAACAGGGTACACAGTGAGCAGATAAGACTTTCAAAACCTGTCAGTGAGATTAAGACAGGGCAGCTGTTAATGTGAGGCACTTCTTCTGAATGTTGCAAAAACAAGAATTTCAAAGATGAAGCCTTTGACAAAGTTCTTAAAGAGCTGAAGAAGCAGATATAAGCCAGTAATAACAAAAGCAAATGTTTAGATGTTTTTTTTAATAATGAAGCAGGTGAACACAGAGGAGGAGAAAACAGTAGTCCTGTTGTGTTAACATGTTTTGCTTATATATTTATAGTGCTTTCTCCTCATTTATTGTTAAATATACATACATATATATGTGTGTGTGTATGTATACATATGTGTATATATATATGTATGCGTGAGTGTGTGTGTGTGTGTGTGTGTTGGGGCATTACCTGCCTTGTTACCTTCCAGCGTTGTTGTGTTCAGGTGAATTCA
>JAQMCX010000032.1:15474771-15490550 GCA_029814765.1 Acanthurus leucopareius
TACCACATGATGGCCAAGCATACCGCTAAGTTACATATAGAGCAGGGTAAAAAATTTGCAATTAATTTGCGATTAATCTCGAGTTAACTCAGGACACTAATGCGATTAGTCGCGATTCAAAATTTTAATCGACTGACAGCCCTAATTTTTATATTTTAATAATCTTAAGCTTCTTGCCTATCAAAGGAAACAAGAAAAATGCATACAATGCTTATGGTTGAGGTTTTTTTCCTTTTTATTTGGGTACATTATTTAAAACTTTTTTTATAAGGCTATGTCTCAGGCTAAAGATGAGTAAGGAGGATTTTTAGTTTTCTACAATTAAAGATGCTGAATAACAGAAGAGAAGAGGAGCTTTTCCCCAGTTGTATTGAAAAAAAACAGTGAGCAAAGTAAAAACATCCTTAAAATTACATCTTTGCATGTCTAACACAGAGCATCTTCCAAACACAGAATAGATTCTTGCATTTTCAGTGTTCCTTTTAATATTTGAGGATGTCTGACACTGACAGGAAACTGCAGGATGGCAGCAGATGTGTTCCTTTTATAAGAATAAAGATAAAGAATTAGTAGGAGTCAAACATCCCCTCAACACACTGTACCATGAAACCCATGAGGCCAAATGCTCTGACAGTATTCAGACATGTAAACATTTTGTAAAATTTAAGAAGATTCTGCATCTAGTTTGAGAAATGCCAAGAGGGAGATCAGGCCCATGGTACAGTCTGAGAAACACACACTCCACTTCTGTTTGCTTTTACTACTGTTTGTTTAGTTTTTTTAAGCTGAGGCTTTTTTAAATATATCCAGTGCACAAATGTATGTTGTTCCACTGTTCTTTCATCCCGCCGTCTGCTGTCAACCACATCTACTCATTCTTTTGGGAATTTATGATTGGAAATATAAAGAGAAGAAATCTCACCCTTCCCAGTCTATCCATGCAACCTCATTTCAGAAAAATATATACAGAAGTCAATGGACATGCAAAAATCATTTTTGATCCCGTTTGATTTGTTCCATCAATTAAACATGTAATATTGGTCCATTTTAAAAATAATTTTGCTATTTAAATAAGAAGAGGTAGATAAGTACAACTAAGGTTTATGAGACAATATTCAAGGAGATTTTGTTTTTTTTCAGCATGATGCCACTTTTGTGATGTTGGGCATTTAGTCTCTCTTAATATATATTTTCAGTTTCAAACAGTTTGACCTAGGATGAACTCCAACTTGCAAGGAGTATCAGTTACATCTTGGGTATTTGATACATTTCAAACAACCCCAAAAAGTTATACTTCTTTCCTTTAACTAATGTACATATATTTTGCGAAATATGACTCCATGGTGGTCCAGCAGAGGGGGCCTCAGCTCTCGATAGTTTGAGACCAGCCACTTTATTCTGGGATTTGGCCTGTAAGTGTTTTGTTGTTATTTTTATTCTTTAGAGATTTAAAGGTAAATGCCTTGGCCTCCTGTCTTGCCATGCTAAGTGCAGTTATCTAATTATTTAATTGCAAGCAAGTAATTATGTTTCTAAATCCTTTTTACTTACATTGTGATCATTTCCAGAATATTAACTTTCAGTTTCAGTTTTGAAACGTTATCTTAAGAGAGCATGATGAAGACAAACAAATGAGAAGCCTTCAACTCCACTTCTTTGTTAAAGTCATCACTTAACCCGTTCAGTGCCTAGAAATTTTTTTTTCTGTTTGGCTATTCATCACTGTGTAAACTAACACAGCAGAAACTTAATAGAAATGGATGCACTCTGATATATGACTTATCTACTATATGACTGTTATATGAAAACCCTCCTTCCATGGCATATGCCGTATGCTGATATTTGCATATGTGTAGCTGGCCAATCAGGACATTTATGCTCAATTCATCTCTGTCATTCCATGGTTTTTCACCAAAACAAAACAGAACAGAAAAATGAATTGGTACAGATGGAAAATGTGGTCCTTAAACACATCAAACCCTTAATACAAGGAAAGTACGTGGTGGTAAGTATAGACAACCTCACTGCAGTGGCCTAAATCAAACAGGCAGGGAGGAGTCAGGTCTGTGTCTTTGCTGAAGTAGAGGAAGAACCCTGTGGCTGTGGGCCTCAGAGCACTGTTGTTTCTAAAAGCCCTCTACCTGCTAGGTCCGCCCAATAGTGGGGCACCCATCTCATGTTGAAAGGAGACACCTGGTAGAGAAGTGACGGTTGATCCCAATTTGGTGCAGGAAATTCAAAAGTAGTTAAGGAGCGCAACTTGGATACATTCGCCCACTGGAGCAACATCTTCTGTCTGCTGTGATTCTGTCTGACACAGCAGGACGATCCACCCCTGCAGGTGGGCATGTTTGCACATAAGCCACTGCCAGAGAGCCCCCACTTCATCTCATCTCTCCTGTAGAGGATGTGAGACAGGAGGGACTGACAGTCACTCTAATAGCTCTAGACTGCCATTCTGACACATGACACTAATGTTGGCTGCTCCAACCAAGGTGCTGTCTCATGCCATTGTTAAAATGTATGTAACAGCCTTATTTTTCCTTGCGACTAGAGATTTGGACTTGATTTTAGTAGGTACAGGAGTACATGCTCAAGGTGGAGTTAGTTTGTACAGTTTGGTAGTTTGGTCAAGCTGTTCCAAAACTAAAGGTTTAGTCCCTTCAAAGGGTCAGATAGATGAAGCTGATTAATGGAAGAGGGAAGACAAGAAAATCAAGTTTATACTTGAGAATGATCTCCAATGTCTTTTTTTTGTGAAATACTAAATAATTGATCTAATTATGCTTCAAAAGTTTAGAGAAGACATGTCTCTTTAATAGAATTGCTAAAAGTTTAGTATTTTGGTTAGAGCAACAATTAAAAAAAAAGGTTAAGATGGACAAATAACTAAATATTGCATTGTGTAAACTAATCATGTTTTTATGTTAAATTTTGGGCTTTGTTTTAAGGAAATATTCAAGTGAATAAACAGTACATCACAACTGTATTAAAATACGCAAAGATACATGCTCACACAAAGTGTACCTTTCACCACTGAAAGCCAGTTTCATATGTTTCAATATAATCAAATAAATTGTTTGTACTGTTACACAGAAAATGAGCTGCAATATGAGTTGGAGGATTTCTTTTCTTAAAATAATGCAAAAACGAGTGAAAAAAAAAGCCAGAGATAGCTAAACTTCTTTATGGGGTGAAAGCTTGTGAAAAGCCATGAGGGAATTAAACACATGAAAGAGAAGCTTTAGTTCTATATCGTGTATGGGCAGAGTGATGGAGAGCAGGATCACTGTGTCCTGCCCTGGTGATGCATCGGCCAGACTAGCTATTGATTTGCTCTGCCCTTCTGCCTTGATACATCATGTCATTTTTGTTTAGAGAGCGGGTTTGAGGACACAAGCACTTCCATTGAAAGCTTGCAAAATAAAAGCTCCTTCCATTGGTTGTAAGCGGCTGTATGTCTGTGTGATGATGGATCAGGTCATCTACTTGGTCCCAGGGCCTGACCGTGGAGCCTCATCTTCATCAGACAACGCCTGACAGGACGTCTATCATCACAAAGTCATGCCGATGGGCCCATCCCTGATGTAGCAACACCTGCTTACATCAACACATCGACAGCAACTTTTATCATTTTCCATCGTTTAGAGCTGAACACAATTTGATCCTAAATGGTTGACTGAATCAGGGGTTTAGGCTTACAGGGTTCAGACTGTTGATATAAATTAGTCTATCACTGCACTCAATGTTACTCTCAGATGCCTGAGAAGGATGCAGACATAGTACAATTAATTTTCATGTAGACTGGACATGGAGGCTGTAAAGTAATAGCAGAAGTTTACTATCACTACATTTTTATTTCTGGTCTTTCATTTGACTTTAAAGTTCACAAATTTACTGAAACATTCAGTAATACAAGCACCATCAATGTTGCTCTGGAGTATAGATGCAGTATGATGCCATCTTCTTTGACAAATTAATTTTAATTGGCATGGCATCCATTAAATCTGATAACTAGAAAAGTGAGACCCAACTAACAATCAGACACCCTTTTGTTCATAAAAAACATCATATCATTCAATAAGGAAGGGTTATTCACTGTTACAGATTGACACTGTAATGCTGTACAGTTTATCCTACTTAATTCAAAATTATACAGAAAAAAAGGCATTTAATTAAATTTGGGCTTTGTCTGTGTATTTGCATGAGTAACAGGATTTCCTGAACAACACCAGGAAAAATGTATGTGCTTGCAGTCAGGGTTCTGTGGCAATTACGAAAATACATCACATAAATAGGCACTAAACTACATTCAAATTACTCAAGTTGTGATATTCACAGTGATCCATTATCTACAATGGCATTAAAAAACAAGGTCTAAAGCTGTTATCTAGACATAAACAATGTTTGGCATAAAAGGAAGGGCAACAGTTTGTGTACTTAGAAAATTTCATGGCAGTCAAATTAGATTTAAAGTAGAATACTTTAAGCATGGTGTGGGTGTTGGAACAAGGGTTAAGGCGTCACCTAATGCATTGGTTTCCAGAATTTAGCATGCCAAAGATCCCCAACAGCAAGAGCAAAATATCTAATGGCCAGGTCCACCTTTTGCAAGATTTCTTTAAAAACCCATTAACAATATAATGGCAAATGTTAAAAAAACAAAACAAAAACAAAACAAAACAAAAAAAACTTTTAGTATTCATTAATTTATTTATTATTAAAAAAACAACAACATTTTCCCTCATTTGAACTTCATCCTGCCAAAGGCCTACCTGGTGCCTCCTGGTAGTAAGGGTCTACAATTTAAAAATCATTCACTTCATTTTCTTGGTCACTGTGTTTGAACTCAGTGTAGTTATTGGGTTAATGAACTGTTAATACTGTCTACTAATGACTGCATACTAGGATTTTTTTTTTGACATTTGGATTTTTTTGTTGCACATTTCCCATTGTATATACAACACTTACAAGATAGAGATGTATTTGCTTTTGCACAAGCAACATGTTTTTTTGTCTACTTTGTGCAAGAGCCATATAATGTCATACTGTAGTTAACAAGGTAAAAAGGTAATTTTTCATTACACTGTGATTATATTTGAATTAATTATTTATTGATTAATTTAGTTCAGGTCTGCGAGGTGCCCCATATAATGAATAAAGCTGTCAACATCACACGGTTCAGTGACCAGCTTCATTACAAAGAAACACTTTCATTGGCTACCATCTTGTACTATTAATGATTGACATTATTTTCACCCATCTGAACTGTTCATATTTGGTTGATGTATTATGTCTATCAGAACCTAACCCCTCCTCTGCAGTACCACCGTGACCAAATCTCATGAACAAATCTAAATTCGCATGTGCATTATTTGCTGCCTTCAAAAGCTACTGGATTTATAAGCTACTGGTGATCTCTGAAATGATCCACTGGTGGATATGAAGTCTTATCCCACAGCAAATGCAGACTTTGAAAACTTATGCCATGTACATTGTACGATAGCGGCTCCCAACTTACCCAGAGCGACAGTAACTAATCAGTTGGTCCTTTTGAATAAATAGTCATAACTAGACCGCCAATTTGTCTGTTGGTCTGTCTGCCATAAATATTTTAAATTAGGGCACGAGTACAATTGTGAGGGGATCCTATTTTTATTCCATGGACCATTCTAATTTTTATTCTGGCAACTCAAAGGTGCTTGAGACACTCATAAACTCATGAAAGTTAGCGCACGGTAAGACTGTGGAAACCATATATCTTCTATGGTTTTTTGGCACACAATGGTTCAATAGCACCCACCAACATTTTTTAAAACAAAAGCAGCCATCTTTCCCCTTCACGTAGATGAACCAAATTTGGTAGGTATAAGTATCTGGTTGAAACTTTTAAAAAAAACAACCTCAGAGCATAGCCCAACAACCCACAGGAAGTCCACCATTTTGAATTTTGTATGAAGATTTTTGCTTTTCCAAAGGGTTGCACTTTGATTAACTTCTCCTGTGAGGTCCATCAGATACACCAAAACAATTGTATAGTTTGTATAAAGGATGATGAAAATTTGTCAAAAAATTGTGTATTGATAGAGCAGTAACACATAGTTTCCTTATATGGTTCCCAATTCACTCAACTAGGGCTGTGTGCCTGTAGAATCCAGTGACTGTTCTTGCAGAAAACTAGATGCAATGGTTCTCCAGGTTTGCTTTTAGACTCTCTGCTGACAAACTTTCTCTGAAGCCCTTGGTTGTATTGCTCCATCTCAATAAATCTCCATAAATCAATCTCAAAAAGACAGCTATTGTAAGAATTAAAACCTGATTAGATTTAAGTTATTACAGAGCCTCTGTAGGAGGTCCGGTTTACACTTACATGACTCCATCGTGGTTTTGCAACAGTGGTCTATCGTTACGTTTTATCTGTTTTCTTTGTAGTATCATAAACAAATTGAAACCAAACCTATCAGAAATATGAATATGTCAACATATACTTCTACAATAAAAACAACCTGACCTGATAGAAACCATCTTTGGGGAAAATTCACAAGTAGCGTCTTTTAACAATTATGTAAGGTGGCCTACACTACAACCTGTCACCAGGGGGTGACACGGATGTTATGGCTTTACTTTTTAAAGGAGCGGTCATGACACCCATATTAATGTCAAAAGATTAAGACTTGTGGTTCTCAAAGATTTGCCCCTCCACTTTGTGTATTTTTATATGGGCTTAGTCGCTCAGACTGCTGCTCATTACAACCATAGAGGCAAAACCGGAACACACTCTTTTCCTTGAAGATGATCCCATGATAAACAGCACTGCTACATACAGACACTATCCAGCAACGACATACATACACACACAAACAAGTAATAGAGACTTAGCCTTGGTTGCAACACAAGAACCACACAGAAACTTTTAAATAGTGCCATGCATGTGTTTCTGTTGACCATCAAAGCTCTAGGAAAGTCCTTGCTGTCAGTGCAGACATTTTCAATCTGGGAGCAGCCCTTCTTCGTCAGTTAGTTATAACTACCAATGCCTACTCCTGCTGCACTAAATGGTAGGCATCTCTGGATAGTGTCTCTGTCATTTCACAACCTGAACCAATAGGCTAAGATTTATTGTCAGATTTTCAAATAATGGTAGTAAAGATATATTGTTGTCCTAAATAACTACATCTTAAATCAGATCATAAGCTAAATAAATGTATTTAAGAGTTCATTTGCCAGAGCAGTGGCGTATAAGAGGTGTTAAGGTTTCGTTTTTTTTTAGTTAAGGATGGAATAGTGGTTAAGGTGAGTCATTTGTACTGTTATAGTCAGACCAAGTCTGTCAAAAATACCTGAGATATGCATGGCTCAACACATTCCGTTATCCATTATCTTTGCCTGTAAAACTTTCAGTCAGATACTTTAAAGCTGGCAGCAGCATAAAATGGAAAAAGCCTGACAAAAAGAAAATGAAAACTGAGGCCATTTATTAAAAAAAAAATGATAAAGGTGTGAGTGCAAGTAGATCAGATAGAATGTTAGGAGAGTAGTGGCCCTTTGAGACTGATTAGAAAATAGGCAACTACAAGAGGAGAGAAGAGTAAGACATCAAAGGAATAGATTGTGTCAGTTGGCAGGGTGGGAAACGCATCAACAAAATGTACAGTGCATCTTGTCTTGTGAATTAGTACCATCAGAGGGCTCAATCTGGCTTATTAGAGCTTGTTTTCAAGTGGCTCCAAAATGAATTTTGGCTTCCTTCCCACCCTGGGACTGAAGATGGTTTCAGAAGTGAGTGGAACAGACAGAACAGAGAAGAGAGACAGAGAAGGTGAATGCAGAGCTACAGAATAGTTTTATTAGGCATGCTACAGGCGTAAAGCAGAATACACAAGAGAAACCATGAGAGGGAAAACTCAAAAAGCAGGAAACCAAGTCGCACCTCTCCTTGTTAGAAAATAATTCATTCTTTAATTGTGCCTTGTAAAAACTATACCAAATCCTTACATTTTGAGCTGTATAAAACTGGAATTGGATGAAAAAAATACACATAACTATCAATTCTGAGTAAACACTACCAGTCAAAAGGTCCTGTTGAGTATTTAAAAAAAAAAGGGAATACACTTAACACTCAAAATTCTGAGCATTTCTCCCTGAAAGGAAACATTTAAGTGTTTTCAAATGCTTTTTTTGTTGTTAAAATTAATTAAAGGAACACTAAAGGCACAGAAACTTTGGTCCAACTGAGTAGCCCTCTCCAGCAAACTGTCACATGACAATGAAATCACAGTGGACTCATCTTCTAACTGCATCCACAGCATGCAACACTTTCTGATGTGAGATCCTATCATAACTATACATGCTTAGAAAACCATTGTCACTAACAATTACACCTCACAGCTATGGAAAAAGCACGAAAGGCTTCAAAAACACAGATAAAGAAATACTTAGCCAAAAGCCACATCATGATATGTGCTGTATTTGAAATCAAAAGTGGGAAAAAAAATCTGAAATTAGTTGTGAAATAATGGAGTCCAAGAGTTGCTATAAAAACTTAAATGTTGCCTCAGGATTATTCTCTCCTGTTGCTTAAGAAAAAAAACAAAAAACAAAAAAACCTTGTGAATCTAAAACTCGGGTCCAAGACAAAAGGAATAAACCTGGTTGATGGCCTGGCTTAAAAACTGTAAGTCTAGAAGATAACAAATAAGATTGCATTCTTACTAACCTCCCAAAAATATCCAATACCATTGTGCCCCAAAAGCATAGAAGGGTAAATGACAAACATTCCTAGCTGAAAAAACAGTTGATATTGTCAAGTAAGGCACATAATTACTGTATCTTTTAAACTAAATAAAGAATTAGACACCAATCTACGTCAAACTACCATACAAGGGGACAATCAATCATGTCAATATTTTGCTTAACATTTAAATGCAGAGGTACACTTAAGAATTGCTGGAAAAATCCAGTATCCGCAACATACTCAACTGTTATCCTTAAAAAAGGATGCAAGTTTAAATTTCAGTCTCTCTCAAGGAATGACAGGATCAACAAAACCCCAACAACAAACTGAATGGATCGATGTGGTCCCCCCCTGTCCAGACACCATCTCGTAGGTTTCTGACAGTAAACCCCAGCAAAATCAGGAGTTTGTTGGCCAGATTCTTAAATGGTGGACTTGGAGAAGGAGACCCTCAGGTGTTGGTTGCCTCCCATGTTGTAGTTGTGTAGGTCAATTAAGGCCTGGATGGCCTCTTCTACTGTTGACATCTGAATTAGAGCCATTTTACGATCTCTGCAAAACACAACTCAGTGATAAATACCACAGGTAAAAAATTTTTAAAAAAAACAGTGTTGTACGGAAGCCCTAAGCAGACATGGTTTAATTATTTTTTTTTTATAAGCCGTTTTCAACGAGATGAGAGATAACGAGAAAACAGCTTGTAAAAAATAAATTAAACCATGTCCGCTTAGGGCTTCCGTATTGTTGTGCTAACACCAACATATTGTTTGACTATTTCAAGAAACAAAAATTGTTCCAAGATGGGTCCTTACATAGATCTTCATCAGTAACAAACTGTTAGGTTTTGTTTAATAGGAACATGTTAATTATATTAGAAGGAATGGTCTACATACTGGAAAAACTTAAAAGCTTTTACAATGCCTCCAGCATTAGAGAAGAGCAGTCGCAGGTCATCCTCTGTCACATCTTGCCTGTAAAAATAGAAGTAACAGGTTACAAACGGGAAGGAACCTATGGCATGTCAAGGCACACTTGAAGATTCATTGTCAGCTGTGTTCATAGTGACTCCTTCATATTTCACATAAGGGAATTTAGACAAAAACCCTTTAGTGAGGCAAAGCATGGTAGAAAGTAAAGAGGGTATTTATCAACAGAAAATACAATTTTTTGTTTTGTTTGACTTATTTTTTTAATGAGCCTTTTATGTCTACAGAGAGACTGGGTCCTCGAAATAGTTCGCCAGCTCACACCTCCATGTTTCTACAGTAGTCCAAAATGGATAAACCAATCATCGGCTTTAGCTTCTCCTACATGCTTGCAAGGGGGAGGGGCAGTGGAGGAATATTAGGTTTAAAAGAGGTGGAAAGTTTTCACAATTCTAAGAACCTCTTTTATTGATTCCCAGGAACTATGAACTATTTTAGTACTTAGAACCCTGTTTATAGGACCCTTTTTAGCTCCTTCTTCGGAGTAGGTACTCTCCCAGCAAAAAAGGAAATTTCAGTGATGCAGGTGCATAGTGATTGGTCAAACACATAAAAGTTTGTTGACTGGTCAAAC
This sequence comes from Acanthurus leucopareius, assembly GCA_029814765.1. NCBI lineage: Eukaryota > Metazoa > Chordata > Actinopteri > Acanthuriformes > Acanthuridae > Acanthurus > Acanthurus leucopareius. The sequence continues at coordinate 15,485,066 of JAQMCX010000032.1, forward strand.
ACAAGAGCCAAATCAGTACTGTCATCTGTCACTTTTAAACTCCACTGCAAGGGTTATTTTACAGTTGGCAATGTAAATGATAGCTTATACCAGCTATCAATTCTTTAAAAAGTTGAACAAAACACTGACAAACGGACCAACAAAGAGGCCCAGAAATAACTGAGTGTGTATACAACAAAAAAAAATACAAAATGGTCTCTGGAGTCTGACTGCATAAACAGTCCTCGTTGTTTCAAAAAATACAGAAGAATTCCAGCACCTATGACAAATGACTGCTACTGAGCTGACTGCCCTGGTACTTACGGGATGTTGGAGAGGTGGAGGGTGGCAGACGGTGGGAAAATGTTCTGGAAATTTTTGGAGCCAGGTTTCTTAAAGCGATGAAGTGGGGAGTTAGCATAATCCTTGGTCAGGCCCTGGTCATCTAGTCCATCACGTGGCAGCGCAACCGTCTGGTGCTTGGATAATGTCACACGGATGATCTTGCCATACATCTTTTGGCCATTCAAATGGCTCATTGCTTTGGCAGTAGGAAAGAAAAATAAGAGCAGTAATGAGGATGCTGTACCCAGTCATGTGGTTATCACTGGCAGAACCAAATATTTGGGGAAAAAAATGGCAGAAGGTTGCTGTTATAATTTTACCCAAAATATAAGAAACCATGTCTGGTTTAACTGACTAGAAAATAATGTTTACACAAACTTTCCGAAAAAAGAAGTGAAATCTTTGTATACAGTAGGGTTATTTAAAATATCAATTTTCAGATACTAATGGATTTTTTATTTATTTATTTTTTATTTGACCTTTATTTAACCAGGAAGTCCCATTGAGATTCAAAATATCTTTTACAAGAGAGACCTGGCCAAGGTAGCAGCCAATCACAACATATTAAGATGCAACAAATACAACAAAAAGAAACAAACATAGAAAAGTCCACAATAAAACAACAAGAACAACAATTAAAACATAGCGGACCTCTCACGAAAAACAAGCACATTTCTCTATCACCACATTCTTTATGATGCCCCTAAATTTATTGATTTATATGAGTGTTTCTAATCTAAGATCTTTCTGCAGATTATTCTAAACCCATGGGGCATTGAGGAAAATTCCGTTTTCCCCAAATCAGTTAAAACCCGGGGTACGTTGAAAAGTAACCACTATGATTGGCATTGAATTGTCTCTATTTCCTACACATTTATTTTGGTATTAAACCATGGAGCATGAAATTTTTTAAAATTTTTACCAGGATCTGTAGATGCCTGGATATAACTATGAAAAGTTAAATAATGTTGTTGTAACAAAAAGCAAATATATTGTGGGATTGGTAGAAAACAAATGCACTGTCACTGAGGAATTTACTGATATGTTCAATATCAACATTCTGTTACTTGTTAATGATATTCATTATCATTTACAAATTTTTTGATAAAAACATTTTACCACAAGCTAATTATGTGACTTTCAAATAAATTAGCTTTGGCTGAAATTACTGAAAATGAGGGGGATTTTAAAGACCAGTGATAGATTTTTGTCAGTGAGCACATATGTTGTGCAAATACTGTGTTAAAAAACTTGATAAGAAGAAGAAGAAGAAAAAAACAGAATGTGTGGTTCTAGTTGGAAAATGTACGCATTAATTTATAGGTTAGTTCTTGTTAATAACAAGTGGGTCTTATTTTCAGAGTTGTGCTCTCTAATCCAATTGCTGAGACAACAGTAACAATAACCACAAAGAGGTATAATTGGCACTTTGCATATATTTTTTATTTTTTACTTCAAAATTTGCATTTTGCATTTTGAAGTATAAATAGCATTTTGCAATTAGCATTATTAACAAAGTTGCTAGTACTTCTTGAATCAGGTGTTCAAAAGTGTTTCAACCATTCTGATTGTCCGATTGCTTAATATGACTGTTCCCAGATCAAGTACAATATTGATTGACACCATAACCACAAAAAAATAATACATGAAACACATTAATTACCCTTAAGAAATTTACAGAAAAGAATATCTATAGATTACTTATAGAAGTGTTGTTTAATGCTGCTGTATATGTTGTATTATTTTTGTATATGTTGCCATATTTTGCACTCTGTAGTGTTAGTTGGTCCAGACAGTCCTTTTCACCATGGGTCTGCTACATATGAAGAACACTGCATCCGAGTGTATCACAACACAATTGGTGCCAACTGCACTTGTTAAACAAGCTATACTATTTATTAATCCATGCATTTTATTCATTTCACTTGGATTATTGCCCATTATACCATAAGGATTTCTAATTATACTCAAGAAACACATTTTCCTTGCTTTAATTGGATTTTGGGAGATTTCAGGTTATATTTTTTGGATTAGTAAACGCAAGCCAATTACAATGTAAACTCACAAACATATTGAAGCCAATAAATCTTCGAGGGTTTATCCTCCAAATCCATCGCTTTTACATCTGTGGGCCATTTGATGCCTGTGGCTCTCCCTTAATCACAAAGCTGATTGTTTTTGTGCAGCAAAATTATTTGGAAATAGTTGTTAATCTCTTTCCCTTGTAGAGTCTGTTTTGGTTAGACATAATCTGCCAGAGCCTGATTGAGCTGCATAATCCCTGGATAGGAAAATATATGACCCCCACCCCTGGCCCCTCCAGCCTCTGCTGGATATCTCTGTTGATGGCAGAGATGTGACCCCACCCCCATCTCCTCTGGCGTAGCTTCTCTACTGTATGAGTCTGCCCTGGGGGCTAAACAATATGCTCCTATTTTTTTAATTAATCAAAACCTAAATCTGTGTCTCTGAGAGCAAATCTGTACTGTCTGACTGATGATGTTGATATCAGATGCTAAGGGCCTCTTGCTGCTAACTGGCAACCCTTTCTTCTTCCTTTTTCTCTTCTTACCTTTGCACCCCCCACCCAACCACACCCCCCGAACCCCCGCCTCCAACTCAGCCCCAGCTCCCACCCGCTCCAAAGTTTAGCAATAGGAAACTGATTCTGGGTCAGTATCTTTGTTTTTTTTCTAGCTTAGAAGTGAGCAGGCAAATTGCATAACTGAGCCCAGATAAGCGTCTGGAGCTTCACTGAGGAGATACTGTGCAGCCGTTGGAGATGCAGTGACGTGGAAGTGACTGACAGCTGGGCCGGCTGAGGAATGAATGGAGGATCAATGCCACATATCAACAGACACTCCATGCTGTGGGACGAGGGGGAGGGTCTATATGTATACATGTTACTCACAGTTTATCAAGACCAAAGTTTTTGTTTAAAATTTCCAGTCATGAACACAAAGTCACTTACTTGATCAGAATCAAAAGAGCTAATCCTATGGGAGAAATTTATCTACACAATTTATGTGTCTACATAAAGTGTATGGAATTCTTTCCTTTCAAGAGCTTCCAGTTTTACATCCAAGCAGTACTAGCAGCATTTTCAACAACTTTTCCTCCACTGACTATTATCTCACTACCAGCACCAACCTCCACATCTCCTCCTCCATTAACTTCTTTTTCTGCTATATATAAACACTCTTAACAGTATTATATATGATCCCACAAAAATTACTTGTGATAGTCAGACATTTTGCTTTCATGTCTAATATGCTTTAGGTGCAAGTCAGTGTGGATTTCCTGCAGTTTGAATGCCCTCTGGTGGCAACATGTTAAGCATCATTCTCCTTGTTAATTGTCACACTGAAAGCTCAAGGATCAGATCAGGTCTGTGCAAAAAAAAAAAAAAAAATCTTATTCAATTTGGATTTTTGTATCATATCTAGTTTTTGTGTTTTCTAATGACCCCATCCCCTGTCCCCCACCTTCTCTCAAATAAATAAATAAATATATACATTTTTATACTCACACACACACACACACACACACACATAATATACAACATAATATATATATTGGTAATGTTTGTGTGTGTTTGTGTGTGTGTGTGTGTGTGTGTGTGTGTGTAAATGAATTAAATTCATTGAAAAAAAAATTCTAAAAGTTCAAAGGGTCCCATTAGACCGAATTGTGGCTCACAGGTAATATATGTTGGAGACCCAAGGCCTAAATGTTTCATATGACTACATGATAAATTGCAGAGGGAGGTTGAATCTTTTGCATCTTGTTTTTGCTTCTTAAATATTAGTTGGTAAAAGACAGAATTTAAAGTAATAAAAAAGGTAGGTCAGATGAGAATAAATTAAGACCAGATTGCGATTAAAAATAAAATATGGTCTAATTACAAAGTCATTTAAGGATGAAATATAATTCCAATAGTCACTGTGGGAAAATCTAGTGGATTAAACTATTACTAGTGTAACTATAAAACACAGAAAAAAGAAAATCAACGTGATGCAAAGTGTAGTCCAATGTTACAACATCCTGCTGCATAAATCTGTTGTTGTTTTATTTTGTTTTGTATTTTCTTTTTGTTGAAGGGCCTAGTAGTCAGGGTGCAGATACATTTAGTCCGCAAAGGCTGAGAACAATAGACCATCTGTGATCAAGAACAATGGTAATGTCACTATAGTTTAGACAAACAGAGAGAGAGGTGAGGGAAGTGAGGGAAGGAGAAACTGTCTGTGGTATGATCAGCACAGAAAGAGAGAGAAAGAGAAAGAGAGAGAGAGACAGATGTCTACAATGTATGTATAAATTCATATTGTTATATGTTTTAGGAATAATTACATAGGCTTGAGATGTGGCTTGGCCATTTCCTGAACAACCTTATTTTACCAATGTTACATTGTGCTCCACTTAACATAAAATGACCTGACTGCTGCAGTCCTTACATTGCTCCTTTCCTATGGTTGAAAATGATCAAAGTGACTATAGTCAATTGTTTCACTCACTAGTGTTATGTCACACCTCCACCAAGTGCTCATGTGTTTTCATGGATTTTGACCATTGACCTTTTGTGCTTGCTTTGCTTGGCTTATGTAGGTTCCAAAACAGGTAACAAGCAACAGCATTTAGCTAGTTTCTCTTCTGGAAGTATTGTGATAATATGTGATATTACGTGACACTGACAGCTTGAGAATGACATCTAAAGCTGCCTGTTCGAATACAATATTAAGAAATAAAATGTAAATTTTCATCTTTCTATAGGAAATGCTATTAGATTTTCGTTTACATGCAACTGGAAATATCCATTATCCAGTATCCAACATCCTTAACAATGTCAATGGAGGGTGTCAGCCTTGTGTCAGCCTTTCAACATTGCTTTATCTGTGTGTCATGTTGGAGAAGAGATTGTACCAATCTTAAGACTCTGGGTGAATCTGAATACACACTTGAAGCTTCAAACTTCCATCAAGCCTCATGTTAAATTGTAAAAATAAACACTTATTTACTTGTCCACAACACACAACTCCCCAGTACTCAAAGTGGGGGGGGGGGGGGGCGCCCGCGGGCCCGCCCGCCCCCCGGCCCCCCACCCCCCCCACCCACCCCAACCCCCCCCCCCAAAGCGCCCCCAAGCAGAACAGAGCACGAGAGC
>JAQMCX010000032.1:15536484-15555226 GCA_029814765.1 Acanthurus leucopareius
CCTTTTGGAGCCAGCCTCAAGCGGTCAGTCGAGGAATTGCAAGTTTTTGTATTTCCTGGTTGGCTTCAATGCGGAAGGGGGGAGTTTGCCCCTTGGTAACTATCCGAGTAAGTGGTGACGTTGTTTTTGTTTTTTTTGTTTTTTGTTATTTGTTATTTTAACTAGAAGATAATAAATCTTTCAAAATAATAATAAAAAAAAACTCATGACTTTGGCTGAGAAATAAAGAGAACAAGCTTTGCTTCCCTCTTTTCTTGCACTTCACTTGTTTACAGGTCAGTCTTGACCTCCCCTAAATGGTGGTATCATTGACATACAACCCTGTAGCCTATATTTGTGTATTTATATTTTTATAATCTCATTCCCAGCTCACCAAATACTGACTCTTTTACATGCCCCTTTGCATTAATAGGTATCTGTATGAGAGTGTAAACTAACCCGAATGAGTTGGTTTGTGTAATTCTCCTCTCTAAGCTAACCCAATCATGTTTGCCTTAACCCAAGCAAGTACATTTGGTGCCCAAACCTGACCAATTTACAGTTTCACAGCATAAACCACTTATTAAGAAAGGCTTTGACTTTTTTTTTATTCAACACCGAAGGTTGTGACAAAAACATCAATAGTTTATGATTTGGAGGGAGAATGTGTCAGGATCATTTAAAGAGGACCCACTCCCTCTGAATACATAAAGGCCTCATTTTAAGGTAAAGAAAACACAATGTTCCATTTCTGCCAATTATTCTCTAAAAATATCCTAAATCTTACACACTGGATTTTTTACTTTTAAGGTATCAAATAAAAAAAAAGTTTTGTTACAATCTAATAAGTTTTCTGAGTTACAAACACAACAATGGCATCCCACTATTATCATTGTGTTTTCTACTATGAAGTATAGTATAATAAAACAGAATGACATTATATAATTGTTTTCCCAGGCAGAAAAGTACTCCTTGTGAGTGAGCTGATCCACTTGTGGGGTGTCTTTTCATTACAGTGTTACCTTGAATTATACTACTACATACCAAAATATTTAGCTCAAAAAGTATCAAATAGTTAAACGAATTTACTCATTTATTACCACTGAAATCCTGCCAAATGATAAAAGTATAAGGGTTGGTATGAAAATATGTTGTCATTATTACATTTACCGAATGAAACGACAGTAGTTATAAAAGCTGAATATTTTTTTGTTTTTTTTGTTTCAACAAATAAGATTTTAATCCAATATGGAACCACTTTTAAAACCAAAGAACCTTAGGACTTTTCTGGCTTAAGCTTTAGAAGAAAGTCCTGCTGATAATTATTTTCCAGCACTGAACTTAGATCTGCTGCATGTTCTCCAACACCCTCAATTAGTGGGTGGAAACTAGCTCTGATGACTGCAGCTTATTGGGCATCAGCCGGCTGTGCTGTGGATGCAACGTGACGCGCTACGAAGTGTGCTGCCTGCTGGGTGATTGATACACGTTATCAAGGCTAGATAGAAGGAAATTGCTGTTGTCCATCTCATTTGCACTTATTGATCCGTCTGAGGGCTGGAGGCAGGAAGAGAAGAAGAGATTGAGAAAGAGAGAGGAATGATATTATGTTGGAGGCAGGAGGAAGTCAGCAGCAGTCCAGAGCTGTTAGGTGGGCTCCCCAATGACATTTTGAGTGTCAGACACTTCATTTTCTGCATTCTGGTGAATGCAGCATTTTCAAGGTTCTCTGCTACTCTCAACATGAATGTAAAGGAAATACAAAGTCAATGAGAGTAAAGCACAATTGTTCAAACATACTAAGGACTAAAAAATCAGATTATAGGCATGAGCCAGACTTGAGGTCCATCAAAGTAACTATACTTAACTGCCCTTGTGCTGCTTGGACACAGAAGACCCAAGCCAGATGTGAGTTCAGATTGGACAGTCCACAAAGGGTGAAAAAATACATTTGAAGTCAACTTGTGCAGTTGGTCTTGAACTCATTTACACTGATCTGAGCTAACTGTGGTGTGTCTGCCATTCAGAGCTGTATGTAGAGAACCAACATATTGAGCTTTAGGTATATATCTAAAAAACATGTATCAGTATCTGTAACCAAGACAACAATGACAATGACAGACACATTGCCTGTCATTCTAATCCACAAAAACCTGTATACCTCTCTTTCTAAACTCTTTTGTTTTTATTATCTTTCATGTAATTTTAAGCAGTTGAAAACCTAGCATTTGCATTAAAATAGAGTGTGCACCTTAATACTTGACAATCCAATATTATATGGAACAGGTGGTTACCCTAAATCTCATCATATTATGCATTGAACAGAGAAAAATGGCAATGGTTTAATTGGGACCAACAGCTGTTTGTTTCTGTGAACCAACTTCTAATATTCGCATAGCAGTTTTCTGTGGAAATATACATTTGTTCACGTTTTCTTTCTGGTGTGCATTAATTATTTATTAATATATACACATAGGATAAAATGCTTCTACTACTAATCCTGCTTTTTGCCATAATGTAAATATTCAAGCTAATGATGTTCAAATGGTGTGTATTCATCTGGTCACAGTCATTGGCGCAGCCTGATAAAGACAGATATAAAGAAGTAGAGATCAAATAATGCACATAAAGAAGGACAAACTGTTTTTATTTTACATGGACATGACTGGTATAATGTTTCAAAAGCAAATTATCTTCTGCAGATGAGTGAAAAATTGGATATACTTGTATGTAACACTATTTTTAATTGTTCTCAGGAAACTAATGTGGACACATAAGAGCATTATCTTAGCCTAAACTAGTCATCAGATATGAGCTATTTTCAGAGAGACAAGATACTGATCTAGCCACCTCTAATCTCGAGAGACCTGAATATGGGGAGCTAACACCTGAATTGTGGCTCTCTGTGACGGGAAATGAGGCATGGAACATCTATGCCACAATTATCAAAGTTAAAGGACTTTGTAACATGTTGACATTTTTATATTTTCGTTTAGACATAATAGACATGTTCTTTTGCACATACACACAATATATTATGATAATACTTGAGAGATACTGCCTGGAAATGTTGTTTTGGTAAATGTGGCAGGTCATCTGATCGGAAGATAACGACTTGTCATTTTATCACAAATTATTAAAACTGTATTTTTACTTCTCATTTTTACCTGAGGAATACCATCTGTAGTTAAAATGGTTCCAGTCATATTCACATCAAAGAACTTGGTTGTTATTTTAACTATTTTGCTTGTCCTCAGTGCTTGTTTTTTAAAAGTAACAGTACTGTACTTGAGCACTGTTTTTTTGGCTACCCACCAACAAATGCCAACCCCTACAGCTAAATAAAGTGAAATAACCTGCAAGAAAGACTCAATGTACAGGGAGGAGCAAAGTGAGGAGCAGAACAGGCAGAGGAAGGTACGAAGAGAAACAGAAGCTACTCTACATTTGTAAAAACATCTCAGAGTCAATGTTACAAATGTAGTCGTAATTTCTCTTAGTTTTTTTTGTGTTCTGTGCTTCCTTGTCTTCTGTGTTTCCTTTGTCTTGTTTATGTAGATTAGTGTGTGTCATTACTGAGAGAAGATTGGTCGATTGGTTTTGGTCCTAGCTGGTGATTGGCTGTTTCCGGAGGTTAGCTGAAATTTACCAACTCGTGTTACTTCGAACAGTGATTTACTTAAGTAAAACACGTCAAAACCAAGAGATTGTTTGCCAAAATATAGAGCCGTCTACTAATATTAGGTTTCTAGCTTCTTTCCACTACTTCGCTAATGTTAGCTACTGTTAGCGCTTTGCTAACCAGTCAATATGACTGCTTTTAGTGGGAGACTTTGAAGGTGAACAAATACAAGGCTCTAAGCAAAAGGCAAAGGATTTACCAATGTTTACAGGAGACAGTTTGTGACCAAACCAATTTAGGGGGCAAAGGTATGATTTTAAAAAGTGATTTTAAAAAAGGTCCCCCAGTATACAATGATTCCAACAGTAAAGAGTATCATACAGGCAACTGAAAAAGAAGCACATAGTCCACAGTGTTGGATTATAAAGGGACCTGAAACTATAGTAAAGAAACACCACAGCAATGACAGCTGAATAATGAAGACAAAGTCAGTAAAGAGAGGCTCAGGAAGCAGCCCTTTAAAAAGTCATTCTAATTTCCTTGTGTTTTGTATGTATTTGAAGTATGTATTTGTATTTGCATGTATTTGAAAAAAAATAGTGCAAGTTTTTCTCAAAGTTTTTCTTTACAGATAACAATATGATTTAAATTTGGCACTTTAGCACTACATCTTCCAGAATTTATTGAGGCATGATGTTTTTTTCTTGATTTTCAGACAAACCATGAAACAACTGTTGGCCACCAGCAGCAGTGAAGGAGAGTTTGTGCATGACACCCCAGTGTCCTTCAGCAAGGCATGAAGTGCCAACAGGGAGTTGTTCTCATTACACAAAGCCTTACATGGGATGTTAAACTCTCCACAGCCTCAGCTCAAAATTTGTCCAGGAGGAGACCGGGAGCATCTCATCTTTCTCCACCCGCGCAATTTCCCTAAAGCTCCCCTGCAACAGTGAGAGGCAATATTTTGTGACAGAATCTCTTAGACAATTAGGCACCCAGAGGCACCTCTGGGAGTCATCTCTCTCTCTCTCTGACTCTTCTCCTCTCAATCTCTTTCTCTCCTGGCATCACAGCTGTTATCTCTTGGTTATGAACACTCACATACTAACACATACATATGCACACAAGCATTCTCTCATAGACATTCACATCCAGACCCCTCGAACTCACACACACTCACACAGGATCATTCATCCATGGATTTTCACGTTTTTCTAAACACACCCTGCCTTTGGCAAAAGTGAACTTGTCTTTGCTTTATTCTGCAGTTCCTCAATGCAGCAGCTACAACTGAGGAATCAAAGGGATGCATATGTTAAAGAAACACAGGCACAAGCAAAAAGAAAACAAAAGAACTGAAAAAAACACATTATATGAAAGGAAGTACTTTCTTTTATAGCAGTACATAGTTTTGTATTCACATCAGAATTTTATTCATACAGTTCAAGTTTAATTTTACTGTTATAACAGCAAACCATAGTTAGATCGTGCCATCCAATCTGCAAACCCATCCAGCCACATTCACCAAAAGATTTTTTGGGAAGTGAACAAATACTATAAATCCCCCAACTGGCAGCCTGCTGCGTAACCTGCGTTCTGTTAAGGCCACCACATGCCCAAGTGATTTTGCTTGTATTTTGCTTGTAAAGCTAATTTCTAACAGCAAATACATTTTGAAGCACACAGTTTCTATCAACACATTAAGGTCATGTTTTTAAACTTTGTAACTGAAGATTTTCAAACGTAACGTGATGCATCCAGTAAGAGGCTATCCACTGTGCTTGTAGAGGTTCATTCTGTGACAGTATTTATGCAACAGAACAGCTCAACTGGTTTGCATATATCACATATTCATTTAGGCCCAACATATCTGGTTAACCTAGTCTTGCTTTGTGGTAAAACCCTATGGATGACAAAAAGAATCCAGGCAGGAATCCAGGCATTTAAATAAGCAATTAACAAGGGAGCGGTCACTGGATTGGAAAACAAACAAAGAAAAATGCTGAGAAGCTGAGAAGGGAGCACATATAGGATGTACACTTGGCAGGAAGAACAAAAATAAATAGGTGAAACTAAACATCATCGACATCATCATGACTTGGGTCTCCAACTATGACAGCTTACTGTCTACCATAAATTACACCTCCCTTTTTACCAAGTGTAACAGTAACCTAATAATACAATAATATTATACAGTTAGCAATAAACCTATAAACTGCCTGTAACCCAACAGTGACACATCATTGTATTTGGCCTCAGTGCAAATGTTTTCCTGGCCCTATCTCTTGTCACAAACACAAGCACGTGCTAATGCATACACACACATGCACACACACATGCACACACACACGCACACACACACACACACACACACACACACACACACACACATGGACACAAAAAATCTGACAGAGGGTGGTGTATAACATGTTTGGTATCTGTCCATTGGCACTAACTAATAATTTTTACATTAAAACCAAGTGACTCAATTCTGCAGATGTTGCATTTAGGAACTGTTTTGCACAGTGGCTGCAGGTATACTCGTCATGGTATTGTTGATGCAGCTTCATCTTAGACCTCAGGCATCAGATGCTTCAGGAAATACATAATAACAAGGGAAGGATTTAGCCAGTCCTTATGTTAATGTGCCCAATGAAAAAGAAATGATAATTGTTCACGGTTGCAGGATCTGATGTTAGGTCTCTGTGTGTACAAATTCAGTGGACTTGAGTCAATGTTGCAAAGGCTCCAATCTCTGCCTTTTCAGCTATATTTCTTTTACAACCCCTCTTTCTTTTTTCTCTTGTATACTCAGAATTAGTTTAAATGCTTATTGGACCTCCATGAAGGACCTACAGAGAGGTTTGCTTGGAGATTTGTGTTGCATCTTCTATACTTTGGTCACAGACAGAATACTTCTTTGTAATTTAGATTGCAGCTGGGGAATAAAACTCTCCTAAATGATGTGGTTATGGAATGAAATCCCATCACCTTACTACTGGGGGATGTGTTACGGACAGAGTTGTTGATTTGTAGTCAAAGGTGAGCGATAAGGCTGTACAATTTTTAACTTTTGTCTACATTCACCTGAGGGAATGTGAAAGAGTAAATGTAATTGTGTCAAATACCAATAGGAGTGTTTATCTAATAAAAGCAGCTTCTGCTATAGTAGCTGACATCATGCCTTAGATCAATACATGGGGAAGATGTTAAATTTATTCATTAATCCCAACAATTGCAATCCAAACACGCACTGGTGACTTCAGACACTGTGAGGCTTGCTGTCACTTCATCACTCAGTTTTTATGCACTTTTTAAAAATTTTTGTCCTTTGGTTTATTTTTCTTATAAAACTATGTCTTTGAATGTCTCATTCATAATTGATCTTAATCCTTTTTTTTAATCTGTGCCTTAACCATTCCATATTGAATTTTACAGTATTAAGTTTAAACATGAAACTTCCAAGTCTGCTTCTGAAAACGAATATGAATGATTTCACTTATACCAGTCCTCAACTGGGATCTTTTGGCTAGTCCAACAAAGCAGTCCAGCAAAGCTGGAGCTTCCTTTAATCAAATGAGGCCCCTCAGTCTGCAGTTAGTTGCACCAGTGCTCCATCTCTAGTCAAGGGCAACCAGCTCCCAGCCCACAGGTGACTGCCCACATAACCCTGTTGTAGTTGACATTATTATCAAGAAAGTCAAAAAAGTTCTGCTAATACAAATGTTTTCCATTATCTTCTCAGCACACCTTGTTTTGTGGCTTTTGTCACAATCTTTGACTCCTTATACAGACATAAAACTTATCCCTTAGCATCAGTTTGCATTGTGCAAAGCCTTCCTGGTTTAATGTGGTTTAATGTATTAGGTTTAGGAACAAAATACTAGGTTAAGTTTAGGGAAAGAAAAGGGCTGATTATGTTTGACAATGCTTTAATAGTTTGACTTTCTCAGTTTTACATGAGTCTCCAACTCTGGTCGCTTGGACAACAGTCATGATCGTAAACAACCACTTTTTAGTCAGTTCAAACATGCTGCAGCTGTTTACATTATGTAGCTAGCAAGACAATGCAGAGAGTCAAAGGTGAGGGAGTGGTGGAGGGAAGTGGTTGCTGATTATGGGCGTAATCATGTTAGAGATCTCATCAATATTTAAAGAACAATGCATAACTGTGCAAGGTGTAGCGTGACATTTAAGCAATTCAAAGACATAAATCAATTTTTCTTGAGATGAAAATGTCTAAATATATTATTTTGACTATCAGAGAGTATATTTTATAGCTTAAATCATTAGCAGGAGAGGATCTTTAACAGACCTAGAGTATTCAAAGCTTCTTCTCATCTTTAAACTTTTATTAAGTATACTTTTCATAAGGGTTCTAAGAAAAAAAAAACTTAAAATAATAAAATAATCGTAATAATTATATCAATAATTAATTATTCCATTAAAAAACATTAAGACTTTGTCTGTGTTCAGCAACCTCTCATATGGCTGTTTTTGTTTGTTTGCTTGTTTGTTATTATTATTTTTTTCTTTTTAGCTTAAAATCATTTCTGGCTTGCAAGAACAGCATGTAGGCTACGCTAAAGTAACACCAACAGAAAAAAGCTTCTGCAAACACGGATTTCTTACAGAGTGCACTTCATTTTTAGTATCAGGGTACCATTCTTACTTCTTTCTCTAAGCATATTTTTTTCTTATTTTGTAGAGGGACTATTTGTCCACATGGTTGTTGTGTAAGTATTTATGGTCAAACTTGATCATTGGTCATGTTGTGGCCACAGGGGGGCTGATGAAAGCTTTTTTCCCAAAAAAATGACAAAGCCCAAACTTATTATCATTTCCTATGACCTGCACATTTTATCTTGACATGTCAAGGATTCCTGGTATCTAAAGTGCATTAATTTTGATGCAGAGGATAGCAGTAACATAAACCCTCATAAGGAAAACAAGATCATAGCTAGAAAAGGTCCGACTGCAGGCCACCAGAGGATGGCAAGGAAGCACCAACCAGAATAATCGGTAGTTTCATTCAGTGTAACACATACAGTTTTTCATTCACTGCACACTATATGTTCTCAAAACACTGAAGGAACAGTTCCAGCAGGTAGTCAGATCAGAGGGGAAATGGAGCTGGAACAGATTGTCATTGCTTTCAGTATTTTTGCATAAAGTAGCCAGTTTGTGAAATTTCTTGAGGTAATATCTCTGTCTTGCATTGCAGATAGTTTGCTTTACATGTGAGACTTCACCTCTCTCCACAAATATTAAAGGTAACATTTTCATGCTCATGTTTGGGTTTATTGTCTTCTGGATTTTTGTTGTGTTTGCTCTAAGTTTCCCTCCTGGTTTACTCCCCCACCTGTCTTTTCCTTAAACACCTCCACACCTTTCCTGCATCAGTCTCATTAGCCTCTCCTGTTGTCTGTATTTTTTACAGGCAAATTATCTCATTTCCTTTAAGATCTCTTTCCCTGGAGCATCTCCACTTGCCTCTCATCCCCTTATCATTTAGTTTGTATTTAAGTTCAGTTCACAGTTTAGTTCCTTGTTGAGTTGTCTGTCTGGTTTGCCTGTGCCTTGCTGACCCTCTTCAATTAAGAATCTTACTTTTAATCCTACCCATCTTTAACTGTATCCCCCTGCACCGTTCTAGTTGAGATGGATCAACTTGACCAGAAATAGATCTAGCAGACCAGCTGTTTGACAAGGAACTCAGTGATTTGTGTTTCAATCTCATGCTTCTTTACAGCAACTAGTTAGAATATTACATATACTTGTTGAGTTGTTGAGAGGGGCAAAACAGATTTTTGTCATGCTTTAACCCCTAATTTATTTACAGATTGAGTGGCATAGAACATAATTTGCACTTATTCTTCAGCATTTATTATACTCATATTACTCCAAACATTACTTTGTTAAGATAAACTATGTACAGGAGTCCCTGAAATGTACAAGACTGACAGTTTTGTAAGCATGTCAAAATAAGAGAATTCTCTGCAGATTCAAAAGGGAAGGTCGAAAATTAATTTCAATTTTGTGAGCCAACACAATAGCTGGCTTTTTTTATTTATATTATTCTGTCATTGCATGAAGTTTTGTAAGCTGTCCTTGCACTTGTCCAGCTTTGGCTGTCTGTACCTTTTCCTCTTCAGATAGATTCCTGTATTTTGATGATGCAAATTTACAATGATACAAATTCACTACGCATTCAACTCCCCAGAGTTGAAAAATCTGAACTTCTGCCAATTTGACACAACAATGACGCAAGAAATTTTGTTTTATCTTAAAATGATATAGTGATATATAATGATGTATAAGATATGGGCCCTATCTTACACTTGTGCTCTGCTCTTGCAGCGCAGGGGTTTAAATTTATTCAGGGGAGTGTCCAGCTCAACCTTTACCGTCTTGTTTCAGGAGCAGCAGGGGTATCTTGCCCTTCCTCACCCAATGTGCCACTGGTGCACAGCGGAAAGTCCTATCAGCTGTGTAGAATCACCTCATCAATTCATAGATGTTTCATGAAAATGCAATAACCAATCGGAGAGTCTGCTCTCATTACCTTTAAAGACTGGTACCACTGTGCGCCAGTGGCACAGGCAGCATTGCTATCGTACATCCGGCACAAACGTAAACAGGCAGCTGAACTACAAGGATTTAATTATTTATTTATTCATTCATTCACACGGACAGGGACAGAGCTCAATAAATGTATTGTGTCAGAAAGCTCTAAGCAAATTTTCACCTTCAGCAAAATCTTGTTTAAAGCAAACATTTCCATATTTTGTCATATCCATTTCTACAATACATTTTCGCCTGCACAGGCAAACTGGCGCACATACACAGAAACGCATGCACGCACGCACACACACAACTGAATAATTCCTTTTGTGGATGGAATAAGTATTGTAGTTACTAGTTGAAGGGCTGTTTTTCTTCAGTCACTTTTTGATGTTGAATTCTATGGTGGCTGACAAGTGCAAATGCGCTGCATAAACAGATAGGCGCTGCAAGTACAGAAACGCGCTGCAATAAACAGAAACGTGCTGCAAATACAGAAACGCGCTGCATAAAGGAAAACAGATGCCAAAAGAAAATGCTGCAAATACAGAAACACGCTGCTAATAAGAAAACAAATGCAAAAAGAAAACGCTGCATATCCAGTCATACAACGAAAGTGCTTCAGGCCTTTAGGGGCAGTGCTGAGCTTCCACCCGAGAGACAGACAACGGACATATCAACGTGCGGAGCAGATGAGTAAATGAGAAGTAGAAAGTTATTGGTGAGAGGAAAATTGGAGTTGGGAGAGGCTGTACTCATCTGCTCTCTGTGTTTTATACAGTCAATGGTTAATATATCCGTTGTTGTCTCTCGGGTGGAAGCTCAGCACTGCCCCTAGAGGCCTGGAGCACTTCCGGTGTATGACTGGATATGCGGTGTTTCTTTTTGCATTTGTTTTCTTATTTGCAGCACGTTTCTGTATTTGCAGCGTTTTCCTTTTGCATCTGTTTTCCTATATGCAGCGCGTTTCTGTATTTGCAGCATGTTTCTGTTTATGCAGCGCGTTTCTGTATTTGCAGCGCCTATCTGTTTATGCAGCGTGTTTCTGTATTTGCAGCGTTTTCCCTTTGCATCTATTTTCTTATATGCAGCGCATTTCTGTATTTGCACCACGTTTCTGTATATGCAGCGCGTTTGCACTTGTCGGCCACCATAGAATTCAAACAATAAAGGGCGATTCACCAGTGAGGAGACAGATCTCTCGGCGCGGGGTTCATGTTATCGATAAAAATTGTTTAATCCTTGTTTTTCTGATCAAATAAATGACACTGACACAAACGCTGAAGTTGCTTTGGCTGTCAGCGACTGATCTGTTGAAGACGATCAGACAGCTCCGATCCCGTCCTGTCCATTGAGATTAATTAGGCTTTATGGTTACAATAATTCCCTATTAGCAAATAATGTGAGGGGGGAAATCCCTCATGTAAATAAAAGGTGTATGTATATCAAAAGGACTTTCCTATATGCACGCTGTTTACTTCAAAATTAATACTTTGTGATCAAAAATAATATATTATTATGCTTTTAAAATATTATAAATATATTATAATAATATAAAGGACTGTTTACTAACTTTACTAAATATGTCCAAAGCACACTTTTTAACACAATATTTTACACTTCGGAGTGGGAAAAACTATTGACCATGCAACTCCCACACCACTACAGAGGATCCTACAAAGGATTTAAAAATGACATGCAGCAGTGCCTCTTTTGTGTTTTTTCATTGGCTGGCCATGCATATGCAAATGTTCAGTGGGCTAATTTGTGCTGTTTGAGAAGAGTACATCCACTAAGACGGCCTTGTCTTTGCCTATAAAACAATGGATATGGTAACCTTGGTTTTGGCCCTTAAGTGAATAATAAGGAGCAGTGCTCCAAGAGCAGAGGCAAAAAGATGCACATGAAGTGACAACATCTTTCAACACATTCAGTTGTCATAGTGACAAATCAAGAAAGGTATAAAATGCTCACAATTATTTTTAATATGCCTCTGTGTCAACTACCTTTACTTTGACAGACAGAAATTAAACAGTGCTGAGTGCCACTAGGGATGAGGCACAATTGGTGAGTAAAGCATGTGAAAATGAGCTGAAACCCAGGAGCATCTGTGAAGCAGCAGCAGAGTTATCAGACCACCTCTGAGTGAGCTGAATACCAGGCGGCATTTTAGGCTGGAATTAAAACTGTGGTTGTGGAGGAGAATCACTGACACAATCAGCCGACTGGATTCAAATTAGAAAATACTAATTACTAATAATTAATCTTCAGTAATCCCCTCTGAATAGAGCTTGGTTTGCTTTAACCAACCTCTCTGAGAGTATTGCACCACAAATCTCTGGCTTAACATTTTGTCTGTTAGCAAGCCTTAAAGTCTTTGAGGAAATACTTTTTAGGACTCAATACACAAAAAGATGTAATAAAAAATGACAGATAAATAATAAAAATGATTTACAGCTAATAGATTTAGTGTCCTGCTTTGGAAATGACCTCAAACTAACCAGCCATCATCTCGTAACAACAAAGATTAATAAGCCATATTGTAATATTCTGCCTGTGACATACGGCGCATATTCAACTGAATAAATCAACAGTCTTATATACAGAGCCATAAACACGAGAAAAAACTGTGTGATAGATGCAAGCTGTGCTCAGCTCCAGGCAACTTAATTCTGAAGAGGCGAGTCAAAAAGGGAAATGAGGGGAAAAAATAAGCGAGGCAATTCATCCATTAGTTTATGAAGTTCCTTTCCCTGAAGGTGTGAAGACATGATTGGAGGTCACTGACACTTATTTGTGTGTGTGTTTGAGAGGGTTTTTTTTATTATTAGTAGCCGTATTTACTGTGGTGTGCTTTGTTACTTTGCTCACAACAAGCAACAATCTAGTTAAACCACTTCATCGAGAGAAATGTATAAAGAATCAGTATTTCCCTTTACCTTATATCACGGCCTTTTGTCATCTACACCCCTAATTTGTTCAAAACCATTCTGACCCATACCAGAAAAAGTATATTTGAAGTGATGTGGATTACTCTTAAAAAAATTTGCATATCATTCCTGCCTCCTCTGAGACAACCCCCCCAAAAAAACTTGGTTGGTCCAGGGCTGCCATCATACACAACATCTCAAAGTACCCTGGGACTAAATGGTGCTAGAACTACTAAGATGACTGTCATCTCCTTCTGCCTTACCCTTTTTAAAAGATGAGAGATATGGTGGAGTTTAGGATAAGCACAAAGCAGCCTTTCTGGCCACGGCACATGTACAAGTGAACAACCTCATGGGTAGATGGTCTTGTGGCATTAGAGAGAACCACAGCAGACAGTAGATGTTGGGGAATGGATCTGCTCTCCTCCATGTAATCTCCACCCCTCTGCCTTCAACATGAGATCAGTACTCCTGTGCTTCAGACCCAGCAGGAGGAGGAGGGTGGCCCTCACACACAGCAGGTGCTCTTAGGCACACATCAACGGGTTCTTCACCAACTTCAGCAGACGCACAGCCTGTTGTCTGTGGCTGTAGGCCCCCATGGGGTGGTTGTTTGTACTTAACAACAGATGCTTCTCCTGTTCACAATTTTAAGTATGAAAGGAAAAAATCGCACCTAGATTTAAGTAGGTGATTGTGTTGATTTCTATTTAAAGCTGCTCATCACCTACAACTCTCCCCTGGCAGCTTCCTTCTCACCCCTCCAAGGATGCACCTGTGAACACCACTATGTAAGAGGTCACTCAATCCAGCTACTTTTCTGACAACAGCAATGGCTGGGACACTCAGTATTGCAACTTGTCTTGCAATTGTGGGGAAATGGATTCCATGGGATGCTTGTGCCTCTTGGTATTCATGCTGATGTTGGCAAACCACTGTTGCCGGTAGACTATGCGCAGCAAATGCGGTGGAACCACTGAATGAACCCCAACCCCTAGCATCTGCATGCCGGTCAGATCTAGTTCAGGTGTAAAATTTTTACATGGCTAAACTTTACAATAAATCCTAACTTTAAGGCTAGCAAGCTCAAATCCGAGTGCCTCCTTCCATCCTTGTGTCAGGGGAACTCATTTTTCTAAATGAGTCAGAGTCACAATGCATCAAAACCCCTTTTTGTAATGACAATAGGACCCTGCTTCTCTTTGCCTGTAAATCATGCCTTTTTCTACAGGAGACTTATCATAACAAAAATAAATTGGACTGTATGTACCTGAGGTTGCAAGATAATGAACTTTCATGCTCTGGCTGCACATCCATTGCATTGCCACATTCACTCCCTTTCTAAAAGTGTCTGGGATGAAGGAATAGCTAACTGACAGCCTGTTGTACTGATGATCCCCTAAAAAGAAAGAAACTCCCTGCTGTCCACACAACACGCAAGTACATTTCTTTTAAGTCAATGATGGTGAACCAAGGACCAGGTTGCACTAGTTTCTGCAGCCTCTTTATGATTAGAATGTGGAACACCTTGTACCCACAAGGTGTTCCACATGCCTGGCAGTTGAGGGCATTAAGATCCAATATGAATCCTCCTGCAGCCTCCTTTATTCTTTATTTAACTAGATAGGTCCAATCAAGATACCTCCCTCAGGAAGGTCTGGTAAAAATGGATGCATGAAAAAAAAATCCACAGTGTGCATAATTTATAAAAGGTACATAGAAAAAAGGGGAGGGGGGGTGGTTACAAAGGCCATACCAACAGTGTCCTTAAGGCATAACACCAAGGTCAAGGATAATGTAATACAGCAACATGTTTCCTTCAAGGCAGTTTGTAAAACAACTTCTAGAGAAGAGAGTACCTCTAACGTACATGGTCCATTAAAAAGAAAAAAAAACGCTGTTTAATCAAGTTCTTACTAAACACCTCAGGACATTGAAAAGAGTACAATCTGTTTATGTAGTGCTATTATGAGACGATAAAAGACTGCAGAGAAGGTATGTAGTTAACCTAAAAAGCCTTAACAATTAATAGCAGAATTTTTTCTTCATGGGTACACAGACAACCTAAAGACTCATATAAAATGCAATGGTAAGTGTGTGACCTGAACTTTTTACAAAACAGCGTGATGCAGTATGATATGCAAAATGTCATTTGAAAAGTATGAATTTGCATGCCTGTTAATAATATTGCTTTAGTCCAACAAAGATAAAAATGAGTGTTGAATTGTTTTCTTTGGCCTTGAGCAGATGGCACTTTTTTAAACATCAAAAAGGCTAGTTTTCTAGCTAAGCTTTTCAATGTATTTCCAAAACTTACATTGAAAAAAAACCCCCAAAAACTTATCATCAAGATATTTTCCCAGGACGGCGAAGATCACACTTTCTTTTGGAACTACGCAGAATATGCTCAATGAAGTGACCACATCTTTAAGCCAGAGATAAGTGGTGCTAATAAAGTTCGCAGAATATTCTGCTATAAATGTGAATGCCAGGCCTGGCCTGTCTCTGAACAGGTCTTAGATCTCTGTGGACATCAAGTCTTTCTCCTCCAGAAGACAGATTTACCTCCTTCATATCCATAAACAGAGGAACTGTGCAGTCCTGGAGAGAATAACTCGTTCTAAATGTTTTGTCCTTCCACTCCCAAAGCTGTGTCTCCCTGGCTTGCTCCCTATACCACAATCTGTGGATCCAAAATCAAAAAGCTGTGAAAACCTCAGTTAGGTCTTCATCATAACATTCCATTCAAAAAAGATTTACAGCCACAGTGATGGTACTGTGAGTGGACACATCACAATCTGTCAAAACCCTGTCATAGTGTCTGGTATGTATGCCTTCCAAATTCCACCAGAAGAAGAGTGGGTCTGCCTGGTGAGGAGATCAGAGCTCAGGCGCACATGAGAAATGACCTATCGCGAATGAGGAATAGCATTTCTGCTTCTGCTTACACAATTAAATAGGAGAATAGGCTGTGTTGACCAGGCTGGATTAAAAACCTAACAAGGCCATCAAAACAGGTGTTATGTATGTGTTGGGTAGTTATGCCCAGCACTTTGTGTGTTCTGAGAGCATCAAGCCAAACATAGTGCTAGTGAATTGATATTGTCATACTGTGTTTCTTGAACCAGAGTGGATGTCAGTGTCTGTGATCAGGGCTCTGCTGATCCGACATTCTCTCCCTCTATTAAAAGAAAGCAGAGACACACAGCTGGTGATGTCTCAACTGTGTTGTGTCCTCTCTTCTGCTGACCAGATTATTTTAAATTGCCCCACAGTTGTGACTGGAAAACCCAGGAGTATATCTTGGTCCCTCCTCAAGAAGACATTGAGTCCAAGTCGGATTTGACAAGAGTCTGTAGTGGATGGAGACATCACAGGCAAGCGAAAATTCTTGAATCAAATAATTTACCTGGCTGATGGAACGACCCAGGACATGAATTTGATCTGAGAGAGTGAGAACCAGACTATACTATATCACGAACTGCAGTAATACTGTCATGAATGTTCATACTCTGGAGTGTTGGACAGACCATGCTTGGAGCACTGTCTTTGTGAGTGCAAAACCCTCTTCTGAGTATTATTGCTAACAGTATAGTACAAACTAGTCTTATAAAGACTTTTATTTCTCAGCAAAGCCTTTGCAAAAAAATTAAATACCCTGTTTGAAACTGCCTTCATCCTTGAAGTATTTTCTCTTGTAAAAGTTAAATATATATTTTATTACAGAAACCCAAAACCATAGATTTGGGTTTATTTATGTCCCTTGTGGTTAATGGTGGGTAAATAACTGCTTCAAATATTGTTGTCAGTTTACATGAGAGTAGAGGTGTAGAGAGTTATTTACCAAAGTGCATCTATGATGCACGCATGTGCATTCTGTCTTGAATGTCATGTTGTCACACTGTCATGTTCTGGTTTGTTATGAGATTTTCTAACATCCTTTTTACAGGAAAGGTTTCTTTCGAGCAAGTCAAGCACATCTTATATGTTTGGTTTAGTTTTTAAAAACACAGTTAAATAACTTTGCTGCTTTATTTGGATGCAAGCTGTCCTAGTTTTCAAGCCAGCTTTGTCAAGCTTCTTTCTAAATTGCCTTTTGATCATTTTTAGTTAAAATTAGCAAGCTATAGAATGGAAAAATTATTAAATTTACTTTCGCCACAAGGCTAGCTGAAGTTACTGGCAACTTTTGAGGTGGATTTTTATTTTATTTATTTATTTATTTTTGTATGTAACTTATTTTACTTGATGCAAGATTTGACATTCTGAATCAATCAAAACATCATAAATGCAAAAAAGACCTAGCCTATCATAAACAGTGGTGACAGTGGTGATTGAATTTCCAAGTGCCTATTAATTCTAAATACTACATACATGAAATGCAAATTTTCTTTATCTCCAAAGGGAAGTGTAAAAAGTGGCAGATCATTATTATGAGCACCATACCGGAACACACACTACATCAACGTACCTGGACCAGTTACAGTTGTGGTATGTGATGCCTGGTGTAACAAAATGCAATAAAGTAGGTTATGCATTTCAAAATCTGTACAAGTTAATGGTAAAGTAATTTACGATTCATTTAGAGTAAGTCAAAAAAGTATGCTTCACTTTCACAAGTTAACAATTTTTGAAAGCTCAGTTCTTCTCCATTGGTTTAATTAATATGCCCTGTACACTTCCTCATAAAGAGCAGCTCTTCGCCATTTTTCAAAAAACTCTTGGAACCGATGACACAGAACTTCTCTTTTAAACACAACAATAAACACACAACATTTTCACATTAAAAAGCCTAAAAAAACTTTTTTTGATACATATTTTAATTATTTCTGCAGAAACATATTCCCAAATGTTCCATACAACACTCAAACCCACAAAAATACATCATTTTGTTTTAGGTAACAGTGAAATTTATTTTGTTGTCTGTTGCTAACTTCAGAGGTATAGTGAGAGAGGAACAAAGACAGTCTGAAAATGTGAGTAAACTTAATGTGACTATGAAAAATGAATGCATTACCCTGACAGTGTTTTTGCCAGGGTGAGTCAGATAAACTGTCATTTGCAGTGACGGTGGTTTAACAATAAAACAAACAAATTGAGCGATACTTCTCTACAGTATTGTCTAACTAGGCGATTCATTTTCATATTTTTGACTTAGAGACTGCTGAAAGAGAATATGGTAAAAAATTATGTAATGTGTGTTTAAATCTGAATCAAAGCAAAAAACAAAATTCGTGTGCAGCTTGTCTGTGATAGCTACGGAATGTAACTTAAGCAGGACGTCGCTAACAATCAGCAGCGTCTGGCGTGGAGATTAAAACCACAGAGGGCTTTAGAATTCTAACTGTCTTTCTTCACATCATGTCTTACCAACAGTCATTACTTCACAACAGAACCGTGCAACAACAGGTTGGGGATTATAACTGTAATGAAGCATTAATATGTTTCAACCACCTCCGGCTTCTGCTGCTGTTCACCAAGAGAGAGTGAGGAAGTTATGAGGGATGGAGAGTGTGAAGGAGGATAAGAAAAGCAGAGTAACATATGGGGGCTGGAGAGTGGGGGGGGGGGGGGGGGGGGGGGGTGGTTGCAACAAAACCACTCCAAACGGCGAGGGAGGTTTAAATAATAGTGAAGGGGCCGCCGA
>JAQMCX010000032.1:15559781-15571346 GCA_029814765.1 Acanthurus leucopareius
ACAGTGTGATAATCCATGCCGATGTGTGCCGCTGACCCTGTGATGTGCTGCAAGACCTGCCTGCCTCAATGTGTGTGTGTGTGTGTGTGTGCGTGCCTTAGTGTGTGTCTACGCTGCTTTTAACATTTAACATTGCTTGGATGTTTGTTCATTGTGTGCGTATCTGCTTGTGTGTGCGTACATGAGTGTGCATTCTGATGTACGGCTGTATCCGGATGCTTCTTTTTCTTGTTGCTTATCATGTGCGCAGGGCTATGCATATGTGCCTTCAATCATCCAGGATGTGAGAGAACTCTTGTTTGATATCCAGTATAAGCAGTGTGAGACTTTCACATTTAGCACAGTTCACACACATGGTGATCATACTGTTATCTTTAACACGTGGCCCAGTCCACCACGGGGAAAGAGGAGGATGCCACTTCAGTCAGTCAAATATATCAGTTTGCTGACACAGCAGTGTTATCTCATATGCTATGTTTGCATCCTTGAAATTTGTTTTTTTTGGGAAAAAATAACACTGCAGCATTTATCTTCATGTTCCTGCAGAATGTGCACCACCAGTATATTTCTGTTTGCCGCTGTCTTTGTTATTTCTGTTCACCTAACATTACCACAGCCAACTGTTCCATCCACTGTAGAACTAAAATGTATGCCACGTTACTATTAAGCATATCATTTCTGGGGATTTTATCTATATCAAACAAGAAGAAAAGGTCCACAAGGACTGATTTTGAGCACTTGAATCAGTCTTCATATACTGCCATGAGTAATTTGTGCGTACAACTCTTCACCCAAACTTGTGAGACCCAACGTGAAAGGATAATGATCCAGCTGGCATCTGCACAAATAAACAATATTTGAGAGCTGAGCATTTTTAATAACAAAAAGGACAGGATAAAACTGTCTTACATAAAAATAACCTTTCATTTGATTAAGACAGGCATGCCGGTAAACCTCATTTAGGCGTCCAAAATTCCTTTATGCTGTCCAGGGAAGTTTCCTGGAGAGATGTGTATAATTTCCTAATTATTATCGGGAAATAGAATTTTTGTTTAAAGAGTACTGAATTTCTTCTCTATGATTTGTTCATTATTAAAAACCTATATTTTAAATAAGTTGAATTGTATTCTTGCTTCACATTTTGAAATAGTTGACCTGTTTCGTGACTAAAAGATTCTTTGAAGTTACGCAAACAATTTAATGGAATTAATTATTAGGAAGACTACCGACTACTGACTACTTCCAAATGGCATTTTTCATTTTAATAGAGATATTGAAATCTCCTGAAAAATAAGCCACTATAAGAAAGTATTTCTTGCATTTTATTGAAAAACATTTAGACAGTGGCAACATCAGATCTTAAATAAAACACATCCATCTTTACAAAATTACTAGTAGCAGATACAATAAAAAATAAAATATTTATATCATATTATAAGAGGTTTTTAACATTCAACAGTGTGCATTGTAAATATTTGAAACTTGGTGGATGATGAATGACAGGCAATTGTCCCCATACCTGTGGCAGAGACACTAAAGTGGATGCCATAGCCACTTGTCATGTGTTAAAGATGCTGCAAGGGTATGAAAAGGTTTCTTTATTTCCATCTGTTATTATACATTTCAATAATGTTTTTCTGTCTCTGAATAAGTAAAAATATCATGTGCAAATCATGATGAATGAATGAATCATATCAATAATCATAAATGTCGATCAAATCACCATATGAAAAATGTAAAAATGCAGTTGGGTCACAATCTTTGCACATGTACAAGGTAGGAGTCTTGTGTGTCATAAATAAAAAATCATAAGGGGTACCATGGTTTACCTGCATTTATGTGGAAGGATGTCTCATCCGATCTTATTCTCAAGCTGTCAAATACTGCAGTTTTTGTAAAGCCCCTTGGTGTTTCATATTAGCACATAAGGTAGCATTTAGCATCTGTAAGTGTATGCATTTAACAATCTGGGAATAAAAATGACCTGTGATGTAAATGCACAGAAGGCATTTAAAAAAAAACTATATTGTTTTTTTATTGTTTGAATCGGTCCCACCCTAAAATCCCTTTAGAAATTCTCCCTTATTTTAACTTTACCTTTTTAACAGACACACACAACTGGTTGAGCTTTTAAAGTTTCATTTCATTTATTACACAAATTAATTTCCAACCTCAAACACTTCGGCCTGACTATTGAATTAGATTGCCCAGCTTTACATTTAAGCTAATTAAGATAATCTGAACAGACACATCTGCTCATACAGAACACACAGCAAACGGAAAAGGCATAGAAAGCTGGTTATGATTATTATCGTCATGGAAACGAGCTGACTGCAAGCATAAAGCAAGCTGACTTTCGCTCTCTATCTGGAATGCTGGAAGAATCAGTCAAAAGTAAAGGTATTACCGTGTTGAACTGGTTCCAAGCATTGGGTCTTCACATACACACACTCTCACTCACACACATACACACAGACAGTCAAACAAACAGCTCAGCATGTTGAAATTTCCATACAACAATGCACACATGTGCTTGCACAAATTTACAGACACACACCCACACACACACACACACACACACACACACACACACACACACACACTCATATATGCTGAAGTAGACATGGTTTCAGATTCAAACTCTCGAATGCACAAATGCACACTCTCTCAGACAGTCTTCTCATCTGCTCTTGCAGTGAATATATAGCCAGAGCTTCCTCTGCTGGTGACAAGTGTAACAGCAGCTAGCAAACATCAGTTCTGCACATCACCAACAACACCATCATCAACATCATCATCATCATCATTATCATCATCATCATCATCATCATTATTCCTCTTATCACCAGAGCACATGATTTAACTTCAAGGCAAATAACCTTCAAACAAACAAAATGTCTTTGTTCTCCTCTGAGAATCTTAAAGGGTGGAAAAGTTATGTTTTTCCACACAGGCTGACAGTAACAAGTGTGTGTGTGTGTGTGTGTGTGTGTGTGTGTGTGCATCAGCTTATTCTAGCTGTACATTAAAATTTACACTCAGTGAAATACTAATAAGTCTTTTTACTTAATATCTTTCAGCAGCATCATTGTGTTAAATACAGTATTGCACATCTCTTGTGCATCTACCCGTGAGTATATACTGTAAAATGGTAGGTGATGTGGTTTTATATGTTTAATAGGTTGTTTCCGTGAGAGGGGCACAGTAAGATGTATCTACAGCTTTCACCTTTCATTATATTTAGAAAATGTTTCCATGTTGTAGTACTGTGTTGTAATGTTTGTTGTGTTTTCTTAGAATTATTCTCTTTTTATTGCACCCCCCCCCTTTAGGTTACTACTAAATTGTCCAGAGATAATCACTTCCATTAAAAAACAGATAAAAAAAATATAATGCATGAACTGCTTAAAGAAACTATTTTAATTAGATTGTCATTTTTCAATATTAAATCTTTACTCAGTTTGACCTTTTTTAGTTTTGATTCGCAGTCATAATTCAAATCAGTTTAATTAGTACCCTTGTTGCCATAGCAACTTTTGAGTATCTATCCTTTATCAAGCAATGGCTGCTGCAAACTTTGCTTTCTTGTGATCTTGGAACAAGACTCTGATTCTCACTGGCAAATAACATGTATGCATGTTCTAATTTTCTAAACTCCATGAACAATATGCTCTTACACAAAAGCTTAAATGGAGGATCTCAATATATCATACAACTTCCTGCAAAAATGTTGATGTGGATTTAATTTGTGCTTTAATCTAACGGTCTTTGTCATTTCAATTTGAGTCTGAGACAAAAGAAGATAAAAATAAAGAAATATAGTCACATTTATAGACAGCAAATCCAAATATCACCACACGAAGACCAAGTGTAAAATCTTGCACACATTCAGTAATACTGCACACGAAGAAACCTGCTCACACTGACACAAAAACAATTATCACACACATGGATAATCTCCTGCATAGACAAACACACATACCGTACACACACCTGGCAGTAACAGTAACTACACATAACAATTGTTTGTGCCGGTCAGTAATCAGGCGCAAATGAGGGAACTGTTAATTAAATGTAATCACATTGGCTCCTTATGGCCTAACGCCATTCACACATGGCCGCCTCTTATCCAGCACAGTTGTCGAACAACACAAGACACATGCTTAAACCCTGAGCGACATCTTGCTGGCTGCAGACAAACTTCAGTCTGAGCCCTGAGTTTTACATTTCAGACGTTCAGCAGATGCTCAGATATCCAGGCAGGCTTACATTAAAGAGATTGGAAATTTTATTGCAAATGCCTGCTGAGGAAAAAGCACAGATGAGGATTTGAGGTTGAGCTGAGACTCTGAAACAACAATAGCAGAAGTGATTTGAAGAAAGAGCTGAAATGTATCATTCAGAATCTCCAGGATACAGAGAATTTTGCTAACCATGGACTAGTTTCCACAGCTTTGTGTTGCTAACAGAATCAGATGTACATTTAATATCAGCAGACATTTGCTGAATTTAAAATCTTTGTGGGCACTTTTTCACCTATAGTATAATTAATTTCATCTGGAACAAAGACAAAAATATTTCATTATTGTCTTTAAGCTCTGGTTCATCATCACCATATAGATCAAAATTTGAAACCAAATTTCTGATGGTGGCATTTGTACTGAACCACTTATTTTTATTCATCTTCTCTGAAGTCACTAGGAACTCAATATGAGAAACCTCAATATGACCATTACTAGTCAAGACAGTAACTGGAGCTTAGATCTGAAACATAATGTTGGATAGGTTAAAAACCTCATGAAAAAAAGGTTTCTTGTGCTTTACTATTAGAGAAAGAGATACTGCTAAAAGATGGAGGATGTAAAATGCCTCAATCACACCAGAAGAAATTAATGCATTCCAGTGGATAAATTTTTCAAACAAAGAAAACACAAAAAAAATTCATGCATATGTTAGTCCATCTTCAGTAGTGGTTACATTCAAGAGAAATCTATAGTAGCACAGTGTACTGAGCTCAAACCATCACATAAAACTCGCCCTTATTATTCCTTAATCAGAAAGAGGCTGGTTTGTCTTTCACTGTGATGCTGCGTCATATCAGGCTTTACAGCGTCTCTTAGTGTTTCAGCTGCCACACCATGTTGATTGCAAACAGCCCGCAGGGTCAAAACCCAGCTTTGCCGTCTTATTCTGGGGAAGAGGATTTATTTTCCTGGGTGGGAGAGCATGAGAGGGGAAGACTTTCACACCTCCAGAGACTGTAGTCTTGCACAACCCCTGTGAAAGCATATTTGCCGGAGGAAAAAAAAGGCATGCATGCAGCCTGAACGGAGAGTGTCAGACAACATAATTAGAGTTGAAATAAAAGGGGAAAAGTATCCCTGACTAGAAGAATGATTAGAAAATTTGCGACTACCAAAGCTGAATATGAGATGACCATGACTGCTGTCACCAATAGAGTCAAAACACATGAAGGTCTCTGTGTATGGAGCAGTAGAGCACATAGTTGAGGCAGACACGCATGACAAAACCCTATAGGTTGTGCTAACTGAGCTTTGGTAATTTTATCAATTTAAAAGGAAAAGGCACATCTACACTAGTAGAAATGCATGGGGAACAAAACACATCGTCCTTGGTCCTAAGCAGTTCACACTGTGTTGCAACACTTGTGCTGGTGCTATCAAAGTAAATCAGAAGACAAACTAGAATTTTCTGTCATTTTGTCTTTTACCACTTTTTTCTTTTTTTTTTAACTGACTGGCTGTCTGGGTTGAACAAAACTTGTGGACGATGTCAGTGGAGACTTGCTCAAACCTATGTGACCCTGCAAAAGACAAACAGTTACAGATATAGAAACAGATTTAGATCTGCTCCCTAATTATTAATATTACTAATTATTCTTTTTTTGGAGAAAATTGCTATGTTATGGAGAAATTGTCATGATTATCAGTGTTTAAAGTAGGACAGACAAGGGCAAAACAAAATGGCATAAAAATCAAAAAAAGATCCCAACCAATGATCAAAATGATCAGACAAATATTCAATTACATGGACTGAAGGACAGTAAGTCAAAGCATACGTTGTGCTTGTTGTAGAATTTAGTAATAATGTGTAGAGAGAATAAATTTACCTCAAAACAAATTGTGCTCAATGGTTTCGAATAAATGCAGATCTTTGGAGATGGCCTGATGAAAACCTACTAAATGATCAAAGCTCTGCCATCCATCACATGATCTGAAGGCAAAATGTTTTAATTAAAGTTTGTCATGTTTTTACCTAATTGTACAAGTAAAAACAGACTGATATCCAGCCTTGAAGCTTATTCTGTTCGACGAGATGGTTTGACATACTCTATAATAGACATGCTGAATGGTACATATGCCACATTATTTATCTCCCATATTAATGCCCGTCTCTTCACTCACTTTGACAATTTAATTATAGAATTATCAAGACTGGTAAATCATACACACATTAAGCTAAATAGAACTGTCAAAGGATGAACTCGAACAAACAATTCTGCAGTTAGTCTCATAGACACAATAAGTTATAGTATCATAAGCAAAGTAACAAAGATGAAAATGCAATGTTAGGCTTCTCTGTCAGAAATTCTTATTAATACATAGGTATTATCGTTTCTACAACTACTAAAAACCTGATATAAAGAGATCACATTCCCCTTACAGAGATTTTTTCTTTGTAATTTGCTCATAACCCTATTTGATTAAAGCAGTTTCAGATTAAGACGAGTATATTGCAGCTGGTTCATACTTACATACTGCTAACAAGGCATGGAAATATTTTCACTGTTTTCACTTTTGGTTTGTACTGAAGTAGTTTCCACCATATGAGTAGACATTGTAAGACATATGTGGAGAATAAAGGCATAGCTGAGAAAACTGTTGGCTGTCTAATAGGAATCCATCTCTGTATTCCTTCTCACATCATAAAGTGCTGTATCCATTCAACCATATACCCTGGTTGCCTATAAATCTGACCGGCCACTTCCTCCTTTCCCCTCCAGGAACTGCTTTATTTGACTTATTTTACTGCTCACTGTGTGCTTCAATATACTTTGGTAAAATGCATCATCTGTTGTTTGTTAACACATCGAATGATAGCTATTTTTTTGATTTTTTACATTTCATTCATTTTCTTTACTACAAACTACTTTGTTACTTCATTTTTATGAGTTGTTGTTATTTTTGGGCTTAACAAAATTCAAACACCCCGGATGTCAAATTAATGCCAATTACAACAAAAGAAAGGGTATTTTTTTGTTTGTTTATTACAGCTACAGTTCTATTTTCATAGTTTTCATTTTTATTGGTCGTATTTACAAAGTAAGTGGTCTGATATCACTACAACAAAAACCAGAGGGGCACGAAACAAGAGCAGTCAGATGATCAGACAGGCTGGAAACAAACCAACACAAGAACTAGATATCCAAAGCACTTTAATTGGAAATGCAACGGCAAGTAAGTGCACCTTAAATGTAAGTCTCTTATTGCACAGGGAAACTGTGTGCATACACAGACATAACAACTACTGTTTGGAGAATGTGGGTAGTGTGCAACCACAAGGTGAGGGTCACATGCTAGCCAAAGGTATCAGTGTATTGCTTTCTGAAAGCCTTGATAGTTTGTTTTTTCCTGCATGAACAAGGTAATCAGTAATGAACGCACTGTCCACTGAAAAAAAAACAATACGAGGGAATAATAAGGTTAAGTTCAACAAACCAACTAATTAAAGACATGAATGATGTACTAAGCTATGAAAAAGGTTGTAGTCAAACATTTTTATCCTCCAACTGTCAGAAAAATACTTCACAGCACAGCACAGAGCAACGCAGTGAGATTTATTCCAACCATAAACGTTAAAAATTGCCAGAGTTGCCTCGTCTCCATAAAATATCTCAATAAGTTAAACTCGTATAGGTGTTGGCCATCTCCTTGCCAAACTCCCCAGTTTGAAGTTTAAACACAGCGTTGCCAGAACAAAATAAAGAGACATGTTTCAAGAAAGAAAAAGAGATGGAGAGACAGCGAATGGGAAAGGGGTAAAGCGAGGGAGGCCAGCTAACGGAGCAGTCAGATTTATGGCAGTGTGAAGGTGAGATAGATGGCTGTTTGACCAGTGGGCTGCTGAAAATGGCCAAGCAGCCCTTTATGGTCCAGGAGAGAAAATGAGGCAACTCTCCCACACCTATCCATCAGAGTCATTTAGTGGCTCATTTGGGGCCAGTAAATGGTTGTGTGTATGTGTGTATGTGTGTGCGTGTGTGTGTGTGTGTGTGTGTGTCTGGTCATGTGGACATTAGACTATTACAGCCCTTTGTCTTAATGGGTACCTGTGAGCTCTATCATGGTGGATGTAAGGCTGTGAGGTGAAAGGTGGGGCTTGGGTACACAAGTGGAGCAGGTAATCAGAGCAGCAGCAGCACTGGGACAGGATAGATATGTTGTTAGGATTTGTGGTCAGGCAGCCAGTAATCCAAAGCTGATGAACACTGAAAACATGGCAGGCAGATATTTGTACTCACTGTAGATCAAGGTAAACAAGCTGCAGATGAGGCTGACAGATTCACACTGTTCTCTGCTGCTGGTGACTGCTGTACCTACAGTTTCTTTCTCTTCTGACACTAAACTCTTTTCCACGCTCTCCTCATCTGAAGTCTTTTCATCTTTACTGCTGTCTATGGGCACCATATTTATCAAAATAAAACCAATGACATTCCAATCCAGCAGTTTTGACAAACTCAGTCTGTGCTTAAGCCTGGTATTATGTGACCTTTGCAGCATTATTTTACTGTTAAACATTGCTTATAAGGGTTGTCCAAAAAATATAATGACATATTTAGAGAAACTGTCAGTGTGTACAATATCATGTAAAATAGCATTCAGAGCTGCACTTATTAACTAAATTTTAAATTAAAAATTCTGAATTTTATCCTTTCAGTACTTACAGTGGAGCCATCTTATCCCCGTCAATAATCTTCATATGTTCCTGAATTGCGAAAACACTTTAGAAACTCTGTTTTAAGATAAACCCTTGATCATCCCTCTACACAAGATGAACCAGTGATGTGGGCTTCACCTTAGCTACTTATAATGATTTCTGCTTTGGTGCTCTTGGAGACTCTGGCAGATGTGAACCGATCAGTGGAACTGTTATTCTCACTGACAGGTCCAATGAGTGGCACATCTATGAAAATGCAAAATGATGGTTTGAGGTCGTGTTTACATTCATTCATGGATGGTTGTGGGAATTGGTATGTGGCAAATGTACATGCTTCAAGCTGAATATAACAACAAAAAGTGTGTGTGCATAATTCTGTCTTTGGGACAGATATTTTTAGTGATGAGTTTCTATGCATCTAGCACCAGGCAGCACACATAAAGGCACCACATTTAAGTTGGCTAAATATGTTTCTACTTAAGCTTTTAGGCTTAAGATGGCTTTTAGTTAGTGTGTGCTGTCCTGGAGCCTTGTACTTGGCACGGCAGTGTCAACTTGTTGACAGTGACAAAAATGCCAAAATGTGTATATTTACATTTTGTAATAAGCATTAAACACACATTTCACAAGGTTAAATTGAAATTTTGACATGTAATGATACAAGCCAGAGGTTAGGCAGGGTAATTATAATTCATCCTAGGAAAGACAAGGTGTGTTAACCTAATGGCGGCTTTGGGGAAAGAGTCAGGGGGCTGATATATCACTGAGACATTTCATCTGGGAGCCATAAACACCTGTGATAAAGTTCATGGCTATCCATCCAATAGCTGTTGAGATATTTCAGTCTGACTCTTGCCTGAATAGTAAAAAAAATACAAGGTGAATTGTTTTAGACTAAGACATCTGCTGAATGACTGGGAGGTGACTAAACTAATGTAATGATTAAAGCTGCGTGAAACTTTGCTACATATTCATTATCAACATGACATCAGACATTTGGACAGTCACACTAATATGTGCCCAGAAATGCTGCAGCATTTGTTTGCTATGCACTTGGATAGAGATAGAGATACACTAAAGATAGGTCATGTGACATTCATCTCCTCACAGAATTTTTTTTAAGTTACAAGTGGCCTCTTAAAACAATACTGATACTTGGAAAGAGGAATTATTCAGCATTGCAGAAAATTTTAATCCATTCAGGTCCATGATACATGGAAGAGAGACAATTACTGTGTCAGATAAATGAGTTTAGGACATTTAAATATCTTCCATCCTTTGCATCAGTGACCAGTCACCAGTTAGTAAAGAAACTTAACCAGCACTAATCTGACCTTTGTGTTTGCCGATTGTCATCAAGACTGATGACAGGCTTTTTGGAGTCACCAAACACTGCTCTGCACCGATGGTTTGGTATCCCCCCTACGGTGATGAGATTTTTTAAGGTCCATTTCTCTGCTGATGTTGAAGGGACCTGTGACAGAGAAGCAGCTGCTTCCAGATTCAGGTTCAGATGAGCTGATCAAGTCACTGCAGCTGTCAGTGTCTGAAACCTCCTGGATCAATGAAATCTGCAGAGATGGTGGATAACAAGCTGAGTTTCTGTAATAGTGGAGGTCAAGTAGACGGAAAGCTTGCCTTTTCCAAGTAGGAAAAAAAAACTATAAAGAATTTTAGCTGTTGAGCTTTTGGTTATGTACTGTATGTGTAACATTCACCAGACCTGTAATGCAAAGAAACTACAGGAGGAAGAAAGCATCATTACATTGTAAAATGAGATTAGTGGCTTGCCAGAGTTAAAAGGCCATCTCAATTGAGTGAATCATTTTTAAATCAACTTAACAAAATTAATGGTTACATGTAAATCTATATAGCTATATATATATTCATATATGTATTCAATTCAAGCCCGGTCATTTGAGTCATAGATATAGCTGCAAACAGGAACAAGGCTGTTTCCTTGTGAGATGAGATTAAAGAAAGACACATAGACATGGGAAGGAAGGGGAGGTTTGCGAAGACCGATGAAGTGTCAAGTTGATTGACTGGCTGAATTGATGTGCAGTCGGTTATTTTGCTGTGTCGGAGACCCTTGTTTCACTAATAGTGCCATTTGTTCATGCTGACTGTTCCCTGATCAATACAGAGAGATATTAGCAAACCCCCCTCTCCAATCACAAGGGACAGTCTTACACACTGCACTATTTCACTGGAGCTTAATAGGAAGGATATTTGATTATTTTACAGAGGGGAAAAATCAGACGGCGGATGGAGCAGAGTGTAATGGCAAAAAGGAAGAAAGGAAGAAAACCTAAAAGAATTAAAGGAAAAAATATATATACAGTACACACACACACACACACACACACACATATATATATGTATGTATATACTAGGGCTGTCAGTCGATTAAAATTTTTAATCGCAATTAATTGCATTAGTGTCCTGAGTTAACGCGCTATTAACGTGTTATTAACGCGTTAACTTTGACAGCCCTAATATATATACATATATATATATATAAGGGCTGTTGCAAATTTTTTACCCTGCTCTATATGTAACTTAACAAGATATTTATTGTGTTTCTTATACTCTAGGAAAAATTGG
>JAQMCX010000032.1:15579735-15591735 GCA_029814765.1 Acanthurus leucopareius
GAGCAAGCAAGAAGAGTGAACAACTAAACAGTCATATAATCACAAAATGAGCCAATTCAAGGCAATATAACTCACAAATATCATCGTAAGTACTTGGTTTACACACATTTATGTGACTACTAATATGAGCACCATTTCATGACTCCCAAGTGGGAGTGACACATTTTGAATGTCTTCAACAATACCTCAATCAACAATCAAAAGGCCTGGATTGAAAAAAAACCTTACATGGAGCATCATTGCAGATGACAAGAGTTGGGTCTGTGGTTGCAACTTGTTGACTAAACGGCAATTTTTGAAGAAGAGGAAGAAGTTAGCTAAGGAGCGCCACCAATAGCGTGCTGGCGTTTTTCTTTGACCTTCCCAGGGTTGTGTACTGTTAACTTTTCTTATGTGGCATAATGGCATCTGGACTCTTAAACCAATAACACCGTGCTCACAGCACCTACAACCACAGGGTATGTGCTCCTAACCCCTCTTATTAGTTTTGGTTTCCTGCCACAAATATTTAGATAGGTCACTTACAAAAAGTGGCAAGAAAAGAGAAGAAACCACCTTGGTTAAACACTGTAATGACATCCATGTGACTGACAGCTAAGTTGGGCTTTGAAAGACTAGTGCTGGATGGAAATGGCCTAACACAGATCATCATGACCCACTTAGTTTAAACACAGATGTATAAATTAACAACATGGACTGAGCCACACATTCACATTTTGTGTGAAATTAAATCTTCCATAGATTCAGGGTATTCACAAATTTCTTATTACAATTATTCATGTCTGAATCTCTCCGCAGAGCCATCCAAATGGTTCTGATCACTGGTAATTCCACGCTATACCAGATTGATTTTCAAGCTTGCTTGAAACAATTTTAGGTGAGATTTAAATCTGCCAAGGGTCACCATGATCCCCCCCCCCCAGCACCCCACCCGCCTGTCAATTGCTCTCTCTCTTCATGCATCTCTTTTTCTCTTCCTGGCTCTCATTCTTTGCCTGTGAAACTACATCTCCAATGTTGTAAATAATTTAAGTTTCAATATGATGTATTTAATTCTACTCAGAAAATAATATGAAAATGTAATAACATTTGCATAATTGTGCATTAATTATACATTCAGTATTTTTTAATGAGTTAAGCAGACTTTTGGAAGAAGCAGATCCCATCTACAGTGCTAGGTGAGGTCAATTGCTAATAAAGGCAGAGACAGAGCTGAAATCTGAGAATGAGAGCCTGTAAGTAAATCCAGAGAGGTTGTGGAGGGGAATTATCCTATTAGAATAAAAGAAAATGAAACAACAGGCATTACTGTGTCTCTGTACAACAAAGAACACAAGGAAGTTTAAGTTTTTTTAATAGACATTAAAACAAAATTAAAAATTGATAAAATTATACAATAAAAAAGAAGGGCTGTTAATCTTTCTCACCCTCATTAATCATCATTCATCATTTCAGACTCAAGGTTATTTGAGGACATGCTGTCTTTGGGAGCGTTTAAAAAACTTTACCAGTCACAGGTTTCATGTCTCTGAATGATTGCCTTAGCGTAACACAGTAGGCTCACAAAGCTTGATTCAAACTGTCAGACTAAGCAGTGCTAATCAAATATAAGTAAAGATCTTGTCGCTACATTGAGTTTTCTTGCCTTGAGTCTTTTCATCATTTATGACCCTTTTATATTGTTTTGAATCAAATTAAGCACCAACCCAACTTGCATCATCGCATCAGCAACACATCACATTTTTTTTGCTTTGATAGGTTGTAGGTTGCGTCCAGAGTCATATTAGTCAGTGCTTGCTGATTATGCCTCTAGGAAATTGAAAAGAGACTTTTGGGGCCTTATCGTACACTTTCCTCCGTGCACCAGTGGCGCATTGGGCGGGGAAGGTTTCAAATTAATTCAGGGGAGTTTCCAGGTTAACCTTTGCCACCTTGTTCCAGGAGCAGCAGAGGAATCCTGCTCTGCCCCGCCCAATGCGCGACTGGCGCACAGCAAGTAGTCCAAACAGCTGTGTAGAATCATCTCATCAATTCATAGGTGTTTCATGGGTGTTTCTCTGGCCACAAATGCATGAACCAATCAGAGAGTCTGCTCTCATTCCCTTTAAAGACTGGTTCCGCTGTGCGCCAGTGGCGCCGGGTGTACGATAGCAATCACACATGCGCCACTGGCGCACCGCGTTTGCGCCGGGTGTACGATAGGGCCTTTGGAGTGTGCTTAACAACATTTTGTTTGTTTGTTTGTTTTGTTCTCTGCTACCTACCAAGGTATTTTCATTGATGTTAACTTGCTGTTGTTGTTGTTCATTATGTTAACTGACTTGACGGAAAGCTAGCTAGCTTGTTGCTAGCTTACAATGTTAATATGCTGGTAGTTGGTATATTATGTTTATCCTAATCCTCATCTTAGTTTACCAGTTTAGCATGCTAAATTTCCTCATCAGTAAAGTATAGTAAAGGCCAAAGGCCGAATCTTTCTAGTTTTGCAGGGTTTTCTTTTTGCAGTATTCATCAGACCAGTAAAGCTCCAATACTGTTTACCACAATGCAAAACCCTTGATGGTTGAAACATCTGGTCCGGACACAACAGGATTTTTTTTCCCACAATTTTTGTTTTTTCTTTTCTAAACTCACTTCTGAGAATTGGGGATTAAATCAAGCAGGGTAAATCAACATGAAATCAAGTCATATTACACTACAAGTGTATGTAAAGGTGATCATCTTGGCCAAATGCAGCCTCTATGCTCATTATGAAAATATGTGTTTTTGGATAAATAAGTGCCTCATTATGAGGTTTTTATTGCAAATTTTGTTGTAAAGCACATACATACATCATAACACGTATTATTTTGTGTGTATATATATATGTGTGTGTGTGTGTGGGTGTGTGGGTGTGTGTGTGTATAAACAGTGACAGAGGTTATATAGCTCAAACCTATGTTATATTTGCACAGAGGTAACATCAGTGTGACAAAAATGCTGGTGGATCTGGTTGTTTTCAAACAGCATACAGATGTGATCCATCTCTCAGGTAAATGTTTAGGTAAATGTAAATGTTAATGTATGTATAACTTTTTTTAACATAAGAGAATGCTACACAGCAGTGGATGTATGCCAAGAGTTGTAAAATTAATACTTCCACCCTCCAAACACCTAACCCTAGCACACTATAAAATGGTAGTAGTTTCAAATATGGCAAATCTAAAAGAGTTACAAGGCAAACAAATAAGTATATTACATGGAGAAATCTCTGTAGGGGTGGATGTGTGATAAGAGATTAACACAAATATCTGTACAAATTCTGTACAGAATTTGTGAAATTTCTGTCCAAATTTGTTTTTTTAGCAAGCAAAATCTAATTATATATCACAGGAGGTGAAGGTCTTATCCTCTGGCTGTATGTGTCTCACAAGACCATTTGATTTGGCCCATAAGCTCTATATAAATACAAAAGAACAAAATAACTGTGAGTGATTTATTGCAGCTCAAAACATAATCAACTATATAAGTGAAAATAAAATGCACCTGGAACTCTATGATCTGGCCTCTCATTTTATGTCAATTTTCTGTGACCCAAACTAGTGAAAATAATCAGGCGGTGCCATGCAGAGAGGACTGCTTTCATGGATTTAAAAGCTATAACGTTAAACGCTCCCATTTTCTGACCTGACCTGCCTGTGATGCTTTAAAGAGACAAGAAAAGGATGAGAAAGATTGTAGTGTGAGCAGTTATATGTTTAGGTGAAGGTTTGCAATTTTCTCTTAAGTTCCAGGTTATTGCTTTCTGTCTGAAAAAGATTTCATACAAACAGACACAGGAGAGTGCAGCATCTCAAAGTAGTAGATTCTTTACATGTTTACACCTTATGTCAGAGTTGGTGAATAAGATCATTTATTTTCCATAAAATCTGGACTAAATGCACATTTGAAACAAATTTTAGGGACTAGACTGCAGGTCGGTATGGTTGCACTCACACCGGTGTGTCAGGAGCTAAGATTCAGAATGAAACTTTACTCCAGGTAATCAGAAATGTAGGTTACAGCATGAAATAGTATTCCATAAGCTCACTTGGTCCAGTCACTGGGCTTTGCCAGCTTTACTGAATAACTCAAAAGAATAGAAGTGCACATTGTGCTGGTGTGTGTGGTCCACAAAAAAACAAGATATAAACTTTCTGTTAATTTTAATGCACAGAATATTTGAACAACAAGTGCTCAAAATATACCTTGTGCAGCAGTCAACTACTCATTTATCATATATATACATCCATCATCCCTGGATAAAAAGTCCCTTATAGTGTTTTTTATCAGAATAATAACCATAACAGAACCAAGGTTTGTAAATGTACAAGATAACATAATTAATCCCATACAAGTTTAAATATAACTGTAACAACTGAAATTAACTTATATTGCATCACTGCATGCACACAAGGAACTTAAGAAGCATTTTACATCAAACAGGTTGTGTTACACAGGCTCAAACTGGCTCTGTCTCTTACTGCTGGAGCTCCACGCTGTCTTAACAAGGTCTAAAC
Organism: Acanthurus leucopareius; assembly: GCA_029814765.1. Classification (NCBI taxonomy): domain Eukaryota; kingdom Metazoa; phylum Chordata; class Actinopteri; order Acanthuriformes; family Acanthuridae; genus Acanthurus; species Acanthurus leucopareius. The sequence continues at coordinate 15,584,274 of JAQMCX010000032.1, forward strand.
TTCAGTTGAACACAATTAAAGGTCCTGTCCAATCAGCTGCTGCTGCCACTGTTAAGCAACTAGGTCACTCACTGACTTTGCCTCTCTTACAACCTTTGTTCACAGTCATTAAGAATATCCCATGAACAATATGTGAAAATAACAGCCCACACACAGAAACCCATCTCATTTTGGTGCGGTCCAAAGCCTTTTTTCATTACATTTTTTATTCCAAATACACTTGAGCAGTTTTGAATTTTTTTTTTTTTACTCTTGTTATAATTTGATCAGATGATTGTAACAATTCTCATATATGAGTGTTGAATATAATGGCCGAGCTAGCAGCTGGTTATTTTAGCACAATGACATGGAAACAAAGACTGAAAAAACAATAATGGAAACAGAGGAAACAGCCAGCTTGGCTCCGTTGAAAGGTAGTTTGCCTACCAACACCTCTAAGGCTCCCCAGTTGAAAGGAAATATCTGGTTTGTTGCGTATCAGAACCAAAATGGAGAAAACAACAATCTGTGGTTTTATGAGGGTTACGTGCCAAAATTTTTTCTTGGCTGGCCACAGTGTCACCATTAGTTGCCAAGCAACTGTTAAAGACTCCCGAAAGTGACTGTGCTTTGCCAAGAAATTGTTTCACACATAACCTTCTATAACACCACAATTTTTTCATTTATATGTTCTTTTCCTCAATACTTAGCCAACCAGCTGTAGCTTTATATTCAATGGAATGATATGAGAAATATATCAGTAATAATGATGGGAAGCAGAAAGTAGTATAAAGAGCAAGAAAGTTTACTCAGTGGAGGAAAAGTAGTAGTGGGTCACACACAGAGCTTTCACAGAGGAGACTGGGGTTTAATTCCTATGTGAAATCAATAGTCTTTATTGATTCTTTTAAGGAAGAAGTTATTTTATCCACAGACTTTTCTTAAACCATATTAAGTGGTTTGTGCCCAAACTTAACCAAACTGCAACTGTCATCTGAAATATTATTAGTTACCATTTTATTTTGCTGGTGGGTCAGTAACATGCTTTGGTGTAATAGCCAGTTGGCAATGATCCCTGTGTTCAGTGGTAAAGCAACTACAATGTAAACAAATGTGTTTCTGTCTGGACTGGCTGGATAAATTTATATTTCTGCCTTTTGTCTTGTCATGTAAAAGAGAAATGTTTTCACATTTATGTCCACTTTCCTGTGTCTAGAACTGTTTGAAAAATTAAAAAGACAATATCAAGGGATTGACAGTTGCAGTTATACATGTGTTCAATGACTGCCGTGTTGAATTATGACTGATCACACATAACTGTGTGTGGTTACTTGGCAAAAATCAAAGTTACAAGCCAGTGGACATCAAAATGTTAAATTAGAAGTTAAATATAACTATAACTAACTCTCTCTCTCTCTACATATATATATCTAAATATCAAATGACAGTTCAAAATATTGACATGTGCAATGTAGTTGGTAGAAAAACACTGAAATGTACTTTATAGAAAAACCTGATTTTATGATCTGTAGGCTATATGAAGTTACTATCAAATGCAGTAATAATATCTTATACTCCTCCATACCTTCTCTGCCTTTGACTGGCTTCTTCTCCATAGCAACACCTCTCACTTTACAGCTCAATTCAGCAGAGAATTGATGAAGCATTAACCAGGCAAAAGTCATATGAAGAGGCATTCACTGCATGTGAAGGGAAAATGTGGGGGGAAAAAACATCTAAAAAACACCAAATATGAGCAGATACCTGTGCAGACGACAGAAACTATGGATATTTGTAAACTCTGTTTAACCAAGTGGAAAAAAAGTAAGCATCATGTGCAGGTTATGTGCATGCTGGCTTTGTGAGTCCTCACGACATATTTTGAGGACATGACAAATAGTATTATTTTATAATATTTTATATGTTGCTAGATAACTGAGCTAGAATTTTAAATTCAGCACATCAATCGTGCTGTTATATGCATCACATAGATCACAGTAACATAAATAGCTACAGTTTGTTCCTGCTGTTTACCTTTTTACCCATCCAGCAGAGAAAAAGACTTGAAATGGGCCTTCAGGGTTCAGTAAGAGTGTCAGCCCAAAGCAGAGACCATTGTATGACATATGAACCAATATGTCTTCCAGTGCAATTGCTCTTAAATTATTCAGCAGCCACAAACAAGTAGCACAAGTCCACATTTGCTCACATTTCACCCAGATGGCCTTGTAAAAACTGCTTACAGAGTTGCAGCCATCAAAAGCCTCAATTACAACCACATATTTTTTTGCTGCCTTTTCCCTTTTACTATCTTTCTCTCATTCTCCACCACTTAGATGCCAAAAAGCATGCTAGAATTAAGATTATTATGCTGTGGTTATTAACCACAGTGTAGGAACCTCTGCCTTTAAGACACATTGGTTGAAATCAGAGACTAACTGATAGTGATCTAACAATTGTTGAAACCTTGATTCTGCTAACAGAACATTACAAAGAGTATCATCTGTAACAGTGAAAAAACAGCTGTAATCACTGCTGCAAGCAAAGATATAAGTAAATTCTTAACCTTGGAAACAGTAGTTTCACGAAACAATCTCAACTCCAGCTCAACCACGTCACGCAGTCTTCATCAGCGCATGGAATTTACTCAGTTGTCATGGAGATGGATCTGTTGAAATGTGAATTCAGTATATGGGCTTTGTTATTTCTTTATTTTTTTATTATTATACAAGGTCAGGGGGGTACATACTTACACACACAGACACACTCACACACACACACACACAAAAGAAGTAAGAGAGTAACAATGCCACCAGTTGAAGCAGTTTTCAGCTTTTGGAATTGTTTTCTAAAGGAGAAAGAAAAAGAAAAAAGTGTTATGTATAGAACAATCTAGAACAAAAGGAAGATGATTTTTGTTTAATATTCATAATATTCTCAATAGACTTCTTTTGACATCCACTGTTAATAATAGATTGCACCACATGTTCTTACATTTACTTTCAGCTTTGCAACAGAATATGCAAAGCTCTTTCTGTATTGGTATGGAAATAAAAATAGTAAGGTACAGATTTGTCCAATATGGAGCTGATTTCTGGGAGTATTGGTGTGGAGTGTGTCTGCAGTTTATTTTATATGAGCATACCAGCAAATTCATGTGTGTTTTGTGTTTTGCTTTTTTCTGTTTTGCATGCAGATATAGATGCATTACAAAAGTCATAGCTTTGACAAAAGCAGAGTGACACGTGCATATCAATAGTTAATTCTGGTTTAAACTTTAGCAATGCACTCAGAGCTCTCTTGGAAATTATCTTGGCCTTATTATGAGGAGAATAAATATCAAAAACAACTAAATTTACATATTTGTAACGTTAAGTGATTCTGTTATCCTCCATCCTCATTTACATCATTTCAACAGAGAAATTCAAAGCACCAGTGATTCAGATCAAACCACATTCTTCTGACTGATATGCATAAAATTTTCGTCAGAAGTTTCATTGTACCTCATTGAAGAGAGTCTAAAAAATGTGTTTCACAGTTAGTTATCTCAGAGTCAGTTTTTAGGGCTAAGATGTATTCAGAGTGATGCACATCCTGGTTTAATTAGAAGTTTCCAGTCAGGATAATTTAGCTTCCTGTGATGACACTTGTCCTGCCATTTTCCTTTTACTGAGAAAGGCACCTCTAATGATACTGGCCCCGATGACAGCTCGTTTACGCCAACCATCTCTATTAAACTAAAGAGGTACTGTTCTTCAGTGTGTGTGATGGTGGTGGTGGTGTTAGGGGGGGTTGAATGTTACCTTATATCTAATCCTTTATGCAAGACAGAAAGAGAGTATGTTTAAGAGGGAGAAAGATAGTTTTCTGTTAGTTGTCATCTTTATCACAACTCAATAAACAATCATCATTACTGAAAATGCCTTGGTTTAAGTTAAACTAAACTTGATGGGATATTCACCACATTTGATCATTTCACAAACAGATATTGGTCTTGCTCGGTAAGAGAATGTGTTGTGATTTAAACATCTTTGATCCTTTTTTATCTCTCTGCCTCCTCCAGTCTGATTCCTGGTTAATGAGCTTTGAGCGTCCTCCAAGTAGTTGCTGTGGCAGGTTTTAGTCAAGTCTGCAGAGACGGACTCTGTTTCCACTGTTCAGCTGATAATTACATATTGATCTCTGATTTTTTTTTACAGTATTCAAGAGTTGAAGAATATATATTGATGTACATATTTTTCTTTTCTTTTTCTGCAAAGTAACATGAACCATCTGATAGCTTTGAATCATCATGCTGACACATGCTGACAGGCCAGTTTACACTAAAGAATTGTGACGCAACAAAATGGTTGCAGGTAAAGTTGCCAGAGTGTAGACTGGTCCATCTCAGCAAGACTCAAGCCGGCTTACAGTTTGAAATAGGCTCAGCTTGTCAAGTCGCCAGTGGCCAGTTTTAGAAAGTAAGGCACATCACATATTTCAATAGTCAATCAGTTTTTGGCAACGTAAGTGCTTTTTTACTCATGTTTCATCTGAAGATACTGAGTTAGCTCACAGTGAGCAAAAGCTGTTTCTGAACCTCACTGTAACGGCAGGGCTTGTTTTTTGCCGGACTTTACAGCTTTTATGAGTATAATTGTGAAAGAATTAATTGGTGCTTGCAGTTTCCCGTTCAAGTTTGCGTTATGCCACAAATGTTTGTTATCTGCAAGGCATGTGTAATCCCCTCCGAAAAGCCAACAAAAGCAGAGTCGCTGCTATGGAAACAGTTGACTGTCTCGTGTAGTCTCAGTGGTGTGAACTGACAGGTTTTAGAATGACGATTCCAAGCAGTTGCGAGTGTCAAGTCGTCTCATCATGAATCTTTGTGTAAACTGGCATTTAGATATTTTGATAGCTCATATTGTCTGTTAAACTGAAATCCAGAAAAGTAGCGATTCTGTCACAACAGACATGGGAAGTTAAAATCAATAGAAATGGCAAAAAAATACAGAATCATTTCTTGGGAAGTAAATGGAAAGAACATGCCTTTTGCATTGGGCAATTTTAAACTTTGTAAGCTCTGTGCGGAAAAGATGACACCCTGGACATTCAATGCCTGTCAGCCTGACAGGAAAGTTAATGTGTCTGTGACACTAGAGGGGCTTAAAACCATCCTCCCACTTGTTTATCTAGCCTATCTCCATTTGGTGTATTACACTACTGTTCAGTGATATTTACCTTGCCCTGGGCTCGGGCCAGCAGGCCAATAACACCTGGACCGTTCTTCAAATCCAGCCCAGATAGATCCCCTAAATGGGGTAACGTCAATGAATCAATGTCAGCCCTGAAGCACATGGTGATGCTCCGACTGTTTGAGTAGGATTAAGAGAGGCTGCTCTGTGTTTGTCCAAGTGCATGCGTGTGTGTCGGTTCTGTGTGTGTCTTTGTGTCTGTGTGACAGAAAGAGGCAGAAGCAATAGTGCTTGTGGCTTGGATGGGGACCAAGATTGTTGATTGCAGGTCATCTTTATTATCAGCTGCTGAGGGCCTGGATGTGAGTGTGAGTGTAAGGTCAAGTTGAGTATACGTCAACTTTTGTGTGTCTGTGTATGCGTGTCGGTGGCTTTGTGTGTGTTTGTGTTAAGAAGGGAAATTTGAGCAATATTCCTATCAGTTGTAGGCCATGTTAATAACCAAACTTATATAAATTATTGCCAGTATGAAATGCAGATTTTTGACTGAGAAAGCTTCACTCAAGCAATCGCCATGGGCTATTTTTGCAGAACCACATAAGTTAACAAAGTGTTTGAATACACATGAGTAAATTATTTAACTTATTTTCAACTTCCCCTTGTTGAGAAGGTTGATTTATGTTCTCAGATGTTTGAGAATATTGCTGTAGTGAAAGGATGGAATGGAGAGGAAAAAAGAGGAGAAAAAGATAAATGGGGGACCCCTCATACAGGTTTCACTAACAAGAAAGGCCCAGGGGTCTTGTGTTGCTGTAGTTTTGAGTCAAAGTGATGACTATGATGCATTTTGACAGGCGATGCTAAGAGCATATGAATGACTTCCAGAAGCATACAGACAGAACACAACCAAGATAGAACTATTTGGATTTTCACCACAAAAAGAAGCAACTTTTGATAACTGTCTGGTTGATAGGGAGATGCATAATTTTAATTAAGGAGCTTCTTGAGTTGATAGTGTTGAGGCAGTTTGAGCTTGGAACAAATTTTGTGTCTGAAGTCTTCAAAGATTTTTTGATAGAGTTTGAAAATCTACAAGCAATTGCATCTACACATCATTCCCAATACCAACAAGCTGTAAAACTGAAAAACCAAGTTAAAACCTACAGCATTAATTTCCCTGGTGATTGGAATGTTGCTCCTCCATTTTTGCTGTTAACTTTGATTTATTCTGAGAGCAAATCTACTGGATTTGCCTCATTTTTACTGTTTTTTTGGCTATTTGTTAGGCTAAAGAAACTGTTTCTTGAACAGCTTCAGGGAATCCCTAAGTCAGGTGAAAATATGCTGCTGTGTGTTCAAAGATCAATCGTAGTCCACTTGCAAGATTGCCAAAAACAATCCCAAGCTCAGATATATATGAAGGCTCAGTTCAGTCAGAAGGCTGCTGTCTTTTGCAATTGGGAACCAGGTCCTTACTTTAATCCCATATAGAGAATCTTGTGTGAGTGCATCATTTCATGGTCCCTACACTGCAATGCAAAAGACCAAACTGTGCCATGTTAATCTGTTAAAGCAGTACCTGTGATGTTTTCACTGACCATCTCTTGCTTTTGCAACTATGAGACAGATATCAAATAAGATGCTATTTTAGAAGTAGACACTGGTACCATTTGAGGCTCTTAAGTCAGTTGATGATCAGGGGGTGCATCAAATGTCAGTCTGAGTTTTGGGCATTTATAAAAGAATTTCCCCCAGTTTTTCAGGGTGCACATCTTAAACCTTATATAATGTGGTTCTGGATGGTGCAAATCTAATAAAACACTGTCTGGATAGGCTGATGGTCTCTAAATTGTAGATTTACCTTGAGCCACTTGAACACTTTACCTCCACTGTCCCCACTTTACGCACACACAGTGCCCCCCCACGCACATATTTATATTACATACATTCATATATAGTACATATACATATATATTTATTTATTATTTATTATCTACATACTTCCACAACCCCTCACCTATAATGCATACTGTGTATACTTGCGCACAGATTACCTTCAGCCAACCATGAATGTAATGTTACTTATTTCCTTTGATATCTTTATTTTTAAATTGCTGTATATAATGCTACTCTTCTTATTGATATCTCTTTTAAATTGCTGTTCTCCTTCTGTCATCTGTATCTGAGCTGCGGTAACACACAAATTTCCCCAGTGTGGGATCAATAAAGTTTTATCAAATCAAATCAAATCAAATCAAACTTTATTTATATAGCACTTTTCATACAAAATAAAATGCAACTCAAAGTGC
>JAQMCX010000032.1:15630378-15644407 GCA_029814765.1 Acanthurus leucopareius
CTTAATGCACCATCTGCACTCCTCCATGTTTAATAATTTTATCTTTTTTTATACAATCAATTAATCAATCAAGAGGGTACCACATTTTAATTTCATTATACAACCTGTTGTATAATGACAAATAAACGTCCTTGTTTCCTTGTATCCTTGTAATACAAAATCACTCACTGGTCTGATCTTTATAATCCAATAGAATTTTTATTTATTACATTTTTACTTTTGCAGCAACAAGCAGCTTCATCCTTCATGTGGAGCTATGAGGAGATAAGTAGGATTAACCCATGACACAGAGCCTTCTTTTCCCAGGCACAAGTGGACACTTATCTGCAGCAATTTCTTATCATTCGGATGCGAGCAGGAGGGTTTTGTTTAGACCTGAGTACACTGTAAGAGACCGGGCGTGTCAGTCTGCCCACTGGAAGTGTATGGAATGTGATTCGGCCTCTGTCATTGCAGAAAACTGCTTTCAGGCAGAGCACAACTGACTTTGTGGATAAAAAAGTGGTATAAAAGAAAATAACTTCTCTGGAAAAAAATTTGATTTTTTCGAGATTATGTTTTAAAAGTTAAACATCTTTATATTACTGAACTCTGTGTGACTTGAATATGTTTCTATGAAATCGATTTAATTTTGTCTTATTCTTTTGTCTAAATGATTGTATATATTTTTTATACATCCATGTGAAATTACTGCAGCATACATACGCTGATATCATACGCTGTCCTTAAAAAATCATGTCTCACTTGATTGTGTTTTATAGGGAGACAGAGGATAAAATAGCTTTAAACCCAATAGTTAATTATGTGAAACGTTGTCTATAAAAGACTGCATGCAGCAAACTTAATCAAGCTGTGTAAATACCTGATTATGTCTTCAAAAATAGATCAGACAAAACTGAAGAGCTGAAAACTTGTCATGTCCTTATCTAATTAAATTCAGGAGCTTGGCAGTGGAATTTTCAGACATACTTGGACCCTTAAATTTTATCCAGAAAAAGAATTAATTAAAATTATATAACTACTCAAATCAACAATTCTGTATCTTATATCATGCAAAGAAAAGGAAAGGTCTAAAATGAAATAATTAAAGCGAAGGGAGAAATGCACTTCCTAAAGTGAAAGCATAATTATAAGACAATTAGCTAAAATTAGATCTTTGTAATGCACTGCACATTTTACAATCATTACTGTGTTTTACATAAAAGTGTTCATTAAGTGACATTAACAAACCATTCTTTTTTTTCCCTGAGCAGTGTCATCTGCCAACATAATCAAGTTTAACTTGATGTTACAATATGCCAGAAACCTTTGATCATATTTTATCAGAGCAGCAGCATGTAAATCTTATTTTGCATTATTCACAGTCATGGTTGCTGTTAATATGAACCTTAAGCCCGGGATATACAAGCCGCTGTCAGAGAACGCAGGCCAACTGTTGTGTTGTCTCATTTCTGCCTGTGTTTGAGCCAGCTGAGGCAAAAAGCAGCCCCTGTACACACTGCGGCAACAGCCAACTAGTGCAACTACTAACTGGCATGTATGTTCTGTGCCTGCGTGAGAAGTAATAACTTTCCATACCAGCAGGTGGCAGTAGTCTGTATTTGTTATAAAAAAAGGGAAAATGGAAGACTGCGGAAAATCAAAACGTATGCCATTTACATTCCACTTTTGACCACTCCTGTTTCTCAACACCACGGTCAGATTAATCAAAATTATGAAGCTCTCAGGCTTCTTTTTGTGAAAGGAGGACAGGAGTCCTCTTTACTACTACATCATCTGTTTACCTTGATCACTTCCGTTTCTCCTCTCGTGCACTGATTAGCTACGCGAACCGCCAATCAGAGTAATAATTTGTTGCAGACACTGATGCCAATTCAACATGTTGAATCTTCCAAAAACACCAGGCAGACTCAGGTTACGGACAAGGAGGAGTGGCCAGCTGTTGGCTGGGTGTGTCTCGGCCTTTACATGACCACTGACATGGCTTACAGCTCTAGGATTTAGTTGTTGAACTCACAAGTCAAATGTCATATGTAAAGTGTTCACAATTTTTATGTGCATACACCCTTACAAAGCTATGCTTCTAAACATATCCATCACAGTCATGGGACCCTACCAATAATTATGTATGAGTGGCATTTGGGCTTTTCTAGTCTTTTGACTACTCAAAGCATTCTACAACACAAGCCAGCATTCACCGATTCACACTTAATGTCAGGTGGCTTCTTTACACAATGCCAACCTGCTCATCAGGAACTCATACACACTTATTCATGCACCAGTGGAAACACCACCAGAGCAATTTGGGGTTTAGTATCTTGCCAAGGACACTTTGACATAAAGACCATAGAACAGGTATCAAACCATTGACCTTTTGATAACAGCAGATGACTCACTCCACCTCCTGAGCTGCAACCATCTTGATAATATGACCATCTATTAGCTACACTTTCTTGAGGTTTGATAGGAGGCTGGAATCAATCTGAGCTCACACTGGGCAAGAGATGGGGTACACATTGGACAGGTCCAAAGTGACAAGGTCTCTGGAAAGAGACAGGCTCACACAAACATTCACATTTACAACAAGAAGCTTTTTAGAGTTGTCAACCTAAATCTTTTTTGGCCGTGGAAAGAAATCAGAGCACCTGGAGGAAACTTTTGCAGAAGAGGTAAGAACAAGTTAACTTCAAACTGAAAAATCCCATTTATCAGGTGCTGAATAATGTAAAATATTATTTGTAGATTGATTATGTCTATTGTTCTATTTCTAACAGATACATGAAAAGAGTTTATGTATTTGTGAAAGCTAAAACATTCTTTAATTAATACAAATAGTCAAAGGCTGCTTATCCTGTGTTACTAAGAGACTTTTGACTTGTGTTGATTGTTTCAGTCTAAGTGTAACGTACTTGCGTCACGTAAGTCATCTTGTTCTCACTGTCAAACACTGTCATTTGTTCAAACAATCTGATTTAGACCTCTCAAAGTTGGGTACACACATCCACACGTAATCAACATCTTATACATTACTTTACATCCAATCCAGATTAAAAAATAATGCTGGGTGCAAAGTTACTTGCAAGCTAACAAATAGCTCAACCAGCTAACTTTGTGTTGCTAAAGCTTGAAAGTTGCATGGTGGAATTTGTAATTGGGGCTTTCTGTTTTCTGACCTATCAATAAAAAGACCTTTCAACTGATCAAATAATCTCACTGAAAGTCCACTAACCTTGTATTTTTGGGGATTGCCACGGTCTTAATCAACAAATGTGATTCTAAGCAATTGTCACCACATCAACCACATTTAATCAAGAAAAGACTAGTTATTAGAACTTAAGTGAAGATATTTTTGTAATTGCTCTTATTTTGTCTTTCAGGCAGGCTTGTGAAATTCTTCTCAGTAACCTTTGACAAAATAGTCTTACATAGTCTGCCCTTACTCCACAGCCTGGTCCCAGCACTGTTACAAAAGGCCCATTTGCGCATTATTATTTTGATACAGGGCTAAAAAACGCTTTTACTTGTTTGAATTTCTAAAAACTACTAACAGTCAACTTGGGCAGTGCTTAGCCATGTTGCAGTGACAGTTACTTTGCAAAACAATAACACACAGATTGTAGAGGATAAGGAAACTGTCGACCGAAATAGTCCCCTAATGGCATGCTTGTACCAGTTCTCCACATCAAACTACTATCACTCTTAGACGCATTGCGACACTGCAGTCAATTTTGGATGACAAGTGCATGGACCTCCATCTTTTCTAAGTTATCCAGCTACTTTAGATGTTTCAGCTTGAAACTTACATCAGACTTGATGATAGACAGTAAAACTGATCCAAAAGTCAAAAAGCAAATTGATTCGCGTTAAAAATCTTCTGTGTGATTCAGATTTAGGCAGACCAAAGATGACTGCTTACCCAGTTCGATGATTCACCTCCTACTGCTGCTCATCCACATTATCCTTCTGTTCCCATGGACCAATGCAAGCTAAGAGTGTCCATTATGGTGTCTTTGGGGACATAGCCCTGTTGAAGCCATGAACATTTGATGGGGACATTAGTGAAAGGCAACACGTCATTACATGACCATTTACACATAATCACCCACTTAAGAAGACCCCATAGGACAGAACTGCATAGCATGGGCCATTTACACACCTAGTGTGTGTCTGTGCGAATGTTGATAAGTGTGCATGCGTGTGTGGGTGCATGTTTGCGCATATGCTCTGGCCTAATAGTCCATCTGACACATGCCTTATGGTGATGTTCAGAAATAACCATCAAAATAACCCATGTGCTTTCTCTTTCATGGCATCACACTCCAGCTCTGTTCTGTCTTTCTGTGGCCCGCCTGCCACACAGACACACACATACATAATACACACGCACAAACACACACATTCACAATTTCTTTCTCTCTCTCTCTCTCTCTCTATTTGGGAATTCTGTTGTCTCAGGTGGATAGATTGAGAAGCTCTCTCTCTCATGATTCCTCATCTGTCCCTCCTCTCCGGTCCTTTGGATATCATGCCTCTCCATACGCACGCTTGCCATGTTTACCAATGAAGGGAATGAGTGTGTTAGTGTATGCTGCCCTGAGATAATACACTTTGCTCTTCACAATTCATGGCAATTTTATCCAGGGAAGAAAAAAACCACTGAACTAACAGGAGAACTTCCCTGTAGATGTTTGATTTAAAATGTGTTATTTTTTAAATTAAGGCAGTAATAAACCTTAAAGGATTAAATATTTAAAATGGAGTCCACTCTTTTAGAAGACATAGATTATTTTGGTAAATAATAAAATCAGAAAGCCTATATTCCACAAAAATATCTTTATGCCCTTGCCTAGGCCAACAAATTCCCTTCAGCTAATTTTTTAATTAAACTAAGCAACTGTTTATAAAATCATATATTCTTATTATTTCTTAAATAAAGAGAATGTGATTGAAACTACCAAGCAGATACAACATTGAAATAGTGCTTACACATAGTTTATTAATATTTTCAGTCTCACTGTGTCAGTTACAAAGGACATTTAACTGCAAAGGCACTTTTAACATATATGGCTGGGAATTTATCTGTAAGAAAAGATCTAAAATTCTTTTACTAAAACTGTCCACATGTCATTAGTTTTATACTGCTAAAATTCTGTTGTTAAGGTCAAGGTAATGAACTTCAAAACAAATAATAGGGCAATTAATAAGAAATGTTGTGCAATACGATTATCCACTTTCATCACCCCCTTGTCTGTGCTTTAGTGTTGAGCTTAAGCCAGGAGGCAATTAGTTAACAAAAACACTGGATACAGGGGGAAACAGCCCTGTCCAAATGAATACTCTCTCTGTATTTCATTTTAATTACATAGTTACATTGTAGTTCTGTAGAAAAAAAAGGTAACTTTATGACCAAAACCAGCAGTTATGATGTGTAGGTGGTATGAATTGTATGTGATTGTGTTACCGAGTGGGATATTGTGAGCGTCTTTACAACTTGCTACATGATATCTCCACTTTTTAAAAGTTACCAGACCTCTCTAGACTGCTCCTCAACTCTGCATGAGGAGCAAGCAGCTCCAGGCTACATTATGTATACATTTTCCTACATCGCAAGCATAACACACCTGTTTAAAATATAAATGCATTTACAGAGTGTGGCCTTGACCTGCTCTACATGTAAAGTGTCTTGAGACAACTTTGTTGTGATTTGACGCTATATAAATAAAATTGAATTGAATTGAATTGAATTGTATGTAAGTTGATGAATTTCAAAAGGAAAAGGAATGTATGGGTGAAAAAAGACAAAATCTCTGGTTCTGCTGCAAAGATTTTCAATGGCCCTATATTTTGAGGCTGTCCACTACAAGTCCTTATACTGTAGAGGTGCATTGCTAAGTTAGCTGGGTACTCTTTTTTGTTATAAGAGATGCACCTGTAACTTTAGGTGTCATTAATGCAAATGGAAACAGAGATCCAAATTGACAAGCCTCTGTTAAACCACATTTGTTCTGTCATCTAGTCAAATTGCTGCTTGCTTGTCTGTTCGACTAAATTCAATATTGCTCACCACAGAACGTCTTAAACATAGATGTCCCTCAAGCAAACTGGTCAAAGAGAGAAAAAGTAATAACTCTGTGTACCTCTATATACTGTAACATTGGAAGAAAGAGAGTGGTTGTAGGAAACTATCATCTTTATGCGCCAAGTCCATTAAAAACATGTCAATCAAATCAGAGGGATAACCCTGTGACATACAGGGTGATGCTCCGCCTTGTGTGTGCATAGTGTGCAAATAAAGTTGTCAGTCAACAAAATTACAAAGACCCCCTGAAATATTGTGACAGAGGGCCATAGGGTTGTGAATGTGTGTATGTGAGTGTGTTATGAGATGGCAGGAGATATTCAGAGTGATGGTGGGTGATGCTTCTGCGATGTTTCTGTGGATATTCTCTGCTGTTATTGGTGCTGGCTGCAGAGTGACCCTGCTTTATTACCAACTCCCAGGCTGCAAATTCCTTCCTCTACTCTTCCTCACTTGCTCACTCATATTTTGTGTTTTAATTTCTGCTTCTAAATCTTTTTCTGTTCCTCTTCCCCCCTTTCTCGTGTGTTTCTGTCCCATTCCCAAGGTGGGTTCTGGTAAAACGACCATGAGATTGGCCAGAGTTGTTCCTGAGGAGTGACGGTAAGAATGTTTGAGAAATGAGATGATGGACAAAGGGAAGCTGCAGGGGTCCATTTCAACACGACAGCCAGCTCTGCTATTTGTACAAGGAGCTTTGCGGGAGGACAGGGGCGATGCGAAGAATAGGCCAGGAGAAGGCAATAAACACTTTGTGAAATTGATGTGGAAGTAGGAAATTTAGGAGGTGCTGCAAGGGCAGAAAGCATTCTATAATGTATTTGCTGACTATCCTATGTACTGCTTGGTTTGCCAAAGATGATAAAAGAAAAGGCTTTGTGTTCTTTTCTGCTGTTGAATTATGATTTTTTTTTTTTTTTACATCTGACCACAAGTCATTAGCCGCTGAATCTGGTATGTAACAGCTGTTTTGTTGTTTTTTTTTGGTTTACCTGTTTGTTAGAGATAAGTTCTTCTGTTTGATGAGACATGGGTGTTTGAAGGAAAATAAGATGTAGGCTTTTGATGGATGCTGGTAAATACGGTTTCTGTTCCTGTCAGTACAAGACAGGTACAGAGGAGTGTCAGTCAGAGGGCAGAAGGTTCAGGGCTGTACCTCTCACTGACAAGCTCTTTACCAGCACTCAATCCTTTTCTGTCTCTAAAGCCTGGTCCCATGATTTTTCATGAAATTGCTGAAATGTTGTAACATACTAGGGTTATACAATATCAAGTTTTCACTATGAAACTGTTTTACTAATGTTTTTCAGTGAAACATATTGTTATGGTATGCAGATTCCTTAGATTTCTTTCCAAGGAAAGGTTTTAATGGTCTACCTTTAGGAGACAAGTATTAACTAAGAGTCAGAAATTAAATGTGAAGGTGTTTTCTTTCATGATCTCTGGACACTGTTCAGGCAATGTTTCTTTGTTATTAGGTCCACCTTTTTCTTTTTCTCTCTTGTATGTCTCTTGCATATTTTCTAGATCTTGGACATCCCCCAAAACTAAACAATAAATCACATGAAACGATTCTATTGATACAATCCTATAATGTTCAACTGGAAAAAAAAAATTATAGCAATGAAAGCTCATATTTGGATTTCTCCTAGCATGATTTTGTTGCACATCATCAGGTTTGTGAGCAGTTTCTCTCCCAGGACTCCAAAATGAATTTTTACTAGTGGTGGGACTCGATTAAAAAAATTAATCTAATTAATTAGAGGCTTTGTAATTAATTAATCGCAATTAATCGCATATCAATATTTGACACGAGAAGCAACATTTTTCAATTCTCTCTTAAACATATTTGTTTAATTTGTCAGTTGTGGAATTACTCATTTTGGCTCTGAATCCTGTCATCTTGTCGAGAGTGGATTGGCGACACTGCCTGCTCCAACTAGGAGTGTTGTCTGTGCTAGCTGCAACATGTTTGGCATTGAGGTGGTAGCAGAGGCTGGAAGAGCTCCGGTGATAGGCGAATTTTTCTTTCTTGTTTTTCGTGTTGTGTCCTGTGCGTCAGTATTACAGGTATACCGGGAACTCGTGCAATGAGAAACGTTCCGCGCTGTTTGGAGTGCAAAAATAAATAGCAATTAAACGTGTTATTTTTTTTGTCGTGTTATTTTTTCTGTAATTAATTAATCGTAATTAACGCGATAAAGTCCCACCCCTACTTATTATACGCAATGCAAGAAGAAACAACCAAAAACTTATGCTCAATCTAGACAAAGGAGAGATGATAGAAGCCATTTCTCTCGAGTTTTGTAGGGCCTTTGGTAGGGTAAACCACAAAATACTCTTATCCAGACTTTCCAGTTACAAACTCTTGCCACATACATGGATCAGTGACGTATTGTCATCGTCAAAAGCCAACACATTGGGAACACTTGAAGGCTCTTTTTTAGGACCCTTGATATTCAGCTTGTAAATGATTATTCAAATTATCAACAATCTCTCATCTGCTTGTGATTAACTGGAGGCTTGATGTCAGCTGATGACATGGTCCTGTACACATATATCAAGGATGCAGCTCATATTGCTGCAAAACTCTAAAATGCATTGGATGAAGTTGCAACATAGTGACATGACTTCTCTCCAAATTTAATGTTAATAAAACAGTTTTGAAATACTTGGGTGTTATATTGGATTCCACACTGAGTTCCAAAAAGCATAGTGAAAAAATGAGTCAAACACTGAAATATTATTTGTCCAATATTAAACACTTCAAAGGCTTACTTTAAACTTAGGCATCTCTAAAGTTACTAAATACTATGATTTTTTTCTCATTTTTCTTACTGCATCTTTTGTTTATCATAGAAAAACCAACATACCTTAAGCCACTTAAAACTCTTTATAAACAAGCCCTGAAAATATATTTTTTTAAAAATCACAGTAATTCAATTCAATTCAATTCAATTTTAGTTATATAGTGTCAAATCACAACAAAGCTGTCTCAAGACACTTTACATATAGAGCATGTCAAGACCACACTCTATAAATAATTTAAATTTTAAATTTATAGGAACCCAACAATTGAAAGCAATTCCCACATGAATTAATAGTAATATCACCACTGTTGCAAAACTGTCTAATATAAAGTGTTAAACTTTGAAAATTTGATGTATAGAGACATGAGTAATGTGTTCATGATAATTTCACAATGCTCACCCTGCACCCCTGAAGAAATTTGTCCAACTCTGGTCTAAAATTACAAGCAGGACTACAAGGTCCATCACAAGGGAAATGTAAAGTTCAAAAAGAGACTGCAGATTTCCACCTGTTCCTGTTATGCCAGTCTAAGAAATGAATTATAAATAACCAATTGTGCTGTCAATAGATTATTTTTTTACAACTGACTTTTGTTATTTAAAGCTAAACATTGAGATTTTATGTGCTGTGTATATATGTATTGGAAATGTGTGAAATATGCTGTGATCTGATACTCATTTGGTGAACAACATGGTTTTGTATTTTATTGTACTGGTTTTGCTGTATTCTATTTTAAGAACAGGTTTTAAGCATAAATGGAACTGCCAGCTCAGATCAGATCAGATCCAGAGACTGCAGGGTCAGATCAGATCAATCAGTGTTCTCTCATGCACATGCTTTTGGACAAAAACACCCTATAAACTAAACTAAGATACTTAAAATCATGAAAAGAAATTCTGAATTACTATATAAATTGGCTCTTTGTAGTGTATTCATCAACATCTATTGCATCTACCTTTCCCACTGTAAAACAGTGTGAAATGTTGTGAAACTACAATAATGTCTTATAACTGAATATACTGTGTAGATTCTGTTCCATCCTCATTCACAGTCACAGATGCGAGACAGCTGAAAATACTTGGGAATTTTATTTAAAAAGAACTCACTGTAGATTTGAAAACCAATATAGACTGTGGAGTGTTTGTGTGTGAATTTCTGCGTGTGTTTTTGCATATGCTTTGGGAGGATTTAAGGGGGTGGGTGGGGGCAGAGTTGGCTGTTTTCAGTCTCAACCTAAATGGATTATGCACCATTAGTGAGCTGTCCACACTGTCGCTAGTGGGCAAATGACACAGACGAGCTGCAGAAACCCCTTGCCGGACCCCCAATGACGTCAGCCGAGAGAGAGGAGAGGAGGGAGAGAAGAGAGAGATGGACTGTGTCAGTTAATGTGAGGAAATGAAGCAGTGTGCAAATGGATAGAGAGACCAAGAGAAACAGGAGCAGAGAGAGGGGAGGTGGCCACTGTATGAGAAGTGATCCAGATCTGAAAAGTGAAGGAAGAAAAGGAGAGCTGCTGCAGCTCTCCTTTTCTTTGCACAGAAAAGGGAAGGCAGCTTGTTGACAGCTGAGGCTTACCTCAGCGAATAGTGCAGCAGATATCAACCAGGAGGCCACTACCTCCTCCCCTTCCTCCTCCTCCTCTGCGCTCTTTCTCTGCGGGTGAAATAATCCACCTGAGCTGCTGCCTCACCTCCTCTCTTCATTTCAACTTACTTCTTCACTGCCCATTTCCATTTCCTGTCCTTGCTGTCGTGCATCCAAATTGGAATGCGGACCCAGCAAGGCTTGGAGGGGGGCGTGCCTCTGCCTGGGGGCAGCTGTGGCAGCAGTGGCAGTGGCAGCTCAGGGCTGTCGCCTGGGTCTGACTCGGACGGAGGAAGCCTGACAGGCGGAGGGGTGGACAGCATGGTGGACGGAGGTCTTGGAGTGAGTGGATGTATGGGTGGAGGCGGAGGAGGAGGTAGCTTGGGTGGCACTCTGAGGGGTGTCCTGTCACGCTATTGGAGTTTGGAGAGCCTGCATTCCACCACAGGTAAGTACCCTGCACACACAATGCAGATCTGTGCAGATAGCCCCCCAAATCACTAAATTTTAATATGCAGTATGCAACTTGGAAAATATCCCTTTTTTATACCCATGGATGTATACACTGCACTGTATGTGACCACACGTGCACACTAGCAGACTGAAACCCTGTCAGGGTATTTTCAGTTGTCAGGGTTGGACTAGAGGTACGGTGTGTGTGTGTCATGCCAGCCATTCAGCTGACACCCGCTGACAGGGTAGGTGCTGTGTTGATGTGTTTGGGTTGGCTGGCTTCTTAATTTTCTTGTCATGTAGAAAGAGCCAGAAAATACCAACAGCTTTGCCTTTTACAATGCAGTTTACTATTGTGTTCTTTTCACTGACTTGAATCTCTCTGCTTAACTGCTATGCACTTGGGTTGTATTTTGTGTATGTACAGTATATGCCCGTTTGCAAAAATTTCTGTTATGATGCCCTTGGGTTGCATTTAAGAATCTGAGTGATCATCCTCAACTATTATGACCTTAGCTATGTACTAGGAACGGGTATTGAGAACATGTTTCAGTTGAGAACATGGTCTGAATTGTCACATAGCCTCTAAGCTTAGTTCCTTTCATTTAAGCCTACACGTTTTTGTTCTTACAGCTGGGCATTGCAAAATAATGACATCAAACTCAGGCATCTATGCTGCTAGAAACTTGCAAACAAGATGGAGTCATAGTGGAGAAGAAATATCACAACAGTGCTAGTTATTACAAAGTTCCTCTTTAAAATGATAATTTGAAAACTAGCTATATACTAAAGCATCTTCCTATACAACATTGGTTTAACTTCCAGGAATGCCTTGACAGTACATGACTGTCACTGCTCTCCAATGAAGCAGAAAGCTTGTTTTTGAGAGTAAATATTCAGTTATAATAACAACAATGCCAAGGCTTAGCGGATTTTTCTCTTTTACTAAGAAAACTAAGAAATTGACTAAGAATTGAATACCCTGGTATTCTAGCCGTTTTAGATAATGATAGACAGACTGTTGCTACAGCTAGCTTCTCAGCTAATAATAATAGATAATAAAACAGTTCCATTTATGCAGAAAACTTGTGTAGGCCTACTTTTTTCGTGACAGAAAATTTATCAGGAATCAGAAAGGGAATAAATAAATAGTTAGACTGATAAGCATCACTGAAAATAGCATTTGCAATGAAATAATATCTATTCACATCCCTCTATAAGTATCATTTATTTTTTAAATTATATTTTGGGTATTTTTGAACATTTGGAGGAAATAGGGGGGAATAGAGGAGAGGTGACATACACCATTTACATGCCGATTCAAACATTCAATATATATGTGCCTACAGTGTCTGAAAATTATCCTGGACAACAAAGAGACACATATAGTACTTTTTTTTTTATCTTACTTTAACAATAATTAGTAAATTATATAACCACTTAATGATTAAGTGGTAGTATTAGGTGGACACATTATATATCTGATCAAATACATAAATGAGTCAATGAAACAAGCATAAATGGAAGTTTAAGATTTCATTTTCAATTCTTATCTTCATATTACTTTTGGATTAGGGCTGCAGCTAGCTATTGTTTTTGCTATTGATTAGTCCTGACCACTTGCTATTGTATTGACATGTGGTCAATACAATGTCGTTTTAATACCGTCTTAACAAATAGGCCAAAATTCTGTTTTACTGAGATTCAAAACAGCAAGTTAAGTCCTTACTTTGTTGACATCGGAAACAGCCAGTATTTGATTTTTTTTCTTTTGGCTTGATAATTAATTAAAATGATTATTCAGGTTTAATACAGAGCCCTTTGATCAAAAGACCTTTTTTTTCTGTAACTGTTGGTCATGAGGATGTTTCAGTGTCATCATCAGAAGCAGTGTTTATTTTCTCATAGAAACCAGCTGCATGCCTGGTTGTGTTATATTCTGTTACAATAGAGTTTCTTTGCGTACTTGAATGACTATATACCTTTGCATCTTGTAATTGGTATGCATTACCAACATTACCTCTAAGCCTGGTTTTCTGTTGTTGTCAGATATTGTTCACTGCAGCTTTCTGAAGAAGGAAAGGAGAGGAGAGAAACTGGCTATCAGCTCAGGACCTTGTACATCTGTAAAATGCAAAAGAAGAAGCAGCAAAATCAGTGTTGAGGAGACCACTTAGCTCATAACATTGGCATTTAGCCAGGATACTTTCTTAAAATGACATCACATTAGCTTTATCAGATTTATTTATTATGACTCAGTTGTTGCTTTTGCAGCTCTGTTAGTCAAGCTGTGTGTAAGTGCTTGTGTGTTTTTGTGTGTGTGTGTATATGTTTGTGTGTATGTGTTCGTGTCTCTGATAATGTGCATGACGTTTTTATCTTGTGAGGATGCAGTGTCCATTTAAGAGCAGAGGGGTGGAGGGAGAGGAGGGATGAGGATGTACAGTAGAGTGGGAAGAGGGTTGGAAACAGCCCTCTACATTCCCATTGTAACATAAGCCAGTGTTTGTTGCTCATTTGGAGGTGGACGAATAAGCGTATGTTTGTGCTTTTGTATCAGCATACATTTCCCATTCTTGGAAGAATACAGTACATGTAAAGAAATGTTTGTCATCACACACATTATATAGCAATAATGGTCCTTCGCCCCTTGCTTTTCCTCATTTATTTCCATCAAGCACCCACAGTCTCTCTTTTACAGTCACACTCCAAGGCAGAGTTTTAGGTACACACTGCACAAAGACCAGCCTTTATAAGCTCCCAACATTTTGTAAACCTTTATTATTTCTATATTATGTACTGAAACTAGGACTGTCTACTGATGAAAATATTTAATTACGATTAATCACATGACTGCCCAAAGTTAACTCGCAATCAACTGCAAACATGTTGTCTCGGATTACAAATACCTTGGAGTACACTTGGACAACAAACTGGACTGGGCCATGTTTTATATTTTAGATTCTTCAAAATAGCCACCCTTTGCTTTGATTACTGCTTTGCAGACTCTTGGCATTCTCTTGATGAGCTTCATGAGGTAGTCACCTGAAATGGTTTTCCAACAGTCTTGAAGGAGTTCCCAGAGATGCTGAGCACTTG
>JAQMCX010000032.1:15663555-15679815 GCA_029814765.1 Acanthurus leucopareius
GATTGATCGCACAAAAGTTTCATCTAAAGCAAGTCTGTGGGAACAGCTAGAAACTATTTGGAACTCAATAACAAAAGTGAATGTTGAAAAGTACATAAAAACAATGCCAGCAAAGAATGCAAGCTGTTATCAAGGCCAAAGGAGGCCATACAAAATATTAAGTTTTTTTGGTTATTATGTGTGAAAAAGGACTATTTGGTCATTTCAGTTTGTTATTTGCCAAATAAATAACAATAACATTTTTTAGTTTTAAACAAATTTTTGAAAGACTTCTAAAATATTTATGTTTTCTAGTTTTTATGACAGGTGGTCTAATAAATTTGTTAAGTACTGTATATATATATATATATTTTTTCCAACGAACAAAATGTTCCTTATACTCTACAGGATGCAGAATACTGGAGTTTTGACCTTTTTTTCTCTTTTGTGTGCCCTTTGGAAGGCTGAAATTTTGCTCAAAATCATTTTTCTACAGGTGCAACTAAGATAGCGGGTCAATTTAAGGTCAGTCAAGCACTGTCTGTTCATAACCAGACAGTTCTGGAGCCTAATCAAGCACAATAGTTTAAATCCACTGTGTGGGTGTATTCAGTCATGCAGGGGCTTTCAAAGTGGGCTTATCATTTATATAGCTAGCTAGCTATATTACGTGTGATGTGAAAAAATCATTAAACTTGATCATGTACAGTATTTTTCCACTTCAAGTTCCATTAGATCTATCTTTTTTTAACATCATTGGGAGCATCTGATATTAGTTTGTGTAATTTGTTAACAGCAAAACTACAAAAGTGATTTAGGGCACTTTTAAGAGTGAACTTTTAGTGTCAAGGTTATGCGCATCCTGTATTTTCCTCACACAGTTTCACCCATGTTTACATGAAGCCTCCATCTGGTTTAAAAGAAAAAAAGAAAATGATGTTCATATAAACACTTCCATAAGAATAAATAGAGAAAGATAGAGTGTCCCAGTGCAATGGCTGACAAGTCTAAGGGCACTTTACCCCCAGCTCAGCTTAAGGCAAACTAGCTGAATAACATATGATGAAGGCAAGTGCTATGCCTGAGTTTGAACTCTGAGGCCACCAACTGGTTTTACCTTAGACTTGTCATAACTGCTAGTCTAAAGAGTCCTAAGAGTAGATTCTAAGTTGGTTGCACCAACAGAGCTTAAGTCTAGTCTTAACTACGTGCAGTTTTTACATTCATGTGCACAGCCATGTTACTATGGTTATGGCCTTGTAGTGTGCACTGCTAGGATATGCTGTTACATCTCTCCTGCCCTCTTGCCACAGTTATGGGAGTTTAAAAAAAAGCAAATTGAATTTCATACACATAGAAATTATAAAATTAATACTTGTAATGCTAGTTTAGCATTTTAGCACGCCATCATAAACAGTTTTAGGTTGAGGTGTCCAACATTTTTGCTACAGTTACGGCCATGATTCCAACTTTACGCTTCCCCCTGACTAGGGCTAAGATGTATGACCGGTCTTAGCAAGAAGAATGCCAATGCCCTGGTGGTGCAACGGGTGTTACTACCAAGTCGGACTTAGAACACAAGTGGCTGCACTGGCAAGCAGGTTATTGGCATGCATCCAACCTTCAATGTTGTGGCCTGGTTGTTATGGTAATCAGTGTAAAGACCCTCACCTTACGTCCCACTGTTATTGTTTTACTTGGATGTGGTGGACCGAAAACAGTAACATTAGGAATTTGTAACTTGAAAGTAAATGTTTTCATGTAAAAAACTTCATGTTGATGGAAAAGGCTACCTCATCATCATATGCAGCAACCTCCTGTGATACCTGGTTCATTGAGTTAACTGCACCACAACCCAACCACATCCAGTTGTGAAAGTGATTTTCAAAAAAAGTAAAGAGTGACCGCTAACAAAATTGGAATTTTTAAGATAAAGAGAGACGTCACTCTGGGGCTTATGACTGTCCTCTCTGACTGACCTCTCCATCTGAGTGGGGAGATCTGTGGCACTGTTACAAAGTGATATGTGGCTACCTTGGAAAATGTTAAATATGCCTCTGACTAGCCCTTTTTCTAAAAAAGATAGTTAATTAATATATTTGTGAGGCCTGAAAACCATCAGCAGCCTCTACGTTGCCAGTGACCCTTAAGTCCAGCAAGCAGCACAATTTGCAACTGTCAACTTTTGCTTTATTGATGGTTGTAAAGGCCACAGTCTAACTGCTAAGCATCTCCAGCCTGCTTGAGCATCCGATACTAAATGAACCATGTAGAATGATTTTCTTCAATCATTGTTGCATGATATGATACTGTCTGACATGAAAAATGGCCGTTGAAGTATCCTGCTTGCAATTTGCTTGATGAGGGCACACTGGAGAAACTGCTAGATGGATATACTACAGTGTTCAGATATGAAGTACAAGAGACATTTGACTGCTCTGGTAAACTGTTCAGTTTGATAACTAAAGATGATTATCCTTTTCTTACAAGTGTATGGCAGTTGCCTGGGCTGAAACTTTGATGTCACACAATTTGCTAGTTGTTTTTCATATGTAGAGGATAAATATACGCACATCACCAGGTGCAAGGCCCGTACAGTGAACATATAAGGATGTGCATCATCACTGACCTGAGGAAGATCAACATGATCGAAACGTTGTCCTAATAAACTGCAGTCAAAATGGAGTAAGTGTGCAGGCATTTCTTCTATCCTTAGTTGTTTTTCATACACACAAATGGCAGAGGGATGAATCCAAGGGCACTCTTTTACCAGTAGTTTTCTTAGACTCTGAAGTTTTCTGGCATAATGTCCTCATGAAAAAGTGGAGATGTGACAAGAATTTTAGTAAAGTTATCTTTGTGGAGAAAAGGCTGAGACCATCAAGTAGAAGAGAATGTCTTAAAGAAGCATTTGGAGTCATTAGGTAACAGAGAAACTGGACAAGCTAAAAATGAGGAATATCATGCTGTCACAAAGTGCTGAGGTTTATGACACAGTAGCCATAGCTAACATTGCATCTTGCAAGGCAGGGATTAAACTGGTTAATTTTTAGAAAAGAATGCTGCTGAATACCTGAGGCAAGGTCTATGTGTGTTGTCATGTGCAAGTTGCCAAAGACTGAGAACACCAGAACATAAGCACTTGAGCTTACATTCTTAAACTTATGGAAAGCTGAAAACTCTGTTAATAGGTCTTTAATAACCTTATTGTAACTGACCACTTTTGCCAAGGTGTATTATTATCCAAGGTGTCAGGGAAATGGCTCCTGTGAGAGGATAAACAGTATGAGGAGGAAAATGATTTGTGCCCTGACCCAAAGAATGAAGAACAGATGGCAGATCACCTACAGAAGCACCTACATTTCTTAAATTTGCCTACAACTGAACAGTCAAAAGAACCCTCTCCTACTCAATTTCAGAAGAGTGCAAAGGCTTTCACTGACATCACCTGGCCATGTTAGGTTCAGAATGGAGACACAGAGAACTCTGTGAGCAGTCTTGTTGAGATTTTGCATCAGAAAAAATATAGAGATAGAAAGATAGTTTATCCTTAATGAACAAATTCCCTGTTCTGTTCAGATGCAAAACAACATACACACAAACAAGTAAAGGCACAGTGGACTAGGTAAACAGAAAAAACAGGAGTAACAGAGGCATGAACAGAACAGGCACTGTGTAGTACACCAGGTTGCTTGGAGTCTTTAGAGAGGAGAGTCCATGTTTAGATCTCCTGCTGCAATGGGCCTTCCTGCACATTAGGTAGCCTACCTCGCCAGAGAGGAGGGGGAATGAAGTAATGGTTTGGATCATATGTGGTTGTAAGTGCTCTCCTATATGGTGATGTTTTGACAGAATGAGGTAAGTTGTGGGTTGGGATGCAAATGATTTTGCGGGCTGTATTAGCTATATTTACGAGTTGGTAGGGAAACGATAACATATAGCGGAAGATGTTTACTTCATGGCCCAAGATTGAAGTAGATGACTAATGAATTGTATTACATGTGTATGCAGTTCACCCCTTTTAGGACCAACATACCACACAGCCTTTGACTAACATTTAGCCGTTGGTGAACATGCATCATCCTAGTTTTTGTGGTGTGCTCAACACTACTGGTTTCACTTAGTCCTCGGTGACTTTTCAGCAATCCAACGCGTAAAATTGGCATCAAACAATGCTGACAATACAGATGAGGTGACGAAACACTTGGCCCTTGTCGCTGCTTGAACTCTGATGTCAGGTTTCTATGTCAGGGCCCTTTGAGTAATCATACAGAGAGTTAGAAGTTAATGATTTTTATGGTGCATCTGTTTTGGGTCATTTAAAGTTGCAAGTCAGCACTGCCCGAGAAAATGTAGACATCAGCCTTCATAGAGAAATAGCTGCTGTCCACGATTTCAGCCAACTCAATTCACTCTGCCTGATGGCATCCTTAGACCACTACCTCTTCCTTGAGATAAAGAAGAAGCTCAGCAGTCACTGTCATATTGAGAGTGATGGTGATGTCCCTGCTGTTGTGATCACTTTCTTGAGGTCCGAGATGCTGACTTGTTCAAAGAAAGTCAGAGCAGTCATACGTTTGCTACATGACTGCTGGAACATGTTCATAAATGTAGAAAGTGGCAATGAATAAAAATAAAAAGTTGAGTTTTCTAAAACTGACTCCTGCCCTAGGATAGAATTTATCAGACAGCCCTCATATATGGAGATAGTATAGCTGTGGATGTCTGTGTTTTCTAATCAGATAGTGCTAAGTTTATTTTCGCTTAATATTTGTGGCTTGAGTAGATGGCCTGGTGTGTAGATTGCTCTCATTTTTGCATATAATGGGTGATTTGCTATCTGTTCCTACATGTAAGTGGAACTGCCTTTCCTGGAAGACTTTCTATGTGACTTACCCTTATTCACATAAGAAGTACCACATTTATTCCTCAGAGTGACCTGCTGTGCAGCCAGCTTTACAAGTCTAGTTTGAACACTAAATAAGGGATCAAAGATAAAAGCTCATGTGTCATTAACAGAGTGTTTGGCACCTGACATCAATCAAACGCCCATTTGACTAAATAAAGCTCTTCTCTAGCTGTCAAGGAAATAGGTGGTGACATGATTCTGTTCTTTTCTTGTGCATTTCTGAGGCTCAGTACAGCTTGAAGCCTAAGAGAAGAAGTAAAAGAAGTCTATCAGTTCTTTTTTCAGCAATGCTAGTAGGTAAGGGATAGGAAAAAAAGCTCCAATACTATACACTGGACAGTGAAGGGAGGGGAGATATGTCAGTCTTTGTGTTACCTTATTAGTTCAGTTTGAATGAAGTATAATGAGTGATGGTTTGTACTAGTTTGTAATGTCATTGATCACTGGGTTAATGTTCCAATGATATTTGAGTTCCTGATGAATACATATGAGCATACAGACTCCCCCCTGAAGCTAATCCAGTTTCAGAAAAAGCAAAACCTACAGTGCCTGTGAAGAGGCTTTGGAGGTACCGTTCTTATAATATCTGTAGTTAAAAGCAGGGCTAATTGTCTCCCACTTGAGAATTGAGCCATTTCTCCTGGAAATAGCATCACTAGAAAATGGACAGTGACTCTTTAGGCTACTGTCTGCCTGTTCCTTAGTCTGTAGCAATTTTTTTTTTTTTAGTTGAGGAATACAAACATAAAGCAATATGAAACTATATCATATAATTAAAGAATCAGACATGTTAATAAGAGCATTAAGTGCTGACTTGAAATATGGTTAAATATTAGCTCAGAGTTAGTGCTGCTGTGCCTTTATTAATTGTTTGCACTGTTATAATCAGCCATGTTTTTGTTTTTTTTGGGGGTTTTTTTCTTTCTTTTTCTGTTATAATCAGCCATGTTGATGTACCAGTAAACATCAGTTGTCTGTGTATTCTACCACTGACAGCATACTTGGGGAGATGTACACTGATATTTGTTGTGTTGTACACTTTTTAATCTTGGAATTTTGGGTACATTATTTTTTTCCCCTTTTTAATCAAATAGGAAACTTCTACATCTCTTCATTTCAACTGTTGTAGTTTTAAAAGGGATGAGAACAGTTCATGTAATTGGTCAAAGCTGAGCTGCTGATACTGTATTTCTCCTTCTAATAAGAGGTTCGCTCGAACTGAACTGCACCTTGCCTGGAAAGCAGATGAGAACAGGTAGCAGCAGCAGTAGGCAGAGAGTTAAGTTGCAGTCAAGTCTGATGCTTTCTGCAGCCTTCAGTTGCTACAGGAAGTGACAGAGACACTCACACCCTGCTAGATCTAATTCAAATTCATTAAAATGCTACTAAACCCATATGTCCATTTGTGTTCAGTCTCCAGTTGCTTCAATTTTAACAAGATAGCATTTGGAAAGTTTTTAACAGGTGATCTAAGAATTAAAATAAAAATAATAATAGCTTTTTTATATAAAAATTATCATTTATGTACACATTAACATACAAGTGTTGTGGCTGATCTGACCAGCCTCACATAAATTATAATTAAAATATAATTAGTATACTTACAATAAAAAGTCAAGAAAGAATTTCAGTACGATATCTTTCATTATTAATCTATAAGAGACATCAATACCAGAAGTTTTAAAACACTAAGCTAAATACTGAAATTGAAATCAGTCCCATGTAAACAACAGTAGACATCAATTATTATATATAACATATCTTGTTTACTTTCTGTATTATCCATTACATCTCTCTGATTACTAATTGTCAACACACACTCAACATTTTCTCTGTTAACAGAATAAACCTTTAAAGCAGTCAAATAAAACCAAAATCTCTCCAGTTCAACAAAAATGAAAAGTTCCAAAAATGTCATTGTGTTAAGTCAGCCTCTAAGCCAATCAGCTATAAGATCAGGTGAAAGCCATTTACCATTGTGACTTTGGTTTTGCAGTCAGTGGAGAGAAGCGGCTACACTTTGCTCTCCAAACTGCTGCGGCCTAGGTCTCGCTGTTATGATTGCCAATGTGTGCATGACATCACAGCAAGCTGGGATCAAGTAGAACACAAATCTAACCAGTAAGCATTGTGTTTGATTGATTCTCCGCCAGAATAGCTCATCTCAAACAACATAATGTTTTTAGCTTCTCTTACCTGATGCGCCCAGCTGTGCCTGTTTTGCAGAATTGCAGAAATTTGCTGGCCAATTGAGGAAAATGGAGCCCTTGGTCTCTGAAGAAAAAAATGCTTATGGAATCAAGGGAGAAAAAATATGAGGGAACATAGGGTGAAGATAAAGATTTACAGCTGAAAGAGTCCTTAATATGTCATTTTCCTTTTTAATTACTTTTTTAATCAGTTTGAAGATATGGACAGGAAACATGTTACGCATCTTTAACTCTGTCCGGTATTACCCCTGATGGGCAAGATCTTTTCATTATAATATTCTACTCAACTGAACTTAATTCTTTCCAAAAATGTAGACTATGCTGACAAAACATAAACTGAATAGAACTGAACAGATTAAGCCAATAGACATGATTGTTCCACAACAAGGACAAAAAGAAAAGGCGTAACACAGAGAAAACACTACCAACTTAACTTCAAGTAAAACAAATAGGACAAGTCTAATTGGCTACATAATATTCTTAACAGCTCTGCCACCATGTCCCTCTACCAGCATCGACCAGTATCAGTGGTAATGAAAGTCTCAGTGTGCAGAAAGGCTGAATAATCTATGAGTTTGATTTTTAAAACATGTTCTGGTTCATCTGTTTACTGATGTATGCACGGAACGAATGTAAATGTGCATAAGGTCAAAAAGTCAGAACACTAAATGAGAAGTAAAATTAATATTAGGTGTACACAAAAAGCGTACAAAAAAACATACAAACAAAATAAGGTCAGAGCAGAAGGGTCAGTGGCACTCTAATGAGTTGTAAGGCTGCAGGTAAGCATAAAAATAGTCTGCAAGAGTTCCTACTAATGTTCTGGTAGCATAGTAAGACTGCAGAAGTGTACCTGATCAAAAAATTCCAATTTTCGACTATTAATTTAACATTTAATGCATGTAAATGTATTTCTTGTGCATAATGAAAATCTGTGTGTTTAGATAAGTGCATTTTTTGCATGTAAAGTTGACAGAAAAATGCTTTTAGCCACAGATTTGCCCAAGGCAGTTTAAATTAAGGCAAAGACTCATCTGTGCATCTTGAAAATGTTTCAACTTAAGCAAAAAAATTTAAAGATATTCTATTCTTAAGAATCTGTTCAATAGAACCAGATTCCATTATCCTAAACCATTATCCTTAATCATATACTTTCATAGGTTTTTTATTCAGTGGTGGAAAGTAACTGATACCCTTTTTAACCATTTTTTAAATTTTTAAATTTTTTATTTTTCTTTATTAAAAAAAAAGAAAAAAGCAACATTGAGGCGAGTAACAGTGTTCCTTTATGACTAACATGTTTTATTACTCATGATGTTCAGTTGATGCTTGAGAGGAGATTGATGAAATTTGTTGCGGAGACGACAAAGAGTTACCAACGTTGGTGACAAACCTTCACTGCCTACATTATAGCTGTTATACGTATAGCTGTTGTCTCAGCATTGCATTGGAAAAGAAGAAGTTAGCAAGTCCACCTGGGTGTTTTGTTTTGTTTCTATCTCTGCCCATTGGAGGTGAAACCAGAAAAAGAGAATAAATGCTAATTGTACCCACTCACGTTTCAATAAAAAGCCAAATACTTGTGAGTGAGTTTAATTATGCAATGTGTAAGGAGTTTAAGTAGTGCAAATAAAGATCAGTTTTGATGTAATTCTACTTCAAGTATTTTAATACTTTAGTACTTTATACTTCTATTTTACCCCCAAAACTCTGAGGTTGAGTTATTCAGAATAATAACATTATTATTACATTATTATTGGGAGTATGGGAGTATTATCATTATATACACACACACACATAAGTTTTATATATATATATATATATATATATATATATATATATACATAGGGTATCTGCTATCTATCTACACACATACATAGGGTATATGTATATATATGTGTGTGTGTGTGTGTGTGTATTTATATGTTTTTAGATAAATTAACAAAAGTAAAATATTTAAGACTTCAGGGAAATTTACAGTTACAGTTACTCAGTTACTCAGCAGTACACATACAATACGCAGTACATAACTTTAATTAGCACGACCTTTACTTGACCTGCACGTTAAAGATACACACACGTTCATGAATCAATGATCATAGACTACAATGTTTGTTGTTGCATAACAATGTAACATATTTAATTTAACTTCTGCATTATTATTATTCATATTTTTGTTTTCCTCTTAGTATCGTCAGATGCAATACAGCTTTTTTTTGCAAACATTTTTAATTATAACATGGTAGTTCTACATTGCAGTTTTGTTAGTTTTGCCAGAGTAAAACATCCGAGTGCCTCTTCCACCACTTTTTATATTATCCTTGGTATTAGCAATGCTTCTCTACTCTTTGGACTTCCTCGAGTTCTTGAATAAATGCATTAAGCAACTGACTTCAGTAAGAGTCATCATTATGATCAGATATTGGCAATTTTAATGACATACCCAAAAAAATGGATTCCTCATAAAGTCAGTGGTTGTCAGCTATTGTGATCACCAGTGGAAAGATCATCTTTACAGACTCCTACAGCCAGTTGTAGTTACAAACCATCTGATATCACCTGAATGCAGCCTAAGTGTACTTGAACAGAACAGTCAGTTCTGTTCAAGTATGGCAGGTTGGCTGTAGGACTGTGCGAAGTGTCAGTGTGTTAAAGGCTGTGTTTTAATTGCTTTTTGGCTTCAGATGTAGAAGACTATGTTTGCCCTGTGGGTGTATGGTGGAGATTAGTGCTTTAACAATGCTGCAGAAATTATAACATTTTAAATGCAGTCTTTATAATGGCCAAAAAGTAGAAAAATATGACCAGCTGGAGTTACTCTCTACAACTTTTTCTCTTCTCAGGGACCTGCAGATACCCTGGAAAGGGCAAAGAGGTAAAACACAAGCGGGAGAGATAGAATGAGATTAATTGTAAAAGAAAAAAAGCAGAGAGAGACCTTGACAGGCAGCGACATTAAAGGTTCAGTCAACCTCATTGCTGTAGCAATTAAAGCTAAGACTTTTGTCTGTTTAGAGGAACAGGAAGAGACAGAATTGATCGGCGAACCCTCGGGCCGCAAGTCAGAGCTTCCCAAATGCCAAAAACAAACACAAAATTCTCACACACACCCACACAAACACAAATATAAATACATGTAGCCTTAAAAAGCATCCTCTTTATAACAAAACAGGCACACAAAGATCTCACTATGGTGTCACATAGCCATGTGTGGGGAGTGGAGGGTTTAATAAGAGAGATAGTATGAAAAAAAATATGGTTTCTATGTCTCTCGGTTCAGATGAATTGCAAAACAATAGCTTTATACTCAAACTGATATCCCAACTTCATAAAATAAAAAAAGGATAAATAATCTTTGCTGCATTTTCAATGAATATATTCTAGAACATAGTCACTTTCTTGCTGCCTTAGTTTTAGCTATGCACATATTTATGATCCTTTAACGTCATTTCCATTTTGAATGTCTTCTTGAGGACAATAGAGTGTGTCTAGAGTCCTAGATGTTACCTACTGTACCCTGCTGTTACAGGTTGTTTGTGTCTGTGAATTGTGAGCAGTTCAACCAAAGATTGATGTTAGCAATCTAAAAGGAGATAAAAAACAATCTCACTTCTAGGTCTAATTTGTCGCTTTTCTGGAGCTTTCATTCACATCATATGTTCTTCATCATTTGATGGAGTTGATTCAGTTGTCATAAAATAGATAGTTTCAAATTCAATTATTTTTTCTTTGACCACTTAAAGAACTTCTGGCAAACTCAATCTGCTGAAGATCATATGATAGGATCAAAAACTAACCTCAATCTCTTTACAGAGCCTCCAACTTTAAAAGCCTGAGCACAATAATTTATCCATTATTTACAGTTAAAAACAAGGATTAGAGAACAAAATGAAACAAATCCAGTTTGATCCAAACAAATATGTTTTATTCTTCTTTCTGTCTAATAGATGCATTTATCTGATTAATTCATCACATCTGTTAAATTCCTCATTTTTTTGTTTATTTTTTATCTGTATCAGTGATACACCAAGGAATATTTTTTTTAGATTTTCAATTTTCCATTTTTTTTCAAGCACTTTCAGGATGTTCAATCTGTGTTGACTTTAAATTTTATGTTCAAAGTTCATTCTTGACCCTGGAAGTAGCAGCTGGAAAGTATTATGATTTAATTGGAAACTACAGAACAGCACTAAAAGGACCTTGAGGTGAGTTTTTTTTAAAAACTGGAACGTATTCCTAAATGCTGTTTGTGTGGCTGATGTTGTGCAATGATAATTGTAATGTCAAACACAGTTTCACCTCTTGAGGTGTAAATGTGTTTGAGAAATGATAGCTCTAAGCTACATCTGGCGACATGTCATGATACAATTTGCACTGAAATCTAAGGATGAACATGTTACAAAATGACAACATGAAAATCTTTGTGCTGGAGTCACAAGTTGCAACAACCAACAAACAAAGGAATAAAATTACAAAAACTTGAGACGATAAAACTTTTAATAATTGGTATGATACAAACACAAAATGACATGATATATGCATATTATTAGACAGGGTAGGCATCTTAAGGGGTTAAGTATTTAAAAAATATGAAAAGCATATAAATGCTACAGATCAAGCAGTCAAATGTCTAATTCAAAGCTTGTCACATGTTTAAAAAGATTGCTACATGTTCTTGTAAAAGCACTATTATTCACATTTATGCTCTTACCTTTCTTTACTTTTGCTGCTGCATCAATTACAATCACCCCACAGGGAAATTAAGTTGCACAGTACATAACCTCCCCACACACACACATACACAAGCACATCCACTCACACAAGTATTTCATGCTTATGTGTTGAGGCGAAAAACTTATGGCGACACACACTGATATAAGAAAAGGTGCTCTGTACATTGTCAGTTCAGAAAACCCACAAATGTAGGCACACACAAAGACACACACATGCTCACACACATCAGACACACACACTCACACTGTCAGTGGAACACACGTGTTCCAGTGTTATTTAAAGAAGTCCAATTAAACGTAATGCTCAACATAATCCCTCTCTCCACTTTCATTAACTTGCGTTTCTATAGAAAGGCAGGCGAGATGAGCGCTGACAGGGACCTCCCACGCCTCTGACGACGTCAGCCAATCACTGCTCCTGTACAGTGCAACAGCAGCCTCTAGTGGTGGCATGTATCTCCAGGGCTGCAGAGCCTTTAATTGGGCTGAAGTCATCTAGAGGCAAGGGTCAAACATGTAGCTCTGTGTCAAAGGCTAATTTCCCTTCTGTCAAACTGGACTTTTTAGGCTTTTCAGGTGTCAGGAAGGAGCTATCTATCCCACAAATAACTCAGCGTCTGATTTACACAGTGCTAAGGAGCTGCACAGACTAAAGCAACAAGTACTGACAACTATGGTTCAGGGTTTTTATTGCCAGCAGCTGGATGCTAACAGAGCTTATGCAGAGGGTTCAGTATCCACTGTGGTACATCCTCTGTTTATAACACTTTCTAGATAGCTACTAAGGTGCATTCACTGACTTTTATCTAACAGGGATGCATGAAGACTAGCATTAGAGAGGTTTAAAATAATTCAATCAAAAAGAGTTTTGCACTTTATAAGAAATTGTTTTCTGATTTATTTTGTACTTATTATTACCAGTGGTTTCTAGCCTTCTTGGCATGTGACACCTTTAACCTTTTGTTGTATGTAAACAAGCAATAAATAATTTAATCTCAGAGAGATGGTGGGATACATCTGTTTTGTTTTGTTTTGTTTTTTTCAAATACCTCGAGGAGGACTATGTTAAAGTTTAAAGTTGTTCCAAAAAAATAAAAAGTCACTGATATGTATTTCCATTTGAACGTGACTGCATTTCATGTGGGTTTGTGTGAAATCTTGTGGCTTTTTTATAAAATGTATTTTTATTTAAAATATTGGAGGTAAAGTGTCCTTTACAATAGGGGTCTCAAACTCACAGCCAGAAGCCCAGGGGACCCAGAGTCGGTCCGTGAGACAATTATTAGAAATCATTGTTTCATCAGACCTGCAGATATTTCACTGTTGTTTACAAGGTTTGGATTCGAAACCAGTCCTTTACTTTAATGAAGCCATTGTTTAGCAAAGCTGCAAACAGGGAATAATAATATTTTTTATTTAATTTATTTATATTTAAGTATCTGCATCCAACCGCACAGCTCATTACCTTAAGCGCTTTGGCCGTGGTATTGTACATAAACAAAGGAATAAGCATAATAATTTGTATTTCTTATTCTTTGACTTTATCAAACAATAGCTGGACATTTTGACCACTCGGACCAACAGCACACCCATTTATCACAGACACAGACGGACCAATACTTCACTGTCTCTCTATTTTTATCCAAAAGAAAGGCTGACCAGGTGCACAGACAGTTTCAAAAGAGGTAAAGACCCAGCTAGATTTTGTGAATTTTAATGTGACTATTGCCTGTCACATCTGCAAGGAGAACGCTTTTTTCTGTAGGTGTCCGCACTAGGAGAGAACAACCTGCCAGTGTCATTTGATCTGGGTTTTGAACTAGTTATTTGAATTTTTCCTCTTTTTTCCTTTTTTTTTATGGATTTCTCTTTTTTTTGTTTCTCTTTCATGTATAACTCTGCTATACTGATTAAAGAGATAGGAAACCTGAGAAATAATGGAAAAATATTGTTTTGAAAAGATAAAAAAAAAGTTGGCGTAACTTTTTAAAACGACATTTCATTCTTTTTCTTTTGACTGAGAAATAATTTATCCCAGGTCTTTATTATGATTTGGCTGCTAATGTGTTCTGAATTAGCAGACATCCAATCATTTAACTGAGTCGTGTTTCTCTTGTAATACAAAGATTTTGTAATGAAAAGTGACATTAGGAAACAAAAAACACTGAAAAAAACAGAACTTTAAAAAAGAACATACGTTTGACAAGGAGAATTGTAAAACTAAAAACTGCTATGATAAAAATAACCTTTGACAAGCATTGTCATTGTGAGAAAAAGCAGCTGATGTAGCATCAATAATGAGTTCATATCACAATTAGTTCATTCAATAAATCTGTGGTTCCACAAAGTCTGTTGTCATTTTCTGAGTAATATTGAACACACTGGTTCTGCAATAGCAGCTGTCGAATGTATATTTTACCTTTGCATCGTGTCCACGTTTGCCTCTTGTGTCTTGTGTGGCTTAGATTTTCCAAACTTTACTTGTCAGTGCAATACTAAACACACAGCCGGCTAGCATCTCTCAGACGTATGAACACAGCATGCATCTGCAGAAGGCTTTCAAGCTTATTTCTCACAGCTGAGTTTGGCGCTGTGTGTCTCTATGTCTGTGCAAGTTAAATTTTTAATTTAAGGTGAAACAGTGGACAACTCTTTAGATAGAGAAACAACACATTCAGCAATAAAAACACTACTATATGCCTTGGGAAATAGGGGCTAATGTAAAGAAAGGAAAAGCAATAGAAAAATGATTTTCAGTGGACTGCAGGTGTTTTTCTCACAGAATTTAATACCACTGAACCAATTTACAGAGAGCAAATGTTTGCTTTAAAAACATTTTATTTTTTCCAGTGCAGGGATATTTCTACAAGAGTCACCAGCAAATACTTTCTTTTTAATGTAAACACCATGAGCACAGTGATGACAGTGGTGTCTCTATATGTGTGCCTGTATCCACATCCCTCCAGTCCTGCAGGTATGCCAACCATGAGGTTTGTGACAGCTCTGTAACAGCCCAGCTTCATTTTCCGTCCAAGCTTTCATGTGCATATCAAAGCTCTTCATCAAAAATAAATGTTCCTCTTAAAAAGATACACCTAAAATTACAACATGGTATCCCTCATTGAAATGTGAAGTGTGGAAGAGTGCAATAAGCCAGCGACACAGCTCAGCAGGAAAATAATATTAATGAAGGCCCGAGAGAGCCGCGTGTGAGCGTGATGCTGACCCTGTGTCAGTCCACTCTGATTGACCCCACTGGAAGCTGGCTGAGAACCAAAAGGTGCTTCAGTCCTATCAGCTCACAGCATCCTCACCTACACAGGACTGAAGAGGAGGCTGTGGCTGTGCAGCCTGCCATTCAAATCGGCTGTTGTGCTCCTCTCCATATTCAACTCCAGATTTGCATGGCACTGCTTCATTACTACCTGGAACTTATGTTTGTAGCTTTGATCATTATTTTTGATTTTTTTGTAGTTTGTAATACATTGATATTGTACTCAACAAAGTAATTTAGAAACATGGTAAATCTTACAGGCAACAAACAACAGTCAGATGATCTGACCAGCTGTAAATAAGCAAAGGGGCGTAGACACTGTAAAACCTGATGTTTTAGGGTAACTGCATGTAGAGGCTTGGTTGTATCACATATGGTTACAATTTTGAGCCATAATGATCCCCTTATAAAACTAAATGCTACAGTGTTTTAAGGGACCTGTCAACAACTCATCATCTGTCTATGCTGATCTTATGTTTTGAATTGCAGAAAAAAAGTGGCTTGCATAGTTTTGCATTTGCTAAACTATACAAGGCTTCATTTCAACATAAGCATGCTAAAATGCTCATTGTGACCATGTTATTGTGCTGATTTTTAGCTAGTTCAATTTTTATTAAGTTCACAATCTTAGCTGATTGCATTATCCAACCATACAACCAAAACACACAATACAGCTGAGGCTAATAGGACTAACATGTAGTTCTGAGGGTATTTCTTCAATATATGAAAGGAATGGCCAAGAGATCAATAAAGCTCTTACATTTTATCCTGTAATATCTGTAACAAATTTTAACAGCAATTCATCCCATAGCAGAGATTTCAGTTTGGATCAAAATGGTGGACTGGTCACCATAGCAATTGTTAGAGAAAAGGCACAGGTGTGGCTAAAAATGGTGTTTAGCAAAGGCACCATTGTATGTTTCATGTCAGCCTCAGATAGTGAATTTGAACTCATTTGATGCAGTACTCTGATTGGCTATTTGGTGTTGGTGTTGTTTAAAGCAACAGTCACAGTGACAGGCTGTCTTTGGTAGCCAATGGTGTAAATTATGAGGGGCCGTCCAGGACATTATTCAGAATAACCATTCACACACACATATGAAACTAAACATATTCACACATTATAGTAAAAACCTCACACACTTACAACTGAAA
>JAQMCX010000032.1:15683622-15697151 GCA_029814765.1 Acanthurus leucopareius
TGAGTGAAGACTGAGTGGAGAGCAGTGGAGATGGCATCCTCTGTGGATCTGTTGGTTCTGAATGCAAACTGGTGAGGATCCAGACTGGCAGGGATGCTGTTCTTTATGTGCTGGAGAACCAGTTTCTCAAAGCACTTCATCAGGATGGGTTAGATGGGGGTAACTTTGCTTTGCAGATAAAACTATTTAAAAAAAACAGGTAACCACAAACACACACATATACACTGGTAATGGCGCTGGTACAGCAAAATGAGGCATATGAAATTATCTGTTTATTAAAAAGTGCACAGACATAAATTCTTGCTTCGAGTGTCACACACTCACACATACCTACAGCTACACACAAACTATGTTTTCATTTTTTAACACAAATCTTCTCCTTCTTTTTCTTCTTCCCTTTTTCTGGTGACTTAAAACCCTAAAACAGAGACCTCTGCAAACCCAACGGGCCTTTGGAAATGATGAGTCAGACAACTTTATCCACTTCCTGATTGATTCTATTATCATGACCCCCCACATCCGCCTTTGTTCTCCAGCACAATGACAACCATATGTTTTATTTTCAGTCCAGTTATATCAGTCCAAACGAAGAAGTCTCTGATCTTACATTTCTTCATTATATTTTTTCCTCAGTCTTTTTTATTACTAAGCAACCACCCTCTGCTTCCTGTTTACATAGGCACACACATGCCCAGTGTACATGAGTGTTCACTTGAAATGCACTTTGAGATGTGTTAGTCTGGATGGAACTCGTTTCTAAAGCAGTGCTAAAACGCTTGTCTGGACAGTGATCATTTTAGTTGTAAAATGAAAATGTAGTACAGTAGATGTGGTCAAAGTCACCAGCTTCCCTCTAAACAAAGAGGCAGGGGGTTGAGGTTACCTCCCCTATCTCTTACTGAGTGCTTTATTTCTTTCATTGCTTCTCCTCCTAATCAAGGATGTAATTAGTGCTTGCCAGACAAGCGGTTTCTGCTTGAGCAGAAACAAAGGCTAACAGTGATGTGAATGGATGCTGGGTGAATGCTCCGTTCATCATGCATGCAGAGACGGAGAATAGAGGTCAGAGTGACAACAAATTGGAATATGAAGAAAAATACCGTACATTAATGAAAAGTTGTGCGTGTGAGGGTTATCTAGTATGTTAGTCCTTGTCTAGCGATCCTGGTTTTGTTCAGTAGGACATTGCTGTCTAATTACTGTACCTAAGGCCTCAGATAGGGTGCTGTAACTCTCCCATGAGGTGAAGGGTACTTGTTGAGAGGTGTGTGTGCTGCTTTTTCACCATTTAATATCACTCCTTTCTGGATTATAGAGGTGTGTAAAGAGATGTATTATTGAACAGGAAAAAATTCCACTGAAAGCATGAGGTCAGTCTCCAGACCACCTTAAACATGTCAAGGATCTGTCTTTGTCCTAGAATCTATTGGATAGAGCAAAATTTTTCAGCACAAACAAGACCAAAAAAAAAAAGAAAAAAAAAAAGAAACACGTGGAATTAACCCATTAGGTTAGAGCAATTAGAGCAATCTGAATTTTAAAATTGTGTTCCATAGGACTACACATACTGAGTAACATTGCAGTCCAACAGTTAGGTGCAGTAGTATCTTAGTACCTAGACTTTTGCTGTGATTCTAGTTGTACATGGTAATCTAGAGCACATAATATCAAGTCCAAACTCTCAACTAGATCAGTCCTCAGGTTTAAGAATGCTGCTGCTACTCACTACTACTTCTGCAGATAATGATGCTGAAAAAGACCAACTGAGACAAGCAAAAATCAAGCAGCAACAAAGAAGTGAGAGTCTCTCCACCGAGAAGGCCCACTCACTCACAACCATTGCAAAGACTAAAACCCAGAGTTTTTTCTCTTTGTAATTACTTTGTAATTTGACTTTTCAATAAATCATTGAGAGGGTCAATGAAAATACATGTTACGTGGTTCTTGTTATTACTTAAATATAGGAATTGTTTAGGATACTCATTTTTTTTTTTTTTTTGTTTGGTTTGTGAGTGTACAAGCAGCCATTGGTTTCCACAGGAGTTTTCTTGAAAAGACTGCTCTATATAAACATAAGTAATTATTTATTTGTCATTAATTTATTATTAGACACTTGAACCCTCCAGGTATGTTGAAATGTATGCTTGCCTCCAGGCACACCTCTCATTTCTGCATATTCAGCTGATTTGCTGAGCACAAACTTGAAGACTAAGTAATCTTTTGTCTTGTCTTTTTTTCCTTTTTTTTTAAAGAGATGTAATTCAAACTTCTTCTTAAGTATTTCAAACTACTGCCCCTGAACATTCTACTGAGTGTGATAAGTACACTTCCAATTAAGTTAAATAAAATGATAACTTTCATTTATTGTGTAAGTGTATGTATGTATGTGTGCATCTAAAGGCTAAGTTTATTTAAATGAATAAAGAGATAAATTAATAAATAATATGATATAAATAAAATACTATGGTTGAAATTGATCATTTTTCAGGATTGCTATGGAATTAGGAAAAAGAACAAATTTTTATTTTTCCTATTTTCTTATGAGTAGGAACAAATTGCATAGTTTTTCAAGAACCCTTTTGAAATTACTTTTGAAGACGCAGTCTTATGAAATAAGGTTCTATTAAACACTTTCTAGGATAGGCTGGCAATTATTGAAATAAACGGATTGGCAGAATACTAATTAAGTACTAATTGAACAGTCTCTATTTTCAGTTTCAGTGCAAACAGTCACTGTAAGTGTTTTTTTAAATTATTTTTTTAATCAGGAGACTTCCTAGAAAGTTATTAGAAAGTTAATCACCCGTAGAATAAAATGTTATTGGTTTTGTTTGTAGGATTATGAGGCAGCTCACACAGAAAAAGGCACATTCATTTTATTCATTATTAGTGTAATCCTTTTTTTTCATACTCTTCGAAGGTGTAAAAAAAGTCAGAAACAGTTACACTCTTTACATAGTGGCTTCAAAACGTTGCTTTTTTTTTGTTAATTAATGCAGAAGCTCGGAGTGGCAATGATCACTTCTACCTATTTTCATTCGGTTATCTCAAGATCACAAAATAATCACCTCACTATTGATGGATAATGGGTTGTTATCCCATGATAACAGGATAAATTAATGTATTGTCACAGGATAACAAAGCTTATTTTAATTTGATTTGCCTTGATATTTACTTCAAAATGGCTTAATATTTGTCTACATCTACATACCACAAACACAGGAGGACACAGAAGTGTAAACAGCAAAATAGCCTAACATTCCTACTGTGACCCCAGAATGTGGAAATTTAGTGAACTTTAAATGTATAAGAAAATCCTATCACAGGTGAAATAACATAGTCCAATCATATGTAGAACGAAAAAAGCGATATAAGTGATCAACTGTATGGTATTAGTGATAACTGAGTATTAATTAACATGCTCTTCTTCATTCTTCCTTCTCCTTATCTCCCGCCAGCTATCCTTGCCGCTTGCTGTTAACCCCTCCTTCCTTGATTTATCTTAAAAACCTGTGTGTCCTTGTATGTTCTTCTTTCACTTCTTTTCTTCATCTGACAAACAGTTTCCCCTAAGATGATGAACAAAAGCAACTGTGGGCAGTAAATCCCCCACCACCAACACTAACCCCTTCAACCAATACTCCTACCTGTATAAAGACCTCCCATCTTCCCTCAATAGATGCAGTATCAAGTGAGATTAAGTGACTTTGTAAGTCATCAAGGCCATGTCTTGTAATATTGATCTGGTACACAGGGTGAAATAGGGTGATCATTGGAGAAGTAATTATAAAGGGCCTCGGCTCTGTTCCTCCTCTTCGCTGTTTATCAGAGCACTCATTAAAAGACATTGGCAGGCAGACGGGGCCTATCTCTCCATTTGCCAGTCAACCACACCGTAAAAGTCGGTGGGTCATGGGTCCCGTTAGTGTGATAAGCGACCTGCGCCAAATTGGAGGAGGACTGATTACATCCCTGAGGAGAAGTGTGATGAAGCTCTCGTCTCCATCTGAGCTGTCTACTTCTATTTCATCTAGCACTCCATCTCTTTTAGCCTTCCTCTATCACTGCTCAGTTAACTCTGCTGCTGTGTTTGGACACCAGTCCTCTGTCTCTCTGTCTTAAAATGACTTTCTCTTTAATTAATCTCTTTGCATTTAAGCAGGAAGGTGATTGCTACCTTTTGATTGTTTTTTTCCCCCGAATTTACTGACAGTATTTTGGCTACTGTTGATACCAGGGTCTCTAAGCCATAGGTTTGGACATGGCTGAGGGAAAAAGTTACTCAAACAGACAGCGCAGATGAACAAAATATTCCTCATTTGGATGGGATCCCTGCTGCACTCTGTATACCTGGCCTAAAAAATGGAATGGAAAAATGAATACAGGATCTGACTATGAAAAATCATACAGCTCAGACACCAGCAGTTCAAGGGGCCAATGTTTTCTGTCCTGAGACTTTTTCAAGGTTTTGTTGGATCATATCTTCAAATGTCTTCTTTTGTCAAACCAACAAGCTAAAACTGAAATAATCAAAAAAAATTTAAAAATTAAAAAAAAAAAATGAGAGAGCTGCAAATCTTCACCTCTATGCAACCAACAAAGGTCTGTTTTGGTTTTTTTGTTGTTGTTTTTTTACATGATATACGCCTTCCAGGTAGGGTCATTATAAGGACCGTGGTCAAATAAATTTTTGTCAATTGTGTTATTTAAGTTCCTTTTTAGAGATATTTAAACATTTGCATCACAAACACTTGTTCTTTCTCAACCAGCTGTGATACATAACTAACAGATGATATGGACTTTTTGTCTGATTTACTAACTTTTGTTTTTGTGTCTTTTGGAGCAGAATACAACAAACAAAAATGACAAGGTAAGCTCTCAACAAAAAAATAATAATTAATAACTGAGGGTCTACTTACTATCTTTCTCCAG
Organism: Acanthurus leucopareius; assembly: GCA_029814765.1. NCBI lineage: Eukaryota > Metazoa > Chordata > Actinopteri > Acanthuriformes > Acanthuridae > Acanthurus > Acanthurus leucopareius. The sequence goes on from JAQMCX010000032.1 coordinate 15,688,555, forward strand.
AGCAATTAACAGCATCTGAGTAAATTTGGGTTGAAACCTTTTTTTTTTGCCTGCAAACATTTCTGGATGGGTAGGAACACAATTGTTAATTTTCACTGTGTAACAAGAACATGTCTTCATTTTTTTGCATCCCCCAAAAAAGAAAATTCTCCAACAATTCATGGGACTTTGATAACACTGAGTTTGCTAGAATGAAAAAACAAAAGAGACTGTGTGGTAAAAAACAGAGGATGTAGGCTTAACTAGCATCAGAGCTGACGGAGCCTCCTTCCCAGCAGCCCTGCTGTCCCTTAATAATGTACCTGCACCACATCCATCACAATATACCTCCTCCACCACCACAGCAGTTCCAGTGCTGAGAGGGGTCTCTCTCTCTCTTTAGCTGGCCAAAAATCCCTACACATAACGCCTCAGGGCACTTCAGGAGAAAGCATTAATTAAACAGGGATGAAGTCTCACGGCTTTTTTAACCAAGCGTTAATACTGAAGTGTTTACCTTCAGAGCAAAATATGGCCTCTGGGCACGAAGCTACATGCAGTTATGAAGGCTAAGGAGGTGGAGAAGTGGAGGAGGTGTGTACGGGAGGACACCGCTAGAGCTTTAAAGAACACCAGCCATCTGAACAGATTCCAAAGAATGTACAACATAACCAAATATGAATAAATGAACAGGAACACATGTAATTTGTTATCTGAGAATGTTCATAGAAACACTATGATTATAACTTTGGTTCTATTTGTTTTATTTTGTTGAAGAAAACTTAACTCTAACTTACTCTCCTCCCCCTCTAATTAAAAAGCAAAGGGCCAATTAGCCCACCAAATTCAACTGTCATCCACTCAGTTCACTGTATTCTTAGGAGAATTGGCCTCCCACAGAGCTTTATGCTGCTGTTTTTCCTCCCTAAGTGCTTTATTTCAGCTAATGAGCAAAGTGCCAGACAATAATCAGTTATACTCATTTTCCTCTGGTTATATCTCCCCCATTACTGACTGAGACTGATTGTGTAGGTCAGATCAAGAAGCTATAGAAAGATAGATGATACTTTAATGACTTTAGTGATCCTCAGAATTTTAATTAAGCACCATCATCAGGTCCAAATGTTAATTTGTCCTTTACTTTGGCTTTGTGACCAAATACTTACAAAACCAGTAACATTTTGACCAGCCATATCTATTCTTAGGCTAGAAGTTTGCATTTGGAGATGTTAGTATTGTCACAGTGAATATGTTAGCATGCAAGTGTTAGCATTTAGCTGTGCCTGAGTATGGATCTGCTAGCATTGCTGTAATCTCAGTCTTCTTTGGTTTAAACCTACACTAAATACAACGGTTCAGAGGCCGACCAGGATAAAGTTCTTCAGAATTCAAAAATATCTTTTCAAAATCATTTTAATAAGCAAATTTCTTGTTTTTCAAATGTCCTGTTTTCATGCTCTAGTGAGTCAAAGTACGGTAAATGAGCTGCTTGACATAACTCTGCGTAGACCCTCACAAACACTGGCAGAAACAAAAGTTAATCACATATAACCTGAGCTTTGAGCAACACTAACATTTTCATGAACAAAACAGCCTTTGTGTCACCTCTTCCATTATGTTTATGGTGTGTTCCTGACGTCCTGTCCTTTGCTGATGCACACAAAACAGATCGGTGCTGTACAGACCTTTGTGGGAGAAGCACATGGCTGAAAGCTAGTGTTTGTGACTAAAGACTGAATGTGTGCAACAATAAATCATCATAAAATCCATGCATGGGTCATTTCACCTGGCAATCAAAACAGATCATGAAAGGCTATTAAACTAACAGATTGAAAATAACACTAAGAATCATGCTTTCATGTGAATACAGCAGTACATAATTTGTCTGTCTTCCAAAATTGTTACAAAACATTCTGTAAAAAATTTTTTTCTGATTTGCCAACAATCTGGTTGAGGTTTGGCAATGTTCTGACACAAGAACCTCTTGGTGAGGAGAAATTAGGGTTTGGGTTAGAAAAACTACTTTCTTATTGGAGGTCTTATTGTTGTTATTTCGATCAAAAACATGGTTTAGGCTAAACTATAGAAAGTTGACTATCCATTTATTCATTTACATTAATGTTCTATAGGTTCATTAAATCATCCATCCACCCTGAACTTCTCCTTCTTTGCCTCCACACAAAACCATGCTCACTGTTTAGTACCTGTCTTAAGTCCTATAGCTGCAAGGGACCTTTTGTATCCAAATGTCATTTCAGGCATTGGCTTAAATAACCAATACTGTTATCTTCTTAGGATCATTGTTTCTTAAGAACGGATCAGATGGCAAATCTGAGTAAACACTGCAATCAACTCCCTGTTCTCTGCATAATGTGAGCCCAATTATGGTTTGTTTTTGTTGCTGAGGCAGAAAGGCAGGATGTGACAGGTGTGGACCATGATACTGTGGCCACATCCACTACTACTACTGACTGAACAGGGAGAAAGGAATCTCTGATCTACAAAGGTTAAATGTTTGAAATTTCTCAAGGATTTTAAAGCTGCAACTAATTAGAAATGCAGTTAACCTTTTAGATCATGGGGATACATGTCAATATGAGTCCTAGATTGTTTGTTTATTTGCCCCTTTGCACCACAAACCTGTCGCATAAACACGTACTTGGCCAAAAATATGAGAAAACACAAACTCAAAAACAGACAATCCGAGGGAGTCATTCCACAGGGAAGAATATATGAAATATCACAGTTAACACCAGAGGTTCACTCTCCATGCCGGCAGTAGATCTAAACAGTTTTGTAAATCGATAAAAAATAAATAAAGAAGTGAATGAAAAATAGATGAAAGGTATTCATGAATTCAAACACACTTTGCCATTTGACACTGTTCGGTGTAGTAGCTCATCTAGAGAACTGCAGGATATTTAGCTGCATGTAACACTGTTTTACTGATTTTTTTCATCTTTGCTGCATATGCTGTGTATTTACTCAGTCAATGTTTTTTGTATTTAGAGACTTGTGTCATTTATTTATTTATTCATTCATTGAGCTTAAATGTTCTAAGCTGTCTCATTTTAATTTCATTAATTAAATAAAATGAAATATAAACTCAATTGAAGAGTAAATGTTACTGTTAATGTTAAGACCAGAGATTACTGCTTGATGAACTCAGCTTAGCATCCTACAGATTCAACAATCCTCATCTCTTTGTCAAGCTGTTATTTACATAATATTCCACAGGAATATTTGTATTTTTCATCACTGTACACCACAAAAAAATAAAAAATTAAAAGAAATTCCAACCTCAGGAGACACCATGACACTGTTGTACTCCATTTTACATTATATTATGTTAATGCCGTATCAACTGGCTGGATGTGTTGGCTTTGCCCTTTTATGGATAAAGCACTGTAGATGAATTTTCCTCTTTAATTTATTTTCCTGCACATCTACACAGGTGTTTCCATTTAGTCTGACTGGCCTCTGCTCAGCTGATGCTGGGCAGAGCTTAGTTTGAGTTACATCAGCAAACCTCACAAACCAATTAGAATAATAAAGGTGGAGAAATGATTATGAGGGCCAGGAAAGTGTGATTCAAGGGACAACCAATCTTAGAGGCTAAGAAGTCATATACACAGTAGAAATTGGATATTTTGTTAATAGATAACTGTTGAGTATTGCAGCCATAAAAGTTATTATCTGTTGATTTCAGATGTGAGCTTATCTGCTGATAGCTATTTAGAATCTTTGGACATAAAATAATATTATAACCTTAAAGTCTCCTCTCATTTTGATATAAATTTGTGGCTCCCTGTTTTCAGATCCCACAAATACAGAAAAATAAACAAGTACACACACACACATGCGCATACACAAAGGCATTTGAATAATTGCATGTTCACACTGATTATTAGATAAGCCAGAAAACAGACCCAGTTGGTGTAAAACAGCAAACAGAGCAGCCTCCTTCTCTCACAAGATGATTCCTGATACTGATAGTGAGCGGACATGTGGACAGAGCTAATGGTGGGGTCGTGGGTGGCCTGTGGCAGACACACCGCTTGAAAGGCCCTTCTCTGGTAAGAAATGGGGTATGATAATAAATCTGATTTTCATACAGAATGCCAGGGGGCTGTTTGGACATCTGCTGTGTGCTGTGCAGCTATCTGGCCTCTCTGAAACACATGGGAAATCAACATGTACACATTATTTCAGGCAACATACAAATGGCTCTGTGGTCAACCCACACAGTCACGTATTTAAAGGAGAAATTCGCCCAAAAGAGCAATTTGCAATGCTTGAGGCATTCTGGATACATTTTGTTCACATTCCCACAGATGACTGGTCAACTATAGCCAATGAGACGTCATGTTGAGACATCATGTTGTCTTCAATATGGATGGTAAATGTCAGGTGTCAGCCCTTTAGATTTAAGGAGAGGTTGTCCTTCTGTTCTGATGTTCATCAGCCATACAGGCAGCAGTCCATCAGTCAAATGGCAGACAGACCTGCTCCTTACTGAGAGGAGCATTAACAGACCAGAATGCAGTGCAGCAGCCAAAAGACAAGTTGCATTCACCACCCTCACTGTGCTTTCTGCTGTCGCTCTCTCCACCTACATGCATAACCCACAGCTGATCGAGAATTTAACAGAGCCGTATGTGCAGTTTGGACTGAAACCATCCAAGTGGTGCTTTTTTTGTTTTTTAGGTTGTTCAAAGGTTTTTTAGTACAGAGAGAAAATAATGACCTATAGCTGAAGTAAAGGCAGTAGGTTAGGAAAAATAAAAGGGTCAAAGTGACTTTCAAGAGAAAGATAATTTCCAATTATCCATGGCTAGAAAGAGGCTCAAAAATCCAGGTGGTTGAGTTGACTGTAATATTAAAAAGCCTTGGCTAATACATTATAGAGTCAACACATATCAGCTCACTTGTCTTAAAGGAAAAGGAAATACACTATTCACTTTCAATGTCCATATGGCCAATATGTGAGGCAACAGCCAATTAGGTTAGCTTAGCATTAAAGCTGGAAACAGGGTGGTAAAGAAATATGCAGAAATTTCCCAAAAACACAACCCCTCTCACTCATCACTTATCAATCACTGTGTGCGTGGCAGTGTCTGTATTTGCAGATACCTACATTTTATTTTCCTCTAATTCTGATGTGTTCAGGGTGTTCCTAGGCCTCAGCTTTTAGGCAGTGGTGTCAGGACTTTATGAAACCGTAGCATTGAGATTACATCACTGTCTAGTCTGTCTCCTCTGCTTTGTCTGTTTGACCAGGGCTGAAATACATACACATACACACACAAAAGGCAGAGAGGCAAACAGGGAAGAGGATGAAGTGTGCACTTTGCCTGAATTAACACATGATCCTGCATTACTGCACCTTCATGGTGCAGAAATGCAGCAGGGCTGTACGTGTTAATTTGTATTTTAGAATATAACTGCTATAAAACAATCAGAAAATAAGCTTTTTATTTTCTGACTGACTGCTTTCCTGGTAACACAGCTCCCTCTCCTCACTCACTCTCTAGCTCGTTTGACCAATGCTGTTCTCACAGTCTGGATCAGATGGGGAGGATAGGCTAAGACTGAATGGAATGCTAGCATACACTTTTAGACAAATGCTGCGTATCATGCTATTACACAAAATAAGAATGCCTTAAATTGACATGAATACTCTTTTGTCTCTCAAACACAGCATGTGGTAGCCTGAAAGAAATGTTTGCTCACTGATTCCGTTTTTTTAAGGTATCACTGACCGTGACAACAACAGTGTAAAACATGCAGGCATGACCCTCAGTGACCAAAGCAGAAAAAACTGCTCATGGTAGAAATGTGTCTGTTGTAAAGATTATACAGATAATTAACAAGGCAAAGGATAAAGCAGAAAATGCCCCTTTAGAAGTGTGAAGGATGGCTGTACAGTCATCATGCTGATGATGGCTGTAATCATCAAGGAAGTAGGGAACAGTCCAATTTACGCTGTCAAACAACAAAAAAATCAAAAGGAGACTTGGAACTGATATTTTATTTTTTTTTCCTCTAGGATATTTTTATTGTATTGTTTCCCTTCAAAATTAAAATGTCATTTTTAGCAAAACACCTCCCTCTAGTGTTCTGCTTCAAAACTGCATCAAAAGGGCTACAATCCACAACTCCAACAGAAATCGATGAACCCTTGTTTAAATGACAAAAAGAGGCCCAAAGTGTTTAATAAAGTGGACTTCAATATGTTTAACCCAAGCTACCACAAAGTTTTAAGCTATTCAAGTTCAAAATTACTTGAAGCATAATTTAAGTTTGGTTATTGCATAGTGTTATATTGAAAACTACAAATTTCTCAGGGGTCATAAGTTCAAGATTGCCCATGTTTTTCAATGTCTTGTTGCCTCAACATGCATGTTAAATTTCAGCACATTAACAGAAATGTCTCTTACAGAACATCAGGGTAACTTTTCATTTTAGTTCAACAGTGACCTTACAGATGTAGCTGTAAGTTGCCTTTCACTTTGTTTGAGACTGGCTTTGTTCATTTTTGCTGAAATGTTTGACTCATTGTATTGATGTAAACACCAGTTTTTCCATTGCTTTTCTTGAATGGTAATCATGTGCTCAGTGCATGATGTCCCAATTCTGTGAGCACAGATTGATAAAATAAACCAGTAACACCCATCATATCTGCTCTGGGTTCTTTTTAAAAAATAAATAAATTGTTAAATCCTGGTTAAGTATAGGCAGCAAAGATGTGGAGTAAATGTTACTGGCTGTAATGTTGCCCTACATCCAGTAGATGGTGCAAAAGGTTCACTGTATAGGCAAGGTGGACTTGGATGTTTTCCTAGGTTTGGTTTTGTCACAACAATATTGTCCAAATTTGAGAGACTTGACCAGCCTGCACAAAGCTCCAACCTCTACCATGTTCAGGACCTTTGCAAAGAACTGGAAGCAGGTCTTTCTGCTCAGTATCAGCGTTGGACTTCCCTGATGCTCTCGTGGATCATATCTCTGCAGGCAGGTTTAGTCCACGTAGTGCACATAAAAAATGTAAGTTTAGAGGAGGAAAGGCAAATACAGAAGCGGAGAAGGACCGGCTTTATTGATAGTTTAGTTGACCACCCAAGCAAGTAATATCATTTTTGGGTGCAAGAACACTTTGTCTCAGAACAAAAGCATCAGTACTGTGCACACAGGAGGTCTACACTCATTTCTCAAACAATAAATAAAAACTGGAATATCAGCAAAACAAAAATTAAACAACAAAGCTGAAACACAGAAATCTGACAGTGTTAAAAAAAAAAGCAACAAATGAAGAATGCAAGAGAAAATGCAGATTTAAAGCAAAGCACATCTGACATACCTGAAGGACAGAAATTCAGATTAACTGTCCATTTTAATCATTAACAGGATGGTAAAACAGTATATGAAGCATACAGTCTGTGAACTGGCAAGTTGGTTTTTAAGTTTACCTCAAAACAAGCTACAGTTACCTGCTTCCTCCTCGGGGCCAACCACTACAAGAAGAGAAAAAAGAAAGATGGACATTTACAGCGTTACAGCAAGGCTCATCTTTGTCCTTTTAAAAAAATAGAACTATAAATCTGGAAGGTCTACCCAAGCCAGACTGAGATTCCCTTAAACCACTACAGTCATGATTGTTATCCGTCCAACCCATTTTTACCAATACAGATTTTCATGTGGGGGGAAAGAAAAAAATCCTCTGAGCTCCAGATAATATGACAGCGGTGAGGAGATTCTCAGTGGTAAGCGTCCTTACAGTCACAGCAGATGCACAGCAAAGAGTCAGAGAGAGGACAGAGTATTGAAAAGTGAGTCAGCCAGCAGGTCATGTCACTTAAAGTGGAGAGAACCAAACTGCATGCGCTCAACTCTAACTGCCACCCGAGTCATTACTATCGAGCTTCAGTCTGCTTAGAGAATCTTAATTGTGCAAGTTTTTTCACTAGGAGAACTTTTGGATCATTTCTGTATTACATACATATATCTGTGTGGGCTGTGTTTATTCGCTTCTTCTAAGGTTGTCCAGCTGTGCTTATATCAAAGGAAAATATGGCAGAAAAGATCCTAAGTGAAAAAAAAAGGTTAAACATTAGGGGGGCTGTGTGGCACTTACAACCACAATGCACCCTGGCCAATTACACTACACCCTTATGCAAGTTTTGTCTCATTTACTGGCAAAGAATTTAAATTTCTATTGTAATCATACACTATATTGCACAACTCAATCACAACTCTAAAAATGCTGTGGCATTGTAGCTCTATGGATTTTGAGTGTCAAATCAGAAACATCAATAGTCAACAGAAAAAAACAGTGCCTCACATGATGCAAGATCAAAACTGCTGGATCAGACATTTTTTAAATGCATCCAAACAGCATCGTTCTTTCAACCCATTTTTCTTTCACCCCTATATTTTAAACTTAGCACCTCTAGTGAAGTTCAGTTAATCCAGGATTTTTGTTGGAAACACTGGGCCAAAGCTAAGATAAGCAAAGTCAATGGGGGGGGGGGGGGGGGGGGGGGGGTGCCAGAAAAATTTAAAAGCGGAAGAGAACAAACAAAAAAATTTTTTATTTTAAAATTTTTATTAAAATAAAA
>JAQMCX010000032.1:15697251-15709603 GCA_029814765.1 Acanthurus leucopareius
CCCCCCCCCCCCCCCCCCCCCCCCCCCCCCCCCCCCCCCCCCCCCCCCCCCCCCCCCCCCCCCCCCCCCCCCGTCCTCAGACTTGAATAAGCTGCAGAGGACATCCTAAAATCGTTTTTATTTTCCAAGTATTATGTCATGACAATTTTTCCTTACAGACAGTAAGCTTTTCTGATCATAATATCTGAGAAAGGTAAAAGTGAGGGCAGTATGATCTACAAGTGACCTGTTGACAGACACTTTCAATGTCTTGGACACATATGATGTTTTTTTTGTGAATTATGATGCAAATGCAAAATTTTATTTTCTATGGAAATCACTATGATTAGCAGATGAAGCTTAATACAGCCTAACTGAGTGAGGTTTCTGCTAAAGCTAACATAGTCAAAGTCTTCATGAGTCTTTCTCATGGTGTCCCTTCACAGCACCACACCCCTTTAAAAGAGCTGAAATGAAGAGTGCCAGTTTCACAGTCCCTGTATGTATAAATTCAGAGTGACCTAGGTGTGTGTGTCAGTCTTTTAGGAGGTCCAGCGCCACCAGGCCACCTTCATGCGGTCCCAGACGGCATCTAAAGAGTCAAAGGCAGGGCGTACATCCAGGATGGAGAACTGGTAGGTGTTTTGATTGATTTCACCATCATAGTAGTCGATGATGTAGCGCACCTCTTTTCCACAGCGATCAATGATCCAGTCATGGCGATCAAAGGGGAGCTCATAACTGATGAGGAAAAGCATCAGAGAAATGAATTTAGTAAAATAAGATACAGAGAGCTGCAGTGTGGTACTTTAAAGCAGTGTGGGACAGTTCTGCATGCTGAATGGCCTTTTAGTAATTATTTTAAAGTAGAGTCCAGATAACAAATGAGCTCTTTTTGTTCTTCTGTGCAGTAATAAACTTAACAAGTCTAAAAAAATTACATCTAGTATTTCTGCTAGCTATTGCAAACTGCTATTCCATTTATCAAGCTCTGTCTCATTGTTGCATAACACACCTTTAATAGCTAAAAACAACATCATGGAATCTCCTTGTCAGGCTGTCCGATGTCAGGGATTTTTCAACCATCTGATGCTTCATCAGACAGTTGCAATATTTGTTTATTTAAGATCAGGACAAGAGCACTGAGCACATGATTGGTTTAATTAATTTTTCCGAATATATTATTTCAACACGCAACAAAACCGCAGGCTGACAATGAGAGGGAGCTCACCCCATCCAGTGGCGGAAGCGAGCCCTTGGTGATAACTCTTTGGCTTTACCACCAAACCTCTTTAAGGTCGGCCCACAAGGACACTCCCTGCAAGAAAACAAAATATAATACTTTTAAAATAACTTAAGAGTGCTTGTTTGTACTGGTAGATCACAGTGGGCACAAAGAGAATAGCTGACTGTGAGTGAACGGAGTAACAATGGTGCATTTGTTTTGAAATGATTAAAAAGTAGAATGTGGTAGACCAGCTCTGCAGTATGTTAACTCACTCTGCATGCATGGCCTCCCATTTCAGGATCTCCTGCCAGGCCTGTTCATTGTTTTTATTGTGGATTTTAATGATGTTTGACATATCATGAGCAGAGAGGTCATCTTCACGCCAGCGCCACCTGCAATACACACAAGAATGACTGTTACGATAATAAGTCTCAAAAAACAAATCAAGTGTTTCCTCACTACCTCAGTGTTGTGCTGTACTGCCCTCATTGTTTTCCGGTAGGTCTGCTTCTCAGACACTTCCAAGTGCATGGAAAGAAAAGATGAAGTAAAGCCCTGTGCATCTGATAGTGAACTGGTACAAGAAACAAATGTTATTTGGACTGACCCTTTCCGTAGCATGGCATTCCAGAACATCTGCTCAGAGGGGTAAACCCAGTTCTTTTCTGCGCTGTGACGAGGAATGGTGGACTCCTCTCTGGAAACGGACAATTCAAAGGGCTGGTCTGGAGCTGGAGTCTGGTTCGGAGGTGGCATCTGTACACAAACAGCGAGGAAAGACAATTTAACAACATGATCCACTTTCTAATAACAAGGCTCAACACAAGGTTGAGTAATGTCAGAGGCAAAGCAAAGTTAAGACGTACACAGTAACCAGTTAAAGTTACCTTTATAATGCCAGATGCAACAAACCTACAAAGCTGATTCTAAACAAGTCACATTTGTCATCACTTGTCACTTTGGCAACAAGTGGACCTTGAAGCCGAGATGATCAGTGGGCTAGCCACCGATTTCAATCAACAAGAGAAGAACATCAGAAAAACCTAGACGTGCTTCACCAATCAATTATATGCATCCTAGCCAGCCACAGGGGAGAAGGCTACTAATGTTACATCAGGCAAGACACAAAGCTTTGCTTTGACAACATGTCAATTATGTGAACTTGTTAATAAGCTAAATAAAGTACAAACTAAGGTTCAACATTTCAAATACCTGATTTTTTTCATGGCTAGTAGATCCAGATAATACATTTATGTCTCTTTTAGAATTTGGGCACAAATATTTAAAAAGGTGAAGACTTCTATAAATGCAGACATGACTGACAGAGATTGGTCAGTTTTGAAGTTAAAAATCATGAAGCATGATGTCATATAATCATTAAATTTTAAAGTTGTGATTTTTTTTTAATAGGGTCCAACTTATTGTGCATTTTAAGAGAGGTTCAGTCATATTAACACCTTTGTAGTCAATAACTTTTTTTTCTTTTTTCTCCAAAAGGTATAAGATTTCCTTCTTGTTTGTTTCTTGTTTTGTGAATTTTCATTCTGTCCAATTGGAACTTTGGTGAACAGGCACCACATTCAAGACTGCACTTTGGATAATTTCTGCTTGGCTTTCATACTCGCAGTCTCTTCTTCATTCACCCAGATTCTTCTCCCTTTGTATCACTTAAGGGATGCATGTACCATATTTTCAGGGTTGATGTCACTATTCATGCCTGCCGCAGCTTTCATAGGACACTCCACAAACTCATAGGCCCGGTCTTGGTGAGCTGGACCTGCTTCTGCTTGATGCATTGGACATTCTGATGGAGGAGACACTAAAGGGAAAAAAAAGTATCTGACTAAGGCATAGCAGGTACAAAACCCTGGACAATACTAACTTATGACTTTCAATAGATACCACAATATATACCTAGAAAGATACAAAGCGATGAAGCAAAGAAAAAGAAATCTGCTTAATTTGTATAACATTTAAAAGCCAACAGCAAGGAGCCGTGCCATTAGTTTACGAGATAAATACAGCAAAAAACAACCTCTGATAATTTAGAAATGTTTTTGCTGTAATGGTCCAGGTATGTCGCAAATAACTTATTAGGCTACAAGGCACTGATCCTAAAGTTGATACCTTTCACAGGCTGAGACTGATGCATTGGACACTCTGATGGTGGAGACACTACGAAAAGTTGATACAGACAAATAACAAAACGTTAACACAACTTTAGCAACAATCATTACAAAAAGTCGTGATATTTCAATACCTTGATTTTATAAAATTACTAATCAATAGCCTCATCTGTTTTGCAGCAGCACCTTTGACAGGCTGTGCTTCTTGGTGCAAGGGGCAGCCTTGTGGTGGAGCCGCCATCATGGCCTCTGCCCTTACTGTGGGAACGGCAAGTGTGGAGTGGTTGTCGCCCATCTTCCCTGTGAATAGAGAAAGAAAAACACACACATCTATGACACTTAGTTCATCAGTACACTTTATGTTGTTGTACTGGAATGGATTTTAATATCAGTGGGGCTTCGCACTGAACTGAGTCCCAGTAAAGTAAGTGAAAGATGTCTGCAGCTACAAATCTAATACTGTTAAATACTGAGAGATGGTGTCAATGCTTGGTCAGACTTCCATTTTTGAGTACCTTCACTGAGTGACTAGAAAAAAAAACGTGTACACTACAGCCATGCGTAAAATATTACTTTGGCACGATTATCAGGCATTTCACTAGACTGAACAAAGCCAAAATCCTAATGGCGCACATCAGTGATATATGGGAAAAACTTTCAGTAAGACTTTCTTAAACTAAAAGATTTAAGGGAGCTAACTTAAAATATATATCGCCAAGCTTAATGTATCAGTCTGATAACCTTGGTATAGATCACGCTAGCACGTTACCTCAAGTAACACCTTAGGGTGGACATCGGTGTATTTGCACACCTTTCAATGACAGGCCATTTTAAAGCGTTTTTAAAGGCAGGCAGAAGCAACAGAAAAACACAGCACAAAAAGCATTAGGGTAGCTAACGTTGTGACAAATTAAACGTTGTAAGACGAACGTTTACAACGTTTGATGCGAGTTTCTAAGGTTAATGTGAGCTATCAGGATAGCCAAAATTGCTTTTTATTCTCTCACACATTATCCTGTATGAACCATACTAAATGTTAACGTAAACATTTAAGTAATTCAGTAATGTTTACTCTGATTTCATTAAAATTAGAATAATACCGTTGAATGAGGCGAAAGATCGATCTGATGATCGTCCAAGTAGCTACTAGCACGAGCAACTATTACTTAACGTTACAGACTACCTAGCACCTCTGCTAATGTTAGCTGATATGTTGACTGTCCTCTTTCCTTTTGGAACTGACGTTCTATTAACAAAGCACAGCAAAATTAATTCAAGAAATTTCAATACATCACAGTGGGGTGTGAAACTGGAGCGAGAGAAATAGCAAACTAACCTGTATAAGAAGTCAGTCGTAAGGCGCTCTATCCCAATGTCAATGTGTGGAACAGATGATACATTACCCAGAAGCATTTGCGCACAGTAGGTTACATGTGCCTTACGTAAACGTTACGTCATCACGCCGAACTCAAAAGACCTTTTCCGGAACAGTGTGGTTTGTAATCAATGACTTGAGATGAAAGTTTGTTTTTTTTTCTCTTATGAATTGTTCCGTCAATAACAAGAATTGCGTTTTGCTATTTAAAAGATATTTTTGCGACATCAGACAGCCGTCGTGTATTATAAGATTGTTAAAATATGAGACTGAAAATATATTTTGAAAGACTACACAACTAAAGGTCGCGTAAGTGATATAACGTTCCCTTATGAAATCGACTAAATCTCCTTTTGTGTAACAACATCTCTCAATATGGCTGTGGGTTATATTTTATTTATTTCCAAGTCTGTCTCGTTGTGAAAGGAGAAGGGTCTAGCTGCGGACTTGCGGATAGTGCAAACCACGCCCATTACAGATGGACACCTACTACAATCCACGCCCTACCTTTGATCTAACTAGAGCGATGTGGTTTGGATGAGGCGTGGTTTGCACTGTTGCGAGGCCGCAGCTAGGCTTCACTGTGTCTGAAAGAGTGAAGGGCAATGGCCAAGTTGGTGTTACGTAAATAGTGGTTGACAAAAAAGCCACAAAAAGTGGTGTTTTACCATCTTTACGACAACTGCGACTTCACTGATTTGCAAAACTGTCTGTTTAATCGTCCAACTATATATTTCAACGATGGCAAAATAGGGTTTAAAATATAATCTCTTTCTGTTGATAACTATAGCATTTTTTTTCCCCGAAATCAGGGGGGAAAAAAACGGGGCGACTTAGGTACTTAACAATATATAAAACACAACATCAGCTACACAGTGAAATAAGTCAAGCTACAATATATCCAGGATGCAATAAAAGGATAATAAATTTCTTCCGTAAAAAAAAAAGTATTCTTCCTAATTTTTTCATATATTCATATAATATATTTTTTTTAATTTTTTACAAACCGAAAGCGATGGTTTGTCCACCATCTTTCACATGCATGTGGGAGCATGATAAACGGTATAAACTGAATTCAGTAGGATTTTACATAGAACCAATTCTATGTTCTTATGCTACCTTGTATATTATACCGTTCTTTCTGCAGTAGAGTTGAACGGCCACTAGATGGGGTTAAAATACCATCTTATTTTTAGGACTCTTCAATAAACTATTATTTATCACATAATACACAGTGTGTTTCAATAAATAAATAGCACCTTGGGTGTGTGGGGGGGTGGGGGGCAGTTTTAATTATCAATGCAGTAATAGCCTATTGTTAACTAAAAACCATTTTTTCTAACAATTTGGTTTTTAAGAAGATTATTTACCTATCTTGGGTATTTGTCAGGTAAATTCCCCATCAACAGGCTTAATATGAATAGTTTTTTATGACCACTAAATGGTTTATCAAAGGCAAGCAATTATTGCAAGGTTGGCTGATTGGTATTGCAATCATTCAAATATTTTTGATTAGGACAAGAACATGGCATGCACAGAGACAAGCTAACCATTTTTGCACTTACCCTTACAAAGACTAAAATGGCTGAAACATGTATGCATGGCATTACTGTTACTGTAATGCCATAGCCATGAGATTATAAAGGTTTTTTTATCTATTAACCTTCAGCGTGCCTTCACTTCTTCAGTAAATCTAAATAAGTAAGATTCTCAACTGAGGATAGGTATAGAGATATATTTTTCACAAAGAGGAGAAACTCAGACTGGGTTTTGCCTGAATATTTATGAGCTTCAAGAGATTATCCTGGAGCTGGAGTAGCTCTGCTCCTTGAATTTTTGGAATTACCTGTTTTAAAATGTTAAAATGACAACTGGATATTTTTCTTACTCCAAAGATCTGCCTCTGATGCTGGAAATACCAAGCCTAAAATTGGGAAGTCATCCAAAAGAAATGTTACTTAGATCCTATGCTGCTACATAATTAATTAGCCAAGAGGCAGCAGTGTCAGAAAATCAGAATGAATAAGCACACTGAAAGATTGAATACATACAATATTCACAAACTAAAATCTTTCCTTTGAAAAGAGTTGAAAGAAGGATTTGATAAACTTCAGAGAGAGCTAAAGCAAGACAAAGTGACTAAATTATTAGCATTAACCTGTTTACAAAGAAGGCAAAGCTTTCACATGGAATCAAAGAAATAAAACAAAATCCAGCCATAAAGCAACTGTTAAGTAAACTGTAAACTGCCAAGTAGCAATGAGGATTTTTTTTGGGATGGAAGCCTCCTACTAAGTAACCTTTAGGACACTAGACATAAAAGAGTCAGCAGGACACAATGCGGTTCATATAAATGAGCATATAGCTTATCTTTCATCAGGGGCATTTTTACTCTTTCTATCTGTATAATAAAACTGTATAATAATTATGTGATTACTCACCAGACTGATCATGACTAATGCAAACCTGTAAAATGCAACTAATGCAAACCTATAAAAACTAAAGAAAGAATTAGATGTCTTGAGAAAGGCCTTAATGACTGAATCATAGGAATGTTTTGTCGTTATTATAATTCAATAGCTATGAGATAATAAAGGCATTTTAATCAATTCCTCCCAGAGAGCCTTAGATTTTTTTCATTAATTCTAAACCAGTGAGATGCTCAGACTACAGAGCACCAGAGGTCAGTATTTTTCAAACCTAAGCTGCAGTCCTTTCATACTGTTTTATGACTGAACATTTAACCCTCACAGTGTGAGACTACACCCTCTGCTGGGGAAACTTAGACATGGCAAATTTTGGTTTACAAATCACTTTACGTGTTAATTTAGTGACTTTAGCTTTTGCTAATTACTAGCCAACTTTTTCTTATTTCCATTACCTTGGTGATTTAACGGTTTTGAAAAGGGGTTTCCTTAGTGCATCTTTCATCAGATTTCTATTAGTTGGTTGTGTTTTCTCACAGTGTCTTTCTTTATATGTTGTACATCCACTGCTAAACGAGTATTATGTCTATTTCAGTGAATTTTCCAAGTCATAGTGTGATTAACCACACTAACCTGTAGCTAATCTTGCTTGTTCATGGAGCAGGCAAATTTCTTAATATTTGAACGAATAACTTTTTCAAATTTGATGGTTTACAAACTTCTACTTGCTCCAGTTTAAGTATGTTAAGATTGCTTGTGAGTAAAGGACCAATTTTTCTTATAATTTGGTTTTGCATAAGAAAAATCTAAAATCCAAAACTTTTTGGGAATTGGGTTTTGTAAAAGAAACCTAAAAAAAAGACAAATTTTTTGGTTGTTCTCCTATCAATAACTGTCACTCACAGCTTCTATCTGAGCCATACTTAAAAATTTACTTTTTGTTTGAAAATTAGATATTTCATTTAGGGCAGCATGTTATGAGATTATGGAATCCAGTGCAAACCCTGATGATAAATACACACTGATGACACTGAATAAACACTGGTGAAAGATTTGGAGGATAAAGTAACTAGAATACAGTGAGAGTTTTATTTGATTAGATTTTGTGTCTCTGCACACGGTAGATGCTGATGTGTCCTGAGATGGTGGTCAGTTCAGGTCACTGTCAACCAAAACCTCGCTGTTTTTCTACTTAGCCCCTATAGATTTTGGAGTTTAATTAAAGAGAGTTGATTCAAACATTTGACAGTGATACTGACTCATCTTTTACAGTAAAAAGAAATCTGATACAAAAAAGTGTTTTGGGTGACTTTATCAATTAAGACATTTCGGTTCTTTGTTTCTTTTGAAGGATAAAATATATTATGATGTTGCAGTCAGCAGGTAGGCTGTCAATCAAGTCACCACTGTTCATTACATTAATTCAGGAGAACATGAACTTGATCACTATGACCCTACGATGAAATTTTGCCTTGACATAAGGTCTGAAAAGCTGATTTATCTGTCTCAATATTACAGCATTGACATGTTAATGTAGGCTCTTTCCCCACAATTTCCCAAATATTACAGATTGTTTAGATGAATTTAAAAAATCTTTGGCAATGAAATCCACACTTTTTTCACATTTTGTTAAAAACATTTGCTTAAAAATCGTGTTTAAAAAATCCATTCTCTGTGCTTAAACCCACATTAGCACCTCCTGACATTAACAGACTAGTGTAATGTTGACTCTGGAATCATGCTAAACCAAGACCAGAACAGACACCTCTGAGCTGATTTCTTCAGTAATTGAAGCAGCTATGCAGTGTTTGCCCATGAGAATGGTAATCTTATTTTACAGAACATTGCTTAACTCTGTTAAAATCACAACAAAAGTCTCCTTTAAGTAATATTGTTTGTTGTAAGTTGACAGACTGATGGTGTGTATGGTTGGACGGTTTCATTTTTTCAAGACTGATGTATTACTGTTATCATAAAATAACAAGTCCATGAAATTGAATGTTTTCCTTCCAGCAAGCCATAAGTGAGGTTTTGATGACACATAAGAGCTTGTTCTCTCTTAAAGGACTGAAACATTTCAATCACAGACCAAATGACTGTAACCCTCCATACTGCAATTTATAAACGAATGTGAAACTTTACACCGGTCTCACTGATTAACCCCTGACTTTTAACACAGGTCACTTCATTCATGCTGAACATATTAAGCCGGAAGAGTTTCCTAATTTCTTCCAGAAGTTCAGCATATGAACAACACACGCACGCACGCACGCACGCACGCGCTCACAGCAAGTAAGTGCCAGGGGTTGTAGAGGTAAAGCTCATTAAATGTATTTGTGTTTTCTTGAAGTTCAGTGATTGTGATTTCCTCACAGCTGTGTATTGTGATATTATGATACTATTGTAGTAAAAGTTTTATAATTACCTTCAACAACTGCAAACACACACAAATACATCTGCCATTTTCTTATTAGTTGCCCTGCTGGCTTTAGTTCAAAGTGTTTGAACAATAGGCAAAAAATTCTCTAATGCAAAAAATTCCTCTTTACAGGGGGGTAAACCAAATGAAACAAAATGCACCTGTTTCAGGAGAGATGGTACATTTTGAAGCCATATTCCCATTTAACATGGGTCAGGTTGAAAATGATGAGGGTACCCACAGAGTTGTGGCCTGCAGTAGATGACTTGGACTTGTGCCAGACTCAATCACAAATCTGATAAATAATGACTTGCTTAGGACTCCAGCTTGACCAAGACTCGTTCATCTTGACTTGGTGCTACTTTGAGCTGACCTGTCTTGTCTTAGGACTTGTGGGTATTGACTTAGAACTTACCCATGTTCATTTAGCATTCATCAGAAGCTGGGCAGGCTGCCGGTACCTCTTGTTTTTGACAATGTCATTATTATTTTATTATTATTTCTATTCTTCCTAGGAAATCTGCCCTTCTGTGCATGAAAAAAAAAAAAACCCTGGCACATTGGTGCAGTCCCATGCCAAATTTCCTCAGCTGCGAACACAAGCCAATACTCCTAATGGTGGCGCTACAGGGACCGTCTAAATTTCAAAAGTTTGAAAATTCACGTCAAATCATCCATTCATGCCCCAAGTGCTTGCTCGTGTGGGAATTGCTTTAAATTGTTGGGTCTTCATAAATAGAATTTTAGAGTGTGGTCTAGACCCCCTTATATGTAAAGTGTCTTGAGACAACTTTGGTTGTGAACTTATCAATGTTAAGTTAAGGTTTTTTTTCTCTCCTAACTTGGGACTTGTGGGTTTTGACGTGGGATTTGACTTGGGAATAATCCATTTTTAGTCAGAACTTGATCGAAAATTTAAACATTTGTCCTGTCTTTATTTTGAGGCTTAAATTATGTTGATTTTAGATCTGGATTTACCTGTGTTGGCTTAGGACTTGTTAGCCTTGACAAAAGACTTGATTTTTGGGTCTTTTTGACTTGAGACTCACTGGTCTTCATCAAGGGCTCATTCGTGATAATTTGGACTTGTTGGACTTGAAAATGGACCTATTAATCATTTTATTATATCAAATCGAAACATTGTTTGTGTGTGTGTGAATATTTCTTAATTAAACTATGAATTTTCATGACCATGATCCTGCAGTCCATGATTTACATATTTTTTTCTGGACTTAGTGTGTGCTGTAAAAAACAATCACTTAGCTGAAAAAGATAAAGGCTTCATGAAGCTGAGGGAAACTGCAAAGTCCTAAAGGCAAACCTGCGAAAGCTGTGGCTGTGTTTCTTGAAGAACCTTAGTGTTGGGGTTTTTTCTTTTCCTTCTGATCCCAATTAAGGTTAACCCAAAACCACCTGTAATGGTGAAGGAAGTACTAAAATACTTTAATTAAGCAAAATTACAAATAAACAGATAAAAATGTACCATAGTAAAAGTAAGTTACAGCATTTAGTTTATGTGTTACTGATCCAGGAAGTTTGAATTTGTGAATTTTTTCACAAATTTACCAAAGTCTCAGTGGTGGCTTTTTCTGTGTCTATTCTGGATGTTTTATCACCAGTGTATACTGCTGCTACTGCTGGCAAAAGAACAATTGCACATGCATCTCAGCACTGAAGATGCACTGAGGACAGACTGTAAACTGATCGGCAAGACCACCTTCAGAGATGGTCAGGGACACATCCTGATCACATTTAACACAAGTGTAAATGCAACTGCAGTTTTAATGTGAACAAAAAGCAGCTACATAAAAAAGAATTAATCTCAGCTTTAGTTTTAAATGTTCCAGTTGGGCACCTCATGCATGTTAACCATCGTTTTTTGTTGTTTTGTTTTGATGTCTGAAACAAGAGGTGGGCGTAAGAAAGGACAATAAGAAGAAAAGAGTGTGGACACTGGAGACACGTAGTAATACCAGGTGTAAATACAAATTAGATTCAGTAAAATCTAGACTATAGCAAAATACAAGATGCATTTTAATGCAGGATGTTTTGTTGGGTAGACCATTGCTCTCAATCTTCCCATCTGTCTGTCACACAACTCTAGGTTGCATAATTTCACCAGATCAGGTGTATTTAGTAAATGTCAAAGGGTTTAAGACCGTTCTGTAAACACAATGGTTTCTAGCTAAAGTTTAAAAGGCCTGCATCACAGACTTTCTTTCTGCATGACTTTGTACTCCTGATTGATTCCAGTGCATCCACAGCTGGAACTGAAATGATGATTAATGTGTTATTTTCAGCTTGCATGTTTCTGAGATGTTTCTTTGGTTCAGTCTCTTTTTTTATTTGTTTTTGTTTCCCCTCACTCTGGCTTTGATCAGACACATGAGGGGACAAGCATGTCTGTGTCTCCTGGAGAAACTCAACTAAGGTCTATTTGAATTGACTGGCCCATTAGAGGGGGCTCTAAAATACTTTAGGATCACAAATGGGGAGGACAAGGCTAAGATCAACAGGCAAAACTTTAAGGACTTTTTTCTTAGTGTGTAACATAGTTAAAAGAGTTCTGTTTTAAATCCCGCTAAATGGGACAGTACGCCATCTGCTGTGCGCATACGTACCTGCATCCAAGGGTCGTAGTGGGGAATTATGGGAAATCCTCGCAGAGCGGAGGATCGGCGTACGAGGTAACTGTGTTTTAACGTCGGTGGGCAAAATATTGTGAACTTTCTTTATAGTGCAATATAAGTTAAGCTGGGGTTGCCTGCTTGTTTTTTGTTAGTTTTTGGTTGATTTTAC
>JAQMCX010000032.1:15709703-15734468 GCA_029814765.1 Acanthurus leucopareius
CGCAGCGCATTTAAAGGCAAGGAGAGGCGTTCATTTGATTGGTGAAGATTACACTCGGCTGTGTTAAACCTGCTCACACCTTCTCTCCTCCCTCTTTGCCACTTGCGCCGGTGGGAGGGATGGAGGCGTGGGTGTGCCGCGCCGAGCTGGATTGCGCCGTGCAAGAAAATTTCAAAATGTGCTGGCCACACCCCGTTGGCGTGGCGCAGGCGCAGGGCAGGGCAGGTGCGAAATTAGAGCCCTTGGTGTTTTTGTGGCCATCTAGTCTGATTGAAAATGCATTCACTCTCATGTCAGCAGTATGAACTTTAAGCCAGTTTTCTGTTAAAATACAAATGGGGCTCTGTATATTTCACTGATGTTTTACAAGGTACAGGTTTCTGATCAGTTCTCTCTGCTTATCCAAACTCTGCAAACCCCTCAGTGACCTTCACTGACCATAACAAAAGAAGAATGCAGATGGCAAAAAAACAATTTGTCTAAATCAAGTCTTTAAGTTATTTCTGGTTTAAAGTGGTCTGGCAAAGACCTTACACCACAAACTGAATGCTGGTTCTAAATGTATTTTTTTTCTGTGGTTTGAATCATCCCAGTTTTAGCTGGAAATTACAACTTTTGGGCTTTCAGTGGAGGGCAGCCCTGAAGACCAGGGTTTGGCTGAGAAGCATGGGCAACTCAGTTATTTTATGAGGCTGGGACCCAACCACTTTTGAAAATTATTGGGTTAGCCCCCCCAGTCTTTCATCCACTCAGTGCCCTTTTCATAACCTTGCATCAGTGCTTCATTATCTATCTATTCTCTTACTTATTGAAAGAATCGGCAAATCAATAGAATTCTTAAGAAAATACATGATGTCACTTTGAATTCAGTCATTCTCAAATAGTATCAGAGGTGTTCTACTATTTGTCTAAGTGCCATAGCGCACGCATAACGCATGTACAAGGCTCATTTTGAATATTATCTAAAGTCTATTTTATGGAAAAGCTGAAGCAGAGAAAGCTCGGGTTCATTTCATTGTCTAGAACATGAAAATGTAGCTAATCAAGCCTTGATTTCCTGAAGGCATTGTGGAAAGAGCACAAGCTGGAAAAGCTCAACAGAATGGCTTTGTCATATTTATTTGCATGCATCACAAATACAGTAACATTCAGGAGGGTGAATTATATAAAATGTAAGAATGTTTTCCTTCTTTTATGTCTTTACTTATTAATGCTGACTAGCTATAGAGTAAATAAAGATAACTTAATCAACTGTGTTACTCAAAGGCTACCAGCAGCTATTGATGTAATATATTTACTTGCATCTAAGTTGACATTGTAGATCAATCAATTCACCTTAACCTCTTATACCTGACAGA
The DNA here is from genome assembly GCA_029814765.1 of Acanthurus leucopareius. NCBI lineage: Eukaryota > Metazoa > Chordata > Actinopteri > Acanthuriformes > Acanthuridae > Acanthurus > Acanthurus leucopareius. The sequence continues at coordinate 15,711,062 of JAQMCX010000032.1, forward strand.
CCCTGACAGGGATCAAGAAAAACATTTAAAAAATAAGTTCTGTTAAAAATTCTTAATAGTTGCTGAGCTATTGATGAGTTTTGCTCCAGCAGCACTACACCTATGCAGAGCAAAGACATATACAGTATGTAGACACACAAGCATGCCAGTAATGACGGTTGGTCACTGAAGCTTCAAAGTGACAACTTAGCACAATAGAGTGTCATAATAGTTACATGTTTTTGAAAGATCAACCTGACAATTAGGATTGTCTCATTTCACAAAGGAGCACCAATGTTATAACTGTGATAATTTGAAGTCAGTTACTGTGCCAATAGGTACAAAGTACTGTCACTTCTGCATTGTACTCTTTGGCATATAGTTACAAACCTGCACTTCTCAAAAGCTGCTGGTACTTTTTTCTAGGGCAGGTTGTTTGTTTATCAGAAGGTCTGTGGTTCACTCCTCCAGTCCAGTTTAGGCGTCCTTGGGCAGGACACTAAATCCCGACATTCTTCAGATAAGCACTAGCATCAGTGCATTAGTAATAATTTTGTTTGAAATAAGTTAATGTCTTGTCTTTGAATTGTTTCTCCAAAACTTACTTCATTGAATGTATCATCGTGCACTTGTTTCAGGCAAAGTTCTAAGTTTCTAACTTTAAGTAAGTCTGGAAGCCTGCTCATTCAGATGGTCAAGGAACAAAATAGCTTCCCAGAAGGTGTAAAAAACCTTTTCTAGACAAAATCTTGTTTAAAAACTGATATCCTCAGCGGAAACACAAAACTTATAAAAATGCAAATGACTACTTCAGCAGTGTCAGCTCTGTTTCCAGCTCCTGACCCTGCTGGATCACAAATTACCTGGCAGCAGAGTTTAAAGAGAGGGAGATGTGTACACCAAAAAGCTTAGTTTAAAGGATTCTTACTCAGTGCTGGATGATGTTTAATCACCAGAGCACGACCAGGTCTGATATTTATATTTATATACTAAATTCATTTATTCATTAAGCTATCTTTCAGATAAACAAGCAGGACATTACACAGAATAAATGACACACAAAAGCAATAAATTAATATGTTTGCTGAGATATGTTCATGCTATGTGTATGACAGTTTTAGACTTATTCTCTCAGCTGCAGCTTTGACAGTAACGAAGAACCTTGGTGGATAAATAGGATAATTATAAAGCATCATTTTAAGCAGTAACTAGGCTTATTCTTTATATGTTTATATCTTATTGCTTTAATTTTTCTCTGCAACACATGGCTTGAGAGGCTGACACAGATGAATCTCTTCTAAAACATTATCAGGTCAAGTCAGAGTGGTTTATCGGTTTCTGAGCACTCCTACCCTTCTAAGAGACCTTTTGCTATCTGAGCTCTACAACAGAAATCAGGGAATAACTGAAATTAAACATAGACCATTCAAGTTTTGTGCTTTTAAGAACAAGAACCAGGATTCACAGACGGGTGTTATGGGTTCCACTGTCTTGGCACTGGTGAGACTCTGGTGGCAACATTCTGGACAATTGTTTCTGATAGTTTCTTACCTGACTGTGAAGACCTGTAAAAATAAAATTACAGTTGTCTTGCCTGCAGGAAATTAATGCATAGACAGATTTTTGTGTATCTTGTTTAGGCAGAAATCATTTATTTACTCTGCTATAAAGTTGTGTTTTTGTTGCCATACAAATTAAGGTCAGTGTCAATTACTGTAGAGTAAGCCAGTTTGTTGGCCACTTGATGTGAAATCTATTCATAAAAACTACTTGCACTTAAGCTTTACTGCACAATATAACTAACTTATGAAAGCTAGAATCACCTAAACTTCACATCATGGATATCACTGGTTAAAAGAATTGTGTCTCTGGCTGTGACCCAGGGACCAAACAGTAATCTTCATGACAGGGAGCCTGCAGTTTGTAAGACAGAATAATACAGCTTGAAGACGTGGGCTCCTGGTTCTAGTGATTCTTTGTTGTAGTAGAGATGAATATAACTTATTAGGGAATAGTGGCATTTTTTCTTCATTTATCTTCTTTATTTAAGTCACTATTGGGATCATTTTGAAAAAAAGAAACATTTATAAAGAGTTACAATTTAATGCAAGCATATAAAGTTTAAGTAAACAATGACTGTTATTAAGGATTTCTCTCAATTTATCATTCAGTTGTTTTCTTCATTTTTAGCTTTTTAATATCTTTGAATCAAAAGTGTATTTAGGAAAACCTAGTTCCTTTGGAAGAACTGACAAAGTTTAAACCTTCCCAATAGTTTTTCTCTGGCTAATACAGATCAAAGTATCAAACTGCCTTTTAGAAGGTGGATGAGGGACATAATTGTTGGAAACTTTATTGGAGAAGACCCCCATACTACCTATCTGACTGCTCCACCCACATTGTAAATACTTCCAATGCTCTTGTATTCAACAGAAATTCAACTGGTACCATGCAAAATCTACACACTGCATTAATTTAGAATGTTTTCCATAGAGACATGGAGCCAGTTGTTGGGTTAAATATAGCCACATACAGAGCAGAGAACTGGTAATTGTGGCCTTAGAAGTGTCTTTTTATAGATGTTTTTTAAACAGAGGGTAAAGATTCTGTGGCAAGATGTATTATTTGCAACACTGAATACATGTACCAGACAGGCTTCTGATGTCATCTGTTATGATTAAGCCAAAACAGTTTTGGAGGGGTGGAAGGAGAAACCACCAGCTGTCTTGGCCCTGAAACCACCTGAATGGATTATTTATGCATTATGCTTTGTAGGATAAATGCATTATCAGTGGATGTGGTGCAGGATGTATGAGTCATAACCAATTAACCACCTCTTCTCTTTATAAAGCCATACACCATGTCCCACAATGCCCTGACATTATGATGATGGAGGAAACTGTCCATACTGAATTTGTTACTTGAGCTTCATTTAGGCAATAGTGATGCCATGTAGTCACGTTTTTCAAATAGAGCACATCAAACTTAATTTTCTTCTGAATCAAACATTTTTTTACTTTGTCACTTTGGCTTTCATAGATTCATTGCTTATTGAAAGAAATGCAAAATCATTGATCATGCTAAACCACTACATATAGCTTGACTACACGTGATTCCTGTCACATAGGTATATGAAGGGACCACCTGCCTCCAGAGTCCCAACCGTGCAGCACTGTGACAGATGATCATTGTTCACACAACAGCCAGTCGACAGTATAGCAGGACTGTTTTCCTTGCCAAATCAAGTACCAATTTGTCATTTTACAAAAAAGATGTAATACACTTTTAAAGTGCCTTGGTAAAGCCAGATAAAGACAGCCAAAAAAGTTTACATAAAGATACATTTGTTTTAATCTACTACAAGTTTCAAGTAAGCCCAGTGATTGACTTGTGATCTACTGGTTTCCTTATGTCAGTTTGCATGGCTGGAGCCCCTCCCACCCCGCAAAGGATAAACTACTGCAAATATGGTTCAAATATTTAAATCTACAGATCTGATGTACTTATCGGATTTGTGGTATCAAGCATTAGAGTGATAGATGTAAAACTTACAAATGTGATGTGTCCGGGTTTTGTAGAACATGAAATGCCACTACTTTATTAAAAGTGACTGGGCTGGACCACAATAGCAGAGAAGGCTTAGGCTGACACATGATCACTTGGCAAGATGCCTAGTCATTGAGACTGTCTCTCTGCAGCACAGCAATAACAAAAGATTCAGCTACATGTCTGTTTTTCGTAAAAAAAACTTTTGGATAACGCCATGTGGTATGTAAAGGTAACATGGTTGGTCAAATGTAAGGAACTCTTTCAACTGCATAGGCTACAGCCTGCATGCTGCATATGAAAAGGTGACAGTATGCTGACAACAAATGGCTACATGCTGGAGATGGAGAAATAAGCTCCTTTCTGAATGGTGAGACCAAGAAACTTGGACTTTGTTGAGATGAAAGGTGAAAATCACCACTTTACCCTTAAAAACTATGTAAAAGATGATTTATGTCATTAGGCAGGGACATGGTTTATGTAGACTCTGCATCAAGTTATTGGATGACTGGGTTCACACTAGCACAAGTTCTTGTATTGAATACTTGAGTATTGCTTAACAGTGGAAAACTGCACATAGTTTGATGTCTGTAGATAGAAAAAAGCAGCTGACAGCCTCTGATCCCAACAGTTGCCTCAGTTTGAATGAAGGCCATGTGTATGTACATATGGGCTGCCCACATTTCTGTTTTGGAGTGCTGCACGCACATGCTTGGAGGTAATTTTTAAGAGTGCATACCACACACACTCACACACACACACATTAGCAGATGTGGTTGTTCAATCCTTCTACATGATGTTCAGTTTGCTATGAGGTTTCCTTTTGATGCGTTGGCTCTTCATGGTGTTTTCTTTCTTTTCACTGGCTCAGTATTTGCTTTTACTTAGTTTGGAAAGTATCCTTTGATTCAGCAAGACATTAAGCTGTATCTTTGTAGTGGTTGTAGTTGCACTCATGGAGAATTATATTTTATTTTTACAAGTGGACAATAAAGGGGTGTTAGAGCTCAGGAACAGGGAAAGAGGAGAAACAATGGCTTTGCAGTTAGGCAAAGAAAAATTCATTTTTTAGAAAATGATCTGGGGTTTACAATTTGGTCAAACATAATAGGGAGTACAGTGGAGGGCAGCAAAGCGATGAGAGCTATTGTGTGTAGGTGAATCAAAGAAGTATTAGAAGTGTTTAGATTTTAGTCAAAGGGTTTCTAGATTCATCTATTATGTAAGATCATCAGGTCACTTTACACATACACGAAATAAATAAAGGCAAAAGCAAAAAAGTTGGAACATTACAAATGGTGCCAGATCTTGTTTGTGTTTGTGTTTTTTTCCCTGGGATCAGCTAGATGTCAACTGACAAGGCACACAAAGAGTACAGGCCCGTTGTGTGTCTGCTTCCAGTTAATATAAAATGTGGTTTGAATTGTTTAATGGCTTTCATGAGCCCGTAGTGTTTTCCACTCACTCTGCTTAAAAACAAGGAATAGAGACAAAACATTTATGACAGGCTTAACATAGCTGTGCCTTTTTGAAGCCAGATGATACCCCATTCATGTAACATTATTAACGGGCAATTTTTTCATTTAAATTAAGGTGTGAGCTCACCTCCAGTGATGTCACAGCAGGTGTTCAGCTGATGGAAATCATCTGCTGTGACATCACTGATTGGCATGGCACCAGAGGTGCAGCATGCTGTTTTTTCAACCTGTAAAGAGAGCAACTGAGCAGAGTTTAACTTTGATCCATTATGATCAAAGTTAAACAACCTGAGGGGTTTTAATAGAGGCCGGAATCAGTGATGTTGAGGGGTCGCCATTAGTAGGAGGCCCTCTGCCTGTCCCTTGGGTGGTGTGTGCAGGTCCCTGATGGTGGCAGGGTGGGGCAGGACCTGATGGTCCCATATAATGGGAAGACAGAGAAGAAAACAAACAAAACTTTTTTCACTCTTAAGTGGACAAACTCATTTTAACTTCCCAACACCAACATACGCACACAAACACACTTTCCACAACATACCCTATGTAACAATTAAATTATCACCCCCCCAAGTCCTATTATATATATATATATATATATTATTTGTCCTTTCTGTTGTCTGTAGATTATGCTCTCTTTCTTTCTTTTGTAGGTCATTTGGTCATCTGTGTAACTGCTTGCTTCTCATTTTATTTCACCAATAAAAAAGGGGAATAGAATCATTAGTGTGAGATGGCCCATAGTGTGTTGGTTATATTTACTTTCTTGTTGGTTTTTAGCTAACCCTGGCATTAGCTGTGAATCAAAATTTGTTTTCAGCCTCTTTCGTTTTAAAATTGTAATTACAACATAATTTAAATTGTAAGAAGTGTCCTTCGCCTCATCTGTGCACAAGTGACAGGAAAAAAGTATCTTCTCTCTTAAAACTCTTATGTCCTATTTTTCACCAAAAGACAAACAATTAAAACTATCATTACTTCCTCTTGTAAAAAATTAAAAGACAACTCTTTGATTAAGAGGTAGAAGTAGGTGCTGGGTAATATCTTCCAGTGTTTATAGGTGTCTCTGCCTCTTCACATTGTACAGCTTGCAGACTGTATAGCTCTAAGTAAACATGTTCCATTCTCCTTACCAAATGGAAAAAAAATATTGTCAGAAGATTTTTCCCATTAAAGACCTCCCAGACACCAGGACTTTACATCAGGAAATGTAAACACCTTCATCAACCTACAGCAGAGCTTTTTAACCATGAGGTTGGAATGCACAGTTTGGTTACTTCAGGTTCAGGTAGACCAGTGGGAAGTTTGTAAGATTAACGTTATTTTATGTATTCTTCATTAAAAATGAATTAAACTTCTTGGACATATAATGCAAACTCTATTGTAAATAATCCTTTTAAAGCTCCCTTTATTCTCTTGAGCTAAAAATGTTGTAGATTTTTTTAGTGTTCCTTAATCTGTTCACATCCACTGGATCTCAAGTGATCCACTGAAGCTGCTAACTAAGCACATTTTTGGCCTTTTTTGGACAAGCTTGACATTTTTTGATTTGTTCAATTATCCACTAACTAACTCGCTAATGCATATATGAATTTTTGGCCTAACTTTAAGCTTTTCCTTTTTTTAGCTATTTCAAATAGGCCCATAAAGGTAGACTGCACAAAACTAAATAAAATAAAGCAATCCCAGCATGTAAGTGTTTAGAGAGGGAAAGGAAATCCGTAACGGCTTATCATGTTACTTGCTGATGTCCATAATTATGACAGAATGCAGATAGCAGTAAAAGCTTCAGACGGAAATGCTTGTCATATCATTGCAACATTTTGAATTTTACTTTAATCTTTGTGATATGTCATCTGGGAGGTATAGTTGTAGGAAAGAACGTTGACCTGTAGTCCTAAATGAGAAAAGGAAGAGGAAATTGGAGTGCACGTGGGTAGACCCCACTCACTCTGGTATCAGATCAAAAGTGTCTCAATCACTGAGTTCTGGCTCATTTATTGGCATCCTGTAACCACGAAGCACAGAGGCCACATTATGGTCTGTGGGCGGGCTTTACCTATGTGTGTGCATTTATTTCTTTCACCACTGTACGTGGCAATTCTGAGCACATTTGGTGCACATATGGCCTCAAGGTGTACTCCACCCTGACCTCTCCACCCCCACCAACACACATGCATGCTGTACCCATGCACATCCATGTGATGTGATTACTTAAAAGAGCTTGTAAAAGTAGTACAAATACACTCTCTTGTCACTACACACAACTGATGTATAGTATTAAAGCAGCACTAGTTCATTTTTTAACAGTCATATGTGCAATGTTAAAGGTGTTGGAATAAACTCATGCCACCTGAAAGTAAGATGAAAAAGTTAAATGCCGACAAATGTTTTACGCTGATGGTGCAAAAAAAGGAAAGAGGGTAGAATATTGGATTTATATTAATCTTCCAGGCAGAAACACACAAAAGGTGCTAAAAAATCTGCCATATCAACCGCAAGGTAATAATAAATAATAAAACAACATAAAAAAAAAAACATTCTCTCTCTGTCACATACAAACAAACACACACACAGAAACACAGTGCTATTAGCTGACAGTCGGCAGGTCACAGGTGGTGCAAGTTATTTTTCTTCATTCTACATCGAACTGATTGTGAGTCATGGTCTATCTCAGCCATGTCAAACCCAGCACCTGGAAACCAAGCAAACAGCTTCACAGTAAAGAGGGATTTTATGAATAACAATAGCAGGCCATATGTTCCTGTTTCTCATCCATCATGGCTGACACCAAAACACTGACAGAGCCTCTGCTTCTCTCTCTCTCTCTGACACACACTTTCCAATGCATGCCACCTCAGAGGTCCGTACGTGTGTGTCACTTAAACCTCCAGGCTAGTATGAACACATACTGTACATGAGAAGCTTGTGTGAACTTGACAGATTGTTTCCCTTGGGAAATGTAGGGTTTCCAGCCACACATTCACTGAAACCAAGGCCTCAGCCTATGTGTGTATGTGTGTGTGTATGTGTGTGTCTGTGCTTCCATATACCCACAGGTGTTGAAAACCCATGCGGTGCTGCCTGTGGGACTTACACAAAAACATAGCATGGAGGTTGTCTTCACACACACATGCACACAGCTGTACTTTTAATTACCTTGGTTACTGCGTAGGTGTGAATGGAAACCCCACACAGCAACACATTACCAGGAGCATCTCTGCTGACAAGCAGAGAATGAGACTTCCAACACTACAACTCAAACAAGCCTTCACTCGTCAACATATGGTATCTCACTAAAGTGTTCAACCCATTGCATGAGGTACTAATAGAGGGCTTTCAGCTGATAGTCACACCCTCCAGAGGTCACAGAGAATGAAAAGATTTTGAAGGACAATAATATTAATGAATCATATTAATATAGAATTGATTTAAGTATTTATCCACTTAAAAACAAAAGTACATCTACTGATGTACTGCTTTAACTTGACATTGAGAAGTGGCAGACTGATCAGGGTATTTCAGTAATGGATGATCTAAAAGAACCATCTGGATTTTAATGCAGTTTTGCTCTGGTGGTTACTGCAGAGCAGGAGAGAGCAGGAGAGAGCACAGCAGGTCTTCCACTTAAGGTCAGTCCTCAAATTGCTCCTGGTGGCCATTTATGTGCAAATATATGTGTGTAACTTCTTCATGAGCAGGTTGGCACTTTGAAGAGAAGCTGCATGTCATTATTGTGTGAATGTGTGTGTTTGGATGGGTGAATGCTGACCAGTAAAATTCTTTGAGTGGTACAGGAATTATTGCTAAAGTGCATGAAGTGTCATTTTCTCTAAAGTCAAGGACTAGAATTGTAGTTTAGTTAGCAATTAGTGAGAAACTAGTTCTAGTAATAACAGTATTATTCACTTACTGATATGAATTTATGACAAGTACAAATCAATTCATTATCAACTCACTGTTGCTTCGATTTCAGAGCAAAGTCTTACTCCCAAAGCTGTCCCTGTAGACACTGTTAATAAAAGTTCAGCTACAGACAGTTCACCAAGAAACTGCTTTTAACCATTTATTGACTGCAATGGGGACTTTATTCTTATGTTTAGCGATAGGACAGTCAGACCAATCCTACTGAAAATCATTTCACATGATGCAACTGATCCAATCAAATCTGCACATTTAGGCAAGCATGGCTTCCCGATTCAGGGTGCAAGATACACACACACAAAGTGACCCTAAGACCAGACAAAAGACAGACAACAATGGTGGCAGAAATAAGTGAGTGAGAAAAGGAATTTCACATGGTGTTCTCTAAAGGAGAAGACAGTGAAAACAAAGCATGTAATCAAGACTGGACAGCCTCTTACATGCTCATTCTTCCCACAGGCAGTTCAAAACCAGCATGTCTCATTTGTTCCCAGACTGTAATGATTATTAAAAACACCACTGGAGTCAAACCACAGAGCATCTTTCCATCAAACATATCCACTCAATCTGTACAAAGGGCCAGAGGGCACACAGAACGATACATTATATTCGGTTTCTCATATTTGTTATGATGTTCCTGACCTTTGATTGAGTAATCTTTTCCAACGAAACCTCTTTGAATCTTTTTTGCACGTTTTGAAGTTGCACCAGCCTTGGGAATTAACAGCCAGAATGGCATCAAAAGGAGCAGAAGAAATGTTTGACCTTTATTTTTAATTTATTTTTCAGAAACTAAAAGAGGTGAAATAAGCATTAAAACTGATCTGTGTTAGACAGAGATTAACAAATACAGGTCTCATGCTACAGTGATCATTACAACCAAAGTTATTTTTCCCTTTATTAAGAAACTTATTACTTATTTAAAGGCTGTCTCAACTCACACTTACATTTATTGTTACCTCATGGGCAATACACATAGATACCAGATGACCTGTGATACACTAAAAAAGGGCTGATAGGTCAAACAACCATATAACAGACTGATCAGTCACTTAGACAGCTCAGCTTTCATATTTTAAAACTGCTACTGTAAATGGAAATGAATGTTTTTTCCTGCTATTTACTGATATTTTTATTTTAACAACATTTTTCTTCTTTTCACCTAGTCCTTCCTGCTCCCTTTCCCTCTCTATGCTGACAATCACACACAAACATTTTGTTTATTGCAAAAAAAGAGAATAAAGAAAACAAAACACATTATTTATAATGTAAACAAATGTAAGAGGAGGTTGTCAAGAGTTCTCATTTAATAACACTATATCAAGTGCACTGCAATAAATGTGGATAAAACAGTGGCTAACTTGCCATTACATGGATGTAGTCTTGACCACCTGTCCACTTTCTGATGTGGTTTAGTCTCTCTCTCTCTCTCTCTCTCTCTCTCTCTCTCTCTCTCTCTCTCTTTTTCTGTGTGCGTGTATGTGTGTGAGTGTTTCCATGCTGACTCCATATGAATCTCTGTCATTCTCTCCCCTCCATAATTTCCTCCCTTTTTCTTTGTGTTGTCAACCAAAAGCAAAATGTAACAACCAACCAGTGTATTTATAGTATAATAAGAGTTAGGAAAAGGAAGAGAGGTAGGAAAAAAAGGAAAGAAACTAATTTTAATTAAATATTTAGTCGAAAAAAATCTGTACATCCATCAAAGGAAAAAATATTTATTTATGTTCATATACAAAACTGTAAAAAGGCCTTTACAGTCAACATATTTCCTAACTCAAAACTGATGTTGCATCAGTTTTAAATTGAAATAAACAACGATATAAAAAGGTAAATACAATTAAAACTTCCCAACAAGAGCAATTTATCAATGTAATTGATTGTACACCATAGATGAACAGAAATTCAGGCCAAAATATCGGCATTTTTTAAAATCTAGTCTAAATATTACTATTACTAATATATTATTATTTCTTTCAGGGTGCTGAGATGAAATTTAGATGTGTTTGGGCACCATTAAAAGGGTCTCAAATCACATTATGACCTAAATATCAAATGACTTGCATCTAGTGGTGATGAGAGTGAGTATGTTGAATCTAAAACTGCAGATATTAGATCAGATTAAACTCAGCCAACTGATACACCATAGGCCTGTTTTTATTTCAAAGGCAGGCATCAAATTATTCCTATTAATCTTCATGTTAATGAAAGACTGAGATAGCCAATATCAATTTAATTCTGTCCCACACACAGTCCATATACACACAAAGACAAAGACATACACACGCTTTGAAGTGAACATCTGTAAATTAAATATCTGAAATGGAACATCTGGTAAGTACAGGCAAAGTCAGACCAAATGGATAACAACAACACTGAATTTATCATGGTGTCTAACTACATCTGTCATGACAATGGAGCTTTATGCTGAAGCTGGGAGGCAGTTGGCCACTCAGCGGCGGATGGAGCCTCTGGCCTCAGGGTCTGTGCTGTAGGTCTGAGTGCAAACAAGAGACTCTCTCTTTAACAGACACTTTATTCTTCCTAAGTGCCGGTCACTGGGCTGCTGCTGGGGCTGATGTGAATGTCAGCATGCATGCTGTTTCTGGCAGTGTGAAAGATACAAGTTATTGACAGATAATTATATAGTGCCCCACCTTTAATACGGTGTAATACACCAGACTGTGCTGCAAAGTGCTGCTTCAACTAAAATTAGCCGGAGGTGCTGAGGAAGGAGTGGTTGTAGTGTGGTGGCACAGCATTGACATAGGGGAATTCCTATTCAAAATTATCCCAAATCTCTTGCCAAACCTTAAAAATGTAGTGGCAGAACAATGAGATGGGTGAGCAGGCTTGGATGGGCCATGTCCTCCTCCATCCAACCATTAAACAATGGTGGACAAGCTTTCCATGTGAAAAGGATTCATCTTGCTGGGCATGAGGAGAGGCCATGGACTCAGCACAGAGTGCAGTCACATCCAGGCTGCCACCCAGATACCACATACAAGATCAAGACACTCCAGACAAGATCAGGACCGGAACAGGCTTTAAGATGGGGGGTGAACGTAGAAACTGGTGCCAAAGATGTTATGGGATTTTAATTACATTTATATCCTTTACAACCTGTGCTGTGCACATTCATGTTTGGGATGTTTACTGTCACAAGGCTTTCTATAAAAGTTTACAAAAACATGGCAAGAGAATTTCACTTTTATAATCTTCTCTCAGTAAAAAAAGAAGCTATCTTTGTATAAGATGTGTGATGTTTGAAACAGGTTGTTCTATGATGTGATTGCTCAGTTATTTTAATAGTTAAATAATTGAATATTATCATTCATGGTTTTCAGAGGGCTAACTTAATTTTGTGTAATTACTCTGAACAAATTAAGCAAATAATAATGCTGTTACATGTGTAGTAGTGGAAGTTAAGTAAAAAGCACGAATGTGCCAGTTGTTCATTTAATACTTAAAAAAATCACTGTAATCACTTAAGGGGAGTGAGCAGATTTTTTACTTTTTTTAACTACATTTACTCTCTTATTGTTGCACAGAGGCAACTGGAAAAAATAAACTATTCTACATAAAAGAATACCTTGAATTATAATGTCTCGTGGAACAGTATTTACAATAACAGAATCACATTTAATACTAAAAAAAGGTCATTAGACTCTCTAATATTAGCATAATGTATGTCAGTTGTGAATAGAATAATAAAATGTAGTGCAAACAGTGCTTTACATATGTTTAAAATCAAAAGACTATCTATCTCAGATGACCTCAGTACATCTGGATGAATCAATGATTCATTCTCCTCCTCTCTGCTGCCAGTGGGCCCTCTGTCACTGGCCCCTCACTATTCATGCCTGTCACCAGCATGATGTAGCCACACAGGGCCAAAGTGCTGACTCCAGCTCCTGACATCCTCCTCACTCACAGCCTTTGACCCATTACAAAAGAGGATGTCTCCCTGGACAGAGATTTCCCTGCTGTTTGACGGCTGTGCAGCACAAAAAGCCGCCTGGCCCTGTTGACACGGGCATTAAGAGGGACAATGAGAGGACAGACTGAGAGGCCCCCCCTGGAACACAACATTTCCTGCTGCTAGATGGGTATATTGGCAAATCACCATAACTGCCCTACCTGAATGTTTTCTTTACATGCTAAGACTTTCAAATTTGATAGATTATTATAAGTGATGGCAGTTTTAAAGGAGGAATAGAGAATAAAGCTTTTGTGCGATAAATATTGGGTATATTTACAATACACGTCAGGTAGAGGTCATGGAGTGATGTAGGTTACTTGAAAATAGAGGAAAATATGCTTGTTTTTCTTCATCTGACAAAAGCTAAGTGTTCCTCAAAGTCCACTTTCCAGCTTTTGTTCCCAGAGCATTCAACCCAATCTCACAGGCTCCACTGGATAGTGTTTGTTTGGCTGTCATGGATGATAAGGTTTCTGGGGTATAATGTGGATGCTCTTCACACATGACCCAATTTTCACACTTTAGTCATATGAAGGCAACTTAACCAACTCTCTCCTTAATGAGGACTGATGTATTTGAAATTTGGGGGGGGGGGGGAATACACAGTCGACCTTGATCTGAGGTTTTATTCTTTGATACTGACTCAAACTGATATCAAGAAATTACTTTCTCACTTGAAATTTGAATGTGTCTTGTCTACTGTTACATGTTAGCTTTTACAAAGTAGAAGTATGTGTGTAACTCCTAGGATACAGGGCCACTTTCGTTGTTTCTACAACAGGTCACTGGCTTCACAACCCTGTGCTGTCTGTTTGTTTTTGTCATTTCACTTTTGGCCTTGTGGGTGGTATCACAGCAGGCTGGGTGGGGGTATTAATTCCTTTGAAACGATGCAGTCTGCTCTGCTGCTTCTTTGAAAGTCTCTCTTTGCCTCTCAAATATTTAGAAAATGTTTTTTGCATTCATTTTGTGAAATGAATGCAAAAAACCTACAAAAATGTACTATCAAAGAAGGTCAGTCACTGCAGTTACAGCAGGTGACAGCCAACTTTTCTACTTTGCCTCTGTCCCACCCCAAGTCTGCACTCTATAATTTGCACAGATATCCCTTAGTGTTCTCACAAAGTGACATGACCTTTCAAGTAATGAAGGTGTTAAAATTAAAGCAGCACTTCACATGCAGTTTAGTGAATGATGTGGCTGCAAAATTGGGCAAACACTCAGCATTCCACCTTTCATAACAGTATTTAATATGTTTTAAAAATTAGATCTTAAATTATCACCTCTTGCATTCTCTGTTTGAATAACGTGCAAAATGACAAAATGTGTAATTTTTAATTGCCTATCGATTTTTTTGTTATCTTAATTTTATAAGTTGAAGGCTTTTGGGATGTAAACCTTTTATTCCACGCAAAGCTAGCTGGCATATCAAAGGTGGATTCTGACGATTATTGTCACTTTTCCTAATATGCTCCTGTCTCCATACTTTTAATAGCTGCTTTAGTCACCGTTAGCCGGTCTCGTTCTCTGCTCTGCGCATGTCCTCTGCGCTCCACACAGCAACCAGGGACAGAGGGAGAGAGGGAGCGAGAGAGAGAGAGAGAGAGAGAGAGCGAGAGAGAGAGAGAGAGAGAGAGAGAGAGAGAGAGAGAGAGAGAGCGTTCACTGAGGTTCCATGGAGCATGTCACGGCACCAGTGTTTTCTATGTCTTCTTGTCCACAATGCACTTTAGGATTTCAATAAGATGCGTGTCTTTTTCCAGATAATCAGTTTCTTCCTCGCCGTAAACTTTTACTGCAAGCCGCTCCGAGCTCAGGGTGAGTCTGTCTGTCTGTGATTCCAACTTAAAAAATGTACCAAGTCTTTATGTATGTGTGTTTCCCTGCAAGCAATGGTAAACTTACTAAAAAGTGGCATGCTAATGTAGTACTTTTACTTTGAAGCACGAGTTTTTCGTACGCTGCAAGTCGGGAGTAACTTGTTGATTCAGTGACAGTTGGCATCCTGTCGGCCCGATACATGTCGCTCCTATGAAGTGAAAACATTGAGCCAAACCCCATTCGCAGGTCTTTCAATTTGACTTTCTCTCCATTGCTAGTGAACTTGAACACCTCACAGACTAGCTATTGAAATATATTCGGAATCATTAAAGTCGTCTGATAACTTCGGGTACATAAATGCCCAGCAGCTAGCAATTTTTCAATAACACCTTTACGTTTTAACTAATTCACAGCGTTAGCTACCGCCCACTACGGACCGTCCAACATTAGGTGAGAAATTGTTGTGGGAATAACGGAATAAAAAGCAATTGTAAAAGTTGGAATTAAATCATCGATGGGGTACTCATTCCACGCCGAATTGAAGAGAGCATCATAGCGATTCACAAAAGGTTTAAGTCGTGGTTTCTTCGGTTTTTGTCTTTACTTAGAAGTAAAACAACGCGATCTGGAGTTAATCCATTATTGGAATGAATGTTAGCATGACGCTCTATAAGTCTCTAAGAACGCGACGTAGCATCCAGTGGAACGTTTTCTCAGAACAAGAAAATGTTTTGAATGAGCCTCGAAAGTTTCACGGGCAGCAGTGTCGTTGTTAATGTAACTTTCGCATTCGAAATTCAGTTCTTTAGTATTTGACTGCTGGTAAACTGTGACAGTAGACTGTAAATTTGTTCGGTCCCTGTGTACCGGGGATAGGAAGGAAACAGAGCTGACATAGTGGATCAGAAAAAAAGTAAAAAGGGACCGTTACCGCGATGGCAACCACCATGAACAATTTAGGGTTTTTTACTCCTCCTTTATTATTGGCAACAACACACAGCTTCTAGGAAAGAGTCCTGAGATTTTTCTTTCGAAGCAGTAGGACTTATATCCTTGAAGCAATATATTTTCACAATAGGCTATACGTTTTGACTGGTTGGACTGTTATCACTCTTAAAATACACTTTTGTTAGCACTGGTAAGCTTTGAGGAGAGAGCTATTTTAATTCATACCAGGTGGGTAATTTAGGCTATATGCCACATGTGTGTTGCTGAGGATATAATTTTCAGTCACGTTCCATTAGCTTCTCTAGGTGAGAAAGAAAGAAAAGTAGGGAAAAAACTACCCTTCTTTTTGAATGGAGTCTGGTCGCTGAAAGAAAGAGTTGCATGTACGCAAAATGTGTCTGAATGAAATGTGAAGGCCTATTAGCTTTTCAGGGTGCTAATTAATTCAGTGGTACTTGTTAGACAAACAGAGGTGTGTGTTGGTGCTGTAGGACAACTGGTCTTGAAATTGCTTTCACTTGTTAATTGGCTAAGTCAACATGAAGCTGCCACTTCGTGCTTTGTTGTTACATTTTTGAGCCATTTGGCAAGACATGTACTCAAGAGACTTTCAGCTGTTGACACCGTTGAATATCATTTTTTTGTGAATGTGTAGCCAAGCTTCCCTTTGGAGTTTTAAAGAGCTCCATAGGCAGTGTTATAGAGGGTCTAACATGCTGGTGGGTAGGCCTTTGATGTTTAGTCCACATGGGTGCAGGATGTGGATTTGCTCTGGCTAAATATCACTTTGTACAGATTTTTTTCCTTTCTTTTTTCCTGACACATCTGCTAGGAACATGAAAGAAACACAGCTCTTAGATCCTCATTTGGGGTGCACATTGTCTTGTGACAGTTAGAAAGGTCAATTCAAAAGAGTGTGATAAATAGCACCATGTGGGAAAGTGATCAGCTGTTTTTGTCCGTAGGAAAATGATGGCTTCTTTTCCAACTTCCTCCTTCCGAGTACTTTGTGTAGAAATTCCATACATTTTTTGCCCCATATAGAGTTTTGCTAAAGTTCTCTCCTTCATTTCTTTCATGTTGCGATTTGGTTATGGCGGCTAGGCTGTGAGAGAATGCATCTGGAACCAATTTGACTCCAAAGCATAAGGGGAAGAGGAGGGGAAGGAGGGAAGTGAACGGCAGCCCTTTTCTTCCATGTCCACTGTGAGCAGGCATGGGCCTGAGTCCCACAAACCTAATTATAGTTTTGTGAACACAAGATTAAAGTGCAGCATATACAGTTGAATTTCTTGGCTATTCCTTGGTATGGTGATGGTTGTATTGACTATGAATTATAATGTTTTTCCAACCAGCAACTCCATGGCTAATGCTTTTTTAAGGCTAAAAATAAAAAAGGAAGAAGTACACCTGGTGAAATTGTAATTAGAGTCAGGATCTTTTGGTTAAAAATCTCAAATTTTTGGAAAATGAGTTCCATGAAAAACTGGAACATTTCTGAATGTTTTTGTACTTTGGTAATTTTGCTTTGATTATGTCTGCTGGCCCGGCTGAGGTCCCTGAAGATTCTGAGTTCAAAGCATGTTGTTATCAAAGGCAGCATCAGCAGTCTCCTCATAGTTGAGGTTTACATGCTAGTAAACAACACAGACATTTTCAGAGCAACGGGACATCTCTCACAGAGCAGGTTCAGCTGTAAAATGTACTGGCTTCTTCATGTCCAGGTGGAGTTATGTGGCACAAGCAAGTTGCCTGCTACAGTTACTGATACTTCAGAATCTAAAATGAGCACCTGCTGCTATTTTCTCAAAAGTTGTTTAACCAGCTTGCATTTGACAAAAGTCAAACAAACTGTTGGATTATCTGACTTATAACATTTGGCAGCAACAGATGACATCAGCACATCTGAACCACACAAAGTACCTCGAATATTTTTGAGGATATCTAGATTAAGCCTGTTAAATTTTATAAATGCATCTTTCCTTCTTTCTTCTTTTAAGCCCTCTGTCTTTCTGAGATAGTGTGTTTCTCCTCCAAAACAAGGCTATCAGAGGGTACGTGGGAAAGCTCTCGCAAATGATGACAAGCTGCCCACTGAGGGTCAGGACTGTGTTGCAGTCATAGACTGCGTTATAAATTGTGAATCGATCACCCATTGGTTTAGGGACAATGGCAGCCACCATTTTATTATTTTTAAAAATTGTCTGTCATTTTGACACATTAAAACACTGCTAAACATGCAACACTGTCAGCAACTACATATAGATCACCTGTAGAAGACCCGTGATCGGTTGGACACTTCCACATGGAGACAGGGGAAAGACAGGTGAAGTGAAGATAACCTTGCCTTTGTGTGTGAGAGAGGCTCTGTAATGAACGAGAAAACAGATGAGTTTGTTTTGTGTGTTTTCAATTAGACTGGTAGTGCTGTTTTGCCCTAATTGTTTTACATTAAATCTATTGAAAGAGACATAGTAATGTAGCCTGTTAAAACAGTAGTCCTATAAGTGAAATATTGCTTTACATCTACTGGCCAAATGATGACAATGCTGGCAGTTTGGCAGGGTGTGCTTTGTTTAATTTGGCATGCAGTTAACACAGCAGTCATAATTTTATTTCAGTAAAAACAAAAGTCCTGGCATTTGCCCTGTTTTTCCTCTCCTCTGGAAGAAGGAAATAATGAGAGTAACAGGTGTATCTGCTTTAAAATTATGTATTTTCCCTCATAGTGGATCAAATTTATGACAGCTTACAAAAAATGCCTGTGTGGAAATGACAGAGAGCTACTAAGTCTTATAAAACCTCTGAGCTAAGTTAAGTACAGTAGATAACTGTTAACCATGTTTTCACCAAACACTTTCAATTTAGCACTCTTGCAACCCAAACCTAACCTGTGCAAAAATGCACCTGAAGTCACCTCTGATGGGAGTGGGGTTGGAGTGTGGGAGCTGTTGGCAGGAGGCAGATGTGCCTTTTTTTGTTTTTTCTCATTTGTACCAATTGTGCTGTTGAAAATGACTCATTATCAGAGTTAGGGTTAACACTGGTACTGTGATTGTTCTTTTGCCTTTTCCCAACTGAAAACGTGAATTCTGGTTGTGTCTAAAACCTTAAGAGAGAAGACACATGCATACACTAGCCTGTAAACCAAGGGACTCTAAATACATGCTCTACATGTTTATTAAGTAAATTTTGGATGTTGAAAGTCCTTGTTCTGCCAGAAATATAATATTGATAAAATTATGTAAAGACATGGAAATAATGCATATGAAAATGAGGAATTAGTGGAAACAGTTTTATATGTGACTGTATATCTCTTCTGAAACATTTGGATGCAACTTGGAGAGTTCTAAAAAGTTGAAAGGGTATATCAATATATTTCCAATGCTCCATATCAACAGGCAAAATTATTGCAATCCTATTCCAAACAATATGTAGGCCATCATGATTTATTTGTTGCTGCTTTCCAGAAGTTTTACACAAGAACTATCTGCTTGTTTGCAGAGAACTTTTATCACTGCCCAGTTAACTTCCAAACGCCATTTTGTTCAATAAAAGTAATAAAGAGGGAATAAAAAGCTCTCTAAATCTCTAGACTGACTACTATGACCACTGAACCCACAGTGTCTACTAATGTCTACTAATTAATTGTCTACTAATCAAAAGGTCAGTGTTTTGATCCCCAGCCTCTCCAGTCTTCATGTTGAAGTATCCTTGGGCAAGATACTGAACCCCAAATTGCTTCTGCTTGCTGTGCCAGTGGCGTGTGATTGTGTGTGTGTATGTGTGAAGTGGTCCTCTGTGGTAGACTGATTACATATTATCACTGCCTGGATGAATCAATTTTTAAAAATATTTGTATGATATGGCCTAAATTGTTTGCTCTGTAGCCATTTACTGTTCATGAGTATTAAAAAGTGAAGGGCTATTCTAGTGATTCCATTTTGTCCACACATCTCAAAGATCTTGGTCCAGTGCCCTCATGGTATTATATTAATTAATTGTTCTAAATCAAATGCAATCCCAGATGCACTCTGAGAAGGACTTCAGTTAAGCTGTACATTCCATCTTTTGACTGGGTCATGACTGATGGAAAGCAGATCCTACTACCACCACAGAGAATGTTGTCTGTTGTTTGGTTGTTCAGTTTTTAAGAAATGAAAAATAAAGACAACAGGAAACCAAAAATGCTCTGCTTTTAAAATTGAATTTTACAAAAAACATATGTATATTGTTTCTGCTGTACTGCATTTTCAAATTCCAAAATATTGCCGTGTCGTAGAAATGATTGAATGGTAATTATTTAGAGCAGGTTTTCTAT
This sequence comes from Acanthurus leucopareius, assembly GCA_029814765.1. NCBI lineage: Eukaryota > Metazoa > Chordata > Actinopteri > Acanthuriformes > Acanthuridae > Acanthurus > Acanthurus leucopareius. Next base: position 15,731,058 of record JAQMCX010000032.1, read on the forward strand.
GTTTTGTGTGAGCTGTGGCTACAGAGGAAACCTCTATCCTGTTAGAACCAGTCCACACTGATTGGCTACAGTGTCTTCTATTGGTCTTCAGGCAGCTTCATGAAGCTGCTGGGGGCTCAGGTTCTAAATTCAAAATGGGGTGAGGTCACTGTGGAGGGTTAGGAATTTATTTGCTCACCCACATTTATTTAGCTGGTCAGTAGATGTTAACCTGCAAACTCAAAGTGGTCCTTGCTCAAAGCGTTTACTTTTTAAAAACTGACACAATAAATAAAGCTTTTAATAGCTGACATCATGCATAAAAAATGCCAGGATTGTTAGAACTCGTATTCTTTCAGAATTTATTCTTGATTTAGCCTCTAGAAAATGGGGGACCTAGGTATTTTCAGTCCTGTATTCCAGCATTGTGAACCAAACCATACACTCACACTGCAATGCGAAACATGGAAGTTCAATAAAATGGTCTTGCTGAAGGTCTTGCCAAAGGACTTAAAATTAGCCAGCTAGCTGACTCTTGGGCATCTACAAAAATGTAGATCTATGTGAGTCATCCTAATAAATAAATGAGTGACAAAGCACACAGCTTCAAAAGATGTTAAGTGAAACAATTTGGAAACATGTCACAGTCTAATGAACTATAACTTTATAATAATGAACTATATGTTTCGTATCAAATGTTTTCTGAAATTAGTGGGCTCTGCTGTGCTTTTAGTAACACCCTAATACCACAGAGCGGGGCTGCAGCTATTGATTATTTTAGTCATCGAGTAATCTATCATTTTCCTGTATTGAGTAATCGGATAAGTGCATGGAAATATTTTAATATCCGAAGCTGACAAGATCCTGAGTCCTCATGACATTAACATTCCACAAGCTTTGCTTTTTTCTAAATGAGTTGGCAACATTGTTACTCATAACGCGTTTTTTTTTGTTTTTTTTTTTGCTTTGCAAACCCTGTCTTTGACTCTGACCATTTGCAAGGCGTCTTTGAGTACTGAGAAAAGCGCTTTATAAATATTATGTATTATTATTATTATTATTATCATTGCACTAGTGACCTCTTCTTTTAAAGAAAACATTTTCTAAGATGCAAGAAAAATAAATGTTAAATTAAAAATACATATTGTTGCAACTATCTTTTTTATTCGGATATCTGCAAACCACAAAATAATAATCTCATTATCACAGGATAAAAGGCCATTATCTTGTGATAACGGTATAAATTAATGCATTATGGAATAACAAGTTTTCATGTGATAGCGAGATAAATTTATCCCATAATCATGAGATTTCCCTTGATAATGAGATGACTATTTTTATGATACGGAGATAACAGAATGAAAAAAATAATAATAGCAACCATGGCCACTCTTGGCTTCTATAAGATTTTTACGTGATATGCTATTGTTTACTTTAACATTAGCTTGTTGTGTTGGGTTTGCTCTGACTGCCTCCATGAATAAACTGAATCTCTTAAGATAAGAATTTTGAGTCTTGCGTAAACTGATTTTTCTTCCAATCCTGTCAATTAATGCCAAAGTGAGACTAGTCCATCCCTGCAATGACAGGACTCTACAGTAAAAGGGAGTACAGATGCTCTTGAATAAACGGACACAAAGAATTTTAGGAGCACAGTGTTTTTGTTACACAGAGTTTAACAAGCAGCATACTACACGCATATTTGTGCTGTGTGCATGCATGTATGTTTGTTTTTGTGTACTATGGGACACACATTTGCTAAAGCACATACCAAAACCACATTCAGGCCCATAGATACAAGATTCAAAGGATGTTGGGGGTTTAGTACTTGCACTTCAGGGCTCTTCTTCCTTGTAGGGATGTAAGGATCCATCGATCTGGATCGATCCATTGACTGGTTAAGCAACAATCCAATCAAATCGATGGAAACTTAAACCATCGATCAACATCGTCATCTTTAAGATAAGCCTTTATTTTTAATTCCGACTGCATACCCGTTTCACAGTTTCCGCCAAATTGCGCCTCGTTCTGAAGTTTCAAACAATGCAAGCGGCAAGCAGCCAAGGTAAAGAGGATGATGAGATTTACTCCCCTCTTGGGAACAAGTCAGCTGTGTGGCAATATTTTGGATTTCGCAGGAAAGACGGGTCAACAGACAAAACACGTGCAATATGCGAGAAATGTCGTTATGAGATAAAATACTCAGGAAACATGACAAACTTGACCGGGCACCTTAAAAAGAAACACTGTATTGACCCTCATGCTAGCGTTAGCATTGCCATAGATCCTGCTGCCTGCTCAACACCTCTGACCGACTTCTTTCCACAAAAGCTGAACCACAACTCCAAACGAGCGATGAATATAACATCTGCCATTTCATTTTTCATCTAACCCTAACCCTAACCCTCACCCTCTAAAGACATAAGGCCTTACAGTGTTGTCAAAAATGTTTTTGAGAGCTACTCCATACTTTGGAGCCGAAATATTCAATCCCATCGAGACAGCACTTTAGTGAAACCTGCATACTGAGGCTGTACGAGCAAGTGAAAGGTGAGATTAAACGTGAGCTGATTAACGCAGAACGATTTAGGTGAAATGTTAATGTTAATGATTGTGTTAAATGTATACATAATATCATCTTAAATTGATCAAAGGCCCCTGAATCGAATCGAATCAAAATTGTGAAATATCGTACTGTTGTTTAAAGAATCGATATAGTATCGTATCGTCATGAACCCCTCTAACTGCCCTCTTGACCCTAAATTTTTTTGTTTTTTTCCCACTTTGCCTCACTATATGTGGCCATATGTGCCTCGTTATGTAATTTCCAATTGCACACTGAGATTACATTGGGTTAGGTCAGAATCCTCCTTTGATTCTGCTAATTGAATATGAAATGAGGGGGAAGGACACACTGCACCATCTGGGTGTGTGTATGTATGTGTGTGTTTGACATCTGCTCTTTTTCTGATAGGATTCAGATGTGTTGGAGGTTTAGTGGATGTGTGGCTGATGTGTGTGACTGTGTGTTACATCGTACACACCTGGTCAGCATGTGACTGGACTGATTACTCCTTACATAACACACACGCGCGCGCGCACACACACACACACACACACACACACACACACACACACGCATACATGCACACACACCCAAAAGGAGTAAAACCTTTTTCAGATACTGAGATGCAATGATATAATGTGCACAACTTAATTTCTCACTGCTTTGCTCAAGTTTAGGTTTTGATTAGTGGTGGGACTCGATAAAGAAAATTAATCTAATTAATTAGAGGTTTTGTAATTAATTAATCTCAATTAATCGCATATCAATATTTGACACGAGAAGCAACACTTTTTGTCATTTTGTTGTCTGTGCTAGCTGCAACATGTTTGGCATTGAGGTGGTAGCGGAGGTTGGAAGAGCTCCGG
>JAQMCX010000032.1:15735642-15750791 GCA_029814765.1 Acanthurus leucopareius
TTTTTAGTCTGGAGGTTTTTGTGCGCAGGGCTCTGTAGCGCCTGCCGGAGGGGAGGAGGGAAAACAGATTGTGTCCATGGTGAGTGGGGTCTCACTGTAAACTAAAGACTTGCTAAGTGAAGAACATAAATCTTCACTCCCTCTGTTTGATCTCAGAAACCCTGTGCTCCCTAGAGAAGCTGTCTTCCACTACTGGAAACACAACATTAGTGACAACACAGCACACGTTGTTTTTGTTCCTACAGGAGACTGTAGGGAGCTTGCAAATTATTTTTTTCATTAAATTTCATTTTTGTAATTTACTGTTTTATTGAATCAAACTAAATCAAATTTTAAGGTAAACAGGGATTCCCATCCCTAGTGTGGACCCACCCCTACTTTGCCCTTCACTGGCTCTGACTCTGATATCTTTTTTCTAATCCTAGCCATCCAACCAGCCATCTTATTCTGACCCCTACCAAGTAGCAAACTAGGGATGTTGACAGTTTTCTGTTGCTATTCCAGAATAACGAGTTGTTGAAAAAAGGAAAGTCATAATTTGTGTAATAAGGATCACTATATGTTAGTACAATTATATAGTCCCCTGAATTCCATACCTCTCAGAGTGAAAAGCCCCAGGAATATTTAAAAACTCTCAGCTGATCATTGGGTGAAAAAAATATACAAACATGCCTGCTTATTTTTTAAATGACAAATCACAATGAAAAAGAAAAAGTTTATGAATCTTCTCCCTTGTTCACTGCCAAACATGCTTTGTTGATCCTTCAATGTTCAGCCCCTTATGGCATATCTCAATTAATCAATGCACAGGAAGTGACCTTTGACCTCCATACATTATACTCTCCCCCCAAGGAGCCCACAGTGACTCTAAGGAATGCAGGAAGGAGACTACAAGGGGCTTCTCTGCTCCGTTTGTATTCCTATGCACATATTTGTCGCTGTTTATTTTTAGCATGGTCATTTTTTTATGCCCCTTAGAAGCTTGAAACTAAAATCTGTGTCTTAATACTGTGAAAGTTTTTAAAATATACATTTCTAAACTTCATGATGAGCAGTGTGACACAGTTGTGTTTTTCAACTTTCCAGTAGTCATTACTTTGAATTTTATTATTTAACTTGTAAAAACTCAGGTTAAGGTTCAGGTTCAGGTTACAGTTAAAAGTGTAATGTAACTATGACGGACAGCTCCAAACACAGACAACATAAAATGAGACAATAAAAATAGTGTAATTGAAACAATTAAAAACAATGAAAGTAAAACAATTAAAATGATTAAAAATACTCCAAAGCAAATCAAGATCGTAAAATGGCCAATAAATACCAGTAAAACCCCTAAAACTCAACATTCCAAAAGCCAATAAATAAACAAGCAATAAATATTAAATACAGGCTCTAGAAAGGTTTTTTTGTGCAAATTGTGCAGATTTTTCCTAACAGCTTGTTCATCAGTGTGGTTGCAGCTGGAGCAAAGCTGTTTTTAAAACACTTACTTTTACACCATTGGAACCAAAGACCTCTGTCCAGAGGGGAAGAGCAGAAACTCTTTGTGCAAAAGGGTGCAGCATATCATTTACAATGGAATCAGCTATCTGCTGTACCTGTCTATTGTACTGGGACGCCAGGCTCAGCTGGGATTCACCAATCAGCTTACTGACCCATTTCACCACCTGATTAAGTGAGTTCTTAGGACCAGGCTAACTTACTATGGTTCATATCCTATACCTCCATATACTGTACCCATTTAGTGTGTCCTTGCAGACTACACTAATATATATTTATTTTCTGACATCCATCAAATAACTAGTTGTTTCTGTTGAAGATTTGCTGTTTATCCTTCAGCTTTTGGCAATTTCAGTAAAAACACAATTTTACTTAGGAATTTGCACTAAAACATGAATGCTTTAAACTGATGTTTGTCATTTTATATCATACAAAATTTAAAGAGAATATTTGCAGTCAGTTAAATTACTGCAGGCCAAATGATAAACAATTAAGTAGGGACAAATACTCATTAGTTTTCTCATTGTCAAAAATTTTAAACTTTGTAGGAGCCCAGTGCTCTTCTGTGAAAAACATGTATGCTCCAACTGTTAGTGTTTAAATTTTAATATATTTATGTGATGATCATAACACTTCACAGTACTTTGCAATCATGATGCAACTTAACGTCAGTAAAAACAATTGTGATTTTTATTGTAAGAGAGTGGCCTAATTCTAAGGTTTTGTTTTTAAGTCCTTTAGTTTAACCATCAGCTGCCAAAAGAAGGAAAATACTCTCAACAAAAACATTTAAGGACATGAAGCATTGCACCATGCAAAACATTTGTCAATGATGTGAAAAAGAGGCAATGTTTAGAAAGTTGGCAAAAACCTGTTGTGCTTTCAGATGACCAACTGCTCAAATTAATGAGTTTTACAGTAGTTGGGGGGAGAGTGAAATCACATATGTGAACCGGACCTAAAAAATGAATATCAACTGTTCTTTATCATTGTTTTGTTTTTGTATGTGTATGTTGTTGAGAATGATAAAACATTATTTGACACATCTGTTGTGGTTATGCGCTCTCTCCAGTCTCTGTTGATTGAGAATTAATTCCTTTCTCTGATTATTATGCAGCAGTTTTTTTTTTGCTCTTCTTCTATTCTCTGCTACACCATCCATCCAATAAATACATTACAGCTTTAATCAATGAGAGAGAGGCATTGAATGAATTGATTAAATAAAAAAAAATGTCAAAAAAGGACTAATTTAGTGCTTTCTGAAAGCTGCAAAGCCCTAAAACAACAAAAAAAAGCATGCCAAGACGTTCTGTTATGTCCTCTCCATCAAATCACTTGTATATGTATGTGTAGTAAACTGGCTGGCATGAAACCCAGAGTAATGTTGCATTTAAATTGAAGGAGGTGAGCTGAAATTCCTCTCCTTATCATTGCAGCAGCTGGCTCTCAGTCATGACCATGGCTGCTATTTCCAGATTGTTTGTCATACTTTAAATTTCGCTTTTTATCCCAACCATTTGAAGTGGGACAGCCCAGTTGCTCTGAGGGGTGGCACTCCAGTGGAGGGAAAACAAAACTGAAGGAAGCAGTTTTCTATAATAGTCTACACACTATATTAAGTTCAACTTGTGACTTGTGAAGAGCAGAAAACAGGCACTTTCCAAGCTGAAATATTTGAATTCTGCTATATTCTTGATTCTGTTTCTATTTGTTTTTTCTATACAGTGATACTTTCTCTTAAATGTCTAGTTCATTAAGTTTCATCAGCTTCACGTTAAAAGACCATCACCAATGTTTCAAGTCAGTTTTACACTTTGTTCAAAGTAGTGCACTACTCATCTTTTGAAAAATGTGGAATGTATTGAACATCTAAAGAAAGATACTTACTTACTTACTTACTCCTGGCTAATCCAGAAACGGGCAGAGTTGGAGAATTGGAATGCTGACCTCTTAGAAAGTCTGTTTGCACAATTAACCTCATAGCAAGCTTAATTTTTTATCAATATTCATTGATGTCTCCTATATTTTCTGCCTTCCTGACGTATAAAATCAGAAAAGGGTGCTCTAAACTTCTCTAAACAATGGACCTTAGGGATGCATCCTGTTCATTATTCATTTTAAAAAAATCAGGAAAAATGAAAATGTCTCTATTGCTAAAAATTCAGTCATAAAATCCCAACACATAACGGAGCGCATCTCCTACCATGTGACCACAGTGCTGTTAGCAGGGCCGGCTCTGGCTATTTCAGTGCCTGTGTGTGATATTAGTGCCCCCTAGTTTACAAGATTTCCTGTTATTGCTCCATTGCACTGCTCTTAGATTCAGTTAAAAAAGAGAGTCAAAACTTGTTTATCAACCACTTAGCTTCATCAGTAAATCTCCCCAAATGAGACTCAATTTAGATCAAGGATTGATTAAGAACCAAATCAAAATGTTTACACCATTAGAAATAAACTTAAGTTTTTCATTATTACCACATTGCAATGAAAACTTTTTAACAAACTACTCTAAATGGAGTTTTCTCCAACCTAGAAGGAACTGGGGGATGCCCCAAACAAGATTATGCATCTTTTTGGTTTATCTCAGTCTGCAATTATTAGTACAAATTCATAGTTTAAACTGTATTGACCCCCAAGCAGGCCCGTGGCAGCACTGAGCACACATGGCACCATTATTTAGTTACCACTGATCATTTCAGTCCTGATTTTGGAGAATGCCTTCGTTATGTCTTCATGATGAAAAGTTGTGGGCATTGAAGTGCAGTGCACAAAGCTGTTCCCCCAGTAAAACAACTGCATAACTTTTGCAGGTACACTTTCATATCACAGCAGACTTTATATTGAAGATGTATCCATTTTTGTTGTTTCCGAGTATAACTATTTTATCTTTAATTGATTTTGATTTGTTTGTTTTGGGTAATTCATGCTTGTTTATGGTGATTGACAGGGAGCCAAAAAACAAACAAATATGACACTAAAAAAATGCATTGATGAGATGGCAAATCTAAATGCAACATTATTGTTCGTAAAAGTTTCCAAAGCAGAATCCTTTACTCTGGGATTTTTCCACTCGAGAGAATCTGCAGTTGTGTTTTCCATTCCAGAGGGGATACTTTTTTCACCCAACACTGGAATGATGCTTCTGGCTCATAGCTAACCACATTCACCATTTTGCACCACTTGTACACCACATCCATTTCACCATCAGCTCCACTGAGGATTCACATTTAGAATTAATGTACAATTGTCATGCACAATACTTGATTTATATTGCCAGTCAGTAGACGCCTTGTCTTCTTTGTTTGTCTCTGTTGTGTCTCTCTCAGATTGTAAAAGGCTTGAATGTGATGTTTTTTCAATTCAAAACATGTCTCCACACTCAACACAGAAGCAGGCATGCATGTTTACAGACAGCAGAGAGACTGTTGCTGATAAATGTAATTTGAAGCTGAAAACTAATTTGACCCACCAGTGCTTAAAAAAAAGCTGCAGATGTGATGTACAGGTGGGACTTTGAACACAGACACAAAAGACACAATTTACCCCCTAGTGGTTTGAGTAACCCCCCACAGTTGGGCCTCATGATATCCCTTATACGATCTCAGACCACATGACACATCCCTTATCTGTGGGAATAAGGTGTGTGAGTGAGTGTGTTTGTGTTTGTGTGACTAAAAATATATGACACTGCTGACCTCACCTGTCTGTATTTTCATGTGACGACTGTTTGCCCATTTTACTAATCACGGTAAATCCACTGATACATTTTTACATCAGTTTCATCTCTTATTATAAATGGATTTCCCTGGCTGTAGAATAGTCTGCTTTGATCAAGAATACTTCTATAAGTGTTTGCAGTGCCTTACCATACAATAACAGCACAGCACAGAGTGAAGAAGAGTTTTACAGACCAATCTAACGAACACAATCTTCTCAACAATGTGAAATTAGCTCCTTCTCAGTATCTTGTGTAATATTAAGAGGTTAACTCCTCTCTTTGGACAAGATAGGGCTGGATATTGCAAGTGATTTCCCCTACTGATTCCATTCCAATTAATATGGTCCCCGTTTAGCTTTGATTGGTGATTCTGTTTGATTAAATAACCTGATTAAATTTTGATTAAACTAAATTTTGCTTGGATATGACAGGGACTCTGGGAGAACTAGTGCTGTTAATAATACAAAAAAACATATTTACCATGTCCATGATTACAAATATAACTTTTCATATTAAGTAAATTGTTTTGGAGATTATGGTAATCATCCTGAGTAGAATAATTGCCAGTTTGAATATAAATTGCTGGGTGCACCAGATATTCATTTGTCCTGGTCTAAACCACTTTACTAGGTGTTCACATTAAAAGCAAAGTTGTACCGGGCAGTCAGTGTGTAGTTTGTGCTAAAACTTTATTTCCTCTTCCAAATAAGTTTGACCAGGGTGTTTTTTAAGTAAAATCTGCAGAATACAATCACATATAGTTGATCTCTATGATGACCCTGTCTGATCAATTTAAGTCCTTGACTCTGAAGAACAGATTGACCGAAAGCCAAAATTATCAAAAAGGCAAAAGTAAGACAAATATTATCAACTGAATATAAAATTCCTTCAGTTCTCATTTAGGAGTGAACCCCCTGTCCTCTCAGTATGCAGAAGGCTTTTCTCTATTGTAGCATACAAGTAACTCTAACCTGAGGATTTGGATGGCTAAAAGAAATTCAGCAGTGCAGCTGAAGGGGTTGGCTACACTGTTCTTCTTCCAGTGACTGAAAGCAAGAGTGTAGCTGAGGGGGAAGTTCATGTTCCTGTTGTGTGTGTGCTGAGAAAGAATTGGGCCAGAGCTCATTAGCAGCTAGCCAGGGGCCTCATACTGTACATGACTGAATGGCCTCCATCATCCCTCCCCCTCCCTCAAATTATTATGTCACTTGCCATTGTTCAGAAAAGCTCTTTGTGTATGTGTGTGTGTTTTTGTGTATGTGTGTGTGTGTGTTTGTGTATGTGTGTGTGGGTGTGTGTGTGAAAGAGAGAGAAAGAAACTATGAGAGAGTGACTGTTCAACTTTTATCAGTTTTTAATAAAGTCATTTGGTGCAGTCATTCATGATGCTGAGAGGATGAATCTATCTTTAATGATCCCTGACTCTCCTCTGCTTGCACCATCAGGTCACTAGTTGACTTTTCCTAAGAAATATCACCACATCTGTCAAATGGATTGGTCCAAGTTTTTGCATAAACACTGATTTGTTCCAGATGATACATTCTGCTGACCTGTCCTCTATCTCTGCCATGAGGCTGACATTTGTTGGTGAGGTTGTTGATCAAAAGTCCTCATCACCTGTTGAATAATTTGCCAGGAAACGTTGTATATGCGTATCATGTGTTGTTCTTTAAAAAAAAAAGAATTTCTAATTAGTCCAGTGATCCCATGTTTTTTCTTTAAACAACATAATGAGATCACAGTGTATTTTCAACTTCAATCCATCCACAGAAATCCAGTTTAATAGTTATAAGAATTAAAAAATAATGTCACTCTTCAATGTTAAATGAAATTTTCCGATGCTTAGCTTCAGAATGAGTCTAACTATAGGTAAATAAAAAAATAGCTGAGTCTAACAAAAACAAAGAAATCTAGCTTTCAGATGAAATGAAGTGAAAATATATATTTAGTAAAATAAAAATAATGTAACAAATAATTCTACAGAGCATTTTAGTTCATGTTTATGTTCACTACCTTTAGCCTTGTTTGCAGCAGCAGCAGCAGGCAGCAGTTTCTTAACCACAAAAAACTCATATAAACCCACTGTACACTACCTGCTCAGCACCAAACAGCAGAATGACAGTCAGGGGTTGATGGATGAACACTGTGGATAATTAACATAGCAACCAAAGAGTCATACATTTCCTTCTAGGGAATATTGCATTATAATTAACAGGTGAACACAAACACCATTCTAAATGAAAAGACAACAGTTTGCCAGCACATTCATAAGAACTTTATAGGTTGATTGTGTTAGATGTGTTTTCGGTTTATTTTGCTGCCCCTAAGCCGACGCAAAATAATTTTATGCAGTTGTTATAATCCTGATAAAAACAGCTCAATTTTTTTTTAAGACAGAAAGTAAGGAAAAAAAACCCATAGATGATTGTGCACATAAACCCATGGATCTATTGATAGAAACCCACTGTTTTTTTGTGACTCTAGTATGACCACATGAATTACTTTTTCAAACCTGGAAAACTCAGTTTAGGGCACAAAGCAGGCTTCAGTTTTACTCTTATTTACTCCACTCTTTCCACATCACACACACACCCACACACGCACACACACACCCACACCCACACACACACACACACACAAACACACTCACACACAAACACACTCACACTCACACTCACACACACACACACACACTTACACACACAAGAAGAGCGGGCCTGCTCTTCTTTAAAGCATCAAAGATGAATATAACAGACCTAGAGATGGAATCCAGAAACTCCAGTGTCTGGCAGCTGAACACAAAGCACCGGAGGGGTTGCTCACACACACAAACACACACAAACGAATGCAGTCACATATGCAGTTCCCCACACTCATGAACATGCTGATAAGAGGGTGTTGTGGTTTTCATCGGCCTGTGTCAGGCCTGTCAGGTAGTCTGACTTTCCTCAGTGTCTCATAGTGCCTGCCAACAATGGTGATTTGGGAGGCTGTGAGATCATGGCTGGAGACTTCAAGACAGAGCTGCAATTAAGGACTATAACACAGCAGAATTACACTTACAGTGATGACTGTAAAGTGAACCTGCAACTTCTTATTCCACCTTTCTTTGTGTCTGATGGCTGGATAAATCCGTAATCCCACCCCATTTTAGGGGATGAGATGAATTTAACCAAACTAAAAAGTACAAATCAATAAACTTTCTACCAGATTTTTTTTGGGGGGTTAAGATCTTATCACACTAGTGTGCCTTAAAATGTTCATTTTTCTGATCAATTTAGCTGTTTCATGCTATCAATAACCATTACCTGTAGTTTGGTAGTGTGGTTGAGTGCTGTGGGTGTATGTACAGGACCTCAATTCATGGTTCCACCAACCAATCATAGCTACCTCAGCTCCAGCTTCAACTTACGTGAGCAGTGCAAGATGGCAGTGCCTTTATCAGAGATATTATGGTTTCAGTTGTCTACCATGAAGAGTGGAGACCCATTGTACATCTTCACTTACACTCATTGGCTGCATGCAGATAAAACAAACACCAGAGAAAGAAATTATTGTGGCCTCCATCATACTTTTCATACTGGGGCTAATACATAAACAGCTACCAAACTGATTCAGCTCAAAAATTGTTTAGTAAAAATTCTTCTGTTGAACTTGTTAAAAATGTAGAAATCGTGCATATAAGGCAAGCATTTGGATGCATTTTTATGCATAGAGTAATTATTACTTTCCCTGGACAAAAGTTAAGTAATTTTAAATTCATTATGACACTAAAATGTAAGCAAAGTCAAGCACCAGTAAACAAGCCGCCCATCCAACACACCCTACAACTCTTTATGAAACTTCAGCCTGCTTTGATCAGGAGAAATTATTATCTCTGTCTATAGTCTGTTTCATTTCAAAAGCCCTGTGGGCCTGGAGCATTGTGCATATCGACGTGCTTCACTGGAAGTGATCTTGCAGCAGAGTTTTCCACTGCTGGAGAGGGAACATGAGTTGCAGCACAGTGAAGAACCCTACTTTTTGCAGTATTTTCTTTTCACTTTGGTTACAAAACACACTGAGCAACTTCTATTATTTTCAGAAAAAGAACGTCTAACTGGCGATGCCAATAAAAATAATGGCACTTGATTTCCCTGTTTTTGTACAGGCAGATCACTGTAACATGTTTCCGTATGAACACTTGGAACTTTTAAAATACAAAAGCTGAATCCTTCTGCAGTCTTTCCGCTGCTCAGTCTTTTAGACATTGACCTTACATGACACCATTGATTGCCAGTTGTTTTATTTTTCAATTCTACTCCTAAAAGTGGGTTGTTGTTTATGTTTTTTAAAAATGAATAAAAGTCAGAAGCGTGGATGATAAAAGAACATCAACTGTCCCACTGCCTGCAAATCTGACTATATTTTCCTAGTGCTAACTGAGAGTCCAACCCAGCCTCACTGTGTGAAAGTGTTGTGTTGTGATGTGAAGTCCCATATGAGGGGGTGGAAACAGTCTTTTGACAGCAAACTGAGCCAAGTCACTTACTGGAACTCAGGGTTCGACTGTGGTTTGGAGCTCTGCTGCCAGCCAGCGTCTCCTGTCTGTGTGTTTATTATTCTGTTTAGCTAAAACACATTGAGTTTTAAAGAGACATTGATATAGCACACTGTAAATAATTCTTGTGGATGATTGTATCTTTGCTGCAGCACAAAACATCATTTATCATACCTGTGTCTGAAGGATGACTACTACTGTTCTCCCAAATTTTGCTGAATCTTTCCACCTTCATGCCATCTCATTAAGATGAGTCTGGTACACTTCTAGGCAGCGTTGACACAGACGATTCTTGACCTGAAACAAATCACATAACCCGTTTCTTGTACTTTTTTTTTATCTTGAAGTGGCATTTGTACAAATAAGAATCAGTTTAAATCTAATGAATATGCTATAGAGTGCTGGGATCGCTAACATTTTTTTTTTCTTCAATATTAAAGTACATATCCATCTTTAAGAGTAAAGTAGCGGTCAGTTGAACTAGAACCCCAAAAGATTTTTTTTCCCCTGTCCAATTACATTAATGACCTGGCAGAAGAAACAGTCTGTCAGTCTCCTATCTCTTCTCTTAATAATGCTCTTACTTAATAGTAACGTCCTATTTGTAACGTCACAACTAACTTTCCACTTTTGTCCGCAGATCCCTCCTGTTGCCAACATGCTGCCGAGTTCTCGCCTTGCAAAGAAGCTTGTGACCAGGTATTAATGCACGCACACACACAAATACACACAGACTCACAAACAAACAGTTCCGCACACACTGATATTATTTTGCTTGTACTATCTGTGAGAAACATTATGTTTTAAATATTCCTCAACCATAATGGTCCAAGAGCCAGAATTTTTTGTAGCAGACGCTGCAATGGTCAGACTTTCAAAAAAGAGGCCTAATCCATAGATTGGTGTTTAATTTTTATTATTTTACAAAATTACTGTTATTTAACCAGTCTATCATGAGTGAGAGTTAGTTCATGGGAGATGTCCCCTGTCAAGGAATGCCAGTCACTTTTACTGCACAGATCTTGATATAGGAATAAATAATATAATAGTGCATCGTCACAGATCTGGGTATCTCCTGCGAAAGTGTTCATTTACTGAATACAAAATAACTAAGGTGTAACTTGACTGGGTCCCAAAACTCCTTGGGCTCCTCTATGGAGGTTCACAACCCAGACTTCTACAAGAGGGAATCAATACACTCCACCGCACCTTACTCTAACTTTAACTATGACAAGTAAATGGCTAACCTTCAGCCTAAGCTAAATCTAGTCTGAACCTCAAACAGCCCTTTGAAGTTGTGAGGAGAAACCAAAATGCCCTCACTCTCCAACAATGTCCTCACTCTTTCAGTTAAAAACTTTGTCCTCTCTTCACTATGGAGCAGATACAAGTTCACTAACAGGCACTCACATACATACACGTACACACACATGGATGTGCACACACACAATCCCACTCCTCAAGCCATTATAGTCAGCCTATGAATAGAGGTTTTTGAAGGGGAGTGGTGTAAAGTTTTTTGTCTCTTCACTCTTTGAAGTGCAGAATAAAAGTTCTGTCTCACCCTGTTTCAATTGGGAGCAGGTGATGCTCTCTCTCTCTCCCTTTATGGCATAGAGACAGAATGAAGATGTAAAAGAAGCTTTTCTCTACGAGCAACTAACAGGCAGAGAGTTCAAACCTTCCTCCTGCTTTTGAAGTGGTAGAGCACTGAAGAGGGATGTTAGACAGAACTTATTGTGCTCCTATGGGTTGAAATAATAAAAATAAGATTGAGAAAGACATAACATCAGAAAATAATAATTAAAAAGATGAAGACTGAAAAAAACTAGAGGAGAAAGGGGAGGATAGGAAAAAAAATAAAATGTGATGTGGATAAAAAAATCAAAGAAAAAAGATAACAGCCTTTTAAATGTGCAGTGACCTTTAAATAATCTTCAGGGGATGTGGTTAAGATCTTGAATGTGTGACTGGGTGTGTTTTGTTGGTGAGTTGGGGATGGGTGTCAAGCACAGGCTGTAATCACCAGGACCTTTAAGCTTGAATGGAAGCTGCCTCGTGCCTGGCTACACCCACAAAATGTTCTTCAAGCTTTTCTTCAAAGGTTTTATATTTAGATGCATAATGGCTCAAGCAATCTGTTTTTCTTTTCTTTAATAAATAAATGAATGAATCAGGATAAAGTTGTGGTTCCATGTTGGTTTGATACTGCTGGTGTGGTGCGTTACATGAAAGGGGAATAAATGTAGGCCTAAGTAAATTAAATGTCATAGATGTCACCACCTGGCAAGTGAAGTATTAATCTTGCTTAGGGATGTGACAGTCTATAGTAATATGATTTAGACCTTAATATTATGACACAGTTGATATTATATGGATGTTTTTTTTAAATCACAATATTAGCTATTGCCTTTAAGATACATTTCATTTTCAAATATGACTTAAGCAAAACAATTACCATGGAGTAATTCAGAGAAAACAAATACTTATTGTCTGAAATACCTGCATACATGGAGATGATTACTATCAACAGAATCAGCTGATTTTGGCTTTGGTTGGAATAAAAAACTCACAGACTCTCAGACCTCCATGGCACATGATTGTAAACTGCTATTCTACAAAACCTTTTTTTCTCAGGAATAAACTGCTTTATGAGTTCAGCACTAGAAACAGAGTTTACCTTTCATAAAGAGTGACAGTCTTATATATAGTCTGCTTGGCTCATTTCTTTTCAGAGTAGCTCTTTTGTTGTATTGCAGGATTTTTTCCTTTGATTATCTACTAAAAACCCCTTTTGCTGCATCTAGTTTTGTGATTTTCAATCAGTTCAGCAGGGATGTAAAAGCACGGGGAAAAAGGAATTTGTTGACTTTTTGAATTGGTTGACTGATTGTAAAGAAAGTGTACAGTCTGTATATAAGTAGCTAAAGGAGATTGTTAGTGTTCAAGGAATATAAGAACCATGTCCACAATCATGTCAAAAAACATCAATGATGCAACCTGAGTTAATAATAGCCTAATGGGTTTAATCACTCACTTATATATATATATATATATATATATGCTTAACTTCTATCAGGAAAATGAAACTAGAATTTTAATAACTATAGCTCAGCTTTAAACAGCTCACAGCCAATGCTGAACCCCCATCTGCTCCATTTTAAGAACACCAACATGCACCTGTTTCTTTCACCTCACCCCTCTCTCTCTCTCTGCACCCCATTCAACCTCCCATGCCTCGAAGTTTAAAAACCTCTGGGCCACATGAAACAATACACACTTAGCAACCTCTGCAAACCTCTGCTATTGTTTGGAGAATTTCCCAGCTCACTCAGAAACAGCTTTAGCCCACAAACAATATTGTTTTATATTTATTACTTGTCTAATGGTTTATTTTTCCACAAAAGCAGTCTTTTTCATGTTTCTTAGAAGAGACAAAAATCATGTTATTCTGAGTGCAGAACATCAGACATCTTTGTTAGTCTCTGCCTGTTGATTTTCATAGGCACTGTTTGGAATCGTCTAGTATATGTAGAAGAAAAGTGATGATCCAGAAAAACATCTAATCCTCCCAGCAGTCTGTTTGTGTGAAGCTGTAAATCTCACTCACTTGGTTTCATGACTTCACGCGTCAGCCAGAGACCGTTGGCAATGGCTCGTTTCTCCCACGCTCTCGCCTTGTATGTTCACATAATACTTGGATGGGTTAATGCTAAGTGTGTGTGTGTGTAGATACATGCCACAAACTTGGATGCCTCATTGATTTCTAAATGAGCATATCTCGGAAGTATTGGGAGTTTCTTCTTTATCAGACATTTTCCCATGGCTGGAACACATTCCTCTGGTTGAGAAAATAACTAAAGGCTAAAGGTGCAAAAAGAAAATTTTACTCTCTCTTGGAAGACGGTGAACATATTATAGTGTATCTAGTGATCTTTGTCCATTAAATGACTTATGGAGTTAAGAAATATTCAATTCAATTCAATTCAATTTTATTTATATAGCGTCAAATCACAGCAAAGTTGTCTCAAGACACTTTTTATGTAGAGCTGGTCTAGACCACACTCTATAAATACATTTATATTTGTAAATACATTTATACATATAATACATAAATATAATGCATTTATAAAATGTGACTGGCTGCTGTCTCTCAAAGCATTAGGCGTTTTCAGACCAAACAGCTCTGGGAACTTTTGGAGGAGGAACTGAGAAATACACACCTTGGGAACCATTTTCTTGTCTGCCTTCATACCACTAACAGGAACCTTAAAGTGACGTAAGCTGGCAGACAGTTAGTAGAGCACTGTCTCTTCAGCATGACACACCTGGAAAAATAGGGTCAACTTTGTTTTTCGAGGCTCCCAATACCCTCCCATCCACATGAAGTTGGAGACCTGAAAGGTCGGAGTGTTTTGCCGTAATTAAGTGCATAAATGGTCGCCACAAACCTGTTTGTTTGCCTGTCTACATTGCTGGTTCAGAAAAGGCAGGTCGGGAGCCACTACAGTCTGTCCATTTGTTAGTATTTTGCACTGTTTTTTATATAATTAAGAGTCATTACGGGCTATTATGTATATTGTAATCTGTAAGCTAATATTTATGGGGGGGATTAAAATGCTGCACTGGCTCTTGTGTTTGACTAATCATACACTTACATACCGACCGATCACCATACACTTACGTCACTCAAAGTTCCTCTTGTGCTGGAGAGTACCTACTCTGAAGTAGGAACAAAATAGGTTACTCTTAATAGGGTTATGAGAACTAAAATAGTTCATAGTTTCAGTGGTGTGGCATCAATAGAAAAGGGAAAGGCTTCCAACAGTTCTTAGAAATGTGAAAAAGTTCCTGCGGTCTAAAAAAACACCTATTTTCCCACTTTCAAGTCTAGGTTTAGAGCGATATGTTCTTTATTCAGACATAAGAGAGAATTCATTATCAGAGAAAATTATTAAATGTGACAAGGCCCCTTAAATTATTCCTAACTGCGATTTCAGAATGAATTTACTTGCACTAGTTCATGTTCTAAGTGGTGCTCTTCTGCATAAAACTCCCAAACAATACTAGGAAATCAATATCCCATCCCATCCCACCCCTCCACATGTGACCTATAACCTGTCCTACACTCTCTGTCTCCTGCTTGTAAATTGTGCAAAGACCCATTATCACTTAGATTTAAAATGTGATACAATGTTTCTGAATATTTCTCTTGTCTTGCAGCTCTCTACTATAAAGAGTGAGTCTCGTCTAAAGCATCTCCTTCAGAGGTTACCAGGGTACTGTCCGGAGTCAATGGTGAGTCCATTTCTTGTAATATCTGTGAATGTTCTCATTCATCCAGGTCATGGTTATTCAGGGCAAATAAATCGAAGGCAACTGGACTTAGTA
>JAQMCX010000032.1:15770777-15790111 GCA_029814765.1 Acanthurus leucopareius
TCCT
Organism: Acanthurus leucopareius; assembly: GCA_029814765.1. NCBI lineage: Eukaryota > Metazoa > Chordata > Actinopteri > Acanthuriformes > Acanthuridae > Acanthurus > Acanthurus leucopareius. The sequence continues at coordinate 15,770,782 of JAQMCX010000032.1, forward strand.
CCACTCTAGTGCTCAACACCGGAGCCCCCCAGGGCTGTGTGCTCAGCCCCCTCCTGTTCACGCTGTACACCCATGACTGCAACCCCCGACATGGAGAGAACTCTATTGTGAAGTTTGCGGATGACACCACCATCATCGGTTGGATTTCCAACAATGATGAGTTTTCATATCGGGAGGAAATCAACCATCTTGCAGAATGATGCACAGAAAACAACTCACTGCTCAACGTCAGCAAAGCCAAAGAGGTGATAGTTGATTTTAGGAAAAAGGAGGCAAAGACACACAGCCCTGTCTACATCAGTGGAGCTAAGGTGGAGCAAGTGAGCAGTTTTAAGTTCCTCAGAATCAACATTACAGAGAACCTGTCATGGACTTCACATATCTCTGCCCTGGTTAAAAAAGCTCAGAAACGGTTGTATTTTTTAAGGAAACTTAAGAAAGCAAAATTCCCACGCCAAGTTCTTGTTAACTTCTACAAAGGAGCAATTGAAAGCATCCTGACTGGAAACGTCACAAACTGGCATGGGATGTGCTCGGCCCAGGACAGGAAGACTCTGCAATGAGTGATTAAAACTGCCCAAAACATCATTGGTACCAACGCAGATCTTTGCTCCATCAAAATTTCTAATCCTTCTGGAGGCCACAATATTCTTGACTTAAGTCCCAGTTAATCCCATGGCTTGATGGGCAAAAGCTTCTGCACTTCTCTGTCTATTGAGAATACTCACTGCACTCCCACTTTGCTTTTCAGTAACCCCTCATCCATTTGCTGTTTATGAAAGATCAAATCCAAAATTGCCATCAAAATTAATAAAAATTCCCAACATAACAAAATGAACATTCAAGAAACATTTTAAGCAGCTTTAAGATACATATGTTAACAATGACAACTTGACAAGTGAAAGATTCTTCTGTAGGATAATACTACTCTTGTCAGATTGGCTAACTGTAAACACAACCCAACAAATCTAGCATAAAGGAGGATGATGTGAGCTTTTTGAACATGTATTTAGTACAATGATGATGAAGACAAAAAATATAAGCTGTTTATGTGATCACATCAGTCACATGTTTCAAACATGATCAGTGATAACACAATATCTCAAAATGTGACAGGCAGAACTCAATAAAGCACACAGAAATCAAACATGAACCAAACAGAAAGGAGGAATGCAATGATGCACACAGAGATGTACAGAGATATCAGCAACTTAAGAGGTGTTAGTGGTTATTCTGAAGTAATCTGGTGTCGTTTACATGTGATTAAATGACTGTCACACAGTGAATTGCAGTTCATAATGGCACTGAGCTCTGACAAGGAACTTCTCCAATTGTAAGGAGATTGTAAATGTATCACAAATGCCTGTTGTTCATCAAAAACTGTATTCACATTTAAAGCATTACTGTGTTACTGCCACCCATTTGATACAAGTACATTGTTTAGCTGTTTTGGAAGAATTACCTACAGCAGATTCACAATGTATCAGAAACAGGGGCTGAGATGTCTCGTCACAACACAAAGTCTAGGACAATTTTCAACAATGACAACCTCTCATTTTGTGCTGCCTCACACAGACTGGTAAAGCAAATTTTAAGTCAGAGCTTTGGCTACCCTGAAAAATATGGCCCAGTGTCTTTTGTGTGTTTTGAGGTCTTCATGCGATGAACTGTATAATTGGAGATAAAGGCGTGGATTTTCTGACTTTCTTTGAAGCCATTCATAGTGTTGCAGTCAACTGTAAATACAAAATTGATAGAGGCAGTTTGTGTGGAGTGTAAAGAATGAAATTTAGCGAAAAAAATATCACACTTCAATTTCACAACCTGACACATGTAAGCCAATGACACACCTGGCTGATTGCTTCTTAAAGTAGGCATCTGTTGGCTTGTTCCCTCTGAAAATGACATATTTTGTCCCTGATTCTGACATCAAAGAGTTGTGGAGGAGGGTTCAGAGGGTTTTTAGATGTTTAAAAATCCAATAATCACCTCATTTTGGACAGGGACTGCCAGGGACTGGGGCGTGACCAGAGAGAAGCAGGTCCAAAGAAATTTCCAGGGTAAATGGGTGAGACACATAAGTGGTGTGGATCAAAAGAGCAAGCTTTAACAGATAAGGTGGATCTAGGGGGCCATGGGGGCCAAAATCAGAAACACTAGTAAGTTGCATGAATCAAACATTTGAACAGGAGTCAAATAGTGTAGAACTAGAAACAATACTTGAGCATAGCAACGCTAAGTAGTAGCTGAGTCTACAATTGGGCAGGGTGGAGATAGCAGAACTGAGTCTTTGTAGAGGTCCTGATTACAGTTATAAGATGCAGCTGGTGGCCCCGCCCTGACTCTGAAACACCTGCAGACAAGCTCTCACACACACACACACGCACACTAACAGAGAGGGACAGAGAGAGCGAGAGAGAGCTGCTCTGAGAGTGATAACAAGTTAACGAGGCACTAAACACAAGGTTCTTGACATATGTAACAATAGCCTACAAAGGATGGGCGTGTTTTTCTGCTTGGGCTGTAAGGCAATTTTGACAGAGTAGCCGTAGTTGGTATGGCAGGTCACGTGACACCCACTGGCTCAGTTACTTTGAAACAAGTAGAAGCAAATGACTGTCTGAAGATCATAAACACATAGAAATGACAATTTCAATCACCAGTTTTTAAGTAAAATAGCTGAGCTGAGTCAGAGAAGGGTAACAAAATACTCCAGAAAAAGCCTGAATGTAGGTTGTATTTATGGTATAATACAAGAAAAAAAAAAACCCTTTCCCTTGCACGCAGTCTTTTTTTTTTTCCAAAACGTGGTCCTCTACCAGAAGCCTGGGAGGGGTACAGGAGGTTGGGGGTTAGATTCCCAATCAGAGCATCTCCAATATGAGCACATAGGCAAAGTCCTTAATACTACCTGCCTACCTCATGACCAGTGAGAGATGAAACACAAGGGTCACACCAGCCATCCAGGCCAATGAGATCCGCGTCAAGTGCAGGAGAACAAGGGCAACCTGATGAGACGTGGGCTACTGGAACAAGAACAAGACATTCATAGACAAGGGCTGAAAATAAAATATATTTATAGATGTGTACATATTGTGATTGTGAAACAATCCCTCCTGTGCATACTCTTTCTATCAAGAAACTAAGGCAGTGCAATGCAACAGTAAATAACTGTCAACTGTCAGAGCAGATATGATAATAGTGATGATATTTGTCATATCTTAAGCAACAAGTTGTCACCTGGAAGGAAGAAAAAGTACATTACATAGTAAATGAACAGTGAATTTGTGATGTCATGTCCTATAGAGCCACAGAAAAGGACATCATGTGTCCATCTGAACTTTGTTTGAATGGACCCCGATTGTATGTGCTGCAGCAGACCTGATCAAACTGATTGGACGGTTGCTCCCCACAACTGAGTCCAGTAAAAAGCTGTAGAAGTTTGTGTTTGATAAGAATCAGCAGACTGACACATTTAATTTGTTTTGAGAGGAAAACCAATCGACCATTTTCCGTTAAATCAAGTTAAAGATTCAGGGTTTCACACATGAACACCACAGACACACACATGCACAGACACACCCACACACACCCACACACACACGCACGCACAGAGTTGCTTCTAGTTAAACAAAGTATCCACTCATCAGCAGCAAATGCAATGAGAGAGCCACACCCAGAGCTTCTGCCTAGATCCTTCTCCCTTTAAACCACCAATTAGCTGACTCACTTGAGACCAAACCCACCAATCAGACATCAAAGAAACTTCCTGATGCAGTGAAGGAGACATCAAACCTCACATCACCTACCTCTCCTCTTATTACTCAGTTTGTACATCTTCTTTACCTTTCCTTATTCCGTCTCCTCGGGTCTTAGTCCCTGTCACTTGAGAGACAAGGGGTGGACGACAGGAAGTGGTACAAGTAGAGTCGAATCGAAGCAACAGGCGCCTAGCAAAATGAGACATCCTTACTTTTCACCATTATTGTAAGACATTGTGTATTTTTTCTGTCTTTCTCTCTTTACTGGTTACAACAGCACCTTAAAAAAAGCTATGCAAATTATTGACAGCAAGTTTGCACATTTGAATCTTAAATAACTAAATAAACTTAGACAAACTAAAAAGAGTCACCTCCACTGTGGTATGTGCATTACATCTTTGTGTCAAGCCTGCGTGGGAGCTTAGAAGACACACAGCCATACATCCTTTCTCATAGTTTCTGCAGCAAGCCTCCTCTCTCCTGGCTCCCCTAGATGCATTTTGAAAAAGCAGACATTTGTCCAAACGGTGTGTGAAAATAATTTCAGAGAGATGAAGTGGAGGAACAAAATAGAGAAAGAAAGAAGACCTAAGAGGGATTTGAGCTCCCTCTGCAAGGCCTGTAGGGCAGATTACCACAAGGCCACAATGGCCTTCAGCCAGTCACGATTGTATACCAACCACACATTTGTTGCCTTTTTCATGTCATTTTTGAATAATTTAGACATGTTTAACTTTCTGGAAACAAACCAACTTCCATTTCACTTTGAGTTCTGGTCTCTGTCCACAGGCCAACAGAGCTGTTCCGCAGCTGTAACGTCCAGTCAGACCAGGGCGCCATGAATGACATCAAGCTGTGGTCCAATGGGACGATCAAGATGCCTTTCATGAACATACCTGTGCTGGACATCAGGAAGTGTCTGCCAGACATGTGGAAGGCTGTGGCCTGTTCCCTGCAGATCAAACCCTGCCACAGCAAGTCTAGAGGGAGTGTCATATGCAAGTATGTCTCCTGCCATCCTACAGTTGACAAGTTACCACCCAGCAGTAACCAATAATATGGTGGCACATGACCAGCAGGAAGCATGTTGATGTCTGCACAGATTTTTCTGTAAAAGATACTTTCACTTATCAAATCTGGTAGTAAATACTAACACTAGTTAGTTAATTAATTGCATTCCAACCATAATTAATACTCTCATAGCTTTTGCAGCTATAACAATACAAAATGTCTGTTGTGAAAAAGGTATATAGCAACAGTTCAGAAACTAGAAAATTACTTGATGCTAGATGTCAGGTAATAAAGAAAGATTTACTTAATATTTATATATATACATATATAATATATATAGTATTAGTTTTATGAGATAACCTGGTATTTTGTTAAGTTGGTTGGTTTTACTATCAACTATGGTAGAAGTGATTTTTATTTCATATGGAGGGTGTAGGTGGGTAATTTTTTAACCTCCACCCTACTAATAAGTACAAATATATAATATATACAGCCTACTGCTATTCAATAAAAACCTCTTTGATCCTCATGTACCTTTAATTACCTCTGGAGTGACATTCTTTTACTTTTAAGTGGGTCTCTGAGTTTTTTTTCTACAAGAGCTGCTGTCCTCCTGCTAAAAATTTCTCCAATTAAGAAACATGCCTATAGGTCCGTTGGGTAGCTAATATGTTGACATAAAATTTGAAAACTACCACAAGGGCTGTAACTCATGAAAAAAGGTCTATTGTATGTATGTTTGTTGTGTTAGGTAATGATATCTTGTTTTGACTCCCAGTTTTTAGCCTTTATTTGTTTACATTTTGGTTAGGTGGAACCATCTAAGTGTGCTGCATTAGCAATTGACAGGTTTTGTTTACATTGTACGTGAAGATGTACACAGCCATCACTAGCATACTTAACCTACTTAAACCACACATTCCTCGGGAAAACTAAAAAACATGATGATTCTCAGAAGAGCTCTAAAACATCTTTATTTCCTCTGATTTCTGCCTATTGTGAATTAATAGAAGTCCATCTCAGATTGGCTTGAGAGAAAATTGTATCCCCGGGAGTTTTAAGCTCCATGAGAGTTAATGCAAAAAGAGGCAAAGTAGCTTTAAGCTATCGATAAACTTTTTTCAAATTCTAAATAAAACTCAAACAGGTAACGTAAAACATAATCAGCCTTTGCACTGAGGAATGCTCACTTAGAAAACTAATTTGTATGGATTTAATTTAGTGTAGTGACTCTTAATTTATCTTTGCATATTTTTTTGGTTTCCATGTGTTTTAGCATGCTTGTCTCTTTATCTTCAACAGATGAATTTAGCTTTTGTTTCATATGTATCTCTCATCACATCACATCACATCATATCTCACGATATATCACATCCAGCTTTAGGCTGTGTGTTGGCACGCTCATCCTCAGGCCCAGCTTACACTCCCATACACCTACAGAATCCCACATCTGTAGACATAGACGTCACACATGACCACCTGATAGATTTGTTTTGACTATATAAACACTGATTTTTTGGTGCTCTGTTATCCCTTATCTGTCATCAGGTCAGACTGTGTGGACATCCTGACCCAGTGTGGGGACAAGAAACGTTTCCATGAAGGACAAACACCAGAGAGGATCTGTGAGCTGTTGTCACCTATAGATGACCCCGAGCGCTGCATCCCTCTCCACAGATACCTCAGTGAGTCTCCTCTATCATGCATCCCTACATCTAAAGGTGGCCTACCTGTTCTAGATTAGTTCAACTACCATATCTCTATTAAGGCTAGGTATCCACTGTCGAAGGCACACAAGAAGCACTATCAGGTGGACAGTTGGGAATGGCTTGAGAATTCAGTTGTGGCTTAACTGCTACATATTTGTTTTGTTTATTGTTGTTCTGTTTGTTTGTTTGTTCTTTTCCTTTCTTCTTGTTTTTAATTCCTGAAAAACCTAAATAAAAAAAACTAAGTTAGTCTAAAAAAAGTACATGTTCTTTAAGTGTACTTGGAAAGTTTCTAAAGCTTCAGTGTTGAAACAGTCACTCTTTCCTGCAGTAAGGTGCAAAAGAGCTCAGGCATGTATGAAAACACATTCAAGATACAGTAACTATCAAATAAACATTTTAAAAAACAATATACCATGTAATATATTTTTATCTATAGTGCTTTTTGTCCAAATCTTTCTGTCCAAGTTAATCAGTTAGCAACCACCAGGGGGCAGAAGAACACTGAAGCTGACAGACACAGCAAAGACATTATATCACCTCCCATAAGGTGTTGTGGCTAACATTTTAGCAAACATTGTGCTTTTTACACAGTAAATTGACACTGAGCTACACTGTTGTCTCAATTATGTTTCTAGCCATCTGACTTTTAGCTCACTGTATCAGTCTGTTTGGTTCTGGGCAGCCAGTGTACAAGAAGAATATTTGTCGAAAAACAGCCTGATGTTGATCAAACTGCTGAGAATTTAGTAAATGCTGTGAAGCCAAAACAATAAGCTAATGGAGCAAAATTTTTATTTTTCCAATCACAAGTGAGTTTAGAGTCACGTCCAAGTCCTAAACTTTATGTTTCAACATGCAATGATAGGCCTCCCACAAATATGAGGGCATTTTTAAAAAGAATAGAAGTATTGAAGTGCATTTCAAAAAAATACTAAACAGATTTTGTAGAGCTTGTCGGCCAGTGTGACTGGCAGATTGATTTAAAGTATCAGTGTTCATCAGGGCTGTTTTTTTCTGAATAGGCCTGTTGAATCCCATCTCTACAATAAGTGACAATGCACACATTGTCACCAAGAGAAAATACTATTACATGTAATTGGGTTGCTGTGATTGACCCTGTTTTACATTTCCCTATCCACCTCTCATCCCTACCCCTTTACACATCCTGCAGCTCCCAGTTCCCTTGGCAACAACATCGTTGAGGAGGTCATTCATCCATGCAACCCCAACCCCTGCCCAAGCAACCACTTATGCCAGGTCAACAGGAAAGGCTGCCTTGATGAACTAAACTGTCAGCCATACCTCTGTGTGCCAGGTTCGACCATCCATTGCTGCAGTTAATGGCTTAAGTGTGTTTGCTTTAGAGTCTGAAAACTGCATGGCATTCATTCTAAATGTGTGTTTGTGTTTGTGTTTGTGTTTGTGTGTATTTAGGCTGTAAATTGGGGGAGGCCTCAGAGTTTCTTGTGCAGCAGGACGCTCGTATCCAGGTGCCAACTCGTACAGGTCCTGCTGGGTGCTACGAGGTCTGCAGCTGCGGACCCAGTGGACGTCTGGAAAACTGTGCTGAGATGCCCTGTTTGGACACCAATAAGCCCTGTGTTGTAGGCGGACAGAGGAAAAGTAAGACCTCTAACACGTCTGTCTTAATATGCAGAGTTTCCGCACCTTATACAATCTGTGATGCAGCAGTATTCTGAAGAACTTAATGCATTAACTCAGTCTCCTTGTTTAACCATTTGTCTTTAGTTCTTTTACATAAACTTCAAATTGTAATCATTTTGTCATACAATATACACTATTCACCTTGGCATACCTCCCTATTAGTAGACTTCTGAAGGAGAATCCTTGCACTCTGGTTACATTTTACTGCACTATATCTCCAAGTTTGCTTATGCATAGAATTTACATAATTTTAGCTCCTTTTCAATCATTACTGTATAACACGGAAAGTTTTTGTTAGCAAAAAAAATAGACAAACCAAGCCAAATGGTTACAGTATGTGTTGCTATGAATCATGCATATTAGTGTCTCCGGTTTGAGTTGGGGGGGGGGGTTTGATCAGTATGCATTGTTGTCTGTCATATTGTTATTATCTCCACCTAAGAGAAAACTTTCGAAGATCTTCACACTGTGACTTGACTTGAACTTTTTATAATCAGTACTGATTTACTTAGACATTTCATTTAACAATCTGTCTCTTTGTTTACAAAACAAATACACTTGTTCCTACTTTCACTTCTAGAACAGCACCCCCCCCCCAAACACACACACAGTTCTCTGCCTCCACCAATGCAGGGTCTTCAGGGTCTTCACTAGTTTGTTGTTCTTTTAGCTTTGTGCTTTTATGTTTGTTTTTGCCTGCATGTCTAAAAAGGAATGAGCAGCTCTGCTTTTATTGAAGACAGATGTTGGGTTTGAATGAAACTCATGTAGTTCTGTTTTGTATAGAGCCAAACTCTGCTCAAAAGTCTGGAAATTAAATGTTCTGTTGCCTAACAGCAAGGATTGACACATCACAGAATATGACTCACCTTTTCAGAATGCTTATGATCATTAAATTGGTTGACTTGCTCTTAGGAGGCGGTTGACAGAGTTAAAACTGAAAAGGTAGCCAAGGATTACAAATGCTTTGTGGTTATCTGTCCGTTTAATTAAATCTTTTGAATTTGTCTGCTCTGCCATGCTGACATGTTGTTAAAGCACATTTTTTCAGTTAGTGTTACGAAGCTTTCTGTAGCTTGTTATTGTCACATCACTTTTGACCAAGAGCCACATTTACATGTGATCATGTTCAAGACTTTCTATCCTTTTCTCTTTTTTGTTTCTCTTTTTTCTAAGCACCTGACTTTTGACTGCTGTCAACACAGAAACCTTAGAGGAGGGTTATATTTTTGAACCTGCAGTATAGCTAATTTACTCATTCATGACTACTGTAAAGGGGATAATAAATTGCTTCCTCAAAATCATTTGTATTAACTTAAGTTCTGTTGCACAATTATGTTTTGGGTCAAAGCAGCTGCTAGCCATTTGCTATTCATCACACAGTTTCCCGCTCGTATATGGTCCCCTCTGCCTCCAAAAAACAAGTTGGAGACTGCCTTAATGCCAAACTCAAGACTACAAAAAAAAGTAGAACCCAAACCGGTATTAATTATAGTCTCTGGTGTTTCTGTGTGCCTGACCCACCTCTCAGAATTGTCCTTGTGTTTTTGCTTTAGAGCTTTATGACAGCCTGTTAAGAAATTGAAAAAATGGAACAGGTATAGAGGTCTGTTAGGTGCTTATTGCTATCGAGCTTTGATTGTTCGCTGGCAAACATCTATCTATCTATCTATCTATCTATCTATCTATCTATCTATCTATCTATCTATCTATCTATCTATCTATCTATCTATGTGTGCGTGCGTGCGTGCGTGCGTGCGTGCGTGTGTGTGTGTGTATGTACATATTAGGGCTGTCGAAGTAAATATATATATATTTTTTTTTTTTTTTACACACAGATTTACACACAGAGCAAGTGACTACGCATCTTGCTTATAGTTCATGTCTAAATTCCCCTCAGACACAATGAACAGCAGAAGAAGAGGTTGTACAATCATCTGGTTGGACAGTGGTTTGACTGACCTCATTGACAGTCAGCAGCAGAGAGCATCAGAGCAGCCAACAGAGACAGATCACGCTGCACTGCCTCACAATGCTCTCTTTTCGCATTGCTCTTCTCTACTTCCACCTCATGGTTAAATCATGAGACAAGACTCAGTCTGTTGAGTTTACAGCCTGCCATGCTGTTGCTCCTGCATTTCTCTTTATAGAAAATAAAGTAGATATTGTCAGTGAGTCAAGTGAAAAAATGCAAATCAACTCTAGATGTTCTGGACTAATGACTTGTATCTTCAGCTTCAGCAGTTATAGACATCATGGGTATCAAAGTGTTCCTAATTAATAATGATTTGTTGTTGCTCAATCACTCAACACCACTACACTGCTTCTTCATTAAAAGCCCAGTGTTTTCCCTGTTTATCATATTACTATAAACATATAGTAATATATTGTTCATGTGTTCCTCTGTCGTCTCACTGTGTGTGTTGCTGGTTACCATTAGGCCATGGAGCATCTTTCAGGATCGAATGTCACACCTGTTCCTGCTTCGCTGGTGACACCATCTGCTCCACAAGAGAGTGTCTCCGCTCCGAAATGGACCACTCTACCGGTCTGTGTGTATGCATGTGTGTATGTGTCTATTTTTCTGTCACATGTCAGGGGTGCATCTGTCTCTCAACAATCTAATTGTTTGAACAGGGTTTGGTTGTTTCAGACTAGGCTGGTTGACCAGTCAAGGGTCCAAAAACTGGATGTTTGTTTGAGTCCCTTGACAAAGTGGAATAAGGTTTTACTTAATCAGATTTCTTACCCAGATTTTTTTCCTACATCCCTGTGTGTATGTTCTCATCCCAGCTTAATCATGCAAAAACAGTCTCACTCTGGAACAAGTTCTTCTTCTTTTGCATTTTGGGGTATTTGAGGTTGACAGAGCAGTGAGAACAGAATAAGAAAAGACAGAACAGTGAACTGACTGTAGCAGGTAAATTCTAAAACATGGTGAACAGTGATGATTTTTTGGAGAGTGACACGGAGCTAAACTAAATACTGATGAACTGGGAATCTAAAAATATCCTGATATACCTTGATTTGCTGTTTATTTCACAGCATGCATTCAGCCTGACACAAGGCTCATATTGGCTAATTTCTTGTTGAGTGACAGGGTTTGTGTTTGCCATAAGATGATGATTCCACTCCCCAAAATCCAGCCTTGCTGCTCTGACTGGTCCATGCTTTTTCTGTCATGCTGTGCTGCAGCGTCAGTCCTGATTATTGCACAGATAATCTTAATTTATTTGTTACAACTTGAGTTGTATCTTCATGGTATTTCTAACTGATATCAGTCATTGGAATTAGTAATGATAAAATTGTTCTCACTAAAACATTTACTGAGAGCTGGGAACAGGTTGGCCAAACCTCATAATGAATAGCAATAAACAGCAATCAGAAATAGTGACTTTCCTTTTAGTACAAAAAGTGGCATTGTATAGCTTCACTGGTGTCTTTTAAACTGCACTTCAGTGCTGACAGCGAACCATCCTGTGTCTAATCCTTCCTCAAAATAGCTGTCATCTCTTTCCCCTCCTCCACCTGTCTTCCTCCAGGTCTTCCCTGTAGTTGTCCTGACCGCTTCGTTCCAGTGTGTGCCTCTAACGGGCGGACCTATCCCAGTGCCTGCGTGGCCCGCTGTATGGGATTCAAGGACCACCAGTTTGTCTTTGGCTTCTGTCGCCGCAGTAACCCCTGCATCAACAAACCCTGCCAGAGAAACCAGAGGTAGGTTTTGTTGTACAGTTGGTAGAATTGATGGGAACAGTGAGGTCTGCTGCTCTTCAACAGGAAAGAAAAATTCAGGTCAACACTTTCCCACCTTTACTTCTTTATTCTCTGTTCTTCCATGTTACTGAGTATCAGGTTGTTGTTACAGGTGAGAATGAGGTTCTTATCACTGTGGGCTTTGGTTTTCCATTCTCACTTCACTGTCACCCTCCACTTTTACCCATAAGCTCTGACCCTTCACAAATGGTCTTAAGTTATGTTTTCAGAGACTTATCCACACTTTTTTAACACCATTTTTTGATAGCAGAAAAAATATTCCCAAAGTACTTTTTTTTTTTTTTTACCTTAGAATGAGACTTTTACATCTGCAGAGGGAGTGGGGGCTCTTACACTGCCTGCAATGATCCACCTGTGCTAAAAGATCAGTGTGAAAAAAAAATTAAGAAACAGAGGATAAAAGGCACAAATTCAAGAAAAAATTATTAGAAATTTGAAACTCTTAAATGTCATACATCAGAGTTTGAACAATAAGTCTTATCATTTAAAATATAATAACAAAATGTCAACTTGTCTTCTGACGTGCAGTTTGTCTGAAATCATTCAGTCTAATATACATTTCCATAGCACTGATTTTATTAGTAGGGGTATAGTTATATCATACTCACAACTCTGCTCACTTTCTCTTTGAATTCATTGATAAATCCATTTGGTGTCTGCTTAGCTGTTTTTTTCCCCCTTTGTTCAGTTTATATTAATTCTTTGTCATCAAGACTTATTGTGAATATTCCTTACAGACATATGCATCACCTCTTATTAACAGAATTATTTTCAAAACAAATAATTTGTTTGCTAGCTTGCAGACTTTAGCACTTGAGCTTGTTGTTAAAGCATTGCTATGTTTTCTCACAAGTATGGCTGTCAACTGTTGTGGAGTTGGTATCATTCTGACATTGTACACATGCATATGTTGACAAGTACATTTGCACTGAAACAAACATTGCTCTACAGCACTGAGTATGGGTCCAAAACTCAACAGAGAACAAATTTGGTATGATTTTCAGACTTTTTTTTCTATTGAATAACACAGGCACGTCTTTAAAAAACCAAAGCGAGAGCAGCAGAGTGATCAGTACGAGATGTCTCTGTTGTCCTACTGACGTAGGTAACTGAAAATAAATCCAGCCCTTTTTATATGTTGTATGAATGTGTATTGTGAGTGGTGCTTGTGTGAACATAATGCACATACTTGGCCACATACTTGCCATTAGTATACTGAAACCTCTCAACTAGTCGCCTCACTTAAGAAAGGAGAGCTGTGTAGATAAATTAAAAAGGGAATACTGTGTGTGTTGCCAGGTGCATTCCAAAGTATCGTGTGTGTCTGAGTGACTCGTCAGACTGCCCACAGTACGAGTGTGTTGGCCGGCCTGCAGCCTGTGATAAGAACAATGTGGAGCCAGCCTGTGATACCGACGGCCTGGTCTACCCGAGTGTGTGCCAGCTGCAGCAGGCTGGGAAAACCCTGGCCTACATGGGCCACTGTCAGGTGTGTTACACAGCAGAGCACAGGGGCTGCTGTCTTCGTCCTAACAAACACCAAGTTTTATACAGTGTGTAGACCTTGCTGTTGCTTTTGTCATTTATTTCATGCATCATGTGCAGTACTGACCTGGGAGCAACACCATGCCTGGTCTCCAGGGTTGTTAAAACTAGAAAAGCACTCCACTGAGTGCAGTTCGTCATCAAGGTTTAATAATCCTCCCAGCTTTTACCTTCGGTGTCAACACAGTGTGAGATAGAGGGCGAGTGGTCATGGACAGAGAATGTATAAACCCGGTGGTTCCACTAAAAGGAAAAGTTCTATTTCAAATCAGTAGGCTCATTCTTGTTGTTAGTCTTAATGAACAGAGGAATGATGGCGGCCAATTTTTCGGTCCAAAGCAAGTTATACAGACACATTCACACTCACACACACACACATTAATACATTGGGCTTTCACAATATCGGGTTCTCGATGCACATTTTTAATTCCTTTGGAATTTACAATGCAGATCGTATTAAAATTGTAATAGAAATTTTGAAAAAAAAATTGCCAAATTAATCTTTGTCCGTTATCTCTTTTTGGCAAATGCTTAAACTTAAAGCAAGAGTGTGTGGAGGTGGAGAGAGACTCTAAATACAACTGTACAGAAGCCTGAAAATGAACAGTTTCAGTTAAATTAGTTTTTTGGTTTTACGGCAAGTGACAACCAGCATTAAGGTGCATTAAAAATCATTGTCGTTGTCCTGTGTTAAAGTACATCATTCTGTGTGCTGTTTTCAGGATTCCTGTAGGAAGCCAAAGCAAGTTTGCGGCCATAATGGTGAGACCTACAACACAGTGTGCGAGGCCTTCTCTGATCGTGTAGCTGTGGACTATGAGGGCCCCTGCCACGCCGTGGGGGCCATGTCTGACATGGCCCCTGACTCTGCATGCAGCGTGATTCCCTGTCCAACTCTGTCTACTCCAGGCTGCCACCCTGTCACTCCACCTGGTGAGGGCTTCTCTGACAAAGAAACTTTTAGGAGTCATTTCTTTAATGACTATCCTGCAGTGAACATCAGACAGTCTTCTTGATGGGATTTTCCTTTTGACATGAACACAATGTTTCTGGAGGCCAGAGTAAAATAATCCATGTCCTCCCTCCTCTCATCTCTTTCCAGGAGCCTGTTGTCCAATATGTGCCAGCATGCTGCAGATCCTCTGGAACAAGGCACTGATGAACACTTTCTCCAAGGTATGAATCAAGCGAAATGCATGTGTCGTTTATGTGACAAAGAGCCACTGTCCAAGTATCCAAAAAACAGTTCAATAAAGTTCAGTAGCGAAAAATAACCTTGTTGAGATGTATTGTTAGACATGATATAATTATTAAGTTTACAGTATTGTTTGAATATATATTTTAAGGATTTTTGAATTGAGAAACATAAAGCTGAATTTGAATAGTGTTCCCTGTCTGGATGCTGCTGGTGGTATCAGATGTCATTACAGGTGATGACCACTTGGGAGAGCTATAAATTTAAAATATTTCTTGCTTCACAAACACACTCTTTAACCCCCCATTGCAAGTGTGCTGGAAAAAATGCAGCCTCTTTCGAACTGTGTAGTCTCATTTTGAGCCAACCTGAAAACTGTCGCCATCCTGGTCAAATATGGCAGGAATCCAGACAGCACACAAGTCTGGAGTAAAAAAACACACTGAAGGAAACCAGTTGTGCCAATTACACAAGTGCTCATAATAACTGTTACTTCATGCAGTTCCACAGCTTATCAGTGTAAAAACAAAGAGTCCAGCAGAGTTGAAAAAATTCTAACTTTTCGGTAAAGATGATGTCACTCTTCAAATAAAGCATTTTCCAGTTTTTAGCTGACAGTTTAGTCACCACTCGATCAGAAGAGTGAGTGCAGGTATTACTTGTGTAGTGAGTCCATGTGGTAAGCTGCAGGTAATTTTGCCAGTTCTGAAAGTGGTACATAGCAAACATTTACTTGTACATTTTCTTTAGCAATGTGCTTAAATACTTTTTTAAGATAATTTTACTTTACTTGACTATATTCCCTTTATGCTGCTTTATACTTGTACTTCACCTTATTTAACAGTGAAAAAAAATACTTTTTACTCCATTACAAGTATCTGACCACTCTACTTATCTCTCAGGGCTTACTCTACTTAAATGCATTTGATCAGTCTTTAAAAGATAACACATTAGATAGATGTGTTGACGAGTAGTTATTCAAGTGACTATCAAAGTATTTTGTGCTGTTGATTCTGTTTGTTTGTGTCTTTGTGGTTACATAATTACCATGTGATAAATTCTTCACTTGAATCAGAAAAAACACTTTTACAGCGTTAAAAAAAACTGTAAAGCTTTGCATATGGGGGCCCACTTGGCTCAGTACAAGTGCTGTTTATCAGCTGGCATTTTGCTCAAGTGTAATGTACACGCTGAGGCGTGACTTGATTGAAATTTAACACGTATCAGTGCGACAGTTTTACTCAAGCTGAGATGCTGTTGAAAATCTGAAGTAAACACACACAGAAACACAAGCCCAAATAAAGAAGGACAGAGGTGACTGGACTTTTAACTGCTGCACAGTATGTATTTACATATAAGAGTTCCTCTACTTTACACATTTGCCAACGTAGTGTTTCCTACAAGTCAGTGTGCTGTAGTTTCAGAGGTATATCCCAAAGGAACATTAACTGACTTAATATTTATAACACACTAATGAGAGGTGGTTACTTCTTCTACCTTTGGCCACAGTATCCTCTCTCATGCCCCCCCTGAGCCTCTCTGGATGTGTGCCCACTGCCCAGCCTGTTGAACAGCAGTAAAGCCTGAAGCCCACTGATGCCTAAATGCTTACATGTTAGCAGCTAATAAGTCCCACTGGCATCTCATTTTGATCAGCTTAATTATACAACAAAGCCCCTTTGGCTTTGAGTCAACTTGGCTGCAGCACCCTGCACAAGCACATCATAGTAGGACTCAGCATTAAGCCTGTCAATACCAAACACAAGCAGAGCTGATTTGATCGACAGCTGCTAAGATACATGAGAATATGAGTTGAACTGTGTTACTGCACTGAAGCTACAGCTTAGCCTTCTTAGAGCTCCTCTGCTTTGTTTATTCAGCAACAGGCTGCTTTCATAACATCATTCATTCATGAATTTTCATGTATTCATATAATAATTTATTCTTAAAATAAAACTTTATAATAGGGCCAAACTCACAAATCAGAGTGTGCTTACAGTTGTTGATGAGTGCTACTTCATATGCATATTTTAAAAAAGTCATATAAAGCCTTTAATTAATAATATTTTTTTAAAATTGTGTCTCCAGAGGGAGCTGTATGAATCTCTGCGTCACTGCTGCAGGCTAGATACTCCAGGCTGCTGTAGCTACACACCCATATCTCTGGCTGAATTGTTGATGGTTTACGTGCATTGTGGGTAATGCAAGTGCCAGATTTTGAGAGGGAAGAAGAATGTGTGGAATAGAAATGGTGATATATCTTGTTCTGTAAGCTTTGTTTAAGGCTGTCCTCTATCTTTAGTTTCACAGTTGTAGAGTGTAATGCGAAATCTGTGGACGACTCGCTTAACAGGTTGTGTTTTGTTGCTATTTCTGCATTTCCAGCCGTTCTGCTTTTTAGATTGTTATATTGTGGCTGATTCATGGTCTGTTGCGTTATAGTTAAAGTGATATATGTAAGAGTTTAATATTCATGTCACATAGGTTATTCTAATTAACACTTTCTGTGTTATTTCTGTGTAAAGGCCAGCACACTAATTCACACCTACTTAATATATATAGATATTTGTGTGTGTGTGTGTGTATATATGTATATATATATATATATATGCACACACCCACACACATAGAGGCATATATTATTTCTGACACTGTATTATATTGGATTAGGTTACATTGCACCTTCTTCAAGTGAAAGTGGAGACAGCAATGAAGGAAACTAACAAATACAGCACCACAGCCATGAGAGGAAAGTGACAAGGAAAGCCTGTGCTGCTGTCACACACATTTAAATCTTTAACATCCTGAGTTCTTATTTATTTCTGGTGTTGATCATAATATGTTAAAACACTCTGTGTCCGTGCGGTACTAGTTTGTTCAGCCCTCTATGTTTAACAGCAGCTCGTTGTTTCTTCTTTATTTTAATTTGCATTCCACTTGTCATCCTGCCTTACAACCTCTGAAAACCTCAGAGATGTGGGCAGAGATTTCGAGGTCTGGAGCCAGGATAGTTAGCAATTTAATCACCAGAGGGATTTTGGTCATGCTTGCTGCTCATTTAAATCCCAGGCTCTAAGTATCAAAGTCAATGTAAAGTCTGAGCAGTGTGCAGTGATAAATGCTTTGTTGAAGTATTTTAGCTACGCACACTGTGTCATTCTTAAAAGCTCACGCTTGTCTATTATTGTCAGTCTGGCCTAGACTTCTTTACTGCTGCTTATATTTTTCTTTGTTTTATAAATGATTATGAGAAAAAAAAATTAGTTTGTGTACTTTGAATGAGTAAAATGATGAAATAAATGAAAATTGTTATTTTGAAGAATATTTCCGAGCCCCTTTGTTTATAGATGAAATGAAGAAATTTGTCCAATAATATTTGACATTTAAGAACAGTAATAATGTGGGCTGTAAAGTCTGTCTCCTGGTGATTGTTTACTCTGAAACTCTGCTCTACGTTCAGAAATCAAGTTTATTGGTTTTATCCCTCATTGAAATGCACCCAGCGTCAGTGTAGCTACAGTCAATGTTTCTTGACTGTCATTAGAAAACTTTTTTGCATGAGACTTGAACTGCAACATTCAACCCCCCACTCCCACCTGTGTGTCCTTTGACCCCATGTGAGCAGCTGGATAAGAATCGTCCAGTGACAGTCCACGACGTCCTGCAGATCCTACGACTTCACGTCTCAGTGCCGCAGTGCGACGTCTTCGGCTACCTGAGCATCGACCATGAGCTGGT
Organism: Acanthurus leucopareius; assembly: GCA_029814765.1. Lineage (NCBI taxonomy): Eukaryota > Metazoa > Chordata > Actinopteri > Acanthuriformes > Acanthuridae > Acanthurus > Acanthurus leucopareius. The sequence goes on from JAQMCX010000032.1 coordinate 15,789,183, forward strand.
GGTCCTTATCGCTCCGGTGGACCAGCAGCCAACACCACTGCAGGTAACACACACACACACACCCACCCACGCACACACACACACACACACAGAGCAGAGTTGATCATTTGGTAATGTCTTTGCACATTCATGCCTGATTTGATTCCTTTTTAAACCCAATCTAAGTGTGTATGAACAAATCATTTGAGTTCACGGTCATTTTGGTAGTGAGTAGAAACTGCTGACACCAAGATCGCATCTGTTTCTTGGCAATACTTAGTTTTTGTAAGATAGTTTCCTTGACAAAAAATTTTTAAAAAATTGAATGAAAAGAATAACTCCACATTGGGCCAAATCTAAATGCAAACTTGACTCTATGAAACAGATGTTACTGACAAATGGTTTACAGTATAGTGAAAAACTCCTCCAGTGATCACACTCAACTGCTTAAATCACTCATATAGATCAAAAAGCTTAGACAGAATTATTCCTTCATATAAAGGTCTAAAGTTGAGATCATGAAATATTCCCTTTTTGCCCATTAACATCACATCCCAGATAATATTTGGTGACCATTAACCGTAAATATGATGGTAAAGAATTAAAAAAATAAATAAATAAGGCCAACCAATAACATCATATTATTCAGCATCTAATATCTTTAGCTTTTAAGGGCACAGAAGATACATAAACTAGCAATGATGAATTGTGTCTTCAGATGTTTGCCACCTCAGCTCTTTTCCATTCTTCAGAATACTAACCGGTGCACTCGGGGCTTTCACCTCCTGTACTCAGAAGTGTCAGTCAGCCTGCTCTCAAAATGGCCCTACTTATTCTGTTTCACCTAGAAAGAAGTCATTGTTCAGAATGTAGATACCGTATTTTCCGCACTATAAGGCACATCGGATTATAAGGCGCACCTTCAATGAATGGCCTATTTTAAAACTGTT
>JAQMCX010000032.1:15793083-15806715 GCA_029814765.1 Acanthurus leucopareius
GCTTTACACAAAACTGATGGTAAATCATTTGTGAATATGGCATATAAGAGTGGTCCCAAGCAGCTCCCTTGCGGGACCCCGCAGTCCAAGGCCTTAGAGTGGGACCAGCTGCCAGTGTAATAAACCCGTTGGGTCCTACTTGTGAGATAACTCTTCATAAATAGAATGGCGGTTGGACCGAACCCATAACATTCTAGTTTGCCAATGAGCAGATCATGATCTGTGACATCAAATGCTGCACTAAAATCAAGCATATTGCACCAGTCATCTTTGAGTTATCCATTTCCTTGAGCCAGTCATCTGTCATTGCTGTAAGGGCAGAACTTTGACTTTGACTTTAAGGCACCAAGGTCAACCATTTGAAATTTTGTGCAGAGAATGAAGTAGCGGCACAGCATCTCAAATCTGTTAGAGGGGAGACCATGGCATCTGACTTCAGGAACACTTGCTTTAACATGTGTGATATCGAAACAACACTTTCTAGAAAATACACAACAAAAACACACAATCCTAGTATATGTCATAGTATTTGAAGAGGAAGGATACACAGCGATAGATCCCAGGGAATACTGGAATTGGATTGTAACCCTTATCAAGTAAAGATATTGTGTAAACACTTAAGGTGTGTGTAGCCATGTGAGGGAGAATAAAAAAAAATTAAATGGAATAAAATTAGAGTAACACTAAATTATAAAGCTCAGTTTTTACACATGGACCTCAAAATATCCATTTACACATCATAACAGGCACATGACAGTGATTTCCTGACATAAGCTTTGTAACAAAGTGTAGTAAAACCAAAGTGCATGAAAAAACTAAGTGTTGAGCATGTTCTTGTGTTTTCCAGATCGAAGCCTGCAGTAAGGAGGCCGAGAAGATTGATTCCCTCATAAATTACGCCAGCCCCACGCTGGTCTCCCACGTCCCCCTCTCTGCGTTCCTCACCTCTGAAATTAAGACCTCCTCCATCCACTCGTCTGGGGGCTGTCCGCCCTCATCTCTGCCCCCCGGCCTGTACTTCCTTCTGTGCCTCCTAGTCGCAGCAGTCCCTATCTTCCACCAGCCCTGATCATTTATCCTCCCCACCCAGCCTCTTCCCTACCAACTCTTGAGTTTTCCAAAGTGCACTCCTCCTCTCCATTCCTGGGATGACAAAGGTGTCATAAAGTGTGTGCGTTTGGGCGCACCAGCGGTGATGTCTTCCGACAATCATTCCTATTGACTCACCTGCGTGTCAAACAATCAAGGCGGTGAAAAAGCTATTAATATGGAAAGCTTTTGTGTGAATGTAGTTGTAGTGTTATTCAGTGGACAGGTAATTGAAGTGTGCTTTAGTGTGTGAGAGTGTGTATGTGTGGATGTGACCTTTAAGAAGCATTTGACTTCATACCAGCAGTGTTTATTCATTAGTCCCAGCAGCAAGCTCTCCTCTGAAAGCTGTTTAGCGGGAGTGTTAATTCCATGACTCACTTCTTGTTCTGAGGCTTTATATGACTGTTTGTGTGTGTCTGTGTGTGTGTGTGTGTGTTGTGTGTGTGTGGCGTGTGCATGTGCATGTGCATGCTTTAATGTTTGTGTTTGTGCATGTGTGTGATCGACTAAATTTCAGAGTAAGACCAAACATCCCTGTCTGGCAGCACATCTGTCTGACAAATAACCTGAAATTCCCTTGAACACTCACACACCTTCACACATTCTCACGCAACAATTGGTGTCACTAAATCCAGACTCCTTTGTTTAGTGTGAAGCATGTATTAAATGGGGTCTGATCAACATTTAAGTGACATTTTTTAAGCCTTCAGTAAATGAGAGTGCACAGTCTGCATCACAGTGCATGATGTGTATACATGTGAGATGTATATGGACCTAGTGTTTGAACCTCTAACCTCAGCAGTATTAGTGCCATACTCATAACCTGAGCCAGCTCAGATTAAACTAATCCAGCCTCCAAAGTTGGTTATTATTACTGACCAAACAACAGCAATGAAAACATTCAATTATTAAGGGAGCACAGGTTCTGCTGTGTTCCATACAGCAATGTGGTAAAGTAGATCAGATCTGGAATGGTGATGAAGGATATTAAACAATCCTGGATAGATCATTTTTACCTGATGACAACATTTTTTCTCTGAAACACACCTGGTAACACTTAATTTGATGTGGTGCTCATTAAGTATTATGAATTATCAGTAATATATTATGATTACCATATGTTATGAGTGCATGAAAAAAACAGTTTGAAGACTGTACCAGTGTGACTCTGCACAGTAGTCTGATAAATACAAGCAGTTTCCGAAGCACAACATCGGTATGCAGATGGTACTCCAGCTTCACAGTGTTGCATCTCTCTAAAGTCAGAAGACTTGCAAGAGACAGATTTAAACAAAAGAGTGGTCAAATCTGATGCAGCAGAGACGGAGACATTAGTACTGAACACTATATTGCAACGTAATAGACTCTTATGGCCAAAAAAAAAATCTGTATCTTTCATAATCCATGCCTCTGCTTAATAACACAGGCGTGCTGTTATAAATTTAAATTTGCAAACCTGAAGCTAACATAACCCTGATGACTTCAAGTTAACATCATCAGGGTTTTTTGTCAAAACCACGGAGGACTTTTTTCTTTTGTCACAGACTTAGTAGTTATCCCCCTGTCCAGTAAGCTGATCCTGCCCAAAAGTCAGAGTAATGCTTCCCTAATGGGCTAAAATATGACAAATCATTGTTTTTCTTCATAATTGTTATGTGAATATGATATTGTCTTTGTTTAAAACAGGATTAGACTCTCCAATAATGGCATCGCAGTGACACCAACTAATGTGTTTCAGTGTTGAAAGTGTTAGGGAAACACTGCACTAGGATATCTTACGAGCACCACTTCTAATAAAGTGCTATCAGGGTGATCCCTAACAGCCGGTGAATGGTCCGTGCTGATATAAAACAATGGAAAAGCCTGAATCACCATTCCCTTTGTGTGAGGCCAGTAGCTCTGAAAAGCATTAAAAAGGGATGCTTCCTGTGTGTACATATGAACTAGAAGCCATCTGATAACAAAAGGACAATCAGCTAGTCACTACCCACAATCCACTTTGGGTAGAGATGATCTCCACAGTATGCCTTGCATATAGTGACTTATATGAAGTAATGATAAAAATGCAATAACTTTATATTTGTTAAAAAATGTCTCTATATTTGATATGTATCTGGTAATGGATTGAGATATTGATCACCTATGTGCCATGTTTTTGAAAAAAAAAGTTGTATTCTTTTATTGCATGATGACAATTATGAAGTGTTTTTACTCCAGAATGTATTATAGCGTGTTGTTTTGTCTGTATGTGTTTGTCTATCTGCCTGTACAGCACAATATGTCCCAGTCTCTAACAGTATTACTGTGCTAGGCAGCTCTGTAGCAGGGAACCCTCCCCATGGCTCCTCCAACTGTTTTATTTTGTATTATTATTATTATTATTATTATTATTATTATTATTATTATTATTATTATTATTATTATTATTATATGGATTTGTTATGATTATGTCCTCTGGAGCCAACATGAATTTGATTACTCTTTAAGATTTTTGTAGGTTTTCAGTGAATTCATTTGTTTTCATGTAACATTTGAAAACACCAATGATGAAAGAGCTCACACATTCAAACTAAAGACTAAAGTTTTGTGTTCCTGATGAATTGTTTACAGCCAAAAGAAATGTTCAGTCTTTTAGGGAAAACTTTTGATCTCTTTTTTTCTGAGAGTAAGATGAGAGGATTGTATTGAGTAAAATCTGTGTTGTCAGTGTAGAAATGCTGTCTGTACGTGGTTAGCAAAGCTGAACTTCAGTACTGAAAGCTGCAGTAAACAGCTAGCTTGACGCTGTGTGAATTTAGAAAATACTCTCTTAAGTTTTGTAAACAACTCCTTATATTTAGTTGCTTTTATTCAGTCGTATTTGAAGTGAACCATTTAAGAAGAAAACAGTTTATACTTTTAGTATATGTAGGCTTACTGATTGGAGTTATATCTTGACAAACAATAGTTATTTCATCTGTTAGCTTATTATTATTGACTCTATCTTTTGGTTTCAAACGCCTTCCTCACTTATAATGTTTTCTGCTGACTCATTGTACAGTGTCAGGAAAGCTGTTTTCCCCTATTGTCAGTCTGAATGCTGATCAAATCTGGTGTCAGCTCTATAACACACAAACATGAGACAATCCATCTCCTCATCTCACCCTCAGAAAGGGAAGCTAATCAGCAAATTTCCAAAAAATGTTTAGCTATTTATATATTATGATGATTTTTAGTGTTTCACAGCTTACTTGGCAGTCCTTTGGAAACCAGGAGGTACAGTATTTTTGGCAGGAAGCTTATTCCTCCTGTCTCCCATATGATGTAAAAGCAGTGTTATGGAGTGCAATTGAACTAATCAGCTGTTCTGAGCATAAACCCTCAGGCAGGCTGGAGGAGTCATTCCAATCAGCTGGGATGGTTTTCTGTCATAACACATGGGACTGGTGTCACTCATACTGTGTTTTCTGTCTTATCATTTGTTTGGTTGGTTTGATTCCTCTTTCTACATTGTCTGCTTTGTAAAGGTCATTGAGTTTTGTTAATTTCTCGGAATCATCAATATGTTTGACTTTGTAAAAGTGCCCTAAATTAAAGAAAAAAAGAATTGGAAGACAGTCAACAGGAAGCGTATTTTATGGAAAATAAAAAATCTATACTACAACCAAAATGTGTTTTGTTATTTGTTTCATCACCTATTGCTGTGAGACAGTTTCAGACACTGTTCAGCTCAGCTTTCACACCTGGAATCCTGTAAACATGTAGCTTCACTGATGAACACCCAAAGTTTGCAGGTTCCTGATCCAATGGCAAAACTGTTCTATCTTTATTTCAGTTTCTTATGTATTTTATAACTGGCCTTGAAGATCTATTTAAGCTTGCATACAAATACAATTTCCATTCAATGGATTTCTTTAATCTCATTAAATCAATGGGTAAAGTGAGGAGGATAATTGCAGTCTTAGTGCCCCTGTGCACTCTCCAATAAACTAACTGTCATAAAAATTGTTCTAATGTAACGAAAAATTACCAGGTACTGTGGCCTGTGTCTCAAAGCTACACTATGTTGTTAGTGTCTTTGTTTACACACACAACACTGCTACAGAGAAGCTTTCCACACTAATGTTAAAGGCAACCTTGTGTGGCAAAAAGCATCAATATGCAAACCATCTGCCACCTTTCATGGAATGCAGTAGTCTTAGGGCGCTTTTACACCTGGAAGTCGAAGGACTAAGGTCTGAACCAAGATTTACACTTTAAGATTTACCCTTACATGTGTAGGCTCTAGAAATGTGTATGAGCAAATCCATTAAGTTAGCTGTGTAATATCATACAACTGTGTGGCACAGGTCTTGGTTAAATAATGAAAGGATAAACATTCTGGATTTAAAATACATGTTTGTAAACATTTCAATACCTAAATATAGGTATTGAATATTAGATATATATTAGATATAATATTAGATCCTAAATATAGAGCTCATAAACCTCATAAAATGAATTTGTCACAACTAATAACTAAAGACAGGACTTACCCTTTTGCTGTTTTTGATTTATTAATTTGATAGCAATAAAAAATTATCAGGTATTTGGTGATATCAACTAATGTAACAGTGGCACAGTAGTAACCGTTTAAAGACTTAAAGATAAACACTGAAGCTAACACTCACTGCTCCTTCCTGCTTTGGTAACATGTTCAGTGTTTTTCCTTTTCTTACTAACTTACTTGTTCCATTTTTACTTCTCCATTTCATTCCTTAATTTCTCTCATTCTCTTTTATTCTCACTTGTAATCTTAAGGGTGTTCTTTATCTTATTTTGTCTTTTTTCTTTTTTCTATCTTGTATACTCTTGCTGTTAGCAACAGATGTTTCTTAAATGTAAAACCAAACAACACAAACACTGTATCTATACATTAATATATATTTAAAGAAATAGGTCAAAATTGTTTCTGCTTTGGTTAGCATGAAAAGTGGTAATGGGAAACATCTGGACTGGGTGCAAATTCAAAAATACACAGAAAAACAAGTTATCAGTAGGTCACACCTTGTTAGCACAGTATATTGGCTTTACAGAAACTTGCCTACAGAATCTAATCTTTGTGAATTTGCAGGTTTAGTGTCCTCACTGAGTTGCTGTTGCAATGAGGTTGCTAGACAACCAGTAAAGAACTAAGCAGGGAGATGATCCTTGTGAAGGACAGGTTCCAGCATGTAGCTCACCCAAAACCACTAAATGATTTTAGCTGTTTGTGTATACACATTAAACAACTATGACACATTGTGTACTTAATAAGATGAAGAGGGGATGCTACTTTTTTAAACATTGAACAGAGCCAGGCTAGTTGTTCCCCCCTGCTCCCAGTCTTCATGCTGGGTCAGGCTTACCATGACTCAAGCTCTGTACTTAACATGCAACCATGAGACTGACATCAATCATAACAAATCTTATTTTTGTAAAGGGGGCAAAGTGTTCTCTCCTAAATATTTGAACTATGCCTTTAACCAGTCAGCAAGAATCTACCACTGCAAATACCTGCTGTGGGACAATCTGTCCCCCTGTGGCTCCCTGTGACACAAATCTATCACATGACACTGTAAAACTCACATTATTTAAAAGCATTTTATTAGTTATTAATTAATGAACTGGTTATTAAGGCTAGTATCTACAAGTATTTTAAATGTTTCTATTTGCAACGAGAAAAGAAGCTTTAATTTGTATTAATTATTGCTGGTTTTTGCCTTATGTGATGTTTGAGTGATATTTAAAGACCCCTTTAAGTGAAAATTAAATTTTTAATAATGTCACCATGTGTGTGTGGTGTTTTTTACATCCTACAAGATAAATCTGGAGTTGAAATGTGCAATCAATGCAATGGCCATGAATTTTTGCCTTAAAACCTCAGTGTACTAATGACAGTCTCAAAAAAAGGAGCCGAAGACCAGAAAGGTTTCACATGTCACAATCCCAAGGATCCAATCATTACATCAGCATATCATAGTTCACTATATGAGGTAAATTGTGGTCAGAGGAGAAACTAATGTTAGGTGGATTAATGTTACATCATGAGTTAAAGTCAAGCTGAAGGGTCAAGATATCTTACTGTTGTGTTCTAAGTTGTCAAGAGTGATGCATAGAGCACATCGCTGTTCTGATATGACCACTTGCAAGACATCATTGATGATTTTGTCCTTTTCTTCTTCTTCTTCATCAAAAATTGTGTCTGGTTCAAAGATGTTGCCATTTGCTACATTACATAGCAGCAAGATGATGTTAAAAGTGGAGGGTGAGAGAGAGGTGAGGAGGTGGGATGAAGGGTTTGCTGATCACAGTGGGGCCAAGACAAAGACATAATGATTGTTAATAGCTTTGCGTATACTTAATGAGGCCAAAGGTGTAGTGTTTTAGAGCAATTTTAAGAGGTATTAATATTTATCTTGGAACAAACTTCTAGACATATCACTTGATTAGCAGTGAGGAAATTTAAGGGCTTTGATCAATGGTAGGAGAGGGTCATTATAAATTCTTTGGAGCTCTCAATTCCACAAGTTTGGCTCTCACAATGAGCTGTATCTTTTTTTTTTTTTTAATCACATGTTACATTTACTGCTGTTAAATTAGAAGTTAGAGAGTAGACAGTGTTCAGTAGAAAGTGTGTGAGGCCCATTAATTGTATGGTAAACTGCTCTAGTGACACCAAAAAGCCTCCACTTAAAATCAATAAAATGGAGACATTTGGCATTTATGTGCAAGAGAACAAACTGAGTATTCATTAAAATGTCCTGTTTTTTTTGTTTTTTCAGCCAAATTTTAACCTTTAAAAGGATCCACAGATGTAAGTGAGAATCTATGTTAAAAAAGATGCAGCACTCAAAACTAACCACAGTTGAGGCTGAAGGGTATGTGTGTTTATGTAGGAAAGTAGTGGATCATAAACCAAAGTACAAGAAAAATTAAAATTTTGTTCTTGTGTTGGGTCTCGAGGAAAGATTTACAGAAGAGAAAAAGTGAGTGTGCATGTAACCTATAATGGCAATTTGTCCATAATCGCCCTAAAGGAGGAGTAAGGGGATTAACCAAAGTCAGAAGAATTCTTTCTCTAGGAAACATGGAAGTTTGAACTGCTCTTTCATTTCTCCACTAAAAACTATCAAAGTTTTGGCACCAATAATTACATGTTGCATACTTTCACAGTAAAAGAGCCGTCTGTAACTAAACCAAACTAAACTAAGCTAAACTTAGCTAAAAAAAAAAAAAAACATATGAAAAGAACCTTCAGTATATCCCTTTGTTGCATTTAAACACATTAGATCGAAAAAGAGGTCAGGTCTAATTGCTTCCATTTGAAAAATCCCTGAACCACAGGATGCTGTACAGAAAATGGTTTTCTCTAAATGCAAAACTCGCAACATAAAGTGTGCATTGAACACTCGCCCATTCACAGAGAGAAAATGCACTTATGTTATTGAATGACCCTTCAGTGGGTTTATTTCAGAGAACAAGTGTTAGGCAAAACTCCAGAACATCATTTTGCATTGTACAAGTTTACACTGTTGAAAAACCCAGGATTTCTCACTTGCACTGACTATCCAAATGAAATTTAAAACTTGGTATATAACTAACTCTCACCCAAAGTTTTTACAGTATAATTATGGTGCAATTGGATTGTTACACAAGATGTTACACCACTGGACTCCAAACTGCAGTGTTAAACCCAGGTGGTTCTAAGTATATATAGCGTGATAAGTCACATATCTAAAACAAATGCTCAGCAGAGGGGGTTATAAATGACTAAGACAGGACTTTATTACTGACAATCCACACAGCTGTCACATAACTGCAAAATATTTGTTTAAAAACCTTGTTCAAAGTCCAAAACTACATCTTGTTGAGCATTTATACTTTTCAAATTAAGACTGTAATAAAGAAGATGTGGATTGATAAAACAGTCAAACTAAGACTGGAGAAAGGGTAAACAGCTGAACTCTACAATGCCGAGATGAGACAGCAGTAGTAATGGCCTACAGGCTGAGGATCAAACCAGTCTTCTTTAATGGCTGCTGATGGTTGTATGTGAGACAGAAGCCAGTATGCACACACCCACATTTTACACATATGTAATAATTTAGAACATCATAATGCCTTCATATTTGACGCATAGTAGTGATTTTCTGGTTTGTTTCTTCTTTAAATAAAAGCTTTAATATTTCATTCCTGAACTCAGTGTTCCACCGTCAAAGTACACCTGTTGTTCAGCCTATTCCCAGAAAATCTTTATCCATCAATTTTTTGTCATTTTTGTTGCACAGGGTTAACATGGCAAAACAGCTGGACTGCTGAGATTTTAAGACTGAAATCTGGTAGGTCCATATGGAAAAACTCAAACCAGATTTGTTTGTGTATGACTGGACATAGCCAGTCCCATAGCCCACGTCAGCTTCACCTGTGAACAACTCTGAAATACTTATCACTCCCTCACTTGGGCAGAGATTCATTTCCGGCCTTTAATGAGCAGCAGCCCACTAATTTTCACCGTAGCCACTTCATAATTCTGCTTCAAACCAGTCTAGTGCGTAACAGAGATCAAGGTATAGCGAAGGAAAATGAATATTATCCTCTAAAAACTGAGATCCAGTGTGAAGGTCACCAAACCAAACACTCTACTTCCCATGGTTGCACTCAGAGGCTCTGTCTTTGATAGTCACCAACCCTGAAAAAGACCCTAGGATCACAGTCGTAAGCCCACCAAGACTACAAAGCAGACTACAGACCACACTGGTAGCCGTCATGTTAGCAGCACAGGGTTCCATTTGTATGTTCACTTGCCCATCTGAACTTAGATTTCAGGCTTCAGTTGACCTTTGTGAAAAAAAAGCCACCCTGCAAATGACTTGATGTAAAACGGGGGTGTATGGACCCAAATGCAAACACACTTAACAGGAGTTTAATTGGTAATGACCTTTATTGTAGATTTAGCAGGGAATTCAACTCACGGCAGAACAGGTTAAATCAGTCATCAGAATTCTTCCTCCAATGCACCAAAAAAAACGTTTGGGTTGAGGGTGGGGAATGAACAGGCAGTTTAGAGTCTCTGGTATGGCAACCGGACTATGGGGGGGAAAGCTCCGGGACAGACAATAGAACTAATGCTCTTTTCCAGTGGCAAAAAACCGCAGCCTCAGGTAGATAAAAAGAAACAAGGAAAAGCTTGAACTTTTAAAAACAAAAGGGCAGAAGTGGTTACCGGACAGAGGCAAGGAGGGGTGGTTGAAGCAAGCAGGGTCGAAGCCGGGAAGTCAGTCCAAAAGATTTTGCTGGAGAGTCTGGCATGAATGCATCAACAATCTGGCAGGGAACAAAGGGAGAGTGAAGCCTATATGACGTGGGGACAGGTGCAGGTGGGTGAGACTGATTGGCAGAGGGGATTGGCTGAGGGAGTGATTAAGTGAGTGGTGATGCATTCAGGGTGACACAGAGAAAGCAGTGGTGAAAATTGCAAACCATGACATAATGAGTACGACCGCATACTCTCTCCACACCTGGTACTTATGTAGTTTTGAACTGTGGGGCAGCACTACATCACAGCTGGATATCATCACAAGAACAACACATGACATCTGACCTAATCTGGCCATGATGTGGTGTGGCACAGATGCTCAGTGATGTTACCCTTTTCAACCCACAGAGATCAGTTCTAGATTTAGTGTCCAGGTGATGTTATCAAAACTTAATAATAAAGAAGAGAAATTAATGAGAGATCACTGTAAATTACATTCATTAATAAAAAAAACTAGCAAAAGCTGTTCAGTAAATGTAAAAGGTATGATCAAATAACAGCTAAAATGGTGATACCTGGTTAAAAATGTTCTCCCGTCCTTGCTCTGTCTGGTTTCATTAGCAGGCTATCTTGCAGCTATCCACAACCTGTTCAACCTTTCACTAGAAAAGGTTCCTTACTGATTATGTTTTTAGAATAGAAAACACTCTGTCCACTCAATATCATGAAGTGGTGTTAGAGTGGTGTTTTGTCCTCATAAGAAGTCCCTGGTTTAAAGAGCTCAAATGCACCAGACAAAAGCCAAGGTTAATTCTGTAATTGACCTGTAATTGTTGCTCACAAAAGTGATGATAGTGACAGCTGATATGACCTGCTGCTGGTGAAATTTGTCATTTTAACCAAAATGACTTCAGCACTGTGGAGGAGACAGAGAAAGAGAGGAGATAAAAGAAATGACAACAAGACATGTTTGCATCAAAGCTTAGTCAATCCATCTATTTCACTAATCTCTGTAATAGAGCTTGTGTGTTCAAGCAATTTTTAAATTTTTTTTAGATTGCTGCCAATGGTGAGCCCGGTCCATGTGGTGGACGGTGACTTAGTCATGAAGAGAGGGTGGCATCAGACTTCTCCTGCTGAAAAAGGTGGCCTTCAACAGCAGGACAGCCGCCAGATTGGGCTCCAGCGGAGGAGCAAATATATGTTTTCAAAAGAACGTGGAAGATAATCTGAGAAGGAAACATTAATGGGAGACAGGATGAGGGTGGTCACAGCAGGGATAAGAGTGAGACAAAAAAATCTATATCGACAGAGGTATGTGTGTGTTGCTTGCTTGTGTGTTTACAGAATGAAATATTGTGATCATGATATTATATATCCCATTATGAATAATAAAGAAACTAAAATGAGTAGCATGAATCATACCAATAGATGTTGGAGGAGTTGTAGTAGGTATTCATAACAGCAATTTTCTGTTGGCCATATCCTTAGAGATGTCTATGGCATCATTGTGGTTTATTGGAATATCTTTCTCAATGGCCAACTGAAGAAGCTCAGACAATCTCTCCTCCGTGCAAAGGTTTTCACCAGCTTCAGCTTTGAGAAGGAACATTCCACAGTTGTCGTGCACATCAGATGTGTTGTATGCCTTCAGCAGCTCTGTCATGTTGGGGAAAATTAGATGTGCATTGTTTTCCTTGACCACTGAAAGAATAGATGACACATTGGCTGATGGTGGGCACAAGTATGAAGTATGGAAAACCTTCAGTTCTGTCTGCAGTTTGACTTCCTTTTCAATGTTATGGAAGTGGAACAGTTGCTTCATAGCTTGGAGTGCTGCTGTGGGATTGCTTGCTGTTTTCCAGTTGTGAGAGGGTTGAGAGACAATGGAAGGCATTCAAGGTTTCCCATGTGGAGTTATCTCTTCCTTTAAAGCCTCTCTGAAGCTCTTGTGCCACTGTACCCACAAAAACATAATACACTTTCACAAGTACACCTGCAAAGTTGGAAAAAAATTTCCAAAGATATATTAAGTTTATAAAGTGTTTTTGCTGGCGCAAACATTAATGCTTGCTGTTGTAGAAAAAATATTGTTGTCATATTTAAAATATAAAGCTAATCCAATACTGTTCTGAATTTGTTCATTTTGAATGATAATTTTAAAAAAGGATTAATAAGTATTATTTTGGAATGTGAGAAAATTAGTATAAACCTGTCTTACCAATGTTGCAATAATTTTTTCAAGGCACACAATGTTTTTTTTAATAAATACTCACTGTGATGATAATAGTTCAAAGTATGAATAGTTTTTAGCCAAATAACATAAAAAACTAGAGCCCTTAAAGCCTGTCATACTTTTCTCCCTCAAACAGCGAGAATAAAGTGAAGAGAGCATACACCTTTGTTTATATTGCTGTGTGTAGCCAAGTTGCCAGGTTAAAGATCGAAGTGTGGGTCATTTTATTTGATCTGAAGTTTCTGCCTGTTTGAAGGAAGTTCTTCCTTACCACTGTCGCCAAGTGTTTGCTCATGTGGGAGTTGCTTTCAGTAGTTGGGTCTTAATAAAATTAATTATAGAGTGTTATCTTGGCCTGCTCCATATGTAAAGTGTCTTGAGACAACCTATGTTGTGATTTGGTGCTTTATTAAAAAATGTCTTGACTTAATGATACTTCTGAAACACAATTAAAAACTAAGATTCTATCAAAGGAGTCATGACATCCAGTTACTTCAAGGTCCCTCATTATCGTCATTATCGCCCTTTTTGATGTTGTTAGTGGGTCTTAGAGGTCCCAAAAACATGTCTGCAAAGTTTTTTGCTAAAAAAATCTCTTGGATTATGTGCTAGAGCATGCCCATATACACATGTTTCAGCCTTCCTCTGAACATGCTGTTTCTTCACCTGTAGCTTTGAGTGCATATGAACTGTGGTTTGTCATGCTCCTCTGGGGAAATGGATGTGGCCTAGGCTACAACCCTATGTTTAATGTGAGCCATGGTTACTGGTAACAAACACGCCATGATTCAGCCATATGATTTTGAACCAGAATCTGACAGCACCCAAGATAGGACCCCTTCTCTGGGAAAAGCACCAAACCTGGGTGGAGAGGCTCTGTTATTACTTCCTCCTCACATTCTCTCTGTGGAACTTTTTTGCCATCTAATATAACAGAATCTATCATTCTCTAAGCATTTTACAATGAATTAAATTCAATTCAATTTTATTTATATAGCATCAAATCACAACAAAGTTGTCTCAAGACACTTTACATATAGAGCATGTC